>JAJEJO010049788.1:0-670711 GCA_020662805.1 Glaucomys volans
CCCCCAAAAAAGAACTTTTTATCAAATGAGGGCACAGGACATCTGGAGTCCTACAGAACCCAGTCAGGATCCACATGGTGACACTAAATGGTATTTCTGAATGTGGCCAAATAGGTCTGGTTTGCTGCCCATGCTGATGCCCATTTTGAATTTGCAGAATGACAGTCCACTCTAGGGGGGCGTCTGTGGCTCTGCCAGAGGCAGTTTTTCTGGGAGCAGCTAAAGCACCATGGGAATGCCAGCAGGGACCTGGCAGCTCCAAGCTGTGGCTAATGACAGCTGCAGTGGGTTAAGTGCAAAACCCAGGGTCTGGCAGGACAGTTGGACATGTGGCCACTTCTAGGGCACTAGTTCATTTGGGGTATTGCTTTCACCTGGGTAGCAATCAGATCTGTCTTCATCCTTCCTGCACTTTTTTTTTAAAGTTCTGCTTAAGGTAGCCAGAGTCAGAGCTTGCAACCCAAAACCTAACTTTCAACAGCTGCCAGCAAGAGACAAAAGTTATTTCACATAGGAAATAAGATTCAAGCGTCTCCCAGAACAGAATTACACTCCTCACTCCACGCACCCTTTGTCCGTTTGGTACCCTCCATTGGTGGTGGCCTAGAATACATGCTTGAGGTATGTGTTCAACAGTACATACATCTGATAACTCTCTCAAGGATGTGGCACATGCCTGGAGGCAGTCCTCTGGCAGGTATGGAAGACCCATGGTCAAGGAGCTAGCCAAGGCAGAGGGTGAGCTAGCCAAGAAGGTAGAGGGTGAGCTAGCCAAGAAGGTAGAGGGTGAGCTAGCCAAGAAGGTAGAGGGTGAGCTAGCCAAGAAGGTAGAGGGTGAGCTAGCCAAGAAGGTAGAGGGTGAGCCATGTTATCCAATAACTTAAAGAATGCACAAAACAGCCACTTTCCCAGCCAGAAACAGACAATTCTCTAGGTGTCTCAGATGGCCTCGAGTTTATCCCTCTAAAAGCAGTACTTACCTACAGAAAATTGGCAAGGCCCCCCCAGGGATCAGAGTGAGAATGGGGAGTGCAATCTGGGCAGGAGAGAAAGGCATCATAAGTGGCTTGGACATAAGTTGTCACCCCAAAAGCTCACGAGACAATGCAAGAAGGTTTAGAGAAAAAAAATTGGATTGTGAGCCGGGCGCGGTGGCGCCTGCTTGTAATCCCAGCAATATGGGAGGCTGAGGCAGGAGGATCGAAAGTTCAAAGCCAGCCTCAGCAACTTAGCGAGGCCCTAAGCAACTCAGTGAGACCCTGTCTGGGGATGTGGCTCAGTGGCCTAGTGTCCCCGAGTTCAATCCCTGGTTCCAAAAAAATTAATTTAAAAAAATGTATTATGAGATTTAATCCCATCAGGTGATTGGTTCACTGACTCGGTTAAGGCTGAGTGACAATTGAAGGCAGGTAGGGTGTGGTTGGAGGAGGTGGGCATTGGGGATGTGGCTTTGGAGTATATATTTGTGTTTGGCAAATGGAGATCTTTTTCTGCTTCCTGATCTTGTGAGCTGCTTTTCCCTCTGCCAGTCTTCCACCATGATGTTCTGCCTTACCTGGAGCCCCGAGGAATGGAGTCAGTTGACTGTGCAGAAACCTCTAAAACTGAGCCCCAAATAAACTTTTCCTCTTCCTCTATGCTTGTTCTCGTCAAATCTTTTAGTTACAGCAGTGAAAAAGCTTACTAAAATGAGGATACATCATTATCAGGTTGGTCACCAGCATGGGCCACTGGGATCAGCCCTTCCTGGACCTAGGTAACAGGTAAACTACTCCAGAACTGCACACTTAACACAAGTGAGAAGCGCTAACAATGGGCTTCTATTGTCTACTGGCCCAGCAGCCCTCATTCTCAACATCCAGGTTGCATGTGCAACCATGTGAAGAGGGTTCCCACAGACACCCCTGGGAGGCAAGAGCAGCTCCTGTGCAGGCACGGTGCTCTAGGCAGGAAGTCTATCACCTGCAACCTGCATATCTGAGCTATGCCTGGAATGGGGAGGGTGGGGGGAGGCCAGAGGGATGTTAGGCATGCCCTATAGTGTTCCTGGTACTGTGTTACAGTCCCCAAGAAATAAAATTCTCAAATACCACGTCCCAGAAATGGAACAATTCCCAGAAACTGAGGGGTGACCTTTAAGGAAGTTGGAAAGTCCCTAAAAGCCTAAATGTACCATAAGGAGGGAGAGATAGCTAAACCGCTAATGGCCAATATCTGCTTCTGTAGCATGGCTTGCTTGCATTGGCTAGAAACAGTGACTATACCGCCCACCCCACTCACGCGTCATTTTCCCTATAGATGCCGACAACGAAGGAACTAGCACACGACTCCCGTCCACACCATTTTTAGGTGTATGGATGGTAGTCGCTGGCCAGCTATAATAAAGGCTTCTTTTGGCTTTACGTGAATGGCTTGGATGATGTCATTCTCATTGGGTGTAACGCTGCACTTACAGCACTTCAAAGCTTCTCAGAATGTTAGCACTATGGGATGCCTCAGTCATTAAAATTAAAAATTGCCCAAGCTTGATCACTTTCAATGTTATTTCTAGAACATGCATTAAACCCTCCAACAGATGCTAGGCCCAGATCCCACCAGCTCTTGGTCTCTTCCTGCAACACAATGTCATTATTTGGGATTAGTTACTATGAGGCTGGGCAGAGAAAACAGGGCCCCCAAGGTTTGGGTCTGGGGCATAGAAGAGGCTTTATTTAAGGTTAGACCCTTTTATGCCTCATGGTCCAGTTCAACCTTTTCAGACTTTATATTGGGGGTTGGGGAGTATATGTTACAGACTCAAAGTGGCATGCCGTCATCCCACATTCTGTGATTCCTTGAGTATAGGGCTCCCTCAAGAACCTCCCAGGAGAGGTGTGACCGAGCCAATATATGATGCAAGGTCCCTCACCTTGATGCCAGCAAAGCACTTGCCCTCACCTATGACACCTGCAGGAGCCAAGGCATGAATGAGGCATGCAGTCCAATGATAACCAGGAGCCCTCCGTTCCTTTCCACTTTTCAGTTTATCAGAACTATTTTTTACTTCCTGTTATTTCCAAACAGATTTGCAGACCATCTCCCCCTACTGCCATGGGCAATGCCCCTTTATCACCATCACATGAAGCAGTAGCAAAGAGAAGCCTAGAAGGACATTCCAACTGTTGCTTCTGTAATAACATCTCTGAATGATTATCATTGACAACATGTGGAAATCAACTATGAAGAGATGAGTTTGTGGTTCATTCAGGGTTTTTCTTCTTGTAAACTTCAGCTAATGTTAATTTCATTCTTCATTCCTACTGATCCTATAACATTCAATCACTTGATACTATCAGTGAACCATTTCTCCAAGTCTAAAATTACCCACTTAGCCAATTTCTTTCTGAAGTCCATTAAGTGCAGGTGAGCTGTTGAACTAGTTCTACCAGAAAAGGAATAGTGATTCAAATAGCACTATTGGATCTGAAGACATTAAAAGTCATAGCTGTTCAAGTGTAATAGCAGTGTCATATACACATGGAGTACATGCCACGTATAACGTGGCCTCCACACAGGCACTGACAAGGAAGAAGTGTGGAGGAAGACTCGAAGAAGCAACCCAATCCAGTGCTAGAATCAAAGCTGTCCATCTTGGTCACCCTGAATGACAGCTTTTCAAGCAGCCACGCTATGATCCATCAGAGCATCTTGCCTCCAACTTTAGCTTTGATGCAAGTATTAGGAAACACCCTAAAAGACCCTTCTCCCTGTATCTGTGCCAGGATTTGTTGGTGTTTTTAATGCTTAAAAAATGCTATCTGGTCACAGATAAAAATGCCGTGCTGGGGGTGTGGATAAAATGAACCCATAAAATTTAAGGACAAACACACTCAACAGCCTAGACACAAGACGTAGAAGTACTAGGAGACATGCAGTTAGGGAAGAAGCAGTGGGTATGTATTAGGTATGTATTAATGGTTTGTCACAGGTGGTCACCTCTTTTTGGAAAATTGCTCACTACCCTCTCCAGCCATGTATTTCTTAGAATCTACTTGCCAATTACAGACTTTTTGCATGTACAAACGATGCACACAACTATTGTGGAAAGCTTTGAATGCCAAGATAAGGTACTTGGTCTTTAGCAGGTAGGAGGAAGTCACAGTTTTTAAAGGCATACATGCAATGTAGTGAAATATTCTATAGATTCTTACACAAAATACTGATGTAGCCAAATCTTCCAAAAATGCTACTCTCGCTATCAGAAGGGTTCATAATTTCACTGGGGAGGCTTAAAAACCAAAACAGTAAAAACTGAGGAAAATATTAAAAGATCTAAAGATAAGGATAATTGGAGTTCCCCCAAAGAGGTAGGATAGAGATAGGGCACAAAATATTTGAATAAATAACTTTTGCTTTCCAATGGTGGTAAAAAATGCAAATTTACAGACCAAAGTAGTTTGAGTCCTAGGCAAGGTAATTACAAGCAAACTAAGTAGGCATGTCACCGTAACTACTAAAAACCCCAGATAAACATGTAGACCAAAACCACTTTTACATTTAGGAAAGTAACACTAGGAATTATTGGTGGCTTCTCAAAAAATAAAAATTAAAAAAATCAGCAGCAACAAGTTAGTATAATGATGTCTTTGAGGTACTGGGGTAGAAAACATCAACCCAAAATGACACAAGCTATATGTTATAGGTACATACACACAATGCTACCCATCAAGTATGGGGTAGGAATCAAAGTGGGTGACTAAAATACATTTTAGGTGAGAAATTGTTAATTCAAAGTTAACTGTAAAATGCTGAAGATCTCAATCACTGCAGCAACTAAAATAGCCAGCAGATAAACTGAAATGGAACTCGGTATTTAAACACAAGACAGGGGAACAATAGTTAAATAGTGTAAATAGCAAAACAGACCTAAATTCCAATCACAGCAATAAGTGTAAGTGAACTAAACACTAATAAAAAGGCAGAGACTGTCAAGTTGGTGAAGAACTAAATTCTATCTAAAATATATTTTAAATGTAGAAGATACAAATAAGTTTAAAGTAAACTTATAGAAGAACATACACCACACAAGCAAGAGTATGAAAACTAGAGTGTCTATGTTAAGATGGGATAAGATGCTCCAAGACAGTTGCCATCAACAGGGAAATTTCATAATTAGACACACCAGCTCTACAGTAGATTCCATAGGTGTGAATAAGCCAAATAACAGAACTTAAGGGTACGTGAAATACAAACAGAACTAAAAAGGAAGAGAAGTCATTCACCTCTGAAGACAAAAAACAAAAACAAAAAAAACTCTTATCAATAGACTAGATTAAAATTCTCAACAGCAAGTAGGGAGACTTCAAAAATATTGTTGGTCCACTTGACCCAAGTGACATTTATAGCATACTCCAACTTCAGAATACATGACACATGTCAAGATAAATCATAGTTTGAAATCATAGCATACAGTCTGTGTCCATAATGGAATTAGAAATCAGCAAGATCTAGAAAAAAATATCTAAATACTGCTCTAACAAGTCAAAAGATAGGAAGTGTTTCAATTGTTTAGAAATTTAAATGAGATTCAGCTAAAACAAGGCTTAATGGCCCACAGGAAATTATAGCTACAATGTTTAGAAAGGTCTTAAAACAATGATTTAAGATTGCATGTAATAGCTAGAAACAAAGCAAAGTAACCCCAAAGCAAATAGAATATAAAGAATAAGTCAGTGAAAGACAATATTAAGATCAAAGTAGCTTTGAATGAGATTAAGAAATGGATTAAACCCTACTCCACTAAGCAAAAACAAAGTTACCAATATTAGGAAAGAAAGAGTCAAGTGATGACTAAATAAATCTAGATAAAGTGTACAAATTTAATGGGAAATATAACTTACCAAAGTTATATAAGAGGAAATAAATTTAGAACAAAACCTATATTAATTTGTTTCAAAATGCTTCCCATAAGACCTAGCCCAGATAGTTTCATATATTATAATCAAACTTTTAAAAATTTTATACATTTTCTTCCAGAAAATAACTTATGACACTGCCATTTCATGAGGCCTTCATTTCCCTAACACACAATCACATTACCTGACTTAGTGACCCTCCCATGGAATCAGATAAGGGAGATGCAGATGAAAACCTTTCAGCATCATATTGCAGTTAAATGCCACAAATAAGATGTCCACAGCTGTGTAGTATCCTAAGCAAGCACTGAATGGGAAGAAAGTCATGATGTGGAACCACCTATTAAATTGTACATTGCACAATCCATTGTGCATTGAAGAAGTCATACCTATCCAAGGACCCCTTATACATGCTTTGGAATAGCTGTGCTTGAATGGGAATTGGTTTTAGGGACAAGGAAGACATGGGATTATGAGATGATCCGCAACTTGATAACCACAGGGGACACTAGGTTCAAAGATGGGGAGTCTGAAAGTACATGCTATTTGAAGGATAAGTGTAACCACATCACGCCAATATCAAGGATTCTAGACATTGCTTTAATGGAAAATCCAATGGCCCAGTTTGCCTCACAGAAATAACAAGTATATGTAGTTAAGGAAAGCAGTTTGCTATTCATCAGGGTATTTGCAAAATGGGATAGCATGTATTTTCTGGTAGATGCAAAATGTAAGTCATAATAGCACCTATTATGTGTTTCAAAAGGAAAGAATTGCTGGAAAGAGCCATCTGACTACCTGGGTGCTATGAATAAGCACCTCAAAATAGAAACATACAGATTCGTTAAAATTGAGATTGCTTTCCTTTAGACCAAAAACTGCTATAGGTCTGTAAAGGAATGGCAGAGCCCTGAACATACATCAAATGGAACAATTCACACCTGGCCTTTCATTCTCTTTTGGAAGAGAACAGCTCAGGACTGAAGGGCATTTCCCTTAAGCAAATATGAGAAGGAAGAGGATCTGACCACTCAATCATATTTTTAATTCTTATGAAAGAGGAGAGGCACAGTTTCAGTTCAGCCATTTAGTATGTGAATTATATATGGGTTTTAAATGATGCTCTTTAGACAAGAGACTCATCTTTGTGTGTAACTACTGGAAAGGGTGCAATAAAAATACATTTACAGCCCTATCGAAATAGCAACAGCCATTAAAGTTGTACTACCCATGAAAGAAAATACTCAGTTGAATGAAACTGGTCTCACTGTACTACAATAGTCCGCCTTATCTGGGGAGGAGGGGTACATTCCAAGATATCTAGTGAAGGTCAAAAACCTCAAGTAGCACCAGACCCTAGAGATGGTATGTTTTTTCCTACACTGATAAAATTTATAAATTAGGCATAGGAAAAAAATGTCAAGATATTCAGTAATAAGTTATTTAAAACTTGTGATTTCTGAAATTTTCCATCTAATGGTTGACTGCAAGTAACCAAAACCATGGAAAGCAAATGATGCATTAAGAGTAGACTACTATAATCCCAGCAACTCAGGAGGCTGAAGCAGGAGGATGACAAGTTTGAGACCAGCCTCAGCAACTTAGTGAAAATCTCAGCATCGTTATGAGATCCTGTCTCAAAATTTAAAAAAAACTGGCAACGTAGCTCAGTGATAAAGCATCGCTGGGTTCAATTCCCAGCCCCCCCCCCCCAAAAAAAAAGTGGACTACTGTACTCACATGGCTTCAAAAAAGCTACCTAGTGATACAAAATACCTATTTTGTTTGTTAAATACTTTGCCCAGTGAAGGCAAAGTATTTGATGGAGGGAAAAATAAATGGTCATAATGTTCTTGACTTCTAACCAATTTCACTAATAAAATGTTTTCATACTTGCTTGTCAGCTGCGCTACTGTCTCTAGAGATTTCAGTGCAGAACCTGAGGGCCACAGGAGAACTGTGTGAAGGCGTGTGAGGGTAAAATGCCTTACCTTCACTGCAAAAGGGTTACGAGACACTGAGGATGCCATTATCTCCCCCTTGCAGATGCTCTGCAAATGAAAACCCAGAATTACTCCAGGGCACAAGGGCAGGAAGGGAGGAGCATCATTTAAGAGATTCACTAAACATGAAGCATTTGGGTTTGGATCGTTCTGGGCCAAGGTGGAGTGTGACGGGGGAGGGGGCTTGGTTAGGGGACGTTCCCAGCTCAGTCCTAGAACTCTTCCTCCAAACTTAGACCAAGTTTTTACACTCCAGGCAAAACTAAGGTGCTGTCCTTGGCCCGCAGCATCCTGGGAGGAAATAGCCTTTGGTACACCGCCATCTAGTGGCGACTGAGGAGAACTAGAAGCGTGATGGCCAAGTACAGGGTCTCTTCACGCACTTGTTCTTTGTCCCAGGGCACATGCTCTTGTTCAGAATAACTCAGCCCAGCAGCAGCAGCCACAAACAAAAGCACTCGTGCCACAAATTTCTAAAGACCTCGGAGGGAAGACCCCAATGCAGACCATTTTGTTTTATGAAAATCCCAGATTCCTAAGACATCTGGGGTCCCTGAATTGTTGTGAGGTGTGTTCGCACTTCAGCTGCGAACCGGCCTGCTTGGTCAAAACTTTGGTTGGCCTTGGTGCAGGCACACTGATGGCAGCTCACACCCAGAGAGAGGGACAGGGACACAGGTGGATTTTTTGGGGGGTGAGGCGGGGGGGGGGGGGGGGTGTTGCAGCTATTTCTCTTTCCGGATGGATTTTCCAACTTTGCTGCCTCCTTCCTCCAGGAGGGCAGGTGGCTAGTGGGAAGGGATGAGTGACCTGACCTCAGGGGCTAGTCTTGGGCAGTATGACAGCTATATAAGCCAAGATTGAAAGGTCTGTGAAATAGTTTTTAAAAAATCATCTGACAGGCAATTTAAGAGTTTAAACAAAGTTGTCCAGGATTGCCAGGCAAACCTGTCTACCCATGTCTTCATGGGGGGAAAAATACCTTTAAAAAAATATGTGTGTGTGTTTATGTATACCTATAATTATACCCAAGTTAGAGGGTGACCTAACTTCACTGGAAAACCCAGGGTTTCTCCCACCCCTATCTCCAATCACTTGTGAACCATGACAGTGACTTGCTAGATCCTGGTACACATTCTCCAACTTCAGAAATTATGTATGGTTCACCGATTTTAAGAATGCCACTTAATATCATCTATAGATATTAAAGACATCTGATCTGGGTGAAGAGAAGCAACATCATGCATACCGTCCTTCCAATGTCAAATATCACATACCCATGTGGATGGAAGGATAAAGGAAATTGCTACAAAAAGATTTTAGCATTCTATGAGTCTTAAGTTTCATCTCAGAATATTGGTTTCAATTTTTCTAAATTAATTGCAAGCCCATCAGCACCTCTCTGGGTCATCATTGCATACAATGCCTCGCCATCTCTTCTTAGCCATAGTCCCCACCTTTCCCTTTTGCCTCTCAGACATCAGGGCCATCTTCCACATCTTGTTTTCTTTTATGCTTGCTTTACTTGTCTGCTCCCTTCCTCTGATCTCATACCTCACTAGCTCATTCTGTTCTACTTACTACTTTGTCCTGTTCATTTCAACATTTTTTTTTTCTTTTTGGCTCTTGCCCCATGCTGCAAACACATTTCTTGGCAGAAAGCAGGGATAGTGCTGGAAATTGAACCCAGGGCCTTATGTGTCCCAGGCAAACTTCACCACTGAGCTAGACCCCCACCCATGCCACTTACTTTTTGATCCTCCCCTATTTAAGTCCTTGATCTATGTTCCACCATTTCTTTTCCAGAGGGTTTTTTGTTCTGTTGGTGGCCTCTCCTGGAATGGCACTCATGTCTCCTTGTCAATCCTGTGAGCTAGTTCCTTGGAGGTCTGAGCTGCTCCACCTAGCCACAGGATCTGGGGAAGGAGAACATCAAGTTCCCTCTGTTTCAGTCCTGGTGAGCCAAAGGGGAGACCTGGGGGTGAACCAGACTCCAGAACCGCCTTCCATCTCTCTGGCAGCCAAATACCACACTTTTAAATCCTTGGTTGCAGCCTTAGGATGAGCTCCTGTAATGCTGCTGCCCCTGGGGTTTGGAGGCCAAAGGACAGGATTGCCCAGAAGTAACTTGAAGTCCCTCATTTCCTCACACCAACAGGGATTGTTTTTTTAATTCTATTTTTGCTTTGCTGCCCTGATGTTACCTGGCTGCCACTGAGGGCTGGGTTATTGCTCCACATTCCAACAAGGACGGGGCAGGCGATGACTGTCACAAAGCAACATGGGGGAGAGGCATGAACAGAATCAGAGCTCTCTGCTCATAACCACCCACACAACTGGGACCACCTCTCCCCTTAAGTTTCTCACTGGGTTGAGAGTTCCCCAATTGCTCTGGGGTTGGTTTCACAGGAGAGACCAAGAGCCAGTGTTAAACATCTGGACTTGACAGCAGCCACCTAACTTGTACATAAGCCTCCTTCCCATGGCGGCCACTTACTCCCATAGACTTTGCTCCAGATGGTAAGGCACAGCTGGTGAATTAAAGGCCTCAGTGAGAATTTAGAACAAGGACCATCATTTGCTGAAGGCAATGAAAGTAGGATTTTTAATCTAGAAAAATGAGACCTGTGCCACCCCACTACGACTTAACAGGACAACCTCCTTGAATTGAAGAGCCCAAGGAGACCAGATACAGGGATGCTTATTCTAAATCCACTTTTCACATTGAAGGCCTGCAGTCAGCATGTGCAAATCAGCAACACGTGCCAACATGTTTTACTTGAGGTAATTCATATTTGGACTTAATATTGAAAAGATCCAAAAATCTCAATTATGTGAAAATAATTTGTGTGAAATAAAGTTTCAGTAGATGCCTAAACACCTTTTGGATTCTCCTGACATTTAGCCTCATCAAAATTCTGACTAAATTTGAGGGAATCACAGGAAACAGCTGGTAAGATGACTGATTGCTAGGACAGGAGAGTGCCTTCCCACCAACTGATGTCACCTTCTGGCTCCCACGGAGGGCAGCAGTAACTATTGGCATTTGAACACTTCTGCATAGCCAATTATCCTGGAGATTTCCTGTGATACCATAGATGTGGTACGGGTGCTACTGACAGAGAAAAGGGAGAGGGGGGAAAAAAGTGAATGTGTGATCTACTTCTGGGGTGTGGTTGGTTACAAATTCATCTCCCTTTAGACCATGAGCATCTCAAGAGCAAGACAGTCAATTTTCTTGCTCTAGGCTCCGTCACAAAATATGTGCTCAGTAAATAAGCCAGTCTGTGCTTAAGGAATTGGATGAGTAACTCCACAGTTTGCTTCAAGACCTAGTAGCCTCCACTCCCTAGACAGACCATTCCCATTTTGACCAGTCGACATAGCTCAAAGTTCACTCAACCTATGATCTTGACCTAAATGGAACATAGTCCCTGAAATGCTATCTCAGGACCAATCTATTCATGGCAAGGATTTAAGCCCACTTCTTGGTAGACAGATGTCCAGTAATCTAAAACAAGCAATGCCAATAATGTACCTCTTGAGTAATAAATGAAAATTGGTTTCCATTTTTTTTTTATGTTTAGTTGTAGATGGACAATATCTTCATTTTATTTATATGCAGTGCTGAGGACCAAACCCAGTGCCTCACACATGCTAGGCAAGTGCTGTACCACAGAGCCACAATCCCAGCCCCTGGTTTCCCTTGTATATGCTATGATAAATCCAACACTCCCCACTGCAGTAACTTGTACACAAATGTAGTGATCTCATTACTTGGAACACTATTCTCAGAGGATGCAATGAAAAAGTGACTGGATAAATTCAAACCTCCATGTATCTTATTCAAGAAGGCACTTCAGATAAGGTTGTAAGGATTAAAGAAAACATGTTCAGTAGAGTCCTAACAGAGGGTACTCGGCAACAAGCTCCCTTCCACAACCTGCCAGAGGTTGTTCATAATAGCTATGTAGGAAAAAAAAAAAAAACTGCCAAGAAATTCAACTCAATAGTGAAGCGAAAGTTGGAAACCTTATTATTAGCAGTTCCCTATTACAGAAAAAAGAATGTAGAAAAACCATGCGTCTCACAGTGATCCACCATCTTGAAAAATACATAATTCATAAGGTTATAATTAAGAGGTGATAGAGAGCTGGGTATATAGCTCAGTTGGTAGAGTGCTTGCCTGTCAAGCACAAGGCCCTGGGGGTTCAATCCCCAGCACTAAAAAAAAAAAAAAAAAAAAAAAAGTGATAGATAAGACAAGCTCCCCGTAGAGGTGCCACTCAAAGCTAAGTGTGCCAATTCTTGGGGACCAAGGCCAAGAATATGGTCAAGTGCTCTCTACCAAGAGCAATAATCCAATGATTATGGAAGGTCAGACCAAGCTGAACTCTCCCACCATGAAGGTGCATTGAGGGTGTTCTGAAAACGTGCCAGGTGTTAACAAGTGAGGCAGATGGAGGCACAGCTGGAGGGTGGCCAGAAGGAAATGACTACCTCCGAACGAGGAAAGGATGTGGTGAAATCAACTGGCCAGTAGGGCCCCTACCCTCCAACTCTGCAGGAGGCATCCAACTATTAACACAGGAGCACCTACACCGAGAACTGCGAGCAGAAATCAAGAGGACCACGGCTCCTACAGCACCGACTTGCTACCTTCTGAAGGAAGGTGTGAAGTAGACTTCTGAACAGTGCCGTGAACGCAGTTATCTCTGCCACAGGAGACAATGTGCAATGCGATCAGACGAGTATCCCATGGTGGCCTGCCATAATTATGGAATGTTCTAGCACCTAGGTTTCAATTGTAACATGTATTAGGAGAAAGTTACTTCCAACATTTTGTGAAAAAATAGTGACAGGGTAGACTAGATTATCACTAGACCCCTTTCATCTCAGTTTCTCTGGTCTCTCAAGCAGTTACCTGGTGCTCAAGATTTGGGTTATATTTTTCCCCAGCAAAAGATTCTAAGCATATTTTGATTTCTTTTCAATTAAGATCATACATGATGTACATATTTGCTATAGTATCCACCAGAAATGAGAAAGTCCCGTCACTGGATACCTGGAATTCTCTGAGGACCTCCAAATGCCAGAAATCTCCTTTGGTTCTCTTTCCTTTGCACTGGAGATCAAACCAGGCCCTGTGCATTCGAGGTACGTGTCTCCACTGAGCTACACCCACCCCCCAACCCCCAGCATCTCATTCCTGAGCAATACGTGCCAAGTACGAATTTCAAGTTAACACACCAGTCATGGGAACTGTGGCCTGCTTGTGACCATGGGTGTTTGGCCAACTGATGGCCAAGGAGTCACAGTGTAGCTCAATTGTAGCTCAAAAATAAAATCCCTTGTAAAAGTCAAACTTGGCATTAAACACTTCAGACCCACATTCCAAGGACAGAGGAAAGCCTAGGTTGCATTTTTTCCCTTCTGTGGGTTGGGTGTTGCGTTATAGGCCACCTGACGCTGGTAAAGAAGTACAGGGACACCTCCAACTAGATGTCAAGGGGGTTTATTTCATGGAACGTTTCCTTCAGAGGAGTAGTGACCTCCCACAAAAGGGAAAGGCAAGAACAGTGAACTTTCCCCATATACACAGCTGCCAGGGGGACTCGGACAGGCACGGTGCTGTTGTGGCTTGTGGAACCTTGGCAGGCTGTGTGGACAACTAAGGTGGTGGAGAGAGGCATTCCACGCTAATCTTTTTCTTGAAGCAGAGATTAACAAACAAACCTGAAACAGCATTTTCTTTGCTTAGGAATACTCAAACTTGGCAGGACCCCATCCTGGCTGCACCCAGATAACTTACAGCCACAAGACAGAATCAAGACCCAACACCTGAACTGGAAATAAACCCGCGAGAATGTTACTAGAATGGCTTCTATCTGGCCTCTTCCTAGGCTGCAATGAAGATTTAAATGACTAGGCAGTGTTGCCATAGTGATTCAATTATAGATGAACTTGTCCTTGGAGGAGAGTAAGAAGGGTAGCCCTTGTGAGCCCTCCATGATTCATTTTTTTTTTTTTTTTTTAAGTCAGGGATGGAGCCCAGGGGCACTTAATCACTGAGCTACATCCCCAGCCGTGTTATTTTCAGACAAGGTCTTGCTAAGTTGCTGAGACTGGTTTTGAACTTGCAATCCTCCTGCCTCAGCCTCCCGAGCCACCGAGATTACAGGTATGAGCCACCACACCCGGCACTTTATTCCTCCACGATCGTTAGAGTTTAAACTTCTGCATGTAATCCAGAACAGGCATCTGTGAAATATTCCAACAACCCCGTCTCCTTTCAAAGGCCATCATCCTGGGCAGGCTACCTAGATCGCATTGTTCCTACCTCCTAGGAATGGCCTCCTAGGAATGGCCCTGATCTTAGATTCAGGGGTTTTCTTAGAGTCTAAAAACACTAACATTCAACCTAACAGGAATTTAGAAAAGCCTGGAAGCTAATGTAGAAAAGCTTGAAACTAAAGTTACTCCACTGAAGCAGTCGTAGATTACTGGTCACTAAGCTGTAGCTTCTCAGAAACCCACGAATCTGCATCAAGTGACTCAGAACCCTGCTCGTCCCTCCTGCTACATAGGAACCATGCATCTCCAGAACACTCTGGATAATATAGGGCAATAGCTTGGAGGCCTTATTTTCTAGGGAACAAGCCAAGGACACAGACGATGCAGCTGTCAACAAAGGCAGATACATAGGTGACCTTAGCTGTTCTGGCCTGAGAACCAGGACTTTCCTACAAGCCCAAAGGTTTGGCATGGGCTCAATCCCCAGAATCCCAGAGCTTTCAGCTACCCCAACAACAGGCTTGCACAGACCTCCATCAGATACGTGCTGCCTCAGCGTTGTCTAAAGAAGCAGAGGCTTCTGGTCCAGGGTTTTTGAAGCCTTGACCACGCAGCCTGCTCAGCTGAAACCCATAATTCCACTCAGCTGCCTCACACGAGGGAGGCTTCACGTGAACAGCAGTGCATTGCTCTCCAACCAGCAATTAGTACTTACAACCACTAAGAATTGGGGCTCATCAGAAAACTTGGGATGGTTGGATTTTTCTGGAAGTTCAGGCCATCATTCTCCAGAGTCTGATAGGCCATTGCAAAAAACTACTGCCCAAAGAGTAGAATTTAGAAGTTAGTAGTAATAGAATTTAGAAGTAAGGGTTAGGCATTAGAGGAAGGGGAGTGGGAGAGGGAGTGGGAGGGAAGGAATGAGGAAATACTGGAGACTGAAATGGAGCAAATTATATTCCATGCATTATGATTATGTCAAAATGAGCCCCACTCCTATGCATGACTATAATGCACTGAAAACATTTTTTTTTTTAAGGGTTAGGTACATGGTCCTCGGAATTTATGCTACATGGGTCTCACCTGGGAAATGAGTCAGGTGCCAATTCCTGGGCCCACCCTCGAAGACACTGAGACCGTTGTTTATGAATCTGTCAACACCAGCTGATAAGAATATAAGTGTTCCGTGACCCACCCCAGGGGGAGCATCCCGTAAATCCTCAAAGAGTAAGGGCTAAAATCACAAAAACTCTTGGAAGGAAACAGGTGTAAGTCTTTATGACCTGGATTGAAGCAATGATCTCTTAGCTATGCTGCCCAAAGTACAAACAGCACAAGAAAAAATAGAACTTTTTGACTTATTCAAAATGTAGAACTTTTGTGCTTCAGAGAACACCATCAGAAAGTGAAAAGCCAACCCACAGAATGGAAGAAAATTTGTGCAAATCTTACATATGAGATTTAGATATTTATATGTAAAGAACTTGTAGAACTCAATAGTGAAGAGACAGAAAACCCAATTTTTTTTTAACAGGTGGACATTTCTCCGAGGGAGATACACAAATAGACAATACACATAAAGACGTCCAACATGATTCATCACTCAGGGAATGAAATCAATATTAGGATGAGTTGGGCATCCTAATGATGCCCGCCTATCATCCCAGTGGCTCAGGAGGCTGAGGCAGGAGGATCACGAGTTCAAAGGCAGCCTCAGCAAGTTAGTGAGGCCCTAAGCAACTCAGTGAGACCCTGTGTCTAAATAAAATATAAAAAAGGGCTAGGGATGTGGTTCCATGGTTAAGCACCCCTGGGTTCAAGCACTGTTACTACTTGGCACCCACAAGTATGGCTAGAATCCAAAGGCAGAAAAATTGGGGAAATGACACATGGCTGGGGGAATTTAAAATGGTAGAGGTGCTTTGTAAAAACAGTCAGGCAGCTCCCTGAGAAGTTAAGCCAGTGGAGAGTTACCATAACCCATTGATCCCACTCAAGAGAAAAGAAAACAAGTCTACAAAAAAACCTGTACGTAAACACCCATAGCAGCACTATTGATAACAGCCAAAAAGTGGACCCAACACAAATGTACATCACCTGATGAATGGATAAAGGAAATGTGGCATATCCAAGCAGTGGAATATTATTCAGCAATAAAAAGTAACATACTAATACATGCTACAACACGGATGAATCTTAAAACACACCAAGTGAAAGAAACTAGATAGAAAACTATATATATGATTCCATTCATATGAAATGTTCAGGGGAGGCATATCAATACAAAGTAGACAGGTGGTTGCCTTCAGCCAGGTGGTTAGGGGAAGTAGAAAGTGATTGCTAAGAGTAAGGGTTTCTTTTAGGTATGATGAAATATTCTAGAATTGATTGTGCAGATGGTTACACTGCTCTGAATATATTAAAACCCATTGATTTTACATTTTAAATGAGTTACATTTTAGTTGTGTGGTATATGAATTATCTCAATAAAGCTTTTTTTTTTAATGATGCAATAAAATTGACAAGACCAGGGGAGCAAAGTCATCCTGTATTTTGAAGTCGTTTTCCGGTGGATTTGTTTATAATTAGATCCATGCAATAAAGAATTCTTTCAAGTGCATTTCATACGGGTGGGGCCACCATGTAAGGTTGGGCAGGTTGTACATTCAACAATGTACTCAGCAGGCCATAGCCGCTCCGCCCAGTGAGAACTCCACCCAGACCTAGTGTTTTCCAGCCTGGGAAGGAGAGAGGAGCCACTCTCTTGACCCTTCCTTGGGTCAAAACATCAAGTGTACTTCCTTTCTCCTCCGTCCTCCCCACTTCAAATCCCTAAAGTCTCTGGATAATTCCTTTGAAATGCACAGCACACAGGAGGCCGGGCGCCAGGAGCAGAACGGGTGGCCATGGATATGGAGCACTGGCTCTCCTCCCCGCGGGGTTGGAAGCATTTCTATTTACTTCCTGAGCTTGTCCTGACCATCTGGGGGCTCCATATGTTCCCTCCCGAGCCCCGCAACCCTGGATTGTGATGCTTGCTAACAGCTGACTGCCATGACTCGTTCTCGGAGTTTCATCTCAAGTGCTGAAGTTTTCTTAGTTGTCTCCTAATGGTCTCAAACAGAAAACAGACCTTCGTGCTCAAGGAAATTGAACCCTGACGTACTGAACAGTCTGCTATATGATTAAGAATAAAATGATACTTGTGGGGGGAACCTTTGAATCTTTATAGTGAACAAATGGTTTCAAGTAAGTAGGGAGTCACTAGGGACACACAATTTAAGCTGTGTGTCCTTAGGCTTATTACTCCACTTCTCTGGGCTCAGTTTATCCATCTGTAAAGCAGGAATAATGGTAGTTCCTTTTACATATACTTGTCGTTAGGTTTAAAAGAACACGTATTAAGAACTTTAAAACAATACCTAGGTCATATTTTGCTGTTATAACACATATTAAGAACTTTAAAACAATACCTAGGTCATATTTTGCTGTTATTATCATTTCATAATTTGGTCCAGATTTTACTTTGTACTAATTTTATAGGGATTCACTTCAATATATTGGCCATCACCGTTTTGGTCTCCTCCTGATGAAAGTCAGACTCTAATGCCTCTAGATAAATAATAGTCGTACAGCACAATTTGGTAAAAAACCTGATTTAGGGACTGGTCATCTAGATTTTAAACCTAGTCTGTTACCCTGTAATCTCTCTGCACCTCAGTTTCACCATCTGTTAATGGGGATAATAGCAGTACTAACCTTGAAGGATTTTCATGAGAACTAAATGGGTTCTTGCATGTAAAGACTTAGAAGAGAACTTAGCATATAGAAAGTGCTGAATAAGCATTTGCTGTAACTAAGTTAGATAAAAAATATGTTATCACTGTTTTATGATTAGAATTCTTTACTCTTCTGGGTTTGCTCCAAAAGTTAAAAAAAAAAAAAAAAAATTCCAGTGGAAGGAGATCATCAGGTATAAAACAGGCTCTCTCACATTGAGGTAGACCTGGCTACTGGAGAACAAGTTCCCTGTGTAGCTCCCAAGGTCAAAGCCCGGCATTTCTATCAGCCAAATGTTTAAACAAGCATAAAGGAAAACAAGTAACAAACCTTTCAAGGTGGGTATTTCTTCATGTGAGTTGAGATATCAGGAACACGTGAAGATCAAAGGTAAAGAAGACAATCTGTGTTCTCCTCAAAATGGCAGTAGGTTTGTTGGGAATGTGTAGGTGGGGCTACGGTTGGTGACAAAATTAATCACACTTTGAGAAGCACTCAGTGACTACTAGTTTGTGGTTAAGGTGAACATCACGAAAAAACCAAGTCCTAATGACTGGAGATATGAACTCGGTACCAGCAGGCTATTCGGAACCAGAGTGCCCTATTAATAAGTCAGGGCTCAATTTCCTTTAGCTCGAAGCTGCTTTTCTACTTTAGACCAGTAGGAGATAACTAACAATACCTGAGCACTTGAGATTTAATACAAACCTTTCTGTGGAATTGGAGTCACAGGGGTCAATTGTTAGCAAGAACCACAATCCAGTACCTTCAGGCTATTTTTTCTGAACTGAAAGATGCTTGACAGCACACTTTTCAAGATCCTTAGTAGTAGCCAGGCACGGTGGCGCATGCCTGTAATCCCAGTGGTTTGGGAGGCTGAGGCAGGAGGATCGCAAGTTCAAAGCCAGCCTCAGCAACTTAGCAAGGCCCTAAGCAACTCAGTGAGACCCTGTCTCTAAATAAAATACAAAATGGGGCTGGGGATGTGGCTCAGTGGTGGAGAGCCCCTGGGTTCAATCACTGGTACTGGAAAAAAATAAATAAGTGAATGACAGGAGTCCATATCAAAACCAAAGCCAGTGTAGGACGCCTCCATCCTACTGGCGTGTGGTCATGAATCCTAAAAATAGGATTCTCTTGTAATGAATGATGAGTTTGGCTAAATTGGAAGTTGAAGGATTAGAGAGGATCTGATAGACTCTACACCCTCAAGGAGTTACTTTTTAAAACGTTCTGACTGATAAGGACTGAAATTATTGGACCATCTAAAAATTCAGCAAATCATAAAAGCACATGATGCATGCTAAAAATCAGTCGACAAAAAACATACATGGAAACATACAAAACATGAATCTCGACATGCTGTTACACTTCTGCACCCTACGTGAGCATTTGGACCTCCAAATTTAAAAAGAGGAAGATGCATCCCCAACCTACTTACCGGTCTCTTCATTAGCTATGAAAAGATTATCCCTTAGAAAGGGGATCTCGTTCCTCAAGATCTTCTTGTAAAACAGAGGTTTTTTATTAAACCCAAATGTGGAAAAGGCAACAATGAAAAGATATCATAGAATTAAAGGACATGCTACCCATGAGGGGAAATAGTAGTAATATGTATAATCAGGAGATAGAAATTGCCAAAATATGGACAGAGTGTGAAGGGCTGACAGATTTGGCTCCATAGAAATGTTACAGGCCAGGCTGTGTGGGAAATGACTAAACAGACTCCATTTTGCTCTGAGACTCCATGGTATGTAGGAAATGAGCTTCTCCCATGGGAACGCCCCACCTCTGTACCCATCAACAGTTGCTTAGCTTCTCCCATGGGAACACCCTGCGTCTGTACCCATCATCAGTCACTTAGCATGACATGTTTAACAATGCAAAATGGAGATTCTTATATGATAAAAATTGTTCTCTTTTGATTCCTATGTTAGTAAGCATTATTTAGTTTGTACCTAGGTAAGGGTCATTTTGATGTACTTCCCCCTCTGCTGATGATTTCATGATGTAAGTTTGTAATTTCAAATCATAGCAACAGACACTTATGATTGATGTGATTTTTGGTATAAGAACCCCTGCAATCCTGTGGTGGGGGCTGCTCTCCCAACAGTCATTTTTGGGGGCATTGTGTGAGACAGCCGGTCAGCTTAATAAAGACTCAAATTTGGACTTCTCAGTGGCCACCGGTCTGTTATTAGTTGAACCCCATAACAAGAGTACCTGTGCATCCATAGAAAAAAGGACAAGACCACCTCAAAATTGGCAAAGGATATGAATACAAATTCACAGAAGAAACAAATTAACTAATAAATACATTAAAAATTCTGAACCTCAGTACTAGCCAATAAATTACAAACTGGATCTAAAATATGCCATTTTTGCCTTTCAGAAGATTTTTTTAAAAACTAAAATTAGCAACGTACTAATACAGTTTTATAATTTCCATCTCTTTAAAAATCAAGAAAATTTGAGGGGCTGAGCCCTGGGTTCAATCTCAGCCCCGCAAAAGAAAAAAAATGCAATATTAAACTACGGAACACAATTCAACTGGGGCATTGATATTGAGGGAAGGAGGAGACAGGGGAGTTCAGAGTTCTTTCTGTTGATTGCTGATTGAGGAACCTTTACCGCCTACCCAGCTGAACCGATTTGTCTAACTAGCTGGAAGGTGATATAAGAGAAGGGTTTAGACCGCGCTTGCGCATCCTGAGCTGCTTAAGTGCGGGTGGGTGGGGCTGTCGGAGAGTCAAGTTCTTTGAACAGGTTCTTGAGGGAGCTCAGGCGTGGGGAGCTGACGCGAAGCTTAATTACACAATTGAGAAAAAATGGGGGTGCCTAGGAGGTAGAGGGGCTGCAGCTTTCCAAGGATTTTCAACGTGGTGGATGAGGTGCAATCTTGTTGGTCTAGCTGCCTATCAAGGCTCCTTGCGTGCTGGGGTTTGGGTACTGCGCCTCCCAGCCGTTCCCTTAATTCTGGGTCACTCCAAAGCTCACAATGTCCCTCTGTTGTCTTGGTTGGGCTACTCTAACAAGACGCTTCTTTCTTTAATGGATTTCTGCTCTTTGAAGATTCTGAGATTTATTCCTTAAAGGTGGTCAGTGACCAGCCAGAAGTCCATTAAAAAGCCTAGAAAATGGTTAAAATTTCATGAGCAAAAACTAATCCCAGTGCTTTGTTTCGTGGGGTGGGGGTGGAGGTGGAGATTGAACCCAGGATCTCTCCCGTGTTAAATGCACCTGCTACTACTGAGCTACATCCCCGTTCCAGTCATCCCAATTTTGATCCAGTGTTGGCAATCTTCTCTCCTTACGAAATCCACTTAGGTTCTAGGTGCCAAGGAGAATAATTCCTCTATCCTGACTTCTGCCCTAATCTTTCCATCTTACCTGTGCAGATTCTTCCCTCTGACTTGATCTCCTGCTTCTCTCAAAGGGGTGCCTGGATAGCAATAAGTGAAGAGAGGCTCATACCTACTACACCCACCACTCTCCTGATGGAGCCCCTCTTCAATAGGAGTAATTGGAGAGCATCTCAGAGGTGATACAAAATGGAATGGGAGGAAGTCTCAGATTTTAGAGCCTTGCTGGGCACGGTGGCACATGCCTATAATCCCAGCCGGCTTGGGAGCTGAGGCAGGAGGATCACGGATTCAAAGCCAGCCTCAGCAAAAGCAAGGCACTAAGCAACTCAGTGAGACCCTGTCTCTAAATAAAATACAAAATAGGGCTGGGGATGTGGCCCATCCCCCGCGCTCAGTGGCTGCGCGCCTCCTGGTACACACACACAAAAATTCAGAGTGTCATCAGATTTTAGGTAGTAAACCTTGTCCAGGTTGAAAATTACACCATCTAGTATTTTGTTTAAAGCTGTTTCATGTAAGACGTTTGCCTTCATGAAATCTTGTTCAAAATATCCAGAAGGATAAGGCAAATCTTGAGAGAAGTCTGTCTTGACTTATAGATTTCCACCCCGGGGGAGGAAGGACTGCCTGAAATGTCCAACTCTGAGCTCTTCTGAATCGGGTTAAGAAATGCAACGTTTTAGGATGTGGAGGGAAGGGGTGAAGAAGAGAAGATAGATTTAACAGGTGGGGTCAGTCAATCAGAAATTGCCCTCATTAACGGGCAATTTCTTTGTGTCGTCTAACCTAACTCTGCACTTGGAGGCAAAATCTAGCAAAGAGCTGAGCTTGCTGACACTCGCCTATAAACTCAGGGTTGGGAGGCTGAGGAGGGAGGATGACAAGTTCAAAGCCACCCTCGGCAATTTAGCAAGACCCTGTCTCTAAATAGAACAAAGGGCTGGGGTTGTAGCTCAGTGGTAGGAGTGCTTGCCCAACATGTGAGGCACTAAGTTCAGTTCTCAGCACATAAAAAAATCTTTAAACAAATAAAGGGGAAATGTAGTCAAGTGAGCAGTGCAGTTATTCCCACTTGAATCCCAAGTCTTCATTCTTTAGATGTTAACTGTAAGGAAAGACCCAAACAGGAAGTTAGAGATACTGAAAAGCTTCACATAACACAGGTTTATTCCAATTAACGTGCAGAAGGGGGCCCAGTGGAGACTAGAACCTGCCTTCTGCTTACAGCCTAGGGAAGTTTTAGGGGAGGGAAGGAATTTTTGCAGTTTGGCAGTTGCCAGGGGGTCGGAAGGGTTTTTGTGGTTGTCCTGGTCATTCTTGGTGGAAATCATTGTTCCACATTGAACTGTTTTTCCTCAAGATTTCAGTCCCAGGTAACGATTCTCACCCCAGGTACTGTCTGGGGTTTAACCAGCTGACGGTTGTTCTGGGTCAGTGACTGAGATGACAGTTAAAGATGGGGAATGTTTCAAAATGGCATTGCCTATGTCAAGTTGTTAGAGCTGAGGCCTTCCAAGAAATGGGCAGTGTGAAGCCCTTCAAAGCCTGATTCATATCAAGTCGAAGATTTCAGACATGTGGCTCAGTAACAGGCATGAGTTTATTGAAGGGACAGGAAAAAACACTCAAGGGAAAGAGTGGATCCTGAGGATAGGGACAATGTGCCTCTCCTGCATTCCCCAGGTTCATGAGGGATCCCAGAGAAGGTTCCAGAGAGTCCTGCCCAGGTCCACCTCTTGACTTTCCGCTGACAGCAAAATGACATCAGACTTTCAAGTACCCACTGCCGTGACAACTCTAGGTCACCTTGGCCCAAGCTGACTGGTTCTAATGTGGATTCTTAACCCTGAATTCTTCCAGATGTTAAGAGGAATTACCTTAACTGTGTTTCTGGTCACCAAAGTCTCCCATCATCTCAGGCCTGTTTCTCCTGCAGTTAAGTTTGCTGATCGCTAAGTGAAATACGCCAATCCCAAAAAACCAAAGGCCAAATGTTTTCTCTGATAGGCGGATGCTGATCCATAAGTTTGAGGGGGGTGGGGTATGGGGAAGAATGAAGGAACTTTGGATTGTGCAGAGGGGAGTGGGGGGAGGGGTGGGGCAGTGGGGATGGGAAGGACAGTAGAATGAGACAGACATTACCCTATACACATGTATAAGAATTTTTCTTAAACATTTTCAACAAAAAGTGATGCCTGTCCCATTCAAATAAAATCACTCACACACCCACCCTCCACCCCAAAGAAACACCAAAAGTTAGTTTGCTGAGGAATTCTGATATAATCCTGTCCACTTAGGCCAGGCAGGGCTGCAGGTAAATTACTTCTTAGAAAAGAAAGTATGTGGGGGTCAGGACAGTGGGCCCCTTTTATAGACTTATTCTCTGAACCTCAGGTACCCACCACCCTCCTCTGTCTCCTGACAAGGTTCTCCCTAACACTAAAGAGTGAAGTTGACAGGGTGGGTCTAGGCCAGGAAGCTGGTGTGTAGAGGCCAATGTGTTCATGTCATTAAACATATCTGCTGATGGTGCACCTCTGCCCCCCATAAATGTTTACCTTTCTCTCTGGTAAGAGAAAGGGGTCAATGTGTCACTTTGAGGTTAACTCCTTAGGAGTCACAGGAGATAGGAAGGAAAGTGAACGGGTTACATGAACCTTTGGAGTGACTTCCCTGTTGCCGAGTCTGCTTCCCACCCGAGGAGTGGTCAGGGAGAACACGCAGCTGGTGAGCCATAGTATCTAATATAGCTCATGAAGGGGCTTAAAGAGCAATCGGAACAGGTGCCCCATGCTGGTTTCCCATTTAATCAGCCTCTGACATTAAGTGGGTTCATTTTTTTCCCCAGATTTTCCCCAAAGTTCCTCAACTTCCTGATGGTAATTAGAAGCTTGGAGATGTTACACTGCATGTAATAAAAAAAAATGACCAAAATGGCAAACCTCAACAGATCAGTGATGCCTTACATTAAGCAGCAGAATCAGTCAGGAGGGGCACCTGTTCAGAGGAGAAAATGGCAGGGCTGCAATGAAGCTCAGAGTTCTACAGGGCCTCAGCTGGCTCCTCCCTGACCTGGCACCCACTACCTGTGGTGTGCGGGTGAATTTTGGCTGAGTCATAGCAGGAGACATTTTGGCTGTGGCAGGGAGAGGCCTGGAGCAACTGGAGGTATGATTATAGACAAGGGAAATCGTATGTGCTTGGAGCCCATTGTGCTTCCTGGGGGACGTGATTTTTCCATATCCTTCAATGGGTGCTTTCAGGGAAGTTACATCAGGTGACAGTCTTTGAGAGATATAACCGTGGTTGCAGTAGCTGTGGGAAAATTGGGCTAGGAGGGGTCTCCTACCCCTGTGGATAGGCTGTGGAGAGTAGCACCTGCTAAGCGACTTTGGATTTCAGTCGTGCCTACAGCAAACTTTAAAGTGATAGGGCAGTGACCTAAACTGGCAGTGACCAGGGTTCAAGTCAATCTCAGAAGGAAGAATCCCATAGACACACAAATATCTTAACCTTATGCAGTCAATTTAAAACTGGATTCTGCTCAGAGGTGACCAAATGCTTCCAAAATCTATTTTAAGCCAGCATCACAAAGATTATTTAATCTCAGGAAGCAGGCAGACAGTGCTTTGTCAGTCAGATCTTCAACTCTCAGAATCCCTTAGAGGTCTTGCTACAATATCCACTGCTGGGCCCCATACCCAGTTCCCAAGAGATCTGGGGTCAAAGTCCCCAAGTTGGTATTGCTAAACAAGTTTTCTTGTGAACAAGTTTCTTGTTAGGGATGTTTCTGAATGATGAAAATGGTGTACATAGCAAGGGGCAGTAGATTAAGCAGAGATCGTGAATTTTTAGTGCTACAAAATCCTGAAATTCTTAATGCACTGACATCACAAAAAGTAAATGATCCGGGGTTTAACAAAGACCTACTTTTCTGGGGCAGACAACTGTGTTGTCACCTCACTGTGAATGCACCAAGTCAAAGATGTGGTTGCCTGCCTGGACTCATTTTTTATTAATCTCCAATGACTTGCTGAGCTTTTAGATAAACGGTTGTTTGGGACGATGGGAACAGGTACCTAAGAGACCTTAGCTAGTGTTTAAAAGCTGGAACCACCATGCTGATGTTGGCTTCGTCTCATTGGCATATTAATGAAGTCCCTATGCTGCACCGCATACCTGAAGACATCTTAGATAAAGGCATTTGCATAATTTCCTTTCCTCAACCTGATTACCTGTTTTTCTGCCACTTACACCTGCACAGTCAAGTATGTTTTGGTGGGGAAATTGGTGCTTTGCTTTTCTACAGGTGGAGTTTGCTTTTGATGGCCCACATTGTACAACCAATAAATAGGATGCATTCAAACTAAAAAGCTTCTCAGCAAGGAGAACGTAACATGGAGAGCCTACAGAATGGGAGAAAATCTTTACCACATGCACCTCAGAACATTAATCTCCAGGATATATAAACTCAAAACTCAACACCAAAAGAACAACCAATCAATAAATGAGCTAAGGAACTGAAAAGACACTTCACAGGAGAAATATAATTAACAAACATGAGAATGTTCATCTAGCAATTAGAGAAATACAAATCAAAACTAAGATTTCATCTCACTCCAGTCAGAATGGCAATTATCCATAATACAATGGATATTGGCAAGGATGTGGGGGGGTAAAGGTACAATCATTCGTTGCTAGTGGGAGTGCAAATTGATGCAAGCATTATGGAAAACAGTATGGAGATTCCTCAGAAAACTTGGAACCACCATTCGACCCAGCTATCCCATCAGCTTATACCCAAAGGGCTTAAAATTGGCCCACTACAGTGATGCAGCCACATCAATGTTTATAACAGTATAACTCAAAATAGCTAAACTATGGAACAAACCTAGATGCCCTTCAACAGATGAATGGATAAATAAAATGTGGTACATATACACAATGGAATATTACTCGGCCTTAAAGATGGATGAAATTATGGCATTTGCTGGTAAGTGAACAGAGCTGGAGAATACCATACCAAGTGGAATAAGCCAATCCCAAAAAACCAAAGGCAGAATGCTTTATCTGATATGCAGATGCTAACTCAAAATAAGAGTGGAGGGACTAGGGAAAAAGTTATTTTTGATTAGGCATGTAGGGAGATATGGAGGTGAGAAGGATAGTAGAGGAGGTCACAGATGCCCAGAGGTGTTTTCTTCAGGGGTCATGGTTGTCCATGCCCTAAACACCCACCACCATCACCCAGAGGTATTCTGGTGGACGTGGGAGGGGGGTGGAGCAGGACGCAGCTGCCCCTGAGGGTGCAGCTGTAGTCACCTGGAGGTGTTTTCTCTGGTTGCCTGAGCTACCCACTTTTTCTAGGCAGCACATGGATCCTTCTCTGAAATAGACCATATCTTATGCCACAAAGCAACTTAGTAAATACAAAAAAAAAAAAAACTGGAGACAATATCCTGCATTCTATAAGATCATAATGGACTGAATTAAAAATCAACAATAAAATAAAAAAAGAAGCTACTCTAACACATGGAGACTAAATAATACACTATTGAATGGTGAATAAACAGTAGAAGAAATCAAGGATGAAATAAAAAATACTTGAAGATAAATGAGAATATGGATACAACATACCAAAACCTGAGACACGATGAAGGCAGTACTAAGAGGAGAGTTCATTGCATTGAGCTCATTTATTAAAAGAATAAAAAGTCAACAAATGACCCATTGCATCTCAAAGCCCTAGAAAAAGAACAAGAAACAGAAGACAGGAACACCAGAAACAGAAGACAGGAAATAATTAAAAGCAGCTGAAAGCAATGAAATTGAAACAAATTAAAAAAATTGACAGAACAAAAAGTTGGTTCTTTGAAAAAAAAAAAATTTAAAAATTGATACACTCCTAGCCACATAACAAAGAGAGAAAGAAAATCCACATTACTAAAATACATGATGAGAAAGGAAATATCACAATGGACACAACTGAAATACAGAAGATAATTAGAAACTTATGAATTTACACTCTACTAAAATAGAAAATATTGAAGACATGACAAATTTCTAGAGACATATGACCTACTTAAACTGAATCAGGAGGTCATACACAATTTAAACAGAACACTTTCAAGTAATGAAATAGAAAAAGAGATCAAAAGCATACCAATGAAGAAAAACCCAGGACTGGGCAGATTCTCAGTTGAGTTCTACAAGACCTTCAAAGAAGAATTAATACCAATACTCAAATTATTCCATGAAATAGAAAATGAGTTGGAAAGGGTTCTGCCTTCTGCGAGGCTGATATTGCACTGATACCAAAACCAGACAAAGACACCTTCAGACCAATATCCCTGATGAACATAGATGCAAAAATTCTCAATTCTGGCACTTCACATACAAAAACATTAAAAAGAGTGTACCATGATCAAGTGGGGTTCATCCCAGGGATGCAGGGTTGGTTTAACATGGAAATCAATAAACAATTCATATCAATAGACTTAAAAACAATCATGATCATCTCAATAGATGCAGAAAAAGCATTTGACAAAATACAGTACTGCTTCATGTTCAAAACACTAGAAAAACTAGGGATAGTAGGAACATACCTCAAAATCATACAAGCCATATGTTAAACCCAAGACCAACATAATTCTAAATGGAGAAAAATCGAACACATTCTCTATAAAACTGAACAAGACCCGGATGCCATCTTTCACCACTTTTATTCAACATTGTTCTTGAAACTGTAGTCAGAGCAATTAGGAGAAACTAAAGAGATAGTTTGAGTTCTTCTTTACCTATTTCTATCACTATTTGCTGATGCTATGATTCTATATTTGGAAGATCAAAAAAAAATTCCAAAAATCTTCTAGAACAAATTCAGCAAAGTAGGATATAAAATCAATACTCATAAATCAAATGCATTTCTATACATCAGTATTGAATCCACTGAAAGAGAAATAAAGAATACCCCAAACACAATAACCTCAAAAAAAAATGGGGAATCAATCTAACAAAAGAGGTGAAAGACCTCTACAGAACACTAAAAAAAAAAAAAAAAAAAAAAAAAAAAAAAAAACCCTTGAAGGCCTTAGAAGATGGAAAGACCTCCCGTTGTCCTGAATAGGCAGAATTAATATTGTCAAAATGACCATACTACCAAAAGTGTTATAGAAATTTAATGCAATTCCTATTGAAATCCCAATGACATTCTTCATAGAACTAGAAAAAGCAATCTTGAAATTTATTTGGAAAAGAGACCCAGAATAGCCAAAGTAATACTTAGCAAGAAAAGTGACACAGAAGGTATCACAATACCAGACCTGAAATTATACTTCAGAGCTAAAGTAATAAAAAAGGCATGGTATTGGCGCCAGAGAGACTACTGGTACAGAATAGAAGACAGACAAACCCACACAAACACAGGTACCTCATACTAGACAAAGGTGCCAAAAACATTCACTGGAGAAAATATAGCCTATTCAAAAAATGGTGCTGGGGGGCTGGGGCTGTAGCTCAATGGCAGAGTGCTTGCCTAGCACGTTTGAGGTACTGGGTTCGATCCCCAGCTCCACATTAAAAAAAATAAAGTCATAGCCGGGCGTGGTGGCACATGCCTGTAATCCAAGCGACTTGGGAGGCTGAGTCGGGAGGATCGAGAGTTCAAAGCCAGCCTCAGCAACTTAGCAAGGCCCTGAGCAACTCAGTGAGACCCTGTCTCTAAATAAAACACAAAATAGGGCTGAGGATGTGGCTCAGTGGCCGAGTGTCCCTGAGTTCAATCCCTGGTTCCAAAAAAAAAAAAAAAAAAAAAAAAAAAATGGTGCTGGGAGAAATGGAAAGTCGCATGTAACAAAATGAAATTAAACTCTCTCACCCTGCACAAAACTCAACTCACTGTGGGTCAAAGACTTAGGTACTAGAACAGAAACCCTGCAACTACTAGAAGAAAAAGTAGGCCCAAATCTTTACCAAGTCAGCCTAGGACCTGACTTCCTTAACAAGCCCCTTAAAGTGAAAGAGGTTTAATCAAGAATTAATAAATGGGATAGACTCAATCAGTAATGTGAAGAGAAAGCCTACAGATTGTGCTCACATGTGCTTCAGATAAAGCATTAATCTCTAGGATATATAAAGAACTCAAACACCAAAAATAATAACCCAATCAATAAATGGGCTAAGGAACTGAACAGACACTTCACAGAATATACAGAATTGATCAATAAATACATGAAAAAGTGTTCATCTCCTGGAATTAGAGAAATGCAAATCAAAACTATGCTAAGATTTCATCTCACTTCAATCAGAATGGCAATTATCAAGAAAACAAGCAACAATAAATGTCAGTGAGGATGTGAGGAAAAAGGTACAATCATACCTTGCTGGTGGGAATGCAAATTGGTGCAAGCAATATGGAAAGCAGTATGGAGATTCCTCAGAGAACTTGGAATGGAACCATCTTTTGACCCAGTTATCCCACTCCTCAGTTTACTCACAGGACTTCAAATCGGCATACTACAGTGACACAGCCACATCAATGTTTATAGCAGCTCAATTCACAATAGCTAAACCGTCGAACCAACCTAGATGCCCTTCAACAGATGAATGGATAAAGAAAGTGTGTGTGTGTGTGTGTGTGTGTGTGTGTGTGTGAGATGGAATATGGAATATTACTCAGCTTTAAAGAAAATTCTGGCATTTGCCGGTAAATGGATGGAGTTAGAGAATATCATGCTAAGTTAAATAAGCCAAACCCAAAAAACAAAGGCCGAATGTTTTCTGATATATGGAAGCTAATTCATAATGTCGATGTGGGAATATGGAAGAATAGTTATTTTATTAGGTAGAGGGGAGTGAAAGGAGGGGAAGGAGTATGAGGTAAGGAGTACGAGTAGAGTGAAAGACATTACCTCAGGTACATGTATGACTGCATGACCAATGTGATCCCATAATATGTATAATCAGAAAAATGAGATTATAATCTATCAAAATGTATAAATGCATTCTATCATGCACAACTAATGAGAACAAATTAAAGGATAGTAAAATGAATTGGACATTATGTGCATATGTGTACGTGAGCAGTGTGATTCTATATCATGGACAACCAGAAGAATGAGAAGTTATACTCCATTTATGTATGATGTGTCAAAGTACATTCTACTTTCATGTGTAACTAATTAGAACAAATTTTTAAAATGTCCTGGCAGAAGCTATAAGAAGTAACATAATCAGAACTGGAGGGTTTTTTATTTTTTAGTTGTCAATGGATCTTTTATTTATATGCAGTGCTGAAGATTGAACCCAGCGCCTCACACATGCCAGGCAAGCACTCTACCACAAAGCCACAACTCCAGCCCAGAACTGGAGTTTTAACAATGCAGAACTACAACTTTTCAAAGTCCCTCTGGGTGAAGTGAATTTCAATTTTTTAAAGGTGTTTTTAAGTTTCTAAGCTGACATTGAATTTTCAACAAAGTAATTTTTTTTCCAGAAAGATACTAATCAAAGTTTGAAAATAAGACTTAAAGTGTACTTCCAAGAATTCTTTTTTAATCCACCAACTCCAGAAGCATTCTGTTATTTCTATGCCTGTTTTCCTGGAAACAGCCACAACTGTGACCTTACTTTCTCATTCATACTAACAATCTTGATACCTAGAATTGGGTAACACAAATATCAGCGAAAAATGAGAGAAAGGTGTACGTTTGCAAATGAAGAGACACCCATATGTGACTTTAGAAGTGCAGATTTCAAATTACGTTACGCTCAACTAAATATGTAAAGTGCACTGGAAATTTCTTGAATGTAGGAGATGCTGAAGTATCAGTTTGGCCTAAGCATCCTTGTATAGCTCCTGCCTCAGATCAGGATTGTAAAGGAGAAAATGTATGTAACAACAGTGACTTATCTGAAAAATAGATATAAGACACCATTAAAGGAGGCACGGAGTGGGGAGTGCATGTGGGAAAAGTAGTCCTTTTAATGATGGCATTGGTTTTGAAGCTGAGTGTGTGTATGATGGGGTCAAGCAAATGTGCAATTACAGAATACTCTTCTGTATCCTTAAACTAGGGTTCCCTTTGTGGAAGGATGGAGATAACATGAAGTAAAAATTCACATGATTTTTTAAAATAGACATATCAAGATGAATTCGAAGTATTTTCATTTAGCTTCTTAACTGCATTTGCTGAAGAGATGTAGAAGCAATGAGCAACCTGTTAGCAGTGAGCACCCCTAACACCCAGACTATGATCTTATAACACCTTTTCCAATTAAGACAACAGGACATGTTGGGAAAATGGATGATTCCAGGAATAGTATAGGAAGTTTACAAGAGGAACCAGGAATATCTTAAAATATATACTGTCAAAGACTATCAGGACTATTTCTTATCCAAGCCAGAGATGAGAGAGCTTACACAACATTTAAATAATAGTAATAAAGATACTTACATGTAAGGAAGGCATCAGTAAATCCATTATGAATATTACTAAAAGTAATCTTCTGGATCATGATAGACTATTTTTAGGGTGATTTCTCTACCTTTTATTTATAATTGGAGTGACTAGGCAACCAACAACTAGATGAGAAGTCTTGATGTAAAAGCCCAAACATTTGAAAGAACAATAGATTTGTAATTCCCCTGGTTCTATGCTCTTCTGTGAATAATTGCGCATGGGCCTTGAGCATTAATGTCAGTAGCACCAGAAGAGGTCAGATATCATGTGACTCACAGTGTAAAGGCAAGGTGCCATCTGTAACTTATTTTAAAAAGCTTCAGAAAACTCAAAGCAGAAAATGACAAATTATATCACAAGAATTGTTACCCACATCCAGTATGGAGAAACTTTTTGTAGGAAGAATGATTCCATTTCTTCACATTGCAAAAAGGAAGAGAGGCTGGGGTGGAGGGACTGTAGGTTGACACCTCTTTAATTTTAAAAATTAAAACTGAACCATTGCATATGAGAATACATATTTGGGGATTAGAACTGTAAAGTGAGGAAACTGACAACATCTAGACGGTTGTGATTTTAGGGGAGATGTTAAGGTTGTGAATGGCACAGGGCAGAGTCACCACCAAACTGGTTGGCAAAGGTCTATTTCTTGACTGGAGTAATTTTTATGATAGCTTATCTAGCTGTATTTTATGTGCTTTTATGTCTTGCAATAAAGAAGGAAAATGAGAAGTCACAAATTGTAGCACAAATCAACAGTTGGTAGGGGTTTTTTGTACAAGTCTTCTTACAAAGCAGTAAGAAAAATACAATCAACATAATGGAAAAATGAGCAGAAGACTTGTATCTCAAAGGAAATCCAAATTGCCAATAAACAAGTGCTGATGGAAAATCTAAATTAAAATTAGATACTGCTACTTGCCCAGCAAAATGCAAGGGAAGTGTTGGCAAGGATCTATAGGAACTCTGAAATTGCTGGTAGGAATATAAATCAATACAACTGTTTTTGGAAGATAGTTTGGAATTATCTGAATTTTTGAAGACACATATCAAGTGATGGGCTGCTAAACAACCAGCTCTCAAGAGGTAAAGCCCTACTCCCAATTAAATGAAAGGGGAAACTGTAAAATTACTATAACGTGTTACTTCCACTTTAAGACTGGTAAAACTGGCCTGCTGGGTGTTTAAAACCAAAAACTTGGAGAACAAAGTCAAGGAAGTAAAAAGGCCAATGAAAAAGCAGCCAATATATTGGCCCTCAACCTCTAAAGGTCAGCCAGGATCCAGAGAACAATGGGACTTCTCTTTAGGCCCTGCAACTGAATCCACCGGCTCTGCCAATCAGGGAGATGGAAAGGACCCTAGAGAACAGACCAACCAGCATGCATTCTGCAAAGAGGAGGGGCACTGGAGAGGAAAATGTCCCTAATGCTTCCAAGAGAAGCCACATATGGTCAACCAGATCCTGACCCATCCTGGCAGATAGCATCACTGATAGAGGGAAGGTAAAGGAGCCAAGAGGCTTCATGTCCCCAAGAGTGATCTGTGGAATCTCAGCTGACTCTTAAGAGTAGATTGGAACAAGGTCAGTTTTGACCAACTTGGTCTTAAACACCTGGCAGGAGAGTATAGCCAAAGTGCAGTCCTACATGGACATGTAAAAGGAAAAACCATGTTGTGGTGTGTGTTTGTTTTTGTTTTTGTTTTTTTTTAGTAACTCAAAAAGTACACATCAGTCCTACCAAAGATAAGTAAAGCCGGAAGCTATAAAGGAAGGGTTCTTGTGTGGGAGTGCCTAGTAATAATGATCACAAAGGACTTGAGTCACAAGTTTGTTTTGGCAGTTTATAAAGTTTAAAAGCAGATAATACTACAATATAGAGAAATGTTGCAAGTTCATCGTAGGTGGTAAAACCACGAAGCAAAACAAAATGCCATGAAAATTGGGATAGTGATAACAATGGGCAAAGAGCCTGGATTGCAGTTGAGGCACACAGGGTTTCAGAATGTTGAAGTAGTGTTTCTTCAGCTGGCAGTAGTTACAAAGGCTCTAAAGCTGAATGTGTGTTCTACATAACTTATTAATTTCAATTTTTTTTTAAAGTTAGGGCTAGGGATGTGACTTAGTAGTAGAGCTCTTGCCTAGCATGTGTGAGGCCCTGGGTTCAATGCACAGCACCACACTAAAAAATTAAAATTATTTTCAAACATAATCTTCAAGTTACAGCAAAGTTAGTATCTGAAAGACACCTTAGAGAAAAATTAAGAACTAGCAAAGAACAAGAATCCAAAAATTGGCCATAGAACCAGTGACTGTGAGCAAGGCTTCTATTCTCAATCACTTCCCTTTGGGAAACTTAGGCTATCACCACTCACTCACCCTCTGCATGACTCTACCATAAGGATAAAATGTGTTGGTGCCTTGATCTCTAAGAAGCATAGAGAAATACATTCTTGGGATGGGACTGGGGTGCAAGTGATGAACTTCATGGGCTATGAAGTTAGGTGGGTAGGTGTGAATTTCCACCCATCTCCAATTTGCAGAGAATTGAACCCAAACAACTCTGAGCCCCAGTGTCCTTAACAGTGTCATAATAGCAAACCCAGCCTTGTAGGACTGTTAGGACTAAAGCCCTAACTCGCATAGAGCACAACTCAAATTGTTATTTAATGAATGTGTAACATGCACTTAAGCAAACATTACATGGGACCAAAACTAAAATTTTTGTCTTCCTATGTCTCTGTAAAGTTTGTGCAATGAGAAATATTCTCCAACCCTACATGAAGACTTGGGAAAGTCAAAAAATTTCCTAATCATTCACAAGTAAGTTCTCTATTGCTTTTCACCATAAACAATGTCAATCACAGTAAAACATGGTGCCATGTGACCAGTCTCCAACATTGGTTGGCAATTGACAGCATTAACTTGTCTCCCTTCCTTAGTTCATTTCTACTTCAAGATGGAAGCCTCCAGTGGATATAGGGTTTCACCCTTGTCCATCTTTCCCTGCTCATCTCTTCCCTGTCTCCTTTTATGTTTTCTCCATTAGCCTCAGAAAAACTGTCCTGGAACAGGCCTGGTAATGTTCAAGGCCATCTATTGGGTTTGCAGAGCTACCTCTTGTCCCATATCCCTTGGGCACCTAGCAGTTCTCCCTCAGTCTCCTCTAAGGTCATACCATCCTGCCAGCTAGCCCTATTGGGTAAGACCAGAACAACTTCACATCAGCTTTCTTCCATGTGGCCCACATAATGGATACTGAGAAGGCTCTTGACCTAATTCCAGGAGCAAAGACCCATGCCACCCTGGTCAACCTCCTGACTCCACTACCAAAGCCAAAGTGTTGGCTCTTTTCCCTTCTGGATTTCCTATGGTAGAAAGAAGTCAAGACCAATTAAGAATATTATACCCAGAAAAACTATAATTCAGAAACAATAACAGTGAAGACTTCCTAAGAATGAGCAAAAATTGAGGGAATTCATCACCAAGTTGGTCCTCTAAGAAATGCTTTGAGACCCTTTCGCTAGAATGAAAAGAATTATCCTGAAAACCCATGAAAGTACAAAATTCAACAGTAGAGCAAATGGACAAAACAGAATCAAACTCTTATATAGAAACCACCAAACTACAAAGAACAAGTGAAAGATATAAAACAAAATAAAAACAAAGACATGAGTGCATCTTATTAATAACTATGAATGTAAGTGCATTAAATCCAATTTGTAGACTGGCTGAAAACAACTACCAAAAATAAAATAAAAAGAGCACAGGATGAAAGTAACAATGGAAAAAAACACAATTCAAAATGGAAACCCAAAGTAAGCAGGAATAACTGTATTTTTACCAGATAAGATATACTTTAAATCAAAAGCTGTGAGACACAGGTTATCACACAATGATAAAGGGATCAACTCAAGAGGAGGAAAAAACTGTAAACATACATCCACTCCTGGAGCACCCAATCATATAAAGCAAACATTATTAAAACTAAAAGAAAAAGACTTCACTGCAATGATACTTTGGTACTTCAACATCCCATTTACTTCAATGGACAGATCAGGCAGAAGACTCATCAAAGAATCATTAGAATTAAACTAAACTGTAAACCAAATGAACCTAAGATATTTTCAGAACACTTCATCTGACAGCTGCAGGATACATTCTTCTCATCCATACATGGAACATTCTTCAGGATAAACCACATGAGGCCTCAAAACAAATCTCAAGTCTTTTAAAAATTGAAATCAGCATGTATCTTCTCTCACCTCAAAGGACTGAAACTGGACATCAACTTTAAGAATTGTACAAATATGTGGAAATTAAACAACATTCTCTTGAATGAACAATGAGGAAACCAAAAGAATTGAATTTCCCATGAAAAAATTAAAGTGAAAACACATTACTGAAACATGGAATATAGCAAAAACAGTACTAAGAGGCAAGTTCATAGCCATAAATGCCTACATCACAAAAAAAAAACTTTCAAATTATAAATGCAAAAGGATGGGATGCAGACCTCAAAGTCTTTATTCATTCGTGGATTCAGGGACCATTGGGGCCTATTTTCCAGATATGAAAATGGCCCTCAGTTACAGGGGATTTTGGTTTTATAGGGTAGGACTAATTTGCCATGGGGGAAGGTCAAGGTTCAAGGCTCAGCATTCAGTATCCACCCCTTTCCTTTAGTGCCCATTGTTATCAGGAAAGAATTTGTTGGGAGTTTAATCCTTGGCTAGTCTCTCCCCGCCCCCACTCCCGAGCTGCACCTCTCTCCATTTTTCTTCCAGGGCTATTTTGCAGCAATATTATTTTCCATAACCCTTCACAAATAAACAAATGCAACTCAAAGCAAGAACAAACTAAACCCAAAATTAGTGGAAGGAAATAACACAGATCGAGGTAGAAGTAGATTTTTTTTTTAAAAACAATATCAATGAAAGAGGTTTTTAATCAAAATTGACCAATCTTTAACCAAGGAAAAAGCAAAAACCCAAATAAAATTTGGAGATTAAAAAGACATTGCAATTGGTACCACAGAAATAAAACAGGATCATTGGAGATTATATATAGTTCTACATTAATAAACTGGAAAACCTAGAAGTAGATTTCTGGACACATGTAACCAACCCAAATGAACCCTGAGGACATAGAAACCTGAACATACAATAACACATGAGATTAAATCAGTAATGATCTCCTAACAAAGGAAAGTCCAGAACCAGATGGCTTCACTGCTGAATTTTACCAAACTTTAAAAGAACTAATGCCAGTTTACACAAAGTATTCCAAAGTATTGAAAAGGAAGGAAATCCTTCCAAACTCAGTTTACAAGGTCATCATGACCTGAACCAAAAGCAGACTCCATTACAAAAAGTATCAATATCCCTGATTCACAGATAAAAATACCCTCAACATTAGCAAACCAAAACCATGAACTGAAACTTCTGAAATCATGAAGCACAAATCTTTTCTCCTTTTTAAGTCTTCTGAGATACTTGTCACACCATCAAGAAACTGATGAATAGGGCTGGGTTTTGTAGCTCAGTAATAGAGCACTTATCTAGTATGTATGAGGCATTGGGTTAAAGATTCTCTGTATATAAATAAATGTTCATTGACAACCAATACTTTTTAAAACCTGAATACTGTGGAATAAGGTTATATATAGGAAATAGGGGGTTTTGGTTTCTGTTGTTCATTGAAATCCAGAGAAGAACGGATTGTAGCCTAAGGGATTAAAGTAATTCAGGTGACAAATGGTGATATTTGAGATATATTTACAGGAGGTAGAACAGTTTACTGACTGATTTTAGGGTAGGGAGTGGGGTGAGAGGATTCCAGAATGAGTCTAAAGTTTTTGACCTGAGTAACTGGAATAAAGTTGCTCTTTGATCACCTGGGGAAACTATGGAATTAAGAGTGATATTCTGGCCATATGCATTTAAAATGTTCCTTCAATACTGGGTGTGGTGGCACACACCTATAATCCCAGCAGTTTGGGAGGCTGAGGCAGGAGGATCACAAGTTTGAGGCCAGTCTCGGCAACTTAGCAAGGCCCTAAGCAACTTAGTGAGACCCTGTCTCAAAATAAGAAAGGGCTGGGGATGTGTCTCAGTGAATAAGCGCCCTTGGGTTCAATCCCTGGCTGCCATGCCTACTGAGAGTTCAATTTTTTTTAAGATGCCTGAGAAAATATATAAAATGCCTGCAAGATTGTCTAGGACAGGAGACAAGAGTGTTTGAAGGTTTTTTTCAGGCGTACTAATACTCCTACACAGTCATTGCCTGAGCATTGACAGGAGCCAGCCGCCTGCTCTGAGCAATGGGAGAATCCCTGAGACAGAAGACTCCTGATGAATGCCCTCTGCCAAAAGAGCCAAAGCCAGCAAGGAACTGGTTATCCTGCCCACCTGGATCACAGGTATAGCCAAGAGGATATAAGCAGGACATGGGGCTGGAGATACAACTTTGTAAATCGTTAGTGTATATATAAATGCAAGGTTCTCTGGTGTAGGAAAGAGACTATAGGAGGAATTTTTCCTATAATGCTTTAAACTAAACTTTAAACTTTCATCTTGGTGTCAAGTGAGTGCAAACACACAGGGCAAAGGTTTAACAGGAAAAAGCAATGGGGGAGAGCCCTGAGAGCAGAGGAGCCTTCCCAGGAACAAAAGAATGGCCCAGCTTTTTGTTGATTGGCTAGGGCAGGAAGGGGCTGGTATTTTCATGATAATCCTGTAAGAAGTTTCCTTCTTGTGGAAGAGACTTGGGCATCTCTTTGGCATCCCCTACACCTGGTGTTTACAGTTTAAGAATAAGAGGGTAAGAAAAGGGACATTCCCTACAGGGTGGGGAAGGAGGAAGATGTTTAGCAAGAGATTGAGTTATGGGGCCCTGGAGTTTATCTGCCAATTTGTCTCTTGGTTTGGTCCCTATCTTGGACACAATAGAATAAATCTGTTTTCATCTCTCTTCCATCTCTCTTGCCTCCTGAAGAATGGTCACTTGGAAGCAGTTGGCTAAGCAGAAACCAAGAGGAAACACTTGGGAAATGGTTGATTCACAGCACTTTTAAATTACTTAGCTTCCCCTTGCCTCTCGGTAGTAGTCTAAATTAGGCTAGATTATATCTAAGGTCCTGTTCTTCCAAATTCCAATTGTGTTTCGTCTTGGACTTATTACACTGAGTAATTGAGTTCTTCCAACTCAATGACAGGCTAGGAGAGGCTCTTAAGATTAAAGAGCCTGGAGTACCTGGAGCCTGAGGAAAGAGCACTCTGCTGCTGTTAGCTGGTTCCTCTGGATCTGGGGCCCTCTAGTGGGCAGAAAGAGATTTCCCAAATCTGGATTTAAACGATCGAAAGTAAAACATTTGGGATAAATGGCAGGTTTTGAAGCCTTTCATTAGGGTAACTGGCACAAAAGTCCACGAGAGACACAGCTGTGAGTTCAAGCAAAGGTTTGACGGTCTGCCAGGCTGACCCTCTGCAAAGTGCATCAGCCTGTAGGAAAAAACTTCCGAACTATATAGTCATGTACCATGGAGTAGTTTAAAAAAAAAAATAACCGGACTGGCCCTGTGACTGTTGACGCCTCTTGCTGTGGTTTTGGTAGCTGGGGACTCGTTGAGGGTGGGCCTACCAGGAAGGTTATGCCTGGGTGGGTATGTGCTGATTTTCAAAATGGAGTTACTTTGGCCTAAAGACCTAACACTTTTCAGTTTCTTGGGTTTTTTTGTTTTACTAGATATCATCTTTTAGACTTAAAATAGGATTTTTTTTTAACATGCCAATAACATTGCTGTATTAGTTCATCTTCTTTTTCTAACAAGACCATATCATAGACTAGTAAAGAGCCAGAGAAAACATTGGAAACAGTCAAGAGAAAAGATGAACAGCAATGTCTTGAACACCAAATTTATTTTGGCACCATATAAACATTAACTTCAAAGTGGTTTAAGAATATCTGTTGCCACTCTAGTCAAATTTTTTCCTTTCATCCCCTTTGGTCCTTTCAATTCCATCTTACATTAAAGGGAGTTATTCTCTTGTTACGGAACAGACAGACGAGGATGGTGGAGACACGGGCTAAGAGAACAATTCTATAAAATGGGCCCACAGTGCTGATCCCCACATGCTTTCTTTTCTAAGAAGCAATTTACCTGCCTGGCCAAAGTGGATGGAATATGTCACATTCATCAGCAAACGACCTGTTAACTGCAGGAGAAACACAGGTCCAAGATAATGTCAATGCAAGGAACCCGGGACACTTTTGTGACCAGATCTAAAACTCTGGGAGATGAGGATAGTTCTTCCTAAACATAAATTCTGTAAGAATATATAATTAAGAATCCAATTAGAGCCGGGCGCGGTGGCACACACCTGTAATCCCAGCACTTGGTAGGCTGAGGCAGGAGGATCACGAGTTCAAAGCCAGCCTCAGCAATTTAGCGAGGTGCTAAGCAACTCAGTGAGACCCTGTCTCTAAATAAAATACAAAATAGGGCTGGGGATGTGGCTCAGTGGTGGAGTGCCCTGGGTTCAATCCCCAGTACCAAAAAAAAACAAAAACAAAAAAAAACAACTTAGCACTGCAATAAAAATAAAGTCATGCTATCTACAACTACAAAAAAAAAATTTAAAAAAAATCCAATTAGAACCAGTCAGCATGAGCCAAAGCAACCTAGAGTTGCTATAATAGTGGGAATTTGAAAGTCTGATGTCACTCTGCTGTCAAAAGTCAAAGGGTGGACCTGCGTAGGACTCTGGAAACTTCTCTGGGATCTCCAATAAAACTGGAGTGTAGGAGAGGCACATTGTCCTTTTTTCTCCAAGAGGACCCACTCTCTCCCTTGAGTGTGCTATCCCTTTAAACTTACTCCTGTGAGCAACACATTTTGAAATCCTTCTGACTCGATCACAAGAATCGGGGTTTGAAAAGTGGGGTTTTTGCACTGCCTCAGTTTCTTAGAAGGCTCCAGCTCTGTAACACTACAGGCTCTTCTGTTACAGGGCACAACTTAAAAACAGACCGATCACCACTGAGAAGTCCAAATCTGAAGTCCTTATTAGCCAGCCCGCTGACTGTCTCACACAATGCCCAAAATGGCTATTGGGAGAACAGCCCCGAATGTAGAGTTGCAGGGGTTTTTATACCATGAGTCAGTACATCAATCATAAGTGTCTGTTGCTATGATTTAAAACTACAGACCAACATCATGAGATCTAAAATCATAAGCAGAAGGGGAAGTGGGTCAAAATGACCTTAACTGGGTAGAAGTTAAAGAATGGGTACTAACATCTAGATAATCATTGCTGACAAGGTACATTATCCAAGAAAAATAGGAACCAAAAAGAACAATTTTACATTGTATAAGAATTGCCATTTTGTGTTGCCAAACTTGCTCTAAGTCACCGTTGATGGGTACAGATGTTCCCATGGGAGAAGCATTTCCTATATGACATGGAGTCTCAGAGTAAAATGAAGTCTGTTTAGTCATTGCCCATATAGCCTGACCTATAATATTTCCATGGAGTCAAATATGTCAACCCATCACAACACTAGAAAGCCTGAGTCTGCAGTAGAGAATTAAAAGTTGCTTTTGCCAAAAGCATTGTTGATCAATATTTCATTGCTATGACCAGAATATTTGACATAAACAACCTAAAGGAGGAAAATTCTTTGTCTTCCCCTCCCCATCCTCTGAGTCTTCAGTCCATGGAGGTGGCTCTGTTGCTAAGGGCCTGAGGAGAGGCAAAACATGATGAAAGCACACAGCAAAGGAAGGCTGTTCAGCTTATGGCAGCCAGGAGGCAGATGAAGAGTAAGGAAATGGGGGTAAGATATAGTTCCCAAGGACACACCCACAAGGACCCATGCCCTTCAATCAGATTCCACCTCCTATAGTTCCTACCACCTCCCAGTCACCCATTCAGATTATCAATTCATCAGATAGAAACACCGATTCCTCATTTGGGTCTACAAAGGCCAAGTGGGTAATTAGAAGCTGGATAAAACTTGACATCTCTTTTTAATGCCTTAAACTTTGGATCACTCAGCTCTGCATGTAGACATGATAAATCAAGGCTTATTAGCCCTAAAATTACCTTCAAGACTGAAGACACCAAGGAAAGAGTAAAGTATTGTCAAGATTTTCAGAGACATTTAATTGCCAGCTTTAACGACCTCTTTTACAGAGACCTGGAATGGCACTTAGAAGTCTCCAGTCATTGCCCTTCACTTTCCAGGAACAGCAAAACCTTGCAGAATGATCATCCTCTGAGACTCTTCCCTAAGTAGCCTCAATGTCATGAAAACTGAATTTCTCCTTTCCAGGATCACAGTCTGATAAACATTCTAAACAGCAAGTGAAGAACTCGAGCCACCTTGCAAAACCAGAACTGAAATGATCCACCAGACCTCAGTTTGACCAAGAGAGCTTAATTATGCACACCTCTTATCCCCTACCCCAATCTTCCTCTATTTAAACCTTAAGCTCACTTCAGTACCCCTGAAGATGGGGCTGAGCCACTTGATCTCAGTCATCTTCCCAATATGACCGCTTGGATTAAAATTTCTTCCCTGCTTTTCACCATTGCTTTTCCATTTGGTTTTTGCAGTGAGTTGGCCAAACCTGATTTGTTGGGTCCCCAGCAAAGGGGACTTTCAGCAACAAGTCTTTTACAGTCGATGATGATCCCCACCTTTTCCAGATATTGCCATGCATAATAGACGATGATCCTTTCACAGAAAACAGAAAATCCATGAAAGCTTTTATAACCCTACCTCACCCCAAGTTTTCTGTGAAAGATTTTCTTATTCAGAACTCTCGGTATGCTTGATGGTTTCTGTTTTTCTTTTTGGTTCACTATACCACTAAGCTCTTCCAATTCCAGTTATATGAATAGCTCAACAGGTATTGCTCAACAGTCATGGCTCATAAAAGCTTCTAAATTCTTGGGCCTACAGCTGACTTTAAGAATATTTTTATTCAGAACAAATAAGCCGGACTCTGAATTTTTACTAAAATCTTAGCAACCATGTTTATTTTGAAGATAGTAAATACCAGAATTCTATATCTCATTATAATCAACACTTATTTAACAAATCTAGTGTGTACTATCTTCTACTGTCAGTGGTACATACTTTGAATATAGCTCTTGCCACTCTGCCCCTGAGGGTTATCTTAAAGGGACATGTTTTCTCCTCCTCTTAAATTAAAAAAATCACAATTCCCCCCTATAGAGAACATCTGGAAGGTAGCCTTTGAATAGCTTCTTTAAAAACCCTCTTCTCCCTGAAGGACAGAATCACAGCTTCTGGGACAGGAATCCCCTGTGCTTCTCCTTTTTCTAGAAAAGCAATAGAAACCTTTTTTCCTTTTTCTCAAAACCATGATGTAATGGTTAATTTGAATTGTCAACTTGATTAAATTTAAGAGATGACAATGATTAAGAGGCTTCTGGGTGTGTCAATGAAGGTGTCTAGGAATGCTCGGAATATGGGATAGTGAACTGAATTGGAGATCCTCCTTAAGCCTGGGTAGCACCACCCAATAAGATGGAATAAAAGCTGAAGAACAAGGAAGCAGATGCAAGCTCCGCTCTTCTTGAATGAGTTCTGGATTGCTGCTTTGATCATCTGAGTATATCGGACTCTCACTTCTTCACTCTTCCAAAGTAAACTCTGCCAGTGATTCTCCAGTTTCTAGAAGTCTTGGTCTCAGACTAGGAAAGCACTGTTGATCTTTCTTGTTCTGGGGCCTCTGTCTCTTGGACGTGCAGCTGCTGGTTCTTCCAGCTCTCCAGCTGCAGAGGACCATGGTGAACTATCCAAGCTTCAGGTCATGTAAGCCAATCTAATTCCCTTTTTATAATCATACTTCCTGTTGATTCTGTTCCTCTAGAGAACGCTGACTAATACACATGTTGTCATTATTGAATTGGCATCGGTGACAAGGACCGAGCTTTAGGTAACATTAGGTATTGTTCTACTGATAAAAGTTGATGTCCTAAATTTAATCACCAGGATTGAAAGATGGGGGAGGGGAGATGAGGGAGATTAATCAGTTAACAAGTTACGGGAAGAGACAATTTCACATTCCTGGATGTATGCTGAAACCTTAACTTTAATCTTCTCATGGCTGACTATCAGGGTTGCCATACCCTGTTTAAGTATGGATTTTTCCAGACTGTTAACTCCAACCAATCCAGAAGCAACAAGTACTTCTTCTTACCAACTTCCCTCCTATCCCTTGTCAGAAATACAGAGGTGCCCCCAAGAAATCACACACATGCTCAGAAGTGAGTTGAAAAGTCAAAATTGTGCTCCTACGGCAGGGTGTGCCCTCGCAGGGAATCCGGTAGGTAAACACACCTGGGCGACCTGCTCAGCCCCATGAAGCTTCTTAAGCTTCTGGTGACTGTACTCACTGTTCTTGAAGCATAGCCCACATTGCTTTCTGGGTGCTCAAAGAGGGATCTGACTAATTCAAATACAAAGATTAAATGAAAGTATCTGCCCTGAGGAAGATCTAAAAAGTAAAGTTAAACTCTATCAGGAAGGAAGGAACATCTGACTCCAAGTGCAAGGGTAAGGTGGTGTTCAGATCTAGACCATCCCCCTCCAAAGGCTTGTGCGTTAAAGGCTTGGTCTCCAATGCAGTAATGTTCAGAGGTGGAGATTTGAGAAAGTGATTTGAGTGTGAAGGCTCTGACCTTATCCACTGAGGGATCCATAATTTGGACTATTGAGAGGTGATGTAAATTGTAGCAAGGAGGGCCTAATTAATGGAAGTAGGTCACTTAGGGCATGCCCTGGAAGGGTATGGCTTGTCCCCAGCCTCTTCCTTGTGATCTCTGCTTCCCAGGCACCCTGAAGTGAACAGTTCGGCTCAATTACACCCTCTTTGCCATGATGCTCTGCCTTATTGAGATAGCCATCTCTCCCTTCCTTCCTAAATTCCTGAGTCTCAAAGGAAGCACCCTTGACTTGAGTTACCATCTGAGTACTGTTTGTCTCAGTTCAGCAAAGAATTGAAAAGGACAGACCAAGAAGAAGGTTTATTGCAAAAGTGACAGACAGGCTTTTCTGAAGAGAAGGGGCCCCAGAGCCAGGAATTCAGTGGGGGTGGCAGTGGACTTTGGAATTTATCTCTTCCCCTGTCCATGTTCTCCTCACTATTAGTGCCCTCTCTGGCCACACATCTGTCTTAGTTTTGGTATTGGAACCCCAACTTAGGAACTTGAGTACAGAAGTTTCTGATTGGGTCTTCTGTTGTGTCCACTAGCACTTTAAGCAGGAAGTTAGCCTCATAGAAGACCCTCTTCATGCTCCTTTGTTCTGGCCCTGCCTGCAACCTACTCACCATCTTACCCCAGCTACCTGGGCTCTATCTCCCTCACATGCCCTTGTAACATGAGAGCAATATGCAAACTCAGGGAAAACTGGGGCAAAATTATGTAACTGTCACAACTTCACCTCCAGTCTAGTTCCTAATAACCATCCTTCTATAAACATTAACATCCCACACACCATCAGGTTGCTGTCTCTCCATCTGGAGATAGCTCAAGTTTTCTCCCTTGACTGTGTATTACTTGCTTTGCCTCAAAACCATCCCTCTTCAGACCCCTCCCCCATCCTCCCTTGAATATGTATCTACTTTCCTATACGAACCTATCTATGCCTTTTGATGCATGCTGAAATTATTTTCCATCACATGCCAAGAACCCTGCTGGTCCTGAATCAAGTTCCCCCTTTTCTCTAGGAACATCTCAGACTTTTCAGAGGCAGCTCTTCTCCAGTGACATTACTATAGGCTTATAGCAGTGTAATGTCAACTATGGAATGACTTCTGAAATCATAAGCCAAAATAAATCTTTCCTCCTTTTAAGTTGCTTTTAAGTAGTTTTAAGGTATTTCTGTCAGTGACACATAAGTCAACCACCAAAGGATAACAGAAGCTTTCTTGAGGGGGGACCCTTGTGTGACTACGAAAGGGGGGAATGTGTAGTTCAATAAGCACACAGGAGGAATTTTCAGGACTAGCATGTAGAAACGCACAGGCATGCTGATACATGAAATCTGGGGAATTCTACTAGTCCAATGTCCCCTAAGTTTGGGTTATATTGTGGAAATCACGTTCAGCAAGAGACCAAACAATACTAGGAGAGTTGGAGAATTCGGGTTTATTACATCAGTGGTCCTAAATGAGCTAGTCATCTGAAATTTGGGGCCCCAAACAGTGGGGTTACAGGGTTTTTATAGGTCAGTATTGGTTGCTCATAGGTGGGTTTGAAATTTGGGGTCACTCAAGCTGGAAAAGAGGTTAGGACACAGGGTGGGAAGCTTCTGGCAGGAATTCTTGCTAGAAGCAGTTTACCAAAGCAGAACAAAGGCAGAGAAACATGTGCAAGTGATATGGCAAAGTGGCCTTTATCAAGGCAGCACTTTCTTAAGATAACTGCAAGCTTACATTCCTAAGAACTATAATTCAAACCTAGCAGAGAAATGTTAAAATTTAAACACTCTACAGAGACCAGTAATTAACTCTTACAAAGACAAAACCAAAAAGGAGTATTTCCCTCTTCATTATGTGATGTTAAAAGACCTCAGAAAAGATAAATCATGGCTCTAATAGATGTAAAATTGTGTTAAAGATTCTATTTCTCTCATCAGGCAGATTAAGTCCAAAGACCAATTTACATACCAGGAATATCGTAATGTGGAAATGAGGTCAAAATGTGGAATTTAAATGTGGAAATGGAGGCTTCTGCCACAGTGGGGGTGGGGAGTCAATCATGTATTGGACCAAATTTGCATGTCTATGAACTATTTTTAATTTTTAACATTTATCTACCACCTAATAGAGTTGTTCAAGTAACTCCCCAAGAATCGTTAAAGTGTGACTTCTATGCATAATTTTCCACCCGATTACAAAAGTTCTCCTATAATGGCAGTAAGACAAAACTATTTAACAATCCAGGAGCCACATCAGACGGGATCACAAATAACGCACTAAGGAGTCCAAACTTCTGTTAGCTCCAGTCAGAGCAAAAGGGGTCCACAAATGGTCAAGTTGGGAAATGTCAGGTTCCCCTCTCGTTTGGAAAGGCATTGCGCCTGGCTTAAACAATTGAGCAAATGGTGGGGTATCCACAAACAGGAGCAACCTTGAGTGGAAAGGCAAGTTAATGTTTTGAGTTTGAGTGCCTCTAGAACATCCAGGTGTATCTATGGACAGGAAGTTGGAAAGACCCCAGAGGACACGATGTGCAGTTCTGTGCTGAGCAGCCAAGGCACCAGGAGCAGCATATGAGCCTAGGACGGTCCCAGAAGTCGTGATCTCGTGGAAGAGGCGAAGCGGCTGCTGGGCGCCCACGCAGCCCCCTGCACAGCAATGCCACGTATGGGGCCGCAGCCACCCTGGGGCGCCGCGAGGAGTCCTCCTAATGGGAGCTCCGTAAGCCGGCCTCGCGCGCCGCTGCCAGTTGAGCCCACAGCGTCGAGCGGCTCAGCACCAGATGCTTCTTCCGCTTCCGGCCGCCTCCACTTCCGACGCGCGGGGCAGGGCGGGAGCTGCGGGCGGTGAGCGGCGGGAGCAGCCCTCGCGCGGCAGGTGGGCTCTTGCTAGCCCAGCCGGCAGGCAAGCGGCCAGGGCGGATGCGGCGGCCGTCGCCCCGAGGCCCCACGACGGCCCCGGGACGTGAAGGCGAAGCACGAGGCCCGAGAAAGCGAGGCCGTGGGCTCGGCGAGGCAGGAGGCTGCGGCCTTGAGACCAGGGGGCGCGAGGAGAGCAGGCAGAAGAGGAGAATGGTGGCCCGGGCTTCTGGGAGAGCAGAGGCGGAAAATGACCAGGCGGGAGAGGTTTTCAGGGCTGGGAAGGCCGGGAGGCGGCGAGGAGAGGAGCCGCGGTGCTCTGTGGGCCCGCCCGACCCTCAGGACATAGAAGCAGTGAAAGAGGCGGAGCTGCCCTTGCAGTCCGGAAGACACAGTAAGAAAGCTCTGCCAGGTCACACCCTCTCTATCCTTTGTACCTAGGCCTGCTCCACCTCTATTACTAGTCTTAAGTTTTCATCCACGTGGTGATTTCTGATGCACATGATTGACCAAGAGGGGTGGTGGGAAAGTTTTTTCTTCAAAGGCGTTTGCCCATTTAGGAGCCCTTAATTAGAATTACTGTAGAAGGAATTCCTACTAATGGTCTATTTTTTGATTAGTGTGAAATGATAGGGTTTTTCAACTGCCTTAGAATTTATACAGGTTTATATGTAAATCCATAACAGAAATTAGATTTTTCACTTTAAAGTGTATATTTCCATACACTATTCATAGAAATAAAAATAAACATAATGGATGGCTTCACAATTTTTTTTTTTAATGTAAAGTTGTATTGCTCTTTCCTCCTCATTGTAAAATGTTTTCTGGTATGTTTTTTGTTGTTTTGATCAGCCAAGGAAAAAAGAAAAGTTACTGAAGCCTCCAGTGATGATTCACAGCCAGGGATTGACCTGGTAAGAAAGGAATCATTAACCCCTTCGGAATCTTTCCAAACAGTGGAATGCAGTGAATTTCAAAGTATGGCTTTGTTGCAGTCTTTGGCTAAGGAAGGTTTGGTAGAAGGTATTAAAAGAAGAATTCAAATTAAAAAACATAAAAGTTTAGAAAGCCCACCTCTCAAAATAACAGAAAACGAGGCCACACAAAATATTAAGGTTGAATTCCAAGATGAACTGTACAAGAATACTTCAGAATATTCTTGTAACAGCTTGTCACCTGGAGTAGAAAATAATTTCATTTTAAAATTGCATGATTGCAATTTTTTTCCCCATTACAAGGATTGCTATAGTGAAAATACCTTTGCACACAAACCTGATGGTGGATGTATGCATGTAGCAGAAAATTCCTCAAAGAAAGAAAGTCTTAGGAATCCTGAGGAGAGAAGTGACACAAATAGTATTCATACGCTCTTACAAACTGAAGAAAATTTAATGGGAGATAATTTACTGCTTGAAGAAAGTGATTTATACCAAAGTAAAAATAATGGCTTACTGTCCTGCTTTCAAAGTGAAAAGTATTTGTCAGAGGAGAACAATGGTGGGAGAAAACCCAGAAAAATGATGAAGTTGTCTGATAAAGAACCAGTTATTGAGATGGATTTCTCTAATGTGTCTAACAAGTCTGAGTTGGTATCGCAAGAAAACCAAATGAGTACAGATGAGAAAGAAGCAGAGACATTAGAGGCAAACAAATGTCCTTTAAAAGGACTTAATATGCTCTCTCCAATGGATAATTTATTAAGTCTCCCAGAAACTGTAGGGAAAAAACCAAGTCCTGGACATCATGTAAATACTATGCCTCAGAAAACCCTAGAACCATTTTTGAAAGAAACAAAGACTGCTTCAGAGTCCTTAAATTGTAAAAATATGGAACCCAAAGAGTATTTTAAATCAATGACAAGCTCTATATTGAAATCGCCTAGTGATAGCCATCATATTGAAAAGAGATCTTCAAGGGAAGATTTAAGAAATGAAGGTGAAGAATCAAAGGTAAGCTGTCGCAGAACAACACCAATGACTGGTAAAAGAATTTGGCCTTATTATTCGTGTGCTAGAATATCTGCCCAGTGTTGGAAAAAGGCTTCCTTGCCAGATGCAAATTACTTATTTCCTGGATCTCAGGAAAATTTTGGGCAAGGTGATTTTCTTAAACACCAAACAAATCAAATTCATTTAACCGACTCCAAATTTTTATTACAAAGTTTAACAGACAGCAACACTGAATCATCAGCTGAAGAAAAACTGGATTCTAATTTAAATTGTTTGTCTTCAGTTTCTCCAGAACCTACTTTGGTTATAAAGGACCATATAATCAAGAATGATAAAAAGATAAAGTCAGAGGAACTGAGCAGAAATGGGTCAGAGGTAGTTTCTAATACTACTGAAGATACTCAGTTAACTAATGTGATTCAGAGCTTAACAGGAAATAAAAAAAGAGGGAATTTAACAAAACTTAATTTGACAGTGACTTCCCAGGATGGCCAGGAAGTAAATAACTCCGCAAGCAAAACTATTCATCGCAAAACCTGCATCACTAAGCAAACACTTGTGGTTCCAGACTTGGTTAAAATATTGAACACAGGACGCCTAACTAATTTTAAAATTCCTTTACTTAAGAATAAGACAGAAAAAAAAATAAATGCCAAGTCATCAGAGAGAGAAGCCTATAGTCCCCTAAAACTTCTTGACAGTTTATCTGACTCGGAGGTAAAACACAGTAGGAATAAAAATGTCTCCACAGCAACTTCAGAACGTCAGTCTTTGAGTATACAAAATAGTTTGACTCCAGGGCAAGCTAGTTCTGACTCATTCCACAATAAGAGTCCCTGTAGTATTTCTCCAAGCTTTACAAAACAAGGTGATGATAAACCATCCAATTATATCTCTGAACCAGGAAATATTGTTTCTAATAAAGAACCTGTTTCTTTCATGATTGAAAATACTTTTTCTTGCTGTCCTGGGTTTATAGAGGAAAGTTCCTTCTGCTCTAAGGAACAAGAAGCGTTTGAACCGATTTCCTCTGAAGTTAGTGGTAGAAAAATGACTAAGAGCATTTCAGAAATCAAAGTGGAGTTTCCAGATATTCTTAAGGCATATGAAGATGATGTTCTCTTAATTGATGTAATTCAAGATGACCCAGACCTCTTCGGAATTTCCAATGAAGGGGAGCTCTCATCTGCTTCAGAGATCTCTAAGATAAGCCAGGAGCCCAGTGTTTCAGAAAAGCACCAATCAGCAGACTTGAAGCACATGGAACTTACAGAAAAAAACGAATCGGGTGATCTGAGGTATGCATGTTCACATGTGCCTTTTGGTGCAGATTGTTGGGGGTTTCAGAAGTGCACTGTGCTCTTAGGGGTCACTGATATATATATTCAGTGATCATTGAAGCTGTTAAACACATTTATTTAATAAATGTAATATATCACTGCTGACACCTGGAAATGGAATATGCTATAACGGTTCAAGTAATGGATGGTAAATATAGAGCAGATCAGCTTTTAAAAATCTAAAATGATGGGTTTATGAAGTGGCTTTTGAAATTAGTCTTTCAAACATCAGTTTTTATTTTTGCTTGTTCTTTTTTGCAGTGCTGGAGGGCTGGACCCATGGTGCTCTACCACTGAGCTATGTCCCTAGCCCTTTTTACTTTGACACAGGGTTTCAGTAAGATGCCTGCTCATGCTGGCCTCAAGCTTGTAATCCTACCTTAGCCTCCTGAGCGGCTGGGATTACAGGTGTGCCTTGCCAGGCTCATATTCTTTATTATAAAGTGTAGGTAAATTTTAATCAGATTACTTAAGATTGGTGCTGTATGTTTTAACCCATTTTCTGTGGCCTCCTTGTTAGATTAAAAAATTCATTTTTCAGAACAGATGAGGTAGAAATTATTTGAGGCAATTAGATCTTGAAAGTAGAATCAAATGTAATTTTCAGAACATAATTTTTTCATGGTTTTAATTTAAAATAATCACTTTAAAAGTATCATTTTTGCCCCCAAATAGGACAAGTTTGCCTAGGGCAACTTGAATTAAGTTCCTGAGCATGAAGGTTACTACTTAAGTTTTTGGGCCAACCAGAATACATTATGTAATTTCATTGTATTTTACTAAACTATTACAATTGTATTTTACTAAACAATTACAATTACTATTACTATTACAAGCTTATTTATATTTGTATTATAGTACTTGAATATTGGAATGTTGTGTAAACAGATTCAAAGGAAATATGAGAACTTTCCACTAAGATTCAGTCACACATGACTTTCATTTATAAATTTTTAGTTACCTTGGAGTAATTATTTGTTCTTAGTACTTGCAAGAGTTGTAGCTTGGAACTGGGGATGTGACCCAGTAGGATCAGTGGTAGAGTACTTGCCTAGCATATGTGAGGCCCTGGGTTCAATCTCTGGCAACACACACCACCAAACAGTATTTTCTGTGTGCTGAATGGAGGACAAAGAGCTTTGTGTGTTTGTTTTGTGAGGTGCAGGGAATTAAACCCAGGGCCTTGTGCTTGCAAGGCAAGCACTCTACCAACTGAGCTATATCCCCAGCCCCAAGAGCTTTGTTTTTAACTGTGTAATGAAATAGAATAGTAATCTTGCCCATTTTGAAGATTAGAAAAATGAGGATAAGTTACCACTTACCCAGTCACACTGCTAGTAACAGAATCTGGATTTGAGCCAAGGCCCATCTCAAGTGTAAAACCTAGTGGTTAAGACCTTTTACCTTTTTATAATGTAAGGTTTTTAAAATCTTTACATTGCTATAGAAATAGCTGTTAGGCAAATTAACCTTATATTCAAAAAGAATTTTCCTTTTAGAGTTGAGGATTAAATCAAAGAATGATTGAAAAGGATTTCAGTATAGGTTTAAGCAATAAGAGCTTAATACGAAGTTTGTTGTTTCATTTGGTTTTTACCTGTTGAACCATTCTTCCTCTGAGAACCAAAAATTCTGCACTTAGGAGCAGAATTTTATCTCTGTCAGCAAGATACTGACAGAAAACTACAGCTGAAGGCAGAGACGATTGTGAATTTCAGTGCAGAAAGTTTTTTTGTTTGTTTGTTTTGGGGGGGTGGGGGGGTTGGTGGAAGGTGCTGGGGATGGAACCCAGGACATTTTGCATGCTAGACAAGTGCTCTCTATCACTGAGCTTTACCCCCAGCCAGTAAATTTTTATTTTAGATAATTTTGTCTTTAAATTTCACTTCACCTAAAATGCAAATAACAAAAGGCAAGAGCCATTAAAAATATATCTGCTTCTGAAGTTTGTTTTTAAATGAACTTGAAAATTTCCTCAGTTGTTTATTTTAATTTTGGTTCTGCATTGAAAACACCAGTTTTGCACTGATGCATGGTGCTCAGCTAAACTTTAAAAGGGAAAGAGGGGCATGATAACTAGAGGATCTGCCAGTACTTGGAAAGAAAGTTAAAAATTCCAGAACTAAATGACACTTAAAATATGATTTCAGATTTCAGCTCTGTCCCTTTTACCAGTTACTGAATCATATTCTCCCCCTTGCCCAAACACCAGGAGGTTGAAGCCTTCTAAATTTATTTTCAGAACTAAAAACAAATACTCGGGGGGCTGTGGGCTGCCTCTTATTGGTAAAACAAGTAGACAAATGTAAAATGAATTGTTGGGAAAAGTTTTATCAGACCTGGTTAGAATTCATAAGTTGTTTAGGTCACGATAGGATGCTTATACATTGTCAGTCTCCAGTGAGGAATGTCCACTTTAAAATCCAAAGCATTAGAAGCATATTAGAACTCATTCACTAAACTTGTTGAGCTTACAAATGTATAATGGCTAAAATTGGCAAAACTTTTGAATTAGCCTGTAAATGTCATTGGAAATAATCAATGTTTATAGTAGTATGGGACAGGTGATCTATACTAGAACATGTATTCTATGCTGAAATACCAGTTGAATGATACTATAAAGTGGATTGTTAATTCCCTCCAATTTTTGGCAGATTTTTAAAAATTTATAGCTGGGGGTGGAGGTTAATGTGTTTAAACAAATATAAATTGAAGTACCAAGATTAATAGGAATTTGGAAAAGGGAGGGATGAAAAGATATCTTAGTAAAGCAGAAGTTGTATTGATCCTCAAAGTTAGGGTTGGTATAGAATAGCAAAGAGAAGGAAAGAAGTTGGGAAGAAATAAAGAATGGGTAGACAAAAGTATGAATACAGTTGTGGAGGGATAGTTATGAAGGCTTTCCTGAGTCCTTCAGGCAGAGGAGCCCTTAAGTGTTCGTGTAGCACTTCATGCTACCTCAGTTATGATGCTGATTTTTTTTTCATAATTTTTGCATCTCTTACTGATAAACTTGGAATTCTTGAGCAGGAAGAGTTTTATTGCTTTGCAAGCCCAGTTCCTCATACTGAAGGAGAGGAAATGATTGATATTTAAGAACAATGGGAAATAAGATTTAGAGAAGTAGGTCACATGGTGCCAGATTAAGGAGATTGGAAATTTGGGCATGAAAATTTGAACTCTGTAGTATAGAATCGGTGTGAATGGGCATCAGTTGTACCACCTTTACAACTTAAGTTCAACAAGGAACCATTGTAGATTCTGGAGCTGGTAAATACAGACCTCTGGAAAGGGAAAGTCTGCCATAGCATAGAAAATACAAGCTACCATTCTTGCCCAGGCCTTAAGTTCCCTTAGACCATCCATCCCCAGCATGGATCCATACTGGGCAAATTATTTGTCTCAAGTAATCAATCCCACTTTCTCCAGAACTAACATATTCCCAGTTTATTCCCTGGGAGACTGACTTTGTAGAATAGAATAGTTTTACCAAACCAAATGAAAAAGTTACACCACAAGTAAAGGTCATTCTTTTTCTGTATTGATCTCCTTGCCTCCAGTGCCCCTTTCCTTTGAATATCTGATGTGTTCTAATACAGATTTTTTTTACCCTTAATTTTAAGAACAATGTTTAGTACCTTCCATGTCAGATACATTACTTATTTAGTAGAACAATTGAGGTTGAAATTCACCCTATTTTTATAATTAAATCAAAATAACTTTCTAAAGGACACAGCTTCTAAGTGTCTGAGCTATATTACTTTACAAACTGCCACAGAACAATATTTTATTTTTGATCCCTTTTCTCTCATCTTTTCCTCCTCTTTAAAGAAGTAGGTAGGATAGTATAAAGAAGCATTATTCTGATTTTTTTTTTCCCTTTTTTCTCGTTCAGGCCACATAACCCATATTTTTTGTCTTGACTGAATAAAGACTATTATATTTAATAAAGCATTGTTTATGAAATCAGGATACCTGTCACTGCACAGCATGGCATCAAGCTAGGGAACCTCTGGTCCAATAAATTGAATACTGTAACATTTCTCCATGACCACTGCAGAATATTCTGATAAATTTGCAGCCATCCTATCTAGAAATCAAATATGTGAATAGATGAACCCTGACCACAGTTAGCTAGTTAGCAGCTCAAAAAAAGGCAATGACCTCCCCCCAACACTTCTGCATTAGTTTTCAAAACTTTTCTGCTAGTAATCATTCTAAAATGATCATCTCCAAACCTATTAAGCAGTTATCCAGAGTAATTATATACTTTATATTACAATCTAGTAAATACTTAAAAATGTGTTAAACAGTGTTTACAAAAATTCTTCAGTACAAGTGATGTAATTTCATATTTTGTATTTTTGTTTCATTTACATAAAAGTCTGGAAATTGCCCAATTTGAATAATGCTATGGTAGAGGATAAATATGTAATCTGTAGATATCTTCAATGTCAATTTAAGCTTCATGTTTGTTTTATTTTAAGTTTTGTATGTGGTGCTGAAGATTAAACCCAGTGCCTCACGTGCGCTGGGCAAACGCTCTACCACTGAGCCACCATTTCAGCGCTCATTCCTTAGGGCATTGCTTAGGTCTTCCTTTGCTTCTCTTATTTCCTTAGGCCCATCCATGTCTGTTTTCTTTCCTTTTCTGCTTCTGATCTTCATTGCTTTTCCCATTCCTCCAGTATAGAACTTTCACTCCACAGAAGTGTAAAGTATTTCTGCAGATTACAATTTTGCTCACTTTTTAAATGTAGGTGAATTTAACTTTTTGTCTCAGATTCAAAATAAAACTGAACTACTTAAGAGTTATGCGATTTTTATCTTGGGTATAACCTTGCTATACAAAATTTCTCAAACCTGTATAAATTATGCTAACAATATTATAAATAGCATCTTTAATACTCAAAGCAGTGTACTTACTATAATTATGAATGGAAATTTCAGGATAATTGGAAGCTACTGAAGCATCCCTTAGTTCTCTTTTAGAGTTGCATAATTTTCTTCATTCTATTGCTCTCTCACAGTACTATTTCTTCCTCTCCGGTCTCACTGCTACTGTATTAATTATATTTAGATGATTGTAATCTCCTAGTTAACCTTCCTGAACTGTTTCATATATCATCTGCCCTAGTGATATTCTGAAATTTGTTTGGAGTGCCTCATTGTCTTTCAGCCACCTGAAGATACTCTAAATTGTTTGGTGTGGTTTTTTTCTTTTTTTCTATTTTTTTTTAACTCTTTGGATCTGCATATTCCCTCTTTGACAGTGATTTTGAAGAGAAGAGGATGAGAGGGTTATGAGAAAGACGGCAAGCCACTCACCGTTTCTACAATATGCCATGACTTGCATTTGATCCTTTTGCATGTTTATTTGAAAGTCTTTTTTTCTCCAATTAGCCATCAAATCACATCTGAGATGTTATTCCATGACTTTGTTCCAATTATGTCTGCTTGTATGTGAACCTCCACTTTACATTAGGAATTGCTAGAAAGGAAAGGGGCATCTTCATTTGGATCACCCTCATAGGAGAAGTGCAAGATTTCAAAGACTTCTCAGTGAAAGTGACACTTAGATGGAGTACTAAAAGATAAGTAGGAATTAGCTAACTGGTTTAAAAAATGAGAAACTGAAATAATATACCATGGTAAGTGTTCAGATGTCAAATTGTTACTGAATTTGTAGACACTCTGTTATAAAGGGCTTTAAAAGTAAAATGACTATAGAATGTCTTAATCTCAAAACTTTTGAGAGGCAAATGGGGAGCTATTAGTATGCCAGGACAACAGGCATGAACAGACCAACCTAGAAACTAGAAACCTAGAAACCTGCAAACTAGAATTTTGAACTTTAAGCATACGGCAGTTCACTGAAGGTCTGAGAGAAGTTGATCATTTTACACTTAAAAAATCCATCATAGCCTTGGTGTCAAGAATAATTGTCAAGGAATTGTTCTAATAATTAGACCAAAAATGGTGACTTCAAACAAGTACAAATGGATTTGAGAGAGGTTTAGGAAGTGAAGACAATCAGGTGATCATGAGGCAGAAGAGGAGATAAAGATGATAGCTGTTTTCTCTCAGAAGGGCCGTGACCTTTCTGATGCAAAGGGGCAGGATTGAGGAGATCTGATTTAGAGGTTTTGAGTCAGAGGCCTTTGTGATACTTAAATCATTCTAGTAGACAGCTAGATGGAAGTCTGGAGAGGCTTGAGTTGGGGAACGAGATTTGCATATGTAGTGTTTTGTTTGTATTTTCCCATCCTTTAAAGTGTACTTCTGATTCTAGGGTTTATGTTGGGGCAGAAAACGTTTTCCAAAGACTTCAAAGAGAAATGAATACAGAATGTTCTTAGTTTTTCTTTCTTGGCTCAGAAGTAATCCTGAACCAGAGAGCTGTATAGAGTTACAGGCTATACTTAACTAAAACTCATTTGTTAAATGAACAAAGTTATAGATATTAATATTTTCTTTGTATTTTCATTAATGTAAGTTTTTGTCTAAGTTTTAAAAAACAGAATATTTACTGGTCTTCTGTATTTGAATGACTCCTATATGTGTGGTTTTCATTTGTTGAGCCCATTAAATGTGAAAACATTTCTCATTTAGTCCTCACAATAACCCTGTGGATAGGTGTTAGTCTCATTGTATAGATATGTTTAGACTCAAAAGAAGTTCAGTACTTTGGGCAGAGTTTACAAAGAAGTATCAGAACAGTATTTGAACCCAGGTTGGTCTGTGATTTCGATAGCCTTAACTTTTAGGTTGCAAGTTGCCTTTAAGAGATGACAGCAGCAAAAACTCAAAACTGCTCTCAAACTGTCTTCCTTGTATGCTAGTAATATGACATACATATACATGCTTGAGGGTGGAAGTTGAACATTCCTTTATGGATGTAATACTTTAAAATTTTTTAAATTCTTTGTCTGGTTTGGTTCTTAGTGATACAGTTGGACTGGCAGCACCTCATAACAATTGAGTTGTATGTGAGGAATCTGTGCAAATGTGCTGGGTCCTGAATACCAGTATGTTATTCTGTCCTGAGGACTTGATGGTGTTCACCAGCTGCTAAAGCTAGTATTATATGGTTTTTAAGGAAGTGGATAGTTCTGCTTAGAATGTTACAATGTTTAAGCTCTGTTTGCTTGTAATAGAGAACTACCTGTACTGGACCCTGGAATGACAAAGTCAGAGATCTGTTCTTCCCTGTCAGCAGGTAAAATTTGTTTTTTTTTTTTCTCCCCAAAATAAGCCATATTGAAGTGTCTATCTCCATTCAGGCCGAATCAAAATTAATTCATTAGAATAGGAAGCTTTTAATTTTAGAATTTGCTAATCATATGTTTTATAGTTCATCAGTTTTTCTCAGTTTTGAATTGACTAGTGGCAGGTTAAATTTGGAGATTTGATTTAACATATAACTTAGTTATGTTTTATCTCCAAAAGATAATTTACCTATGCAATTTTGTAGTCTTATTTCAAAATTGAAGTTTCTATTTCAGCTTTATTACATTGTAAATCTGAGTCATTAAAAATTTGTAATAGCTAGTCGTAAATTTAAATACCTGAATCTTTGCAGAATTGTAACTTAATGCAAAAGTTAATTTTGCTTTGACTTTCATGTTTCAAATATTTTTGAATAGGTGGACATAATTAAAAGATTCTTAAATATCTTACTGTCGATGCTTTTTGTACCATGCTGTAGTTATTTTGGTACAAGGAGGGAATTATATAATTGGCTGAAAACTGTACTTAATATTTGTTACATTAGATCTTAAGAGCCCCTAAATTGTCATTTTCTAGAGCATTGTTTGAATGACTTAGTTTCTATAGGTGAAAACTATTTCTTTTTAGCAAATAAGATGGAACATGATTCCAAAGGTGCAAGCATTTCCTTAGAAGTTACTAATGAGACCACTGAAAACGAAAAACTACAAGACCTCAGTGAACAAATAAAAGATTCAGACTTGGATGAAAAGGTACTAGGGAATCTTTTGCATGTTCTTATTTCTTGGTCTTAATATATGTTTCTGCATTATTTAACAGTGCTATCAGGTGACAAGTGTAACTGCTTTTGAGTAAAAGAATCTCATCATTCTGGTCATGGAATATATCCCTTAATGCTTTCTATAAGCATAGCATAGACAAAATTGCTCTTATCTGGGAAAAACAGGATGTCTTGTTTAATTAGATATTGAGCATTTTAGTCTGCTAAAGTTCATCACAAACCTAATATGTCCTAGTAAACGTTATATATTTCCCTACCTTATTAAACATGAACTACTGAACATTGAATTTTTCTTAATTGTTGAATATCACAGTACCTGAAGGCCATGAATGTTGTTCAACCACAGATGTAGAAGGCACAGGAATCAAAGCTGAACCCATCTAAATGCTATACAACAGATGTATGAAAATTTTGGTACCAGGTTTTCAAATTTTCTGCCAGAAAATGTGTAATTATTTGAGGCTCTTTCATTATTTGACTCCTAAACAACTATTTTCATACTTCTTTCCCCTTAAACTTTCATTTTGTCCTCATTCATCCTCACTACTAATAACCTTGTTTTCTACTTCAAGAAAACTGAAGTAATTGGAAAAGAATATCCTAAGTTCCTACATTAAATCGCCTATCTGCATCTGCTCCTAGACTCTAGCTTTTCTTAACAGATGCAGTAACCAATTACAGTTCCCTCTACCTCTGCTAGATTCCATCTCTTCCCTATCTTAAAATACTACTGCAGATTTTCCCTTCATTGCTGAATCATTCTCAACATATAAACATGCTTCTCTCCCGTCTTTTAATAAAATGAAACAAAACAATACCCCTTTAATGGTCTATTGACCTTCTTAGCAATCTCAGAAGACTCGTCTATCCCCATTATCTGTTTCTGTCCACCAGTTTCCTTAAAAGTAGAACCTAGCAAAGATATTTACCTTCATATCTCCACCCTTCTTAAATTCTCCAGTGGCATCCTTGTTACTGAATCCAGTGGGCATTTCTCAGTCTCTTAACCTAACACCAGTATTTGACACAGTTGACTACTTTCATTGAATCCTTTTCCACTTGGTTTCCAGAACAAACATAACTTGTCCAATTTGCTCTCTGCATTGTCTGTCATTTCTCAGTTAGCTTTGCTGCTTACTCCTGATTTCCCTGACCTCTTCATGTTGGAGTGACTCAGAGCCCTAACCATAACTGTTCTTTGTTTCTATCTAAATTTATACCCTAGTGGTCTCATACACTGTTATTGCATTAAATGCTATCTATGTGCTAAAACTCTTTAAATTGATAGCCCAAACTTCTGAACTATTGATCTTTTGTTTAGTTGCCTCTTTGGTTTTACCACTTGGATATACAGTTAGGCATTTTAACCTTAACATCAAAAACTGAACTTGGGCTATATATCCCCTACCCTCCACAAATTGACTTCTCCTATAACATCCTTCTCTGTTTAAAGCATCTTCATTCTTTTTAATTGCGCAGGTCCCAAACCTTAGATATCCTTACTTTCTTTAGTTTTCACTCCATATCCAGACTATAATGAAATCCTGCTTTATAGTCACACAGTGTCTGGAAACTATCCACTTTTTCTTACTCCACCAACATTACATAGGTCCTGATAGTTTCTTCTCTTGCCTAAATTATTGCAGTAGCTTCCTAATTGATCTTCTGCTTCTAATCTTGCCCTCTGGTAGTTTATTCTCAATCTAATGTGTTGGATCATTTCATTCTTGTGCTTCATACTCTCCAAAGTCTTCTAATGCCATTTACAGTCAGAAATAAAATCCTTTCCATGACCTACAAGGCCCTGTATCTACACTCTGAACTTCTTTATGACCTTATCACTTCTCCAGTTTCTTTTTCTCCTTTTCCATTGAGCTTCGGGCCCACTATCTTCCTTGTTGTTCTTGAAACATACCAGGCCACCTCCTACTTCAGGGCCTTTCTCCTTGCTATTTAATCTGCCTGGCATGCTCTTCCCCCAGAAAATAGTATGGCTGTCTTATTTCTTTCAGGTCTTTACTCATACTTCCTACCTGGTCTTAAGGATACCTTCCCTCGTCACCTGACCTAAAATTCCAATTTTCTTCCTTCTCTCAACATTTCATATCTCCCTTTCTTTTATCATGATCTAACATAATTCAGGTTAAGTATCCCTTATTCAAAATGCTTGGCCGGGTGTGGTGGCGCACGCCTGTAATCCAAGCAACTCGGGAGGCTGAGTCAGGAGGATCACGAGTTCAAAGCCAGCCTCAGCAACTTAGCGAGGCCCTAAGCAACTCAGTGAGACCCTATCTCTAAATAAAATACAAAATAGGGCTGGGATGTGGCTCAGTGGCCGAGTGTCCCTGAGTTCAATCCCTGGTTCCAAAAAAAAAAAAAAAAAAAAAAATGCTCAGGACCAGAAGTGTTTTCAGATTTCAGTTTTTCTGATATTAGAACATTTTCATAGACTCTACCAGTTGAGAATGCCTAATTCAGAAATCCAAAATGTGAAATTCAGCAAACTCATTTTAAATCTCAGAGCATTTTGAATTTCAGATTTTCAGATCAGGAATGCCCAACCTATATACATTTATGTATTTGTCACCTCTTGCCAGAATGAAACTAAATGAAGGTGAAGATTTTTGCCCATTTAATTTACTACTAAATCTCTGGCTCTTAGGACAGTGGTTGATAGAGTAATGACAACTAATTATTGAATGAATAGACAATATGAATTTCATTTGAAAATCTTTAGGGGTTACAGAAGTATCATGTAACAAGAAAAATCTCAAAATACTTAATGATTTGGTGATAATAAGACAATGTATATTGAACTTATGTGTCAGCCGCCATTGCTAAACAGCTAGCATGGGTTATCAAATTTTATCTCTATAATGAAGTACTGTTTGGGAATCAAGACCACCCTCGGGTACAATGATGTGCCACAACTTAGAGGTCAATAGAGCTGTTAGATTCATGGTTATAGTGTATTACAGTAAAAGAATACATATTAAATCAGCAAAGGAAGGAGGCATATAAGGCAGAGTCCAGGAGATGCTAGGCACAAGCTTCCAGTTGTTCTCTCTATAAAGTATATATAGACAGTGTGTACTTCTCCCAAAGACTACGTGTGCTGACACACGTGGAGTATTGCCAGAGATGCTCACCCAAGCCCTAGTGTTGGAGTTTGTTGGTCAGTCATAGGAAGATGGCTGACCTGTCAGTGCTATCCCACCAGAGGTCGCAGGATCCAAGTTCCTTATAATTGAATTGTTAGTAGAGACTACCTGGCACGACCTCAGACACCCAAATAGAGATACACTTACCAGGCAAGACATTCTAAGGACTTTGAAAGTTACCTCTCAGAAGCACGTCAAGGGCCAAACCTTTTACATGAAGGGGTATGGAAAAACCAGGTGTACTGTGTGAATCCCTCTTTGTACATGAGATATATACTGTGATTTCCTTTTACAAATGGCATAAGTCATACCTGGCCAAACCTTCCTTAAAGCATTAAATAGAGGATTATTATACCAATTTTTAAAAGAACCAGCTTTTGGGTTTACTCATTTTCCTTTTTGCCTTTTCTATTTCATTAATTTATGCTATTGAATTTTTTTCTGCTTGCTTTGGATTTGAATTGGTTTGTCATTTCTTAAAACTGCAGCAGAGGTCAGTGAAACACTTTTCTAATTGAGGCACTTAGCACTATAAATTTATCCACAAGTACTGCTTTGTCAGCATACCGCTGGGGGAGGGGGAGAAACACTATAGATTCACATGCAGTAGGAAAGAACTCTGATGAACCTTTTACCTAGCTTTTTCCCACTGGTCATACTGCTAAACTGTAGTACAATTGAAACCAGAATATGGACAGTAATAAGTCAAGATATAGAACACTTCTATTGGCCAAAAGGATCCCTCATGTTGCCCTTTGTAGCCACACCTATTTCCTTCCCTCCTGCTTGCCAACCCCCCCATCCCTTGACAATCACTAATCTGTTCTCCATTTCTACAACTGCTATTTCTAGAATGCTGTATAAATGAATCATATAGTATGTAACATCAATTTGTTTTATCCAGGGGATTATTCATTCAGGATATTGCATGTACCAATCGTTTCTTACTGCTTCGTACTACTCCATGGTATAGGTGTACCACTTTGAGCTCTTTTCATTGAAGGACATCTAGGTTATAGCCAGTTTGGGTCTATTCCAAATAAAGTTGCTGTCTATAAATATTCACGTACAGGTTTGGTGCCTACTTAAGTTCTCATTTCTCTGGGACAAATGGGCTATATTTGCTCTATGGCAGTTGTATGCTTAGGTCTTAACTTGGGTGAGTTCAGCTTCTGTTACTGCCTGTGGTTTAAGAGGCATTTCAAAATATTCAGTTATTTTAGTCTTAGCTGGGATGTTTAGCAACTTTTAATTTGGTGACCAGCCAGATTGGATCTGTTTATAATTACATTTGGAGGCTTCATCTTTCAGGCTCTCTCCTTTTCAGGACTTCCATCCTTGCTGTTCAGTTTATAACTTTGCCCTTAATTTTGTCTTCTGATTTGTTTTTCATGCCAGTAGGGAAAATTCTTAGTCTCCTAAATGGTCCCATTTAGGACCTACCTTTGGAAATACAGCCATAAAAACAGGACACTTCTCTAGTACCCTTCTGAGTATAAACTTCCCTCTAGATTCTGCTTGCTTTTTCATCTCTCCAGCACTTTCAGGTATAGGTTTTAAAATTTTCTCCACAGTTCAATTTTCTGTTGAATGGTTAATCCAGTAGGAGATACTCTGCCATTTTTCAGTCTATCTTGTACATTCTTTTAAATTTTATGCAGATGGTAACATCGTTTTTTTTTTTTAACTAATAAAAAACCCTTTCAATGTAATGACGCCATGTTTTTCTAGTTGTATTATCTACTACATTGATATACTTTAAGAAGTCCACTATTGATGGACATTGGGTTTGTTTACTTTGTTTTCTATTGAATATACATTATACATCCTTCAGCATAAGGAATTCTGCATATGTGCAAGCATTTGTAGATTAATTGCTAGAATTGTCAAATTGGCCCTACCAAGAGATTGCTTTGACTTCGAAAAATTTTGAATGCCATTTTTCTCCCCATATGCTCACCACCTTATGTATTGGTTGGTTGATTTGAAGTACGGGGGTTTGAACCCAGAACCTTAAGTGCTGAGCTGTATCCACAAACCTTTTTATTTTGAGACAGTCTTGCTAAGTTGCTTAGACCGCCCTCAAATTGGCCATCCTCTTACATCAGCTTCCCAAGTAGCTGGAATTACAGGTGTGCACCAAATTGCAGCCTTCACAACTCATTGACTTTTGTGTTTTTAGTTTTTTGTCCATCTGCTTGATTTTACAAATGGCCTTGTTTTAGTTTTAATTTGCATTTCTTATGAGTCTAGTTAAACATCTTTTAGCATGTTTAAAAGCCATGTTAACTTTTTTTCCTGTGAACTTCCTGCTTATGTCCCTTAGTCAGCTTTTCTTCTGGGATTTCAATCTTTTTATTTGGAGGAACTTTTCATGTGTTGAATTCTTTTACCTAAGTATTTGATCCAAGAATGTTATGTATCTTTTCATTTGTTTTTGTTTTTTTAATTTTGGTAGTGCTGGGGATCAAACCCAGGGCCTTGTGCATGCCAGACAAGTTACTCTACCTCTGAGCTACACTCTTGACACACACCATGTATAACTTCATTATAATCAGAAATCATGTTTTCAAAAAAAAAAAAAACTTGTGAAATATTTTAAGTATAGCTATTGAAAACACATTTAAAGCCAGGAATGGTAGTTCATGCCTGTAATCCCAACAACCAGGGAAGCTAAAACCTGAGGATCTACAAGTTCAAGGACAGCCTCATCAACAGAGTGAGACCCAAAGTAACTTAGCAGGATTACCTCAAAATAAAGAGTTATAGCACAGTGGTAAAGTGCCCTGGGTTTAATCCTTGGTATCACCAAAATTTTTTTAAAACCTTTAACTATTTCTAATGAGAAATTGTTTATAAATGCCACCTAAAAACAGAAATCACTCAAAACTTAATTTTTCTGAATAAAATGAAACAACCTTCAGTGTTTATAATAACTTGAAATAATGGCATATATATTTACACAATAGCCAAAGCTGGTAAATATGTTAAATTTCTACTACTAAGGAGAAAAATTAAGTGAATGTTCAGTAATTCTGTAGAATTGTTTTCATGGTTGGCCATAATCTGTTGAACACAATACATTCTAATCTGGTAAAATTCACAGTTTAATATGTAATGTAAAGATAATTCTTGTCTATAATCTCTTCACAGTGTAGAGTTTCAGATAAGGCAACTGGTAGAGAAGAAAAAGGAAATATTTATGAAGTTTGTAAAAGGTCTGTAACATAATTTCTAATAACTTTAAAATAGTCACCCATTTAATTGGTATTTTGAGTATTTTCATTGTGTTACATACTTGAGCAACTGTGCCATACGCCATACATGGGTATGATTTAATGAATGTGTCAAATGTACCCAGATGTAAAGGATATTGTAAGTTATTTTAAAACTTTCAGTAAGTTGTTTTGGGCCATAAAATATTTGAGAGAAGCAGTGGTAAAATTAAAGAATGTGTCTGACTTTCATGAAATTAAGAATGGCTGAAATAAAAGTAACACTGTATTTTGCAAATATTTTACATGGGTGCAGTGATTAATACTGAGAGTTTAAAAGTATACTAACTAGAACATACAGAACTACCAAGTTTAGAGTTGGAGGACCCCTTAGAAATATTTTTTTTTTTTTTTTTTTTTTGGTACTGGGGATTGAACCCAGGGGCACTCCACCACTGAGCCACATTCCCAGTCCTATTTTGTATTTTATTTAGAGACAGGATCTCACTGAGTTGCTTAGGGCCTTGCTAAGTTGCTGAGGCTGGCTTTGAACTCGCGGTCCTCCTGCCTCAGCCTCCCAAGTGCTGGGATTACAGGCGTGCGCCACCACGCCCTGCTAGAAATCATTTAATCCATCCTCCACCCTCATTTTGCTGCTGAGGCAAGGCACTTCCAGATCAGGGGATGAATATATTCAAGTCCTTATATGTTCAGGCAATGGTTTTCAAAGTGATTCTTGACACAGCAGCATCTTGTGGGAACTTGTCAGAAATGGAATTATTGGGTCCCACTCCAAATAATAAGCCAGAAACTGAGGATGGGCCCATCAATCTGTATGCAACAGGAACTCATCCTGATGTGTGTGTGCAAGTATGAGAACTACTATGTTAAGGTGGTAACCAGATTGGCATTGAAGTCCAACATGGTTCATGACCATTTGGAAATTTTAAAAGGGAAAAGTAATGAGGTTTTTTTCCTAATGAAAGCATTTTGTTTACAAACTAGTAGTATTGTAATCTATAAAGGGTTATCATGAATTTGGCTCTACCCTAACATAGGGCAAATTAGTATATCACCCTGGACCTTAGTCACCCAATCAAATAAAATGATTTTCTAGATAAACTCTTCCATATATAAAATTTCATAGTTTTTGTCACAACTTTTATTTGGGGATGGGGAATATTGACTAACTTATTGACATCCCAAGTTCCAGAGAGAAATGAATACCTTTATTTTGTGTGAAATTTTTTGCGGTGCTGGGGATTGAACCCAGGGCCTTGTGCTTGCAAGGCAAACACTCTACCAACTGAGCTATATCCCCAGCTCTTGTGTGAAAATTTTAAACTCCATCAATGCTACTAAATTTCAACCAAGGATAAGCTTTCCCCTTCTTACTGTTTTTACACCTCTGGCCCAGAAAACCCCTGATGTAAAAGCTTCTTACAATTGTTTTTAAGGTTAAAATATCTGAATGTTGATGTCTTTCTCCTAAAAAGTAATTTGTGTCTACTAGTCCTCCTAGCCTAAGGTATTTTGGTAGATGAATAACCTCCAGATTAATTATTAAATAAAATTGGTTATATAAAATGTCATTCCCTAGGGTACATTTAAAGCTATTTAAATTGGCAAATCTGGAACAGTAACTTTTTTAATGCCCTGTCTTCAGAGGAAGCCCTCAAAGATGTATCTAGGTTTATTATACATACTTAAAAATTAGAATAGTCCCCTTAAATACTTAAGTAGTCCCCCACCTTTGTCCATGGGGATACATTCCAAGACCCCCAGTGGATGCCTGAAACTTCAGGTATTACCAAGCCCTCTATATAGCACACTTTTTCCTGTAGATGCATACCTGTGATAGTTTAATTTATAGACTAGGCACAGTAAGAGATTAGCAATAACTAATGATAGAATAATTTTAGGAATATATTATAATAAAAATTACATGAATGAGTACGGCTACTGGACTGTACTCACCCTTATGATGTGAGATTATATAATGAAATGTGAATGATGGTAGGTATTGTGATAGAGCATTAGGTTACCATGTAAGGGTTACTTGAATACAAGCAGTACAATATTGCCATAGTTCTGATAGAAGGTGTGTCTACTGAGTGACAAATAGGTGGGTAGCATATGCTCTGTGGACACAGAGGATGATTCACATCCCAGGCAAGATAGAAGGACAGGGCAAGATTTTGTCACTTATGAACACTGCAATTTAAAACGTGAATTTTTTTTCTGGAATTTTCCATTTAATGTTTTTGGACCACAATTAACACAAGTAACAAAACCATGAAGAGCAAAACCTTGAGTAAGGGAGGACTCCTGCAGCTCATTTCATTGCATTATCAATAGAATAATTGGATAGACTTCCCTGGCTTAGAGTGTTAGCCTAGTTCCTCATCAAATCTTTTATCTGACATGATAAAAAATATTTTTGAGCCATGCACAAAGTGATATAGTCCCAGTTAGGAGGCTGAAGTAAGAGCAATGTAGCAGAACTCCCTCTCAACAAAATTTTCCCTCTGGTTTCGACTATACCACCCTATTTCTACCCTGCCTCAATAATTTAATTAGTAATGGTTTTCTGTTAGGTCAGGAACACCCTATTGAAAATATTGAAGTATAACATGCATTATATATATATATATATATAGCATAATATATAGCATGTACATAGCACAAGGTTGTGTTTTTATTTCATGGATCCTCGTTATTTAAAAACTTAATTTCTGATTGTTTTTTCTGCTTATACAGCACAGATTCTAGAAATGCAGAGATAATGACTGGTGAATGTCAATTAGCAGTACTGGCCCCCAAACCTCTGTGCTTATCATTGCCTCCTCTGAATCTGGGTAGTCACGAAGACATAATACCGAAGCCCTGGGTGAATGGTAATACTTCTTAAATAAAATCCGGTTGGCTTTTGATAATTGACTCTTCCACTGAAAACAAAGACATAGAGAAAAATAGAAACAAGTGTGGGATATGTTAAGATTAGAGGATTTATGTACCTTTTTTTTATTTAGTACTTTTGATAGGACAGTTTCTGAAATAACTATATGATAGTGGTACTACAAGTAAATTCAGGAAATACCCAAAATATTCGTATTTTAATCGTTTTAGGATTTTTGAAGTGTTTTTCCCCTGATAATTCATACTGCTCTGAACACAACAAGTTTCACTGAAGAATGAATCTAGAAACTATAAAATATGTGTAGCACACACCTAACTCTTCTAGACTTTCCTAGTACTGACTTCATGCTGCCTGTTATTGGATGCTATACCAGCAAGCCTGCAGCAGCTGTATTTTATCTTTCAGTTTTCATAATACAAAGTATTGCAAAACTATGCAGCAAAACTTCATCTTGTTCCAGATTTATATCTGGATGCTACTAAAGTAAATTTTTAAAAAACAAAGGTTTTATTTTATCCTTAGAAAAGAGTTTTAAAATGCTGTTTTCCCCTTTAAAAGATCTCCTTTATGGCATATAATGCCTGATACACTGGTCAGCTTGGGAACACTGTAACAAAATACCAGACTGGTAGCTTAAACAATAGAAATGTATTTCTTATAGTTCTGGAGGCTGGAAGTCAAGATCAAGGTTCTAGCAGGGTTTACCTTCTGGTGAGAACCTTCTTTCTGGCTTGCAGAAGGTTGCCTTCTTGCTAAGATCACATATCCTTCCCCAAGTGTGTGCAGGGAGAAAAAGGGAGAGCTCTTTGTTCTTATAAGGACCCCTATTCTTAGAATGTCTGTCATAATGATTTAGGGCCTCTGTAGAAGCAATTAAGGTTAGCTATCTCCAAATACAGTCACATGGGCTTTAGTATATGAATTTGGCATGGAACCCAATTCAGCCTACAGCACCTGGGTTTGAAGTATTCACCTTTAGAAAGATTTCTAAAGGCTTTTAAACTTACTGCAGCATAAAGTAAGCCTGAAACTCAGCAGCATATAGTGAGCTTATAATTTTAAATATAGGTCTAGAAATGCTTAAGGGAACCCAAGATCTGAATCATTCTGTATTTCATAGTAGCACACATGGCAGCACAGTCTATAAATTGTACACGAATATTCCAAAGTGAAGCTTTAAAGCAGATAGCAATGTCTACCCCATTGTTATAAAGGGAATGCATAGTAACATTATTAGTACACATTATTAGTGTGTAATATCATTTTAAATCATATCTAGATTTCAGATTTCCAGGAAAACATTCTGTTCTAAGGCTGCAGAATCCTGAAACTTGTGAAATATTTAAAAGGGAAAAAAATACAGGGGTAAGTCCTCCATTTTTAAACAATTTTCTAAGTTATAACCCATACTTTGAATTTGTCTGTGTGGGGTGTGGTGTATTTTTTTTTTCTGCCTTTTTTTTTTGTGTGTGTGTGTGTGTGTGTGTGTGCGCGCGCGCGCCAGGAATTGAACTCAGGGACACTTGACCACTAAGCCACATCCCCAGCCCTGTGTTGTATTTTATTTAGAAATACAACCTAATTCAGTTGCCTAGCACCTCACTTTTGCTGCAGCTGGCTTTGAACTTGCAACCCTCTTGTCCCAGCTTCCCAAGCCACTGGTATTACAAGGGTGTGCCACTGTGCCCAGCTTCCTTATCATTTTTTGAGCAGTTCCAGACATAGGTTTTGAATGGGAATTAGTGGTAAAAGGCAGGAAGTAAGTGACTCAGAGGATAATCACATACAGTAAAAAGGGTTGAAAACAATTAATCAAAATCAAAATACAGAATTAATAGTTCTCTGTGATAAGAGAGTTGGCAGTATAGAGCAGTTATGGGGAAAATTATATAAAGCTTCAACTGTATCATTTGCCTTTTCCTATTAATCAGAAAAGCTAGAGAGAATTGATTCTGATAAATGTATCCAAAATATGATGCATATTGTACCAGGCACAGTGGTGCATACCTGTAATCCCAGTGGCTCAGGAGCCTGAGGCAGGAGAATTGCAAGTTCAAAGCCTGCCTCAATAACTTAGGCCCTAAACAAGTTAGTGAGACCCTGTCTCAAAAAAATGGCTGGGTATGTGGCTCAGTGCTTAAGTACCCTGGGTTCAATCCCTGGTATCAAGAAAAAGATAAACGAAAAAAAAAAATACAATGCATATTATAACAATTAACATTAACATTTTGTGAAAGATGCAAGAGCACGAAAGGAGGGACAGCAAAAGCTTTTAAAAATGGGTGAAGTGTGTGGAGGCAGGGAGTCTTAAGGGATAAATAAATTTTCCTATGAACCTAAAACGACTCTCAAGTGTTTAAAATATGAAGTTGGTAATAACCTTGATGGAATATTTTGCATTGAGAAAATTGATTAAAATTCAGATCACTCTAGATTGGTGTTTCAGTGTTTTCAAGACTAAATTGTTTGGAGTTCTGTTTTTCCTTTGAAAAATAGCAAACAGCTTACCTTAATAGTATTTGGAGTATTAATTGTTTCAGGAATTGGGGGTTTAAGCTGAAGGGTAGCATGTATGAGGCCTGTGTCCAATCCCAATGCCATAAAATGTGTTACTTCAAATCCTTTTTCACTTTATTTTACAGTTAATGCAGAAATGGAATTTTTCTAATTTTTCTAGGTGTTCCAGAAGCCCTTGGGGTTGATGCTACCTCATAGATATTGCAAATTTCATTTCAATACATTACGTGGCTGTGAGAGATCACAATGCAAGTTTGCTCATGTGCCTGAGCAAGGAAATGAAAAGGTAAAGCATAAAGTCTTTGAAGTACAAATTGTGTTACTAATCTGTCATATATTTTAGATTTTCATTCTCTTATAGCATAGATGAGCTTTGCTTTCCCTATTTTTTGTTTTATATAAGTGAAATTTGATAGATTTTTGTGTCTGGCTTTCTTTTTTTTTCCCTTCCTACTTTTAACTTTTTAAGAGACCAGGGTCTTACTACATTGCCCCCAGGTTGATCTTGAGCTCCTGGGCTCAAGCAATTCTCCTGCCTCAGCTTCACAAGTATCTTGGGCTTACATGTGTGCACTACCATGGCTGGATTGCCACCTTTTGCTTGAAAATTCTGAGATGCATCTATACTGTTGTAATTGTAGGTGTTTATCATTACTATATGATACTCAGTATTTCATTGTGTGACTATATCAAAATTTTGTGGGTAAATATTAATGGGCATTTGGGTGATTTCTGGATATTACAGTAGTAATGCTATCAGTATTCTGCATGCTTTTGGTGAACATATGTACACATTCTGAGAGGTTATACTTGAATCTGAAACTGCAGGGTCATAGGGTCTGCATATGTTCTTAGTAGATAATGGCTAAACAGGTTTCCAAAGTGGTTGTACCAAATTGCTCTCACCAGCAATGTCTGAGAGTTCTGGTTGCATCATATCCTTTCCAGTTCTTAGTATGATCAGCCTTTTAATTTTAGCTATTGTGGTGGGTAGATGACTGATGCCTTCCCTTATGATCAATGGAGTGATCCTCTTTCAAAATGTTATTGGACAGTTGGGTATACTCCTTGGAAGTACCCAAATATTTTGCCTACATCCTATGAAGTTTGTCTCTTACCAATCTACAAGAATTCTGAATACAGGTTCTTTGTTGTATACATGTATTGCAGATATCTTATACTTTATAACTTTTCATCTTTAAAATGAAACAACTTATTTTTTAGTCTAATTTGTCAGTCATTTTCTTAGTGTTAACTTCTTGCATCCTTTTGAAGATATAGTTGCCACGGTCATAAAAATGTGCTCCTATATTTTTCCTTTAAAAGTTTGTTTTACCTTTTGCATTTCTAGATTTTTCTTTGATACAGGAGTTGAGATACACTTCTCCCATGTGCATTTTCAGGTGACCTGGTACCAGTTATTAAAAAAACTGTACTTTTCTCCACTGCAGTGTTATCATTCTTATAAATCAGCTGACTATATGAATGGTTCTTTCTGGGTGCTTCATTCTAATAATCAATGTGTTTATCCTCATACCAGTAAATGGTTATTTTTTTACATACTAGATAAGGTCTTCATAATGAATTCAATGTACAATTCAAACTATGTTAATCAAATAGCACCTTTAGTGCTTGAAGCTCATTTAAAAATTTTGAAGTAAGTTTCTAGAATTGAAATTTTTGTAGTTGATGAAATATAAAAAGGTAATTTCACATTATGACTTTTACAGGTTTGCATGGATGTGTTTAGGAAGTATATAAGTATCAATGAACTGTGTCTGCTACAACGGGCAGGTAGGAGTTGAATGATTAGAATTTTTTTTAAAAATATTCTTTAGTTGTAGGCGGACACAATATCTTTATTTCTATGTGATGCTGAGGATCAAACCCAGTGCCATGCATTACGAGGCAAGTGCTCTACCACTGAGCTATAGCCCCAGCCCTGAATAATTAGAAATTTAATATGGGTGTTTCACACAGTGTGCTGTTGTATCTTTATAGTTTGAAAATTCAACACTAAGTATGAAAACTGAATGTTTTACCTAAGAGTGGCTCTGTTGGTCTTAGAAAGGATTAAAAGTAAATGGTATTTTGATTAAAAAAAAAAAACCTGCCTAATACTATAACTCCATCTATGAATAATTGTTTTGGGTAGTATTAGGGATTAAACCCAGGAGCATTTTACCACTGAGCTACATCTCCAGGTTTTGTTTTTTGTTTTTTGTTTTTTGTTTTTTGTTTTTTTTATAGCATCTTGCTGAGTTGCCCCAGCTGATCTCAGATTTGCAATCCACCTACTTCAGTGTCCCAAGTCACTGGGATTACAGGCATGTGCCACCACGCCCAACTTGTACTAATACTTTCATAACTTAGAAATTTCATTTACGGATATAAAGTAGAGAAAATGGTATTGTTAATTAGCCTTTAAACCCATCTGAAGGAATCCTTCAGAACCTAAATCTTCCCTCTTCTTTTTTACACTCACCCTTTGTTGCCAGTTCACTATCCCCAGTGAGCTTTGTGCAGTTTTCTAAGCCGTGTTGTAATTCAGTGCTGCTGCCACCACTGTTCTGTCTGCTCGAGATGCCTCTCCTTCCATTCCCTTTCCCCATGGCAAAGACCTATTTAGCTTTCAAAGCTTAGTCATAGTAAATAGGATTATTTCCCCTATTAAGGCCTCATTTGATTCCACAGTCCTGTCCCACTCCTAGCCTCCATTTCCCCATACTAGACTATGAGCTCCAAGAGGACAGGGACCATGCTTTGTGTATATTTGTCACTTGACACAGCCACCAAAGCCACATAGTATGGTGAAAACAGTGTACTGCAGCTTCATATTCATCTACTTGAAATCTCCTATAGCTTAAAAACAGTCTGACAAGCTTTTATTTTGCTGCCATTATTCCTCCAGGATTAGAGGAAGCATTTAAGGGAACTTCATCTATAACATAGACATAGCTAAGGGTGATAAAACTGTATGAGAATGTAATCTCATGGAATGCACCTGTCACCTGTTGACTCACTGTTCTTAGCATTTTCTCCCTAGTCTAGAACAGTCAAGGCTCAAGTATTCATTCAATTGCCACACCTTGTTAGCATCTTCCAATCTTCAATATTTTCAGTCTGTGTGTGTGTGCGTGCGTGCACACACTTGCTCACAGGGAGGGGAGAGATTAGGGCTGGGAATGTTGCTCAGTAATAGACATTTGCGTAGCATGCACAAGACCCTAGGTTCCATTCCAGTGCCAAAAATAAATACAAAAATATTAAGCATTTTAAGTGTACTGTTCACTTGCATTAAGTACATTTACAATTTTTTGTAACTCTCACCACTATCAGTTTCCAGAACTTTTTCATCATTCCAGATTTCCTATTAAACAATAACTCCCCCTTGTTCCCACTCGCTTCAACCCCTAGTAAACCTCTAATATGCTTTGTTTCTGTAATTTTTAGGTACTTCATAGTCATACAATACAATTGTCCTTTTGTGACTTATTTCACTTAATGTCCATAGGGTTCATCCATGTTATATATAGCATGCTTCAAAATTTCATTTTAAGGCTGAATAATATTCCGTTCTATGCATATGTTGCTTATCTGCTCATCTCTTGATGGACACTTGGAAGATTGTTTCTATCTTTTGGCTATGGGGAGTAATGTTGCTATGAGCCTTGACGTACAAATATCTGTTTGGGTCTCTGCTTTTAGTTTTTCGGAGTATATACCTGGGAATAGAAGGACAGGTCCTCTTTTATGTTTTATATTTGAACTTCTACATAAAACTTGCTATTCAGAAGTTTGGGGCTAAAAGTATTTTAAAAATTACTATTGTTAATAAGCTAAAATGAATAACAATAGTAATTAGAAAAATTAAGTTGTTTCGATACTTTTTTTAGGTAATCACTGACTTAAAGTAGTCAAAGGAAGTACAAAAAATATGAACTTGATCACATGAAAGAAATGATTTTAGATTTATCATTGATAATATGCAAAAGAATTCCAAATTATAAGATCAAAATTTTTAAATTTCAGTAAGTTGTTCACAGAGGCATAAACTTCTCCTGTGAAAAACAGATTTGGAAAGGAATATCTAGTAGTTAATGACTCCATAGAATTGTGCACGTTTAATTAAAAAAGGAGTATAAATACCCAGTTTTGGAAGATCATTGGTCAAGTAATGTTCTGAATCAACTGAAGCCTTTTAAAAAGCAATGTAGAAGTTCATATCAATAGCTGTAAAATGTTCAATTTTTCCACCCAAGAGTTTCACGGTGAGGATCATTTTAAAAGGAGAATTTACATTAAAAATTTTTTTAAACTTTGGAAATAACAATGACAAAAAGAAAGGTTGCATGGCAATTAGTAGACAATATAAACATTGTCTAATCTAGATGTTTTCCAATGACTCTACATCTACAGTTCCAGTTTTATTAATGAATTATTATAGTTAACACCAAGTTTCCCATGTTTTCAGTTGATCTGTTTCATATAGGAAGATGTATGTATCACAAGGTATATTTATATCACAATAAAGCAAGAACTTGTATGTGCCCACAGAGAACATATGTATATAAAGCAACTTTACAACAATGTTGAATATTACTGCACATATTAAGGTTGTTAAAAATCATATAATTTCAACATTAATTTTCAACCGTGCTGCTGATGATACATTAGCTAGACCTTGTAATCCAGCTAATAAGTATTTCTGGTAGGAATAACTAGCACAAATATAAAACCAAAAGCAATTTTAGCTTGTGTATGTTTAGACCTGGGAATTTTTGAATGGGGAAAAAGTAAACTTTGCAGTGATTCCAGTTTTTGTTTTTGTTTTTTGTTTTTTGTTTTTTGTTTTTTTTTGGGGGGGGGGGGGCAGTGCTAGGGATTGAACCCAGGGCCTTGTGCTTGCAAGGCAGGCACTCTACCAACTGAGCTATATCCCCAGCCCCTCCAGTTAATTTTAATAAAATTAATGAGGATGAATTAGAAGTGGTTTGTATTATATAGAATATAGATTATGGAGTTGGATGTAAAGGGACTGCTTCCTCAAAGGAAATTAATCATTAGTTATTTTTAGTAAATTTCCCATAATCATAAACTGGAATCAGAAACGTCACCAGGGTTAATTGTTTTAGGATTAAAACAACCACAATAGGTAAGTGTCAAAATATTTTTCACCCATCACATTACACAACTTCTTATACATATCCAGGCCACATACAAGCCTTAAGACTCCCTGGAAACTCAACTCGCCAGGAGTTCATATTGAAACCATGATTTATTTGGCAATTCAAACTTCTTGTGAATTAACACTTGGTCTAATGCTGAACATGCTTGGTTGACTTTGTCACTGAACACGCCATTTTGACTTAATTTTCATCAGATGTTTGTTTACTGGAGCTATGCCTTTCAAAGAAAAATTGGTTTATACTACTTTAACTATAGAAAGATTGATTTAGAAAAGCTGGATATCTTAAAGGTAGCAGATAACTATATTTTTCTCACTTTCAGTAAACATATTCATGGAATACTACAGAAAGTTTCCTCCAGGTGTACATTTTGATTTACAAGTCCTGAATGATCTTCTAATATCTTTACTCAAACATTGTTTATTGAAAGAAGTATTTCAGGTAGTGAACCTCAGCATAATGATTAAAATGCTGGTAAGTAGCCTGAAAATACATATTTTAATGTGTTAATATTAAATAAGTTACTTTCTTTGAGATTATAAGTTAAATTTGTTTTCTGAATGCTTCCTAGAGAAAACTTGTTTTTTCAGCATAAACAAATGTGAAAAATTTAGTGTGCTGAAAGACAATATGAAAATGAGTAATTTCTTTGTTTTATCCAGCCTGCTCTGAAAATATTACTAAAAATATTTGAGCATGTGGCAACTATGAAATTAAGGACTGCTGTACCTGCTTTAGTTGATACCTTTTGCAAGGTATGATTTTATCTTTTATTCTCTAATAGTAAATAACCAAAAAAAAAATACTTCCACATAAACCCTTGATGTGCCTATTAATTTTCTGGATGCCAAGGAATTGTTTTCAGAAATATTCTTTTTCTCCTAGTTTATAAACAGACTCCAGTGGCTGACAAGGCTTCCCCTCAAATGTTGCAAGCATACCAAGTGACTGCTGATTTATAAAGTCTGTGTTTCCACTCCTTAAGTATAAAGAAAAATTTTCTCTGAAAGATTTGAGGTCATTTATAACAAAATTGGTATATAAATAGAAAATCATGACCAAAACAAATTAGAAACATTGTAGGTAGGAATTAGATTTGCAAAAAGAGAAATAGGAATTTCTCACCTGCTTCTTTTTATTTTTTTATTTTTTTAGATGTTGATGGACCTTTATTCATTTATTTGTATGCGGTGCTGAGAATAGAACCCAGAACCTTATACATGCTAGACAAGTGCTCCACCACTGAGCCACATCCCCAGCCCCAAGAAATAGGAATTTTTATGGTTCTCATAAAAATATAAAACGTAACTTTTGAATGCCTCCTAATGTTACTTAGCCATCAACTACGGAGTAACTCTAAATGAACAGATATTTGAATACCTTTTTCTTCCTGGTAAAAGATGGGTTGTTGACCGAGTACCTCCTAGTTCCCAATTAAGAAATTTGAAAGAATTACTTGACTAGAGATTTTTCAAATCAGAAATTGCTTATCCTCTGTAGTAGTTACAGAAAACTTCATTAAGGATCCCACAAATTGTCTGATACTGAATAACTTGGCTTTCTGCAAAATATATCCCTGTTATTGTCCAAAAAAATTGCCCTTGTAGGAGAGTGTCTAACAAAGATGAGGATGTTTCATTTTTGCATGCTTAATATGGAGCCATCACTTCTGAAAGTTTAATGCTAATACCATCTTCCCTTTTTTTAGACTGTTTCAGGGTTCAGTGATATAGCCATATCATCATGGAGGAGATGCTTTTCCACCTTCTCACTCTAGCAGTGCACAATACCCCCTATCTAATTAACATGACTACCATAGAGAAAAGAGAAATGAAGAGCTTATTTTTCACTGCTTTGGTTGTTCCTAGCTTATCAAGAAATAATTTATATATACCCTGGTTTTAGAGCACTAGTAAAGGGCACATTTTTTAAAGTGCATTAGTAATGAATCAGATAACTAATTTGTTCTTTGCCAGGCTTGTTTGTAGTTGGCCCTGTCCATCTAATCAAAAGGTGCTGCATTGTCAGTGAATGCAGATAACAGGAGTTTTTTCAGTTTACTCCATAAGAGCTGGGGTACGAGGAAGATGGGAAATGAGGCATGTGTGAATGAAAGGAGAAATCTTTAAATTGATTTTTAATCAAACACTGTATATGTCCTCTGGGTTTTCACCTGTGTTTTTTACTGTATTATATGTCACCTGAGTATTGAGTCACCTGGGGTACTGATTCTTTGGCTGAGGCCCTGTCCTATGAGGCACAGGAAGGATACTTCTCAAGAAGGTACAGCTAGGAATGATGTACGAACACAGTGCTACACCAAAAGATCATGTAACAAATAAGAGGTAGAGGTGATAAGTGACTGAGATAATTTAGAACAGGAAGAAAATTCTGTTTTTATATTCGCATTTTTGCTTTAAATTCTCAGGATATCTTTCTGTTGGTTCTGAAATAGTTGAAGAAAACACCTTTCAAATTTTTTAAATGAGTTTTAATTCCACTTGTCTCCACATTTCACTTCTTCTGTTAGTCTCTTCATTGTCTCACTCAGATTGACCTCCCAACTCTTTCACAATCTTATGACTACTTCTTTTCCTCTTCTACAGCTTGTTGAAGCTGGAATGATGCTTGACCCAGAACACTTTAACTATATTGTTAAGCTTTTATATCAAGTGCAGGCTTCCAAACAAGAAATAACTGCAGTTCTGGAAATCAAATCCAGGTGAGAAAAATCATAATTAAGGCTAAAATATCTATTTTGGTGGAGACCTATAAAGGATGCAGGCAAAGCACTTCTGACTGTTCATATGCCTTGACATCTAGATTGTTGCCCATTGTAAGCCCTTCTTCCATGTCTTGACTGGTCCTGTCATTCTGCCTTTGCTCAGCCTCGCCACATCTTTGAGAGCCTCATTTCATCTCAACATCTAGTATATTAACTGCAAAAGGAGTCTCTCTTCTGTTTTATCACTTAATTCTGCTTCACATTCTCATACAGATTTCCTTTTTTTACTCCTTGCTGTGTTAGTTTAATAAAGTGCCTTCATGCCTTTCCTTCATTTGCTTTCTCTATTCAGTTCATGGGCTTCCAAAGGCCTTTTTTAAAAACAAACTTCTGATACTTATGAGTAGTACCATAATGTACTTGATTTGAGAATAAGGAAAGCTATGACTTCGTAAACTTTTTTCAATTAAAGTATAACATACATAAAAAACATACAAATTATAAGTATTTAAATAAACCATAACTTTAAAGATGATTAGATTTGATAAAGAGCAAATGTCATAAACCCCTGTAGTTCTTCAGAATTCTCAGAAATCTCAAACAGAACTTTCATGGCTATTTCTAGCTCCCTTCTTTATCTTCTAATGGAGAGGTTCCCAGACTTTCTGGGTTCAGTTCTCAAGGCCAAAAGGAATGCATTAGCAGTGTCATATATTAAACAGTTAGGTTCCAAAAAATTGAGAGCATTTGTGCAGTGTCTGAAAACGTCTGAAAATGTAAAAGAACCTGCAGGGCCCATGTGAGTTTGCTGTAGTGCCAGCCATATCTTGGTTCATTTAGAGAACTACAACTCTAAGTAATACTACTACTCTTCAAGCACCAGCAATGAAATTAATTTGAGTTCTTTGAATTCTTTGATTTTTCTCATTTAGCTACTGATAGTTAATACTGTTTGTTTCTATGGAAATCATAACAAACACTATTTGGGTTAAATAGATTTGGAGAATTTTCATGAGGAAAATTACTGCTCATTTAGCATATACTTTTGGAATACAATACTTTTATAAATAGGGTGCATTGATATATTAACTTTAAGGTTGTTCTGTCCCTGGACCATATGCTAAGTACCCATTCTGAGCAGTAGCAACTATGACAAAGAGATCAGGTAGCTAGCAAATTTTAGTCTTCTACCAGATTAAGGTAGGCACAGGGGAAATGTACACACTAGGACTTAAGAGAGTGGCACTATCGTTGTGCCCCAGGCAACTGTAGAACTCCTTTTCAGAGTAATTGAGTATGATTTATTGCTATGGAAAACTCCAGAACAAACCATCTTTTAACTTTGAAACTGATAGAATCATTCACTTACTCTAACGGTTTCTTTTACATCCTTTTCTCTTATTCCCACTTCAGAGTGATTATATAGAATGCTTTTAAAAGTTACTAACATTGGTAACCTATTTGGGGAAAGTTGTGAGAGCAGAAAAAAAAATTGTGCAGTTAAGGAGTATGGATCATGGTTAGGCAAATGGCTCTAACCCCAACACAAAAGAGAAAAAATTATATATACTTGCATTTTCCTATTTCTTTTGGAAATAATTTCTTTCCTGGGCTAGAGAAATGACTTTTAATGGACATTCATTCTTTGTATTTTAATTACAGTTCATTTGAAAGGCTTTCACAGTATATATGGCTTCCACAAAGAATTTTAGCATTTATATTCACATCATTAGTGAACATGTTAAGTTTGCCCACAGTCTACTAAATTTAATATGCATTTAGTAATTTATTTTAAAACATTTTAAAGTTAGTAAAACAGCAGATGTCTAACATATCAATACTGTTTTCTGTTTACTCTTCCTCTTTCCTTGTCTTCCTATAGGAATTACCTGAGCATTCTTTAGAGTTTCTTTACCTAGTGTTTGAGTGTCTTTTTGTATAGATTTTATTAGTAATTCCAGCGTCTTTACCTTTTTGAACCAGTGATGCCAAATCTAGAATCCCTGAAAATGTCAGTATAAAAATATAACAAAGATTATTCATTGCATTATTTACAATTACATAATACTGGGGACACCCTAAATATCTATACATTAGTTGAATTTAGTGTATCCACACAGTGGAGTGTACTGTGAATTGAATAGGTGATATCCAGCGTGTACTGTTGGTGAAAATGTTCTTAATTCAATAATTATTGGCAGGGTGTATATAAAAACATGGTAATATTCCCTCTACAAGAAGTTTGCTTCCAATGTAAGGACATAGGGAGGTTGAAAGTCAAAGGATGGATAACTACATGCCCTACAAACATGAGTTTTAAAAAGAGTAAAAGTGACTATTATTAAATAGATCTTAGAACAAAGAAAATCACTAAGGACAAAAGGAACACTACTTAATTATAAAATGGCCAGTATACCAAGAAAACATAGGAATCCAGAATGTGCATACACCAGTTTCAAAACGCACATGGCAAAGTGATAGAAATGGAGAAACAAAGTATAATTATAGTTTGATACTTTGACATTCCTTTCTCAGCTTTTGATAAGTGTACTAAGAATCAGCAATGGTACGAAATAGTACCATCAATCAACAGAATCTAATAGGCACTTTTAGAACATTTCACCCCAAAGCAACAGAACACACATTGTCTTTTCAAGTAGCCATGGAATATTCACCAAGGTTGATCATATCCTGGATAGTAAAACCTCAATTTTTTTTTTTTTTTCAGTACTGGGGATTGAACCCAGGGCCTCGTGCTAGCGAGGCAGGCACTCTACCAACTGAGCTATATCCCCAGCCCAAAACTTCAAATTTCTTAAAAATGACAATGTATGATCTATACTTTCCACCATAATGAAATCAAGCTGGAAATCAAAATGGAGAAATAACATGAAAATCTCCCAACAGTTAGAAATAACATACTTCTATATAGTCCATGGGTGAAAAGGAAGTCTCAAAAGAAAACTGAATAAAAATAAAGCATCACAGTTTGGGGGATGCAGTTAAAGCAGTGCGAGAGGAGAATCTATGACACTAAATATTCTAATAGCTGGGCACGTGGCACACGCCTGTAATCCAAGCAACTCAGGAGGCTGAGTCAGGAGGATCGAGAGTTCAAAGCCAGCCTCAGCAACTTAGCGAGGCCCTAAGCAACTCAGTGAGACCCTGTCTCTAAATAAAATACAAAATGGGGCTGGGGATATGGCTCAGTGGTTGAATGCCCCTGAGTTCAATGCCCAGTACCAAAAATAAATAAATAAATAAATATTCTAATCTCTACCCTTAAAAATCAAAGTAAATTCAAAGCAAACATAAGAAAATAAGGAAACCTGGAATTAAATCTGAAGATAAAAAATCAAATAGCTGTTCTTGGAGAAGATCAATAAAATTGATAATTTGTTCTACTTTTAGTCTCTTTAGACGTTTATCAGTATCAGAAATCATACAGGGGCTATCGGTACAGATTCTGCAGCCATTAAAAAGATCATAAGGGATTACTTTGAAAACTTGTACATACATAAATAGCAACATTGATGAAGTGGGGCAATTTTTCAAAAACCACCAGATGTCAAAATGTACCCTATATGATCTAGATAATCAAGATAGACTTAACTATTGAAGAAATTTAATCTGCAAAAGCTCCTGGAAAAGACATCCCAAGGGCCAGAGAATTTCACTGGAAAATTCTATGTTACATAAAGAAGGATCAGCATGAATGTATGCACTCTTTTTTAAAAAATATATAAGAAAAAGAGGAAATACCAGTATATTTGAGGCCAGTGTTACCCAGATGACACAACCAAAGAGTATGGAGGAGAGAAATGAGATCTCATGAGCTTAGATGCAAAAATTCTGAGCAAAATACTAACATCAAATCCAGCAATATATAAGAATTATACATCATGACCAAGTAGTAGTGTTCTAATACTGCAAAGATAGTTTAATACTTGGAAAGCAGTCAGCGTAATCCACAGCATATCAACAGCAGCAGGAGAAAAAGTTATCGCGTCATCTGTGCTTGACCAAAAGACTCAGCAAATTAGGAATAAAAGAATTTCAGCATCTTAAGGAAATCAGCAGACATCTTGGTTGAGACTGAACACTTTTCTCCTAAGACTGGGAACAAGGCAAGGATGCCTGCCCATACCACTTTTACAGCATAGCATGGGAAATCCTAATCAGCATAATAAGGCAAGAGGTGGAAATAAAAGGCATACTGATTGGAAGTGAAGAAACTTCATATTTGTGGTTGTCATATAGTTTCTATATACGTGCCAAGGAATCTACCAAAAACAGTTCTAGGACTAATAATTGAGGATAACAAGGTAGCAGAACAAAGATCAGCTCATAAAATCGGTCACATTTCCATATAATAGCATTGAATTGGGGAAATCAAAATTTAACACAGCACCATTTTTGATGGCTCCTAAAAATGAAATGGCACTAGATAAGAATCTAATACAACACATACTAGACTTACGTGCTGGAAGTTAGTTACAAAATGCTGATAAAACAGACCAAAAGAGATTAAAAAGATACTAAGCTTCCGAAGCGTAAGACTAAAGATGTTATTTCTCCAAAATTTCATCCATTTGTTTAATGCAATTCCTTTTGGAATCCAAGCAGAATTTTTCTAAATGTATATGCAAAGCTAAAAGAACTAGAATAGCTTAAACAATTTTTGGAAAAGAATTCTAAAGTGAGAGGATTCATTCTACCTGACTAAAACTTACTATATGGCTACAGTAATCAACACAATATGGCACTGAGTAGGGGGAGAATGAGTTTGAAGTTTTCCTGTTCATAACTTTTTTTCCAGTCTGAAAATAATTTAATGGTTTTGAAAAAGATGATAGACTTCGAAGGCCATTGTTTTTTTTAACACATAATCTGAAATCATCTCAAATACACATTAATTTTAGACCTTTCCATTGGTATTTCATGAATAAAACGTTAGGGAACCTTCTGGTAACCTTAGTAAGAGTTTTCAGGTTAAGAGGATAACAACAAACTATTGACAAATGTTTTGCATTATCAATGATAGTCCTTTTTTTCAGGGCAATTCAGTTAATTAAAAACAGACCAGGTCATATTTATTTTCCTTTTTTCCATTGACATTTCAGGAACTACTAGTTCTAGGACAAAATTTTCATAATTCCTTTTTCCCCCAAAAAAATATTTTAATGAATAATAGGCATCATAGCAGGATCCCAAAATTCAAGTGAAAGGCTCTACCTACATGTATACTTTCCTATGTATTTAATTCCTACTTTCTAACTTCTTATAGTAGCTTCTTGGTATTTTTCTTGTTGTCGTATTAAATTTATTAATGAACTTGTGGGAACTGACATCTTCATAATGTTATATAATCCTGTTCAAGAATAGGGATTGTCTTTGTTCAGAATGTTACTCAGGTTTGCATTACTGTGACAAATACCTGAGAAAGAAGGAAAAATTAGTTTTAGCTCAGTTTCAGAGGTGAAACCCCACCTCTGGACACATGAGACTTTGGGAGACATTCCAAATCCAAAACATAACGTCCAAGTTTACTTTTTGTCTTTCAGGAGTACTTTATAATTTTTCTCATGTATATCAGTTTTTGGGGTGCTATTGTAAGTGAAGTTTTTTTGTAAAAGGTTATTTTGTGTACAAGATACTGATTTTTTGTTTGCAAATTTCATATTTTGCTATTTTACTATGAAGTTAGAGTTGGTTTTATCCTGGAATCTGTGAGGTTTTCCTGGTATACTATCATATCATCTGCAAATAGAGATAATTCAACTTCTCTTATCATTATGCCTCTAAATTTGTCTGATTACACTGGCTCATTCCTTTAGTACAGATTTTGAATAATAGTAGGTAGAGTTGATACCCTCACATCACATTGTTCCTGATCTTGGCAGAAAAGCCACTAGAATTTTCTCTTTAAATTTGACACTGGCTTCAGGACTAAGGTGTGTGTGTATATATATGTATATGTATGTATACATATATGTGTGTGTGTATATTTACATATATATACACATATATATGTAGTAGTTGTTGTTGTTGTTTTTGGTTTCTTTTTTGGTTTTTGGACCAGGGATGGAACCCAGCTGCTCTCAACCACTGAGCCACATCCCTGGCCCTTTGTTTTTGTTTGTTTGTTTGTTTTTTGTGTTTTTTTCTCTCCCCAAGACAGGGTCCTGCAAAGTTACTGAGGCTGACTTTGAAATTATAATTCTCTTGCTTGAGCCTCTGGAATTACAGGCATATGCCACCACACCTGCTATATTTAATGATTTTTAGGAAATATTTCTCAATTTTCTACATCAAGTGTTTTTGTCTTGAATTGATAAATTTTATCAAAGGCTTTTTCAGTGCTTATGGAGTTGATCATGATTTTTCCCATTTAGTCTTTTACTATTGTATATGATATTTATGGATTTTCTAATATTGAATTCTGCATGCATTCCTAAAATAATTCCCTTCTATCATAGTATATTTTCTTCATGCGGGCTTGAAATCTCAATGTTTTATATTCTCTGTTACAACTGATCTTTTTGTTTGTTTTGGTATTGGGTATTGAACCCAGGAGCATTGTACCACCAGCCCTTCTTATATGTCTTTTTTTTTTTTTTTTTTTTTTTGGAGGGTACCAGGGATTGTACTCGGGGGCACTCACTCAGCCACATCCTCAGCCTATTGTGTATTTTAGAGACAGGGTCTCAGTTACTTAGCACCTTACTTTTGCTGAAGCTGGCATTGAACTTGCAATCCTGTTTCCTGAACCATTGGGATTACAGGCGTGCACCACTGTGCCCAGCCTTATTTCACATTTTGAAATAGGCTCTCACTAAATTTCTGAGTCTACCCTCAAACTTGTTATCCTCTTGCCTCAGCCTCTCCAATCCCTGAGATGATAGGAGTGTGCTACTATGCCTGGCTATGATTGGTACTGTTTTTTAGGGTTTTTCAGTTTTCTGTCTAGTTTGGATATAAGTACTATTATATTTGCTTCCTAAAAGTAATTAGGAAGTCCTTCCTTTTTTTTTTTTTAATGATTTTTAGTTGTAGATGGACACAATACTTTTTTATTTGGTGCTGAGTATCAAACCCAGTGCCTCACACTTGGTAGGTGAGCACTCTACCACTGATCCACAACCTCAGCCCAGAAGTCCTTCCTTTTTAATGATCTGGAATAATTCATAAAGCATTAGGACTAATTATGAAAATAAACCCCATAGTTGGATATTCTGCAGTACTCTTCTTTCCTCTTTTTCTTTTCCTCTTTTTAGTTGCAAAATTTGTTTCTTTTTGTCTTTTTTTTCCCCCAAAAAAAACTAAGCATCAAAAGTAGCTTTCTTTAAAATTGCACAAAATTTTAGATCCTTTTGCTCTGTTCTCATCTATTCAGGCACTTTTTTTTTCATTTTCTTATTTGCATACTTAGTATGGATTTAGTCTTGGTGTTGGTATTTTTGATGGGGGTTGGGTATCTGGGTACCAGGAGCACTTTATCACTGAACTACATCCTCAGCCCTTCAGTTGTTGAGATAAGCTCTCAATAAGTTGCTTAGGGCCTCACTGAATTGTTGATGCTGGCCTCAAACTTTCGATCCTCCTACCTCAGCCTCCCAGGTCTGGGATTACAGGCATGCACCACTATGGTGTTGGTATTTTGTAATCAATATCAGGACCTTCTAGTACATTTTTTTTCTCATTTCTCCCTCTGTTTTGTTTGCTTGCTTTGTTTTTCCTTTGATCTGCCTTTGCTTGCTACAGATTCTTTTTAAGCAATGAGGGCAAGGTAGGAGCAATAGAGATGATGTGCTGGGAGTTGGTTTTTTTCTTTTTATTCAGTTATATTGATGTTTGGGTATTCTAGTAGGCTGAAAATAAGGTTTCACATGAAATTTATTCCTTATTGTTGCATATGGTTTAAGGAGTTGCCATTTTCTTCAACTCTAAATATTTTTATGATGTACTTCATTTTTCTCATCTATCTTGGGTATAAACTATGAATAAATAGGAGCAATAGTGACTTTTTGGGGTGAATGTAAGTATAATTAACCTTTTTCTATTAAAGGTTACAGAAGAGGCAATTTAAAAAGAACTGGAAGTATGATTTAGATTCAGCCTTGAATGAAATAGAGGTATGATATCTTTATTTTTTATTTTACTTTTTTTTTTCAATACTGGGATTGAACCCAGGGCCTTACACATACTAGGCAAGTACTGTATGACTGAACTACATCCCCAGCCCCATAACATTTATTTTTTAAATAAATTGCTGGAATCTCTGAATTGGTAGCAACAAAAAGAGTTGGAATAAACCCGACCTTAGGAAGTTTTAGGAATGTGGCTATTGGAGAAAATGCTTGAGGAAGAACTTTGATGTGGTTTTCAAAGTTAATCTTTTGAAATTGCAGACCTTCTAATATATTGAGTTGTGAACTTTTTCAAAAATATTCAGTCTCAAAATTATGTTAAGGTAGAATAATCCAAAATTTAATCTTTGATACTATGACTAAGCAGACTCATGCTGTCACAGATGGCTATAGTACGTGAAGTGACAAGGGTAATTCAGGATCCCACTGAACTCTGAGTGTGAAGAATAAAAAGTAGAGGACTTTCAGGATGATTTTTACTTTTAAATTAAATATCAGTTTTCTATTCATCTAGCAATTATTTGTATAGTCTTTACATCCTTAATTTGCCACATCAAAAAAGTTGCTTTATTTCTAAATTTATAACAGAAAATAGTAGGAATATAGTAAGTTTACTAAAATTTGATTTGTAACCCCTTTTGTCGAAATGTAGCCCAAAATTATATGTGGGCCCCAAATTATGAATGGCTAAGTAATAGTAAAGTGTAGTCCACAAAAGTAGTAAAACTGCATATTGTTGTGGAGACAACTTACATCATGCTGGTCACCATCTGCTTTATACAAAATCCATTTCTCCACTGCTCAGATTAGGTTTGGGAATGATATCACTAAGTTCTTTAGGAACTAGGTAATAAAAACATATGTACATTGCTATCTGGAAGTCAGGGGCTTTTCAGTAGTCAGAAAAGTGAAGCTATGATCTGTTACCTTAGAATCTCTGGGGATAACACCTGGGCATCAGGGAGTTTTTGTTTTTTTAAGTTTTCCAGATGATTCTGATGAGAATTAAAAATGATACCATAAACCAAGCAATGCCAGGAATTGTGGATACATTTAAAAAGCATTCAGTAGATAAAATTTGACTGATAGAAATGGAAGAATAGGAAGGGCCTTATTCCAAGATGTATGTCTTAGACAGCGTGGAGATAGGAGGTAGATATCATTAAGATAGATAAACTATGAAGGTTTTTCTCAGAGCTGAACACATTTCAAGATTTGAACACATTCCAAGCTATGGTTCTTCAGAATCTAACCGTCCCTGTAAATCTGTTTTTGGAAAAGTAATTCTTTTCTGCTGTTTGAATTACATTATCTCAAAAGTCATATGAAAAAAGAAATGGCTTGACACTGGATGCCTGTTTCTCAAGGGAGCTTGGGATGATAAAGTATAAACATCCCATGATGTGGACTTTGCTCCTAAATGAGATTAGATTGATTTCTTTAATACCAGGGTATATGAAGTCTCCTCAGAGGTTAGCCTTTCTCAAAAAGGGCTTCTAAATGGCCATGCAGATTCATACTAATTGTTAGATTTCAGTTCCTTTAAAGCCAAGTTTACCTTCAGATATGTTCTCTGTCACACACCTGCTGTCCTTCTGTTTTTCTCTTGCTGGTTACTTCAGCATTGAATGACTGCATCTTAGATGTTTTCATCAGGCAGGATCTTTCCCTGGGGATGCCGGCAGTATTAGGCTAACATTATCCTTAGAACTAGTAACCAGTCGTGGCCATTGAATAGAATGATTTACTTGGGTCTGGATCGTGAGTCTACCCTAGGGGAGGAGAATGGTCAATATCATTCAAATCATGGGGATGAAGACCCACTTGAGGGGAGGGTAATTGAAGATACTGTGCCCGTGGGAAGAAGCATGTAGACTAGGCAAAACCAAGAGATAATGAGTAAAATCTCAGGGATTTTTCCCCATTTTCCATTCTCAAGCCTCATCGAGATCATAATCTTGAGGAGTGATCCATGGATTGCTCTTTTTCCCTAATCTCCATGTATAAACATGTGCAGAGGCAGAGCTGGGCAGTTTGGGGAAGCCCTGGAGGTTACAAGGAGTGGGGGGGAGGGAACTATGCTGGCATGAAACCTAAAATGAAAGTACACTTGTGCCATTCCTAGCAGGCAGAACCGTTTTTCTGGTTTCTTCTCCCAGCACTCTATTTCTTTCCACTATTGTACTGACTTTAATAAATGAATAAGTAAGTAAATATGTGAATGAATGAATGTGTCTGGGACCACGTTATTCCCTACATATCCCATGTAGCCTTTCTGTCAGCTCAAGATTCAGAGGAAAAAAAGAGGTTATGAAAAGTAGTGCTTTAGTGAGTTAATTTACAAAAGCCTGAAACAGTTTTAAAATGCTCATTTATTTGAAAGTGAAGTTTTGGTAGTCAGGAAGTCATCTAAAACTGCTGATCAAGCTTTTGGCAGAGATTCTCCTCACAGGGCTATTTATAACGGCAGAAAATTGTAAACAACTTTAATGCCCAACGTTGAAAGAACCATTAAATATCATATGTAAACCTACTGAATATTCTGTACCATTGAAAATGATGTTAGCAATAAATTTGTGATAATATATAAAATATAAATGTAAATGAAAAGAAAGATGAAACATTGTATATGTACCATGAACTCCAAGTGTATAAAAAGTAAAACCTTAAATAAAAAGATGGAAAGGATCACTCCAGAATGCATTTTAAAAAAGAAAAGTGAATTTACAACAGTGTTACTGATGTGATATTTGTTAGTAAGGAATAAGATTTGCAAAGATTGTTTTATTAATCTTTGTATAAACTCTAATGCCTCCATGTGCTTGGCCCATAACATGTTTGCATAAATTACATAGGTTTCATTTTTTTCCTTTTTTTCTTTTGTTTTTAATAATTTTAATAGAATTGTAAAGAAAAAGGTGACTGGACCAAATTGGGAAATTTGTACATTAGCGTAAAAATGGGCTGTGAAAAATTTGCAGATTTCCAGAAATTTTGTACTTGTATTGCTGAAACACTTACTAAAGACTGTAAAGAAGAAAGACCAGGTGTTCCTTTTTGTGAATTTGCTGAAACAGGTAAAATATCTCTGTTTTGTTCTGAACACTCTGAGAAGGTACAATGATCTTAACAGGAATATAAAACTTTTAACACCTTCCATGTTGAGGATAAATTAATGTTGCAGGTTTCAGATACCCCTGCTTCTATATGAATTTTCCTATCTGCTTATTGTTTAGTTATATTATAATGGCATAAAGGCAAGAACTGGTGTTTTAATATCAGATATTTTATATTCTTTAAATTGATTAAACTATTGGTAGCAAATTTTACTGGAGCACCTGAATTTTTTTTAAACACTGAAGTTGTTACTATTTTCACTATTACAAGACAACAAAACTCAAATTCTGAGTGTTGTGTGTTTTTAGTGTGAACTCTTTACTACACTTTTATTAGGGGTTGGAATAAAGGACAGATCATAAAAGTTTTAAGCTTTGCACACACTACATACAATCCTTATCACATAGTTCTCTCTGCTTTTTAAACATACTTTCAAAATAAAAAGTATTGTTAGCTCACAGGCTAGATTTGGCCTATGGGCTACAGTTTGCTCACACCTGGTCTTTATGATAGTATCAGTAATTTCATGTTAATTTGCCTTTTCCATCACTTTAATTATTTCATTTTCTTCCATATGTGTACTTTCTGTTTCAGTTAGCAAAGATCCACAAAATAGTGAAGTAGATAAAACTTTGCTAGGAAGAATTGGAATCAGTGCTATGTACTTCTATCAAAAGCTGTTACAGTGGTCCAAGGTACTTTGTTAAATGTTTTTCATTCTATAGAGTGTTAGTTTAAAAATTATGAACAGAAGACAGGTTAATCCTGAAATTAGGAATTTGCTAATCATCATTACAGGCAAAAGAATGGGACCCACACTGTAAGTGAATTATTAAATAAATGATACACTAAATACGAAAAGGGGTGACATGGGACCAGTTATTAGGTAGAATTTCATTATAGGTAAGATTTAAGAGGCTGTGCTAAGTCATTTATTTGAAGCCATTTTCTATTTATAATTTTTTTGGCCAACTCAGTAGCCTCATAATTCTGGAAGAGTTCAAGACACTTTTCTTAAGATGAACCCAGGATACTCGCAATTAACAAAATTCCTTTAAAAACACCTCTTAGAATGCTCTAGGACACTATATGCCCTATATCTTGGTGTCTGATTTTTCAAGACTTAGCTTACCATATAAGTGGACTAGTGAACAAGACCATAGGTATTCCTATGCTTTAGATTTTCCTGAGGTGGTAAGCAGAGTTATAGACTCAATAAAGTTCAAGTAGTGGGCAAGAAAATTAAAAATAGAAAGTGCTAAGGAATGGAGTAGAGTAATTGAGAGTGTGGTCACTATTGAATTAAATATCTTTTGTTACCTGCTACTTTTGTGGGCAGGTATTATGGATTGAATTTGGGGCCACTCAACCACTGAGCCACATCCCCAGCCCTATTTTGCATTTTATTCAAAGACAGGGTCTCACTGAGTTGCTTAGTGCCTCCCTATTGCTGAGGCTGGCTTTGAACTGAAGATCCTCCTGCCTCAGCCTCCCAGGCTGCTGGGATTACAGGCTTGAACCACTGTGCCTAGCACTTGCTACTTTTTTTAAAGAGCTCGTTTTATAATTATGTGTTCAGTAATTAAGTACATTCTCACTGGCACACATTCAAAATGTATGAATTTAGAAAAAATTTCAATCCAGAATGGTGGTACAGGAGGTTGAACCCTTATGTGGTAGGCCTAGGGTGGACAGGATGCACCCTGTCCCTGCTCTCTCAATCTGTCATAGCTTTCACTTGGAATAGAAGTACTAAAGATGATTTTTGAAAACTTCTTTTGCTGAAACTTTAGAGTATATTTTCATTTCATTGGGTTATTATTTCTTAAGGCATTAAGAAGTCAGTGAATTTTTATCTTAATTAAAAAAGCTTATTTAGAAAAATCTTATTTAGTGTGAAGCTTGTTGATTGTTTTTTAATGAAGCCCATTCCTTTTTGAACATAAAGTAATAAATGGAGATGTAATTTATGGCAGAGTGCACTTTTAGTATGCTCAAGGATTTTATTCAGTCCCCAGTACCACAGGAAAAATTGCTGAAATTAAACTAAAGGTATCCTTTGAAAAATTTATTTAGTCAAATTGAGGATACATTGGCATCATTAATAAGCATGAATATAAAAACAAGTGTGCATGAGCGGTGTGAATCTACATTGTGCACAACCATGGAGATGAAGTTGTACCCCATTTGTGTACAATGAATCAAATGCAGTCTGTAAAAAATAAAGAATTAAAAAGTGTCTGCAAAATTGTACCCCAGCCTATTTTTGTGCAACCCACAAGCTAAGAATGTTCTTTACATTTTTAAAAGTTAAAACAACCACCCAAAATGTGCAACAGACTAAATGTGTCCTGCAAAGCCTGAAGTATTCTTTCTGACTGTTTACAGGCAAAGTTTTCCAGCTGCTGGTATAAAAATGTATATCTACTTTCTGATACATAAACTGAAGAGTCTTATTAGAATGTGAATTAGTTTATTGAATTTAAAAAACTTTCTGCCAATAGTTTTTCCTTTTTTTCCCACCCACTGTTAATCTTTATCTAAATTTGATAACAGAATATCTTCATTTGTACTCTGTCCCTGTCAGACTGGTCAACAGAAAAGTTAAACCGTGTAATCGGTAATTTTCCACATGAAGACTTGAAATCATTTCAAAAGGGATCTTGAGAGGAAGCGTAGAATATAAAACAGTAGAAAGGAGAACCGCTGATAAAGTGGGGGTGGGGGCAGTGGTGGTGGTAGGAGGGTGGGTAATATATGCTTATTGTGCTTCCCTTTCCACCTTTACATCTGAGCAGGAAGGGGCTTCCACAGTTAATCTTGGAGCAGTTTGGTCATCCTAGACTGATGTTTGTCAGTCAAAATGGATAATTGCCTTCTGCATGATTACCATTGACTTTGTGTCTCTAATACTATAAATGATAATTAATGTTCTTTTTACTCTAGGGAAGGAAGGTCTTAGATAAACTATATGAGTTAAAAATACATTTTACAAGTTTAAAAGGACTTACAGGGCCTGAGAAGTTGGCACCAAGATGTCAAATTGTGAATATTGCAGCAGAAATTTTTCTAAAAAGTGGAAGCCTAGATGGTGCCATTTGGGTATTAAGGGGTAAGTTCTCATATGTCACAAGCATAAAATAATTTGTTATAAATTCTTGTCTGTCATTGCTTTAAGTTGATATTGGGCGAGAGTTTAGTCTAAATACTAACGAACATGCGTATAGAAAGGGTGGTTTTGGTGCACACTGAAAGGAGACTTGGTTGTAAAGAGGAAATTATATGAATCTTTGTTGATTTACAAGCTAGTTCCTGCTGTAGCCTAAGCACCATACTAAATGTTTTACCTGGATTAGCCCAGTTAATCTTCATAGACTTAAGAACTATTGCAATTTCCTATTTTATATGTTTAAAATGTTAGCAGAGATATTAAGCAACTGTCCCAAAATGACGTAACAAGTAAGGAAAAGACAAATTCAAACCCAGAAAGTCCAGCTTCAGAACCCAGGCTTCCGCTGTTGTGTGAAATGCTGATTGCAGTCAGTGTAAACTATCTTCAGATGTATAAGCAAAGGTGACTGTAAACCAAGATGTTTATTTTCCCTATAAGGCAGTCCATTTAGCAGAGATTACAATTAAATTAAGCCAGCAAAAGCAACTAAAGTTAGTTCGGTGTAAGATAAATAAAAATTCAGAGAGCACAATAGTGTCCCTACGTGGTTGGCCAGTAATAGCTCTGGCTAATTTGGACCATCAGGCAGATAAAGAAGGGTTAAAAATAAAGAAACTAAGAATCTGAGTTTAGGAGGGAAGATAGAATGGATATAAATAAAGCAGAGATAACTTTATGCTAATACAAACACATACACTAGCACCCATGCCTAACCATACATATGTACACACGATCCTTTGTTTTTGTTCAGTACTGAGAGTTTATAGGGGTTGTGAATAGACTACCTGATCAGAAGCTAGTTGGAAAAGGTTTTCTTTAAGTTAGCAAGCAACCAGTGAGGTTCCCTAAGTTGGAATAATAACTGAGATAAAGAAATAGAATTAATGAACTGCAAGCCAGACCTCACAGGTTCTGTTTAGGAAAAAAAATAAAAAAGATGTGGCAAGAAATGAAAAGGGTAAATAGTTGATTTAAAAAAAATGGGCTTGGATAAAATCTTGTTATAGGAAACTTCTGCCTAAACAATTATGGCAGAACTTCTTTCTTAAACTAAAAAATGAGAGTTTATGGTAGCAGTGTGGAGTGGTCTGTGGAGATTTTTGTAAATTTTGATGTTTCAATTTTTAATCTTTTAGATTTTTATCAATTATAAACATAGTATTCTCTTTTGCACTGACAGTTTCAACAGAAAGTAATTTTCATTAGTATAATCTTACTTCTTCAAAACAAGGTTCTGTAGAAGTATGGTTGGTTGTCCTTCAATTTTTTTGTTTGGTACCAGGGATTGAACCCAGGCTTGCTTAACCACTGAGCCACATCCCCAGTTCTTTTTTGTTCTTTTGGTTGTTTGTTTGTTTTTGTTTTTTTTGTTTTTTTGTTTTTTTTTGAGACAGGGGCTTGCTAAGTTGCTAAGGCTGGCTTTGAACTTGTGATCCTCCTGCCTCAGCCTCCTGCTTAAGCCACCCAAGCCTCTGGGATTACAGGTATGCGCCACTGCACCCAGCTTTAAAAGGGTTCTGTCATGAACTGGCCATGCCCTAGAAAGGAAATGCAAATAGCTCAATCTCACTTGTAATAAGTGAGGTTAATATCTTATTAGAGATATACACATGAAAATTACAGAACACTGAACCTGTCACACTATCAAAGATGAAAGTTTGATGGTATACTTTTCATGAGGGCTTAGAGAAATGGATATTCAGAGACATTATCTTTAGGGACTTTTTATCTGTAAAAAGTTAAAATGCATATTTCCTTTCACTTTACTGACTATCTAGGAATTTATCCCACAAACACATTTATACCAGTATAAAAGAGTATGCATTGTAAGTCTGGAACCTTGTGTTACACCAGCAATAACAAAAGATTCCCAAAAAAAAAAAAAAAAAGATTCCAGATAACTTAAATGTCCATTAGTGGAGTGCCAGTTAATTAAACTGTATTATAGCCATATGCTAGAGTAGAATGAGGCAGATCTACAGATAGGCATTTGGAATGCTCTCCAGGATATATTGCCAAGTGTAAAAATGAATATACAGAAAAGTGCATGCTACAATTTTTGTAAGAAATACTAAATGGATGCCTACATATTTGCATATATACTCTTAAAATATTTTTAGAAGGATGCACAAAAAATATTATGGTTGTCTCCAGGAAGAGGAATTGAGTGCTTGGGGGATAGAGATGGGAGGCACATGATCTTTTCATGTTTGTTTTGTTTTGTTTATACCAGGTATTGAGCCCAGGGGCACTTAACCACGGAACCACATCCCCAGCCTTTTTTTTTTTTTTTTTTTTTTTTAATTTATTGGACAAGGTCTCACTGAGTTGCTTAGAGCCTCACTAAGTTGCTAAGGCTAAGTCTGAACTCTCAACTCTCCTTCCTCAGCCTTCCAAGTTGCTGAAATTACAAGCATGCAAAGAATGCACCACTGCACCAAGTTTTTTTTTTTTTTTTGGTACTAGGGATTGAACCCAGGGGCACTCCACCACTGAGCCACATCCCCAGCCCTATGTTGTATTTTATTTAGAGACAGGGTCTCACTGAGTTGCTTAGGGCCTTGCTAAGTTGCTGAGGCTGGCTTTGAACTCTCGATCCTCCTGCCTCAGCCTCCCAAGTGCTGGGGTTACAGGCGTGCGCGCCCGGCTGCTTCATCCTTTTTAAAAAAAAAAAAAAATCTATTACCTACTAAGATTTTTTTAAAGGTGGGATACATATATTATTCAAGATTGAGAAATGCAGAATATACATTGTTGGTTTGGTGGGTGGAAGACTTGATGATGAGACATTCTATTGTTGCAACTTCATTTTGCCATTTCAAAGTTTTCCTCGGTACTTAGTACTTTTTATCCTGGTAAAGGAGTAACAGATTCCTACCATGTCTTCTCCCAGTATCAGCATAAAGTAGTCTCAAAATAATTTTATAATCATGGTTCAGAGTCTGATAAATATCTTAGTTCTCTATAATATAAATTTTATGAAAGTTAAGGCACTTATTGAGAAACTGCCTTTGAATTTTAAAATAACTTGCATTGCTTTTATATAAGTAATGCATATTCCTTATAAAGAACTATGAGTGTGTATAAGCAAAACTTATGATTAAAATCCCTTATTCAGTCACTCAGAAATAACTATTATCCACATAGTGGTACTTCAGACTTTTCCTCGCCTACATCTATTATTTCCAGCAAGTCTTCATGAAAAGGAATATTCTACAAGCCACTTAAATGGGCTGCTTTTGTTTTCCATCTTATAGATGGATGGGTGAATCTCATGTATTTTCATATTTCTGTTATAAGCAATGATCCCTGTTACACATCACTGCTAAATCTTTATTTCTTTAAAATAAATTCTGATGGAATCACTGTAGTAAAAGATAAGGGCATCTTAAGGCTCTTTGGTAGATGTCAGATTTGCCCTTCTTGCCATTCAGATTTGCAGAATTGTTTTCTTAATAGGAAGATGGCTGCATTCCAAATTATGCAGACCATAATCTGGCAATTCAGTATTTAAAAGATGGCTGTATATGTATTTCTGATCTTTCATCTGTGGGTAGAATACAAAAGTCCTCTACATTTTTAGCAAGGTTATAGTAATTATAGTCTTCCTAATAGTGTGTGAAGATGTGAGTTATGAAATACCCTTGCCAGCAGTGAGTATTTCATACTCCTTTGCTTCTTTAGCAGGGTAAATGTGATATTTGCAGCTTTGCTTTTAGTTTAGACATTTAATTGACCATTAGAGAAAAATTTTCCCTTTTCTTATTTTTCTATTGGTTTTCTGTTCATGTACTTGGTCTGTTTTCTGATATCAGTATTTCTCTTCGTTGATGCATAGAGTATTGACTGTGTACCTAGAATTGTGCTGTCACTGTGTTATTTAATCAACACCACCCCCTTGAGATACAATGTTATCCCAAAATGAGGAAATGAGTTCAGATAATACAACACAGCATGTAAGTTAGGAGTAGGAATTCAGGTCTTGTCTGACTGCAGTCTCACTAAGTTGCTGAGGCTGGCCTTGAACTCGCAGTCCTCCTGCCTCAGCCTTCCAAGTGGCTGAGATTATAGACATGCACCACTGTGCCCAGCTTTCTACATCCATATTTTCAGCCTCTACACCAATAGTTTTTCTTTCACATGGACTTTATGAAATTGCACCTAGAGCAGAAGTATAAACTACGAATACAGATCCAGATCTAAGCTAGTTGATGACCAACTAAAGCAAAATGATGATGCTGAGCTTGTTTTATGTAAATCTAAGACAATTGTCCTCAAACTTGATCAGAAGTCTCTAGAGGACTTTTTAAAACATAGATTGTTGGACCTACCTCCAGAGTTTTTGATTCATTAAGTCTGGTGTAGGTCCTAAAAATTAGATTTTCTCTCAAGTTCTCAGATGCTACTGACAGGGTCTCACTAAGTTGCTGAGGTTCACCTCAGACTTGAAATCCTTGCTGCTACTCAGAGGACTTCACTTCAAGGGCCACTGCCCTACAGCACTCTTCTTATGATGACATTTTCTCATACCTCACATGCGTCCCATTCCCTTTCAGATTATTCCCCCACTTAATTAACCACTGTTATAAATGTTACCCCTGTCACCCTGTCATTTTTTTTTTAAGCTAACTAAATCAAGAGTCCTTCACCCATGGCAGAACTTGGCACAGAGTAGGTCTGGGGATATAGCTCAGTTGGTAGAGTGCTTGCCTTGCCAGCAAGGCCCCAAGTTCAATCCCCAGCACTACAAAAAAAAAAAAAAAGAAAGAAAGAAAGAAAGAAAAAAGAAAAAAAGGAGAACTTGGCACAGAATAAATATTTAGTGAACATTAGTTGAGGTGAGCGAATGGATTTTCTTAGGTATCTTTGCACCTTTCAAGGGAGGAAATAGCTGAAGGTTTTGAAAGTGCATGTGTATGTGTGTTTTGCTTTTTGTTTGTTTGTTTTTAGAAGTGGTAACTATTTTATACTACAAAATGTAACATAAAGGTTTGTTCAAATACCTAGACCAATGATTGACTCCAGTACTTATGTAAGCATATAAACATTTTTAACAGTTCAGAAAAAATGTGTTGTCCTGATTTTCAATCTCAGCCCATATCTTGTTAGGTTAAGTCATCATCAGTCTGTTTTAATACAACAGTCTCTTTCTTAATATCACCTTTATTCACACCTACTATCTAGATCTGCCCTTCTTTGTACTTTCCTGATTTTTCTTTGTTTTTGGTACTGGGGATTAAACCCAGAGGCACTTTACCACACTGAACCATATCCCCAGTCTTTTTTTGTTTTTGTTTTTGTTTTTGTTTTGTTTTTAAAGACAGTCTAAGTTGCTGAGGTTAGCCTCCAACTTAAAATCCTCCTGCATTGGCCTCCTGAGTCAATGGGATTATAGGCATATGTCACTGCCTGGACAAACATTTGTATTTTTAAATATTATTTTAAAAATAAATCAATTAACTTGGCCTAATATTAAGTGATATTTGTGAAATCAGAGTTAATGTGAAATCAGAGTTAATCTGATTTCACATTTAATGGGATCTTTATAATTTTTAAATGTAACAGGCTTTCTAAGTTATAATGTAACACCTAACATTAGTTCAGATACCATGAGTAATATATATGTCATCCTTAGGAAATATCATGCTGTACAATAATGCCCTTTGTTATTGCAGTAATTTTGCATGTTAGCGATATTAGACCTTGATCTGTTAGGTATTTATACTTTTCTCAGCTTTTAATGAAAAAATGTTTTTTGCATGTTGCCTTTTTTCCCTAGCCTTTTTTCTATTTAAACTATCTTTTAAATCTTTAATTTAAAAATTGGTTCTTTATAATGCTTTTCATTTATTTAAAATTCTATTTTCAAATAAAATTATTTTTCAAAGAAAAAAATGGGCAGTTCTTACCAATCTCAGAATTGTATATTCACTATATGTTCTTCAAATTAGGGGGATTATTTGTTGATTTTTTTTTTTTTTAATTTTGATGTGAGGTAGGAACCTAATTTTATTTCCCCACTCTGTTGTCCCAGTTCATCCTTTACTCACTCATTTGAAATGCTACTTTTATCATATTAGAATCTTGGATCTGCTTGGGTCTACTTCTGTACTTTTTTTTCCCCCCAGGGATCTCTGTTTCTATACTAGCACTGTACACTTTTCAGTTGTGCAATTAGAATATATGTCCATCTTTTTAGGGAAGGCCACCCTCACTCCTCAAACTATTCTTCCATTGTCCTCAAAGTTTATTCTTTCTAATGAATTTCATAATTACTGATTTTAATACCTTTCTACAGGAAATTGGGTTAGGACCATATTAAGTGTATATACTTTAAGGGGAGAACAGATATCTTTAGATATTCCCTCAATACAGTATTCACCACGGTAAAAGATAGTTATTTAATGGTAACACTGACTAGCCTGGAAATTTTTTTTTCTTTTAAAATTTCTTTTATTTTTCACCTATTTCCCACATTTTCAACACTATAAAATGTGTTATAATCTTTTTTTCATTGGTTCTTTTTCATTGTAATTGACAGTAGAACCCATTTTGATATAATTTTATAGCAGGGAATAAATCCTTTTTTTCCACAATGTAGATTCACATGATTCCTATAATCTTACATATACATAGGGTAATACTGTCTGTCTCAGTCTACTATCTTTCCTTCTCCCACCTCCTCCCATCCCATTTTCCTCTACACCATCCATACTTCCTCCATTCTCTTCTTATCCCTCCCATAACCCCTCCCTGCCCCCCATTATGTATCAGCATCCACTGATCAGAGAAAACATTCTGCCTTTGGTTTCTTGGGCTTGGCTTATTTCACTTAGCATGATATTCTTCAGCTCCACCCATTCACCAGCAAATAGCCTGGAAATGTATCTCATGCAGAAACCATCTTTTTATATTCCCAGTGCCAGTATTCAAACGTACAAATAATGACTAAATATGCATATGTTGGAAAGAGGATAAAGAATGACTGTTTTTAAAAAAATTTGCATGTCTGCCGGGCGTGGTGGCGCACACCCGTAATCCCAGCACTTGGGAGGCTGAGTCAGGAGGATCGTGAGTTCAAAGCCAGCCTCAGCAACTTAGCGAGGCCCTAAGCAACTCAGTGAGACCCTGTCTCTAAATAAAATACAACATAGGGCTGGGGATGTGGCTCAGTGGTGGAGTGCCCCTGGGTTCAATCCCTAGTACCAAAAAAAAAAAAAAATGCATGCCTTTTGATCTGATTTGCATGTGTGTGTGATTCTGGGAATCACACGAGATTGAGATTTTGGACAGATGAAAAATATTTCCCAACTGTAGAATAGAGGAAAAACATGAAGATGAATTTAATAACAACTGTTACTGCTATAAAATATTAAGTATATTATTGAACTTTTTATTGGGAGTTCTCATAAAAATTCTTATAAAATTTTTATAAATGTAGCCGGGCACCGGGGTGGCCCACGCCTGTAATCCAAGCGACTTGGGAGGCTGAGTCAGGAGGATCACGAGTTCAAAACCAGCCTCAGCAACTTAGCGAGGCCCTAAGCAACTCAGTGAGACCCTGTCTCTAAATAAAATACAAAATAGGGCTGGGGATGTGGCTCAGTGGCCGAGTGTCCCTGAGTTCAATCCCTGGTTCCAAAAAAAAAAAAAAAAAAAAAAAAATTTATAAATGTATTTACAGTAATAGAGTGGTAAACTCAGTAAATTAGTTCATTAAAAGCTATTAATTTCTAAATTACTTCCCAATTACCAGTTTGTTAGATTTCATATGTAAAATAACTACCTTAGAGTTTTTAATATAGTTGTAGAATTTGGTAAGGTTTTATAATGAATCTACTAAAATATATTTTCAAAAATGTAACCATTATTCCATCTTGATTAAAAAGTAAATACTAAAGAAAAACATTGTACTTTTTTACATATGTCCCTCTTATAGAAAGTAGTCTGTCTACTTTATATGACTAGCAAAAACCAATTGGAAAAAACAATTGACCTTATTTGGTCAAAATAAAATTCATTTTTTAAGGATTGGTTGTTTAGCAGTTTTACTTCTAATGGGAATTAACAGGTGATTTATATAGTCTTTTAAGATATTCATCTTAATTTCTCCATTCATTTAGTTTCTTGCATATTTTGGAGTAAATGGAGATATATAAATATTCATAAAGTATTTAGAACGTGTTTAGTATGTAACATAGTATTTAAGTAAATCAGTAGTCAAGGGGGCTCTAGTATGTTTAAAACAGGCTGTTTTAAAGCTTTATTCTGCGTATATTTATCTTTCTTTTGGCATTATGTATCGAATATTTCTTCATTTACCTTTGGTATCTACTGTGCTAGGAAGGCCACAAAAGAGGATTACTTGACTTCTATTTAGTCCAGTTGAGGTGGGGGATGTTACTGAAGTGTTATGCCCCAGTGCTTCATCATTAGATCTTTGTGTATAAAGATTGGGTGAATTAGATAAATTATATCAAAGTTAAATTGCTAACATTTTAGCACATCAGTGTACTTTTAATACCCCAATTAAATTGTTTTTCTCAATGTGAAAGGGCAGAAATTTAGGAACTGCAGCATAATAGGTGATTTTTCTTTTCGTAAGTTGTGTGATGGATACATGAGTTCATTTTTATAAGCTTTTATAATGTTAAATGTTTTTCCATGCATATGAAATATTTCATAGTAGAAATTGTTTTAAAAATAGGGAGAAGAGCTGTTCCCCAAAAGGATCAGAACTAATTGAATTATGTATTCTTTATTGTAAAATTGTTAAACTTGTCCCCATAAATATTCTGTTAAAAGATTCATTATAAATTGAACATTTGCTGTGTGAAAATAAACATTAACTTAGAATTTATCACTGCCTAATGCACTTAGATGAATTAAAAATAAGCATAACAAAGTGACTTAGTTTGCATGCTATCAGGATGACCATCACTTATAACTTGTTTCTAAAATTTGAGCTATGCTTATCTTACACGTCTTAAGTTTTGCCACTTTCTCCAAAAGATGTATTAAAATATTACTTGTGATTAAACTAAGGGTAGTTTCCATGGTGTAAAGTATTCCTTTTTTTTTTTTTTCTTTTTGGAAGAATCAGAATGGGTAATCAATACACCACTTTGGCCTTGTGATAGGCTGGATGTGCTTAATCGACATAATTTGCTTTGTACAATTGCACATGAAATCTTAGCCAAGAGCCTTTACAGACAGACATTTGAAGTTTTGCAGAATCTACCAGGTTTTCAAAATTCTCAAGGTATGTTTTGCAAAGTCTGCCTTAATTATCTTTTGCCCATCTGGTGTTTGACTATTAATAAGAAACAGTTCTCCACCTGTTTTGGTTGAATTTTTATATTTCAGCATTTTTTTTTAATGAAGTTTCCTGTAAAATGTATTCTCTGCAAATTGAATATGCTTTCCTGATGGCTTCAAAAAAATCAGATGCTTATCTTTGGGTTGTCAGCAGTTACTAACACAAACATTTTCATCACTTCCCTTTCCCTGCCTCTTGTCCTCTGTAAACAGTTTGCTTAAGTACCCCCAGCAAGCCTCGTATCTTGGTTTTTTTTATTTGTTGTTTTTTTTGTTTGTTTGTTTTTTGCGGTGCTGGGGATTGAACCCAAGCCTCGGATCTTAAAAGAATACTTTTCTCCTTTAACTTCATAAATATAAAATTTGGTTTACATCATCTTGGAACATAGATATATTGGAAATGAACAGAGGAAGCAGATGGCAGATTTGAAGAAGGAATACCAGCAGTGTCTATGGTAGTTCTTTTTGTCTCCCCCTGCCCTCTGCCATTTAGGAATTGAACCCAGGGATGCTCTACCACTGAGCTATATCCCTGCCCTTTTTATTTTGAAACAGGGTCTCACTAAGTTGCCCCAGCTGGCCTCAAACAGTCCTGCCTCAGCCTCCCAGATACCAGGGATATCAGGCATGTACCATTGTGCCTGGCTAGTTAGTACTCTTAAAGGTTAAAGCTCAAGTCATAGATAGGAAAAGGGAGTTCATGAGAAATCACTTGATTTCTCATGAGATGAGCCATGAGATGGAATGATAGGATGATAAAAACATTAATTTGAAGACTGTCCTCAGTGCTTTTATCATGTTCTCTTAGAATCTTCATTTTCCCATGCATTCATCAGAGATCCTATATCAGCATTCCTATCTGTTGCTCCTCCTAGATAGTGAGCACCTTCATGGAGATTTATCTTTATCTTGGTATCCCTACTGTCTAACAGACCCTTAACATATAGCTGGGTCAATAATGAAACAAAGTAGCCATAAGGAGGCACAGAGTTGTGCCAAATTTTTAGAAAACCCTAAATGACAAACTATAGAAGTTTCCATCTCTAGATAAAGGGTCACTCGAAGTGAGATCTAAGAAATGATGTACAAAGTTGGTGTTTTAGGAAAATTCCTCTGGGAGGAGTATTTAGAAAGAGACTAAAGGAAAAGAAATTTCCTGATAAGGCCTGGAGCACTAAAAATCCATTAAGGGATAAAGATTTAGAATCTAGCTCATAGACCCAACTGAATATAAGGGGGAAAATGTTGAAAGTCTCCAAGATGATTTCTCTTTCCTCTATGAATAACTGAAGGAATAGAAGTAAAGGACTTTTAAAATTTGAGAGTAAATATTTTTTAGTGTATTACATAGTTTTAGTCATGGGAAATATAAGGTAAGCTGTAGTTAATGCAAACAGAGTCGTGAAGTCTTTCAAGACACTGCAGATACACATTCTCATGTAGGGACCAAATACAGAAGATGTTAATGCAACCTCTGAAATCTGTGTTCAGCTTCTTTTCACATTCTTCTTAACAAAGGAAATGAGAAGCTTTGCTTTCATCAAAAATACTTTTTTTTTCTTATTTATAGTATAAATATGTAACATGATTGCATTTTAGTGACTATATCTTCTATGGTGGGTAAGAAAGGACCAAGGAGAGCCTTTCAGGGTGAGAAGGGAAGAAGGGAGTAAGGTTGAGAAACTAAGATAAATTTCATTGTATCAATTTCTTTTTATTTCAGAAAATATGGAGGTCTCGCAGTATAGCCTTCTTTTTAATAAACTTCTAGATGCCTGTATAGAAAGCAACAGTCTTGGCATGTCATCCTCTGTAGCAGAATTCATGATTTCAAAGAGTATCCCTATTGATTTTTCCTTTCTTAGAAGATTGATTACTTCTTTAGGAAGGAGTTGTTTATGGCTTAAGGCCAGAACCCACTACAAAAGTAAGTTCCACTTAAATCTTTTAATTTGACATATATTGGTTTGAATTTTATTTTCTAATCCACTTAAATGTGATTCCTAAAAATCTGTTTCTGGTTGGAAATAAAATTTTGTATTAAAGGAGTTAAGCTTAATTGTCTATTGTAAAATGTTAAAAGCTTTACTGAGATATTATTCAATTACCATACAATCCACCACTTAGGTATACAATTCAATGGTTTCGGTGTAGTTATGGAAGCAGTACCACAGTCAAGTTTAGAATATTTTCATCACTCTGAAAAGAAACTCCATATCCATTAGCAATCATTCCTTATTCCCCCAAATATTTTCATCCCTAATAAGAATTACTTCTAAAGTTTTTCTTAGCCACATGTTAAAGCAATTAGGGCCTATGTATTAACTCAGTACCTTTCTTATGAGCACTTTTATGTAATTATACCTTATTTCATATGCAGTGTAACTTCCAATACTTACTGCAAGTGAGGTGATGGGGTATAGAATCCTTTTGGTTTTTCAAAAATGTACTTGAAAACCAAGTAAGTAATTTATAGGCATTGATTAGTCCTCAAGACACTTCAGTGTTGACATATAATGGGAGCATCCTTTGGATTTACCTTCAGACATAGCTTAACTTGTAAAAAAAAATATATATATATAAAAATTTATATATATATATTTTTATATATATATATACACACACAGATACACACACACACACACCACACACACACACATAAATGCCTTATAGTCCCATCTATAAATGGGAGTAATTGTACCTCATGTTAAAGGTAGTAAATTGGCAGGTTAAAATAAGTCAACACCTATGGATTTAACACAGGTAACAAGCACATAGTGGTTTCACAAAGATTAGTAATTACTATTGATATTAGCTTAAAAATTTGAAATATTTTAAACAAATTTTACATGCAAATTTAAATGGATTTTAGTAAAATAATATAATATTGCCTGTATACAATATGGATGTTCTAGGAGTTTTAAAGGGGTTTTCCCCTATTTAACACTTCTGATAAGTTTAAAATATGTTTAAAAGTTCAGTGTCTGGGAAGAGTTATTTTAAAACATGAATAGATGATTACAACTATACCACACCTAGCATATAGAATGGAAATATATTTTATATCTAGTGCTTAGCACAATGTAAGGTATAGTAGGAACGGTAATGTATAAACTGTAATGGCACTGTAAATAAATTCATTAAAAATAGCAGGCAGCTCTTAATATTGTAATTTATACATTTTGGATTCATAATTCAACATATGCAATAATTTTAAATACATTAGACCAGATGCCATTTAAACAAATCCTAAGGAGCTATTTTGGTTTCTTTCATTCTGAAATTATGTTGCATATACTATGGCTTTATTAAAATGGTGTTTGCCACAAAAAAACTAGTCATTTTTCAGATAGTTTTATATTTCCCACTTTACATCTAATGTTTCAAAAGCATTTTATAAAGAATAATGTCGCCTGGCACGGTGGCGCACACCTGTAATCCCAGCACTTGGGAGGCTGGGGCAGGAGGATCGTGAGTTCAAAGCCAGCCTCAGCAACTTAGCGAGGCCCTAAGCAACTCAGTGAGACCCTGTCTCTAAATAAAATACAACATAGGGCTGGGGATGTGGCTCAGTGGTGGAGTGCCCCTGGGTTCAATCCCCGGTACCAAAAAAATAAAAAAATAAAAATAATGTCAAGTGCACTAAGATAAACTCGATACCATATAACTTGTGTAGTAAGTCTAATGTGAAGAATTATCTATTATAATGTAATTATCACCTATGGATATTTCAGATATCTAGGTTTTTACTTATGGGAACTTTAGTAAAGTTTGACCTCTTTGATTTTTCAGGTGCCGTTTCATTAGGTTGCTATCCACCATTGGAGGGAAATTTATACCGAAAACTTCTACTGATTCCTTCTTACTTATCTGAGATTGAAATGCTTTTAGCTATTGAAATCTTCCTGGTATCTAATGCTAGTAGTATTCAGAGTCCTGGAACGTCCACACAGATGCTACAGATAGTTTTGAAAAGGTTGGTTGATAAAACTATTTACATTCTGAAAGCAGATTATGGGTTCCCATTTGTCCTAGAATACAAATGTTTTTTGTACTTATATTTATTTTTACATATACTCTGTAGATACATGTATGTATTATATGTATTACAAAATTTGCTAACATTTGTCAAATATTAAGATTTATTTGAGGCTTAAAATTAAACAAGTTAAGGGGCTAGGCATATAGTTCAACAGTAGAGTGCATGGTTAACATGCTCAAGGCCCTGGTTTCAGTCCCTAGCACCACCAAAATAAAACAAGTGAATAGCATTAGAACACTTCATTGACTTCAGAGATGTTGGATTTGAAAAAGATAAATCTTCAGCTACCAACTTTTTCTATAATTATACCTAATTGTTTAGAGATCTAAAAGGTCTTTTTGGTCAACCCAAAAGATCAAAGACCAGTAGCCAGGCCCAGTGGCGCACACCTGTAATCCCAGCACTTGGGAGGCTGAGGCAGGAGGATCGTGAGTTCAAAGCCAGCCTCAGCAACTTAGCGAGGCCCTAAGCAACTCAGTGAGACCCTGTCTCTAAATAAAATACAACATAGGGCTGGGGATGTGGCTCAGTGGTGGAGCGCCCCTGGGTTCAATCCCCAGTACCAAAAAAAAAAAAAAAAAAAATCTAAAGACCAGGTCTAATCCAGGTGCAATGGCACACACATGTAATCCCAACAGCTCAGGAGGATCACAAGTTCAAAACCAGCCTCAGCAACTTATTGATGCCCTAATAAACAATTTAGCAAGACTCTATCTCAAAATTTTTAAAAAGGGCTGAGGATGTGGTTCAGTGGTTAAGCACCTCTGGGTTTGGTTTAATTGGTTCAGTCAAGAATAATATTGAAAATGAAGCCATCAGCCTAGTTGCCATGTTTTAAAATGTTCTATATGCACAGATATTATAATGTAGGTGTTGGATTAGAGTGACACCTTCAAAGTCTCAGAATTTAGACTTACATCACTGAGTTCTTGCTAAACTTATCCAGGAAACCTGCAATACAAGAATCTCACAGGATTCCTATTTTAGAATTTGACAAGAATTTTGCTTCAGTTTACTCATGTTATAAATCAGATCCTCAGATTGACTACTATTGCATAATTATCTATTGTGTAACAAATTACCCAAACCCTAGTGACTTAAAATAGCAAATATTATCTTTGTTTCTATGGGTCAGAAATTTCAGAACAGTTTAGCTCAAGATCTTTTATGTTACTCAATTTTTCATGTAGTTGGAACCAGAATGTCAGGAGCTGTAGTCTACTATGTGATGGCTTGACAACATCTGGAGGTTGCCTTTCCTAGTTGACTCACTTGACTGCCTGTTGGCTGGAAGCCCCACTCAACATATGAGCTTTTCCATAGGTTGAGTGTTTTCCCAAAGTGACACTAACTCCCAGAGTAATCCAAGAGAGAAAAAGCAAGGAGAAAACTGCAATGCCTTTTGTGCCTAAATCAAGCAAGAACTGTGAATGGTGTGATTTTTTACCCTATTTTCAAGTTATAAGTTATGCAAGCATTCAAGGCAACTGTGGCATGCTAAGACAGAAGATTCCTGTGTTGGAGATGAGTACTTTATTACTTGTGGCACAGGGAACAGCATGATTATCTGCATATTTACATTATTCATGCTTGTTCCTCAGTCCCACAAATGGGCCCAGGTGTATTAACTGCAGATGCACCAGGTTCTTTACAGGAGAGGAGTCCCAAGCTTAGAGAACCCAAATCTTTTATAATGGGTAATAAGCGTGCCTGCTTTTTGTTCTGCAGGGAGATACTATCTCCATCTTCTAAGGCTATAAATAAACCTGCCTTTTTGCCCCAGAAGGAGAAATTACCCTTTCAAGATTGTTCACTACATAAGCATCTTTGAAATTTCTAACAGAGGATAGTTGGTGGCTTTCAAAACTTGCCAAAATTCAAGACGCCATGGAAAATTGTCATCCAACAACCTAGAATCCAAAGTTGCTCGCTGTCACTTTGGTTTTCTTCTGTTAATTACAGAAGTCATTTAGTCTAGCTCACACTTAGGTGGAACTAAAATTATTTTCTCATACTTTTTTTTAAACCCACTAAAATTAGCCCCCCCCCCTTTTTTTTTTTCCTTATAGCTCTATTTTCTGAGAATTTCCTTATTTGCCACTGTGCACTTGAGTGGCCTGAGGCAACTGGGCTTCCCATCATCCTGATGAGGGCTTGGTTTTTCTCATAGCATTCCATTCCCCCTGCACATGCAGTCTGTTTACTCATTGTTGAATTTGGGGGGGGTGGGTATTTGTGGCCCTAGAGCATAACTAGTGACATCCATAGAACTTTGATTTTTATCCCAACCAATTATGTTCTATTACTCTCATGCTGAGCTCTGCCTTAAACAGTAACCTCTATGAGAGAAAATATTCATCTTTAGACTATCAAAAACTGTACATATTTGACCCAGTCTATCAGAGCACCACTTGCTGAGCTAGAATGTAGTAGAAGGCACCTGGCGACTCTTTCCTCCTTGACCACTGATTCCTGTTTCAAGTGCTAATCTAACAGCCACATCTCTGTGGCAGTTTTTCCTTTGGGATATAGGATGGGAAGTATTTAAAATAAAGAATTTTACACAAGCACAGTTACAACTGATAGCAGATAGAACTGGTAGAAAATGTATTAGTAAATTCTAGCACTTAGTTACTTTCTTCAGTCCTAACTTACTTCACTAAGTTCAGATATATAGCAATATAGTTTCTGATACCAAATGTTAGCTACTATTATTTGCTTGTAACTAAAAATATAGTATCAAGATAAAACTAATGAAATTTTAATTCAAAACTTCATTACATTTAATATTCTTTCATGCATCATAGTGAATAATTATACAGCCATTAACTTTGCAAATACAAGATATAGGTAATTTTGTTTTAGATCAGTATTTTACAAGTCATCAGTTGCAGCCTATTTTGTGATGAAATGATCTTAAGGTGTTGCAACAAGCATTATTAAAATTGAAAGACAATAGACAATGAAGTACATCGTCATCAGGGTAAGTCTTATTTTGAGACTTTTATTTCATTTTTTATGAAATTTTCATTTTATATTACTAGGTCATAATATGATGCCTTTCTTCCTATGGGTCATGGTGCAAAAAGTCTGAAAGATAATTCAAAAAGAATATGGTGAAGTGTACCAATATAAATGAAGCTTTTGAAGAAACCATATTGTTGCTTTTTAGAATTTCTGACTTTATGAGATGTTCACTTTATAGATGTGAAGACAACAAACCTCGGAGCAAGGATGATTATCAAGCTGCAGTAGAAAGGTTAATCATGGCTGCTCGAATATCGGACCCAAAGCTTTTCATTAAGCACATGACCGTCAATGTTAATAAGGAACAGGTTTATAGTTTGGAACACTGTTCTGCCTTAAAATGGTTGAAAGAGAATATGAAGTGGGCTGGAAAGGTTTGGCTTTTCAGTAACCATTAGTTAAGGGTTTTTTTTTTTTTTTTTTAAGTTCAAGTAATCATTGTTGAAAATAAAAGTTTTCACTATTCAGTTTTTGCACTTTTTTTTAAAACTGACAGCAAGTTAACTCTTCAAGCAGTAAGTTTGCATTGGTACATGTAATTTGTAATAGTTTCATCCACACTGAAAAGTGACCTTTCAAATTTAGAAGAATTTCAGTGTGGTAAATCCGTTCTAATTCCAAAATCCAAACAGTGAAAAATCATATACTGTGCAGCATTAAATAAAAAGGAATATTGCAAGCAGGTAACAAGTGTTCAGAAAAACCCTGTAGGGGCATGAAAGAAGTTAGTGTGTTCGCCCTTCAGCCTTCAGAGCTTTTCTACATCTGTCATCTTTTCAAATAGTAAAATATTAAAATGATTTGAACACAAACTTCAAAGTACCTTCTGAATTTAAAAGCATGCTTACAGTAGTTTTCTTAGAATACTGCTTTTTGAAAATCTAATTTGTTACATTAGTTACAATAAACAAATACACCAGAAATTGCCAAACCACTTTGGGAAGTTAAAACTCCTTTTCTGAAAACAGCTTCAAAATTTGGAGCGTATTCTCCAAGGCGGTAGTTCTCATTTTTAATTTGATGCTTAAAACCATAAATTCGTGTCACTTAGAGAAAAAACCTGAATAACGAACTAGACGTGACGGCGGAGGGAGGGTGGGGGGAGCATTCTTAAGGGAGTCCCCTGAGCGCGGTGACGGCGGCACCCCTCGCAGGGCTCCGGGGCGGGGCAGGGCGGCGCTGCGCATGCGTGCCCCGCCCCCGGCGCGCGCCCAGTTGCCCTTCGCGGTTCCCCGCCCTCCTGCCGGCCCTCGGGCCAGACCACCACCTGCCAGCTAGCCACCAGTCTGCCTCCGGCCTACTCCTGCATAGCCTGGAGCGCACCTCTGCGCCTCCTAAAGCTCTCGGCGGAGCTCCCCCCCCGCCCCCGCCGCTGGTGGCCGGTAAGGAGGTGGGGAGACAGAGGGCTGCGGCACCGACGTCAGCGCGGCGGGGCGCCCGGAGGCTCGGCCCGCGCGCAGGCGCGCTGAGGTAAGGCTGTTTGACCCGCGTCCGGCCGCGCGCAGGCGCTCGGAGGGGAAAGCGGCGCGAGCGCGCCTCGGTACCCGCCTCGGGGCCTTAGTTGGCGAGGGCGGTGGCTCCCCGCGTGCGCGCGCTCGCACAACCCCGCCTCCTCTTGGAGAGACAGGAGAGCCAAGGCCCTGACCGTGTGTCCCCACCTTCTGAGGAGAGGGCGGAGGCAGAGCTCTGACCGCCTTGGCTTGGGGCGGTGACTTTGAACTTTTAAAGCATCTCCAGTTCGCGGGTGTCTGCATGTGTTTTACCTTGCCTTGAAAGAAGAACTAGGTTTTATTGTTTCCGACTATAAAATTTCCCATAGTATTCGCCTTTCCGCAGATTGTTATGATTTAACTCTCATAGCAAGAGATTGAGAAAAGGAAGCTAGAGAATCTACCTTAATCTATTTAATAGAATCTCCTGATTTTGCTCTTTCTCCCTTTTTTTCTGCCATAAGAAGTATGCAACTGAAAAGCAATAAAATACTGCCTGCTTTTTATCCCTCCTTGATGGAGTAAACTGCTTTTAAAAAAAAACCTTACAAGGTGGTTATTAAGGGAAATCACAGTTTAAATGAGAGCAGCCTAGCCTGAGGTTAACTGTTAAAATAAGTTACCTTCAAATGAAAATTGTGCCAAGAGGTCAAAGCTCAGTCGTGAGGCCTCGACTTGGCCCCTCGACCCTGATAATTATTGGTTTTGTATCTTTCGAAAGTATTTTAAGCAATAGTTTTTCTTACACTGTCCCCTAATTTGGATTTTTCACCAATATAAGTATCTTTCCAATAAATTTGGTTTGGAAATTTACACAAAGTGCTTCGCTTAGAATGGAATGTAGGTTGAAATTAGAAATTTTCATCTCATGAAACAAAAACATCACTATTAAGTGAATTAAAGTAGTAATTTCCAGTGATCTGTAAATGGATTGTCTCCTTTCCCATCTTCCAGTCCCCATCCAGGGAGGACACCATCTCCTGGAACAAGACCTTCCAGAGTGTCCCTCCCCCTAGGAGTAGACCTGGAAGTTTCCTGTTTTACTCTGTGCATGTCTGTATCATTACAAGTACTGCATTGTTTTATGATTGTCTGCCTGTATGTCTGCTTTTTCGCTTCTTCCTTTTCTTAGACTAAGATTTTTGAGAGCTGGACTTCTTTGTTTTTGTTTTTGTTTTTTTGTTTTCAGTGGTAAGTGGACACCTTTATTTTTTATGTGGTGCTGAGGATCAAACCCAGTGCCTCACACATGCTAGGCAAGCACTCTACCACTGAGCCACAAACCCAGCCCTGTCTTGTTTTCTTCCCCCAGTCCCAGAACTTTACACAGGATTTGGCACATAAGCCTTGGGTGGGTGCCTCTTGGACCCAGAATGCCTCCCAAGTTTGATCAGATAACCTAACTTCTTTAGTTTTATAGCATGCCTAAGGCCTTTTCCAAATGGAAGGCTAGCAGATTAAGTGGCATATGAACAGGAACCACTTGAATTAAGAGTTTCAAGATAAGAAGCATGTACTTGATGTGGAGGGCCCAAACTTACAGCTCGTGTCACTAGTGTAGGCGAGCGCCCAGCTCTACTCTAGCAGTGTTAAATTCAGTCTGCTGATAGTAACATTACTTTCTGTGGAGCTGTTCTTGTAAGAGAAAAGCATTAGATCTGAATCTTCTACCATTCTTGGCAGTTATGTCTCTCAAAGTAAATTCAGAGGTTGGTGTTTTGATCATCAGACCTCTTCTGATTAGTTTTCCCAGGGCCTGTTTATTTATGCCTGAAGTGATACAATTGGGTAGTTGGTATGCAAGTTTGAGGAATACGAGGCCAAGAACTATACCACACATAAAGGCAAGCTGCCCTGCCTTCCAGCCTGCTGGACTCTTCCATTGTCTCCACTTAGAATTCTGTTTTTCAGAATCTTAAAAGTACATAAGCTGTACAGGGAGCAAGAAACTAGTTCCAGAAAAATTTAAAATCATTTGTGTTTGTATTAGGTACTTTTAATGAATTAAAGCTTAAAAGCTTTCTAACACCCCAGAATCCTCTGAGAACCTAAAGCAACAGTTATCAGACTGACCATGCATCAGCATTCCCTGGGAGTGTGTCTCAACCCAGAACTCTGGATCCCACCAGTTTCTGGTTCTGCAGAGCTGGGTGGGCTCTCATCTGCATTTTTGACAAGTTCCTGGTGATGCTATTTTTGCTCTGAGACCTCAGCCCTTAAAGTTGTTCTTTTTCTCTTCCTTTAGCTCTTTCTCTTTTCCAAAATTGAAGCCAGAACAGATCACACCTCTCCTGTCACCTAGTCTTCAAAGCTTAGAGGAGAGCTTCCAGGGAACACCTTATAGGTATTTCCCACTTATAGGTCTCCAAGGGGAAACATCCATTTCCATCCAATTGTTAAAAAGAAACAGAAAATACACTTTTAATTCTTCCCAATGGTTTATGTAGGAAATGTTTATCTTAGAACAATAGTTTAAGTAGATGTCAGAATTAACTGTATGTGTATATATATATATATGTGTACACAAAAATGCACATATACACACAGACACATATATACAATTCTCCCCATTCTCAATATGATTTTCATATTTCTATAGGAAGGTATATGTGAAAGGGGAGAATGGCTGGAAGCAGCAAAAGAAGTCACATTCCCTCTCACTGTTCCACTGTCCTCCAGGGAACACCATTTTAAAAAATCAGTATTCATTCATAAAGAGGCCGTTCATATACCACAACATCATTCTACCCACATCAGTTTTCTTTTTTGAAGAGAGAAAAAATACTATTTCTATCAAAATGAATGTTTTATTGTCTTGAAATAGTAAAAATAGACAATTAGTCATTTTATTCTAATGGAATCAAAATAATTTTTCCTAGAGAAGTTTTTTAATGTTTAAGTCAGTCATTTGTACTTTTTACTTCTATGCAGTCTTGGCAAAATTACCTACTACATTATACATTTTAAGATTTTCAGACATTGCTCACTTACTGTGATAATTCTGGAAGTTTTCTAGTCCAAGAATTGTCTTCAAATAAAATATTAGTTAGGTATATGTTCTGTGTATATGTGAGCCCTACGTTGGAAAAAAAAAACTTACAAAATTTTTATATACCCTTAATTATATAATAATGATAGTTGCATTTTCTGTTTGCCAAATGTTGCCAACCATTTATGTATATTATTTTTACCTTAAGCTTAACAAATCCTGTGAAATTGTTTTTAATTTTTTTATTTTATTCCAATTAGTTGTACCTGACAGTAGAATACATTTGTATATTTTGTTCATACATAAATGGAGTGTAATCTCTCATTTTTCTGATTATACATATTGCAGGATCACATCAGTCATGCAGTCATACATGCACATGAGGTAATGACGTCTATTTAATTCTACTATCATTCCTTCCCCCATCCCCTTCCCCTCTTTTCACTCCCCTCTACCTAATATAAATTAACTCTGTTCTTCCCTAACCACCCCCCTTATTGTGAATTAGCTTCTGCATATCAGAGAAAACATTTGGCCTTTTTAAGGGGGGGATTTGACTTATTTTACTTACCATGATATTCTCTGCCTCCATCCATTTCCCTGCAAATGGCAGAATTTCATTCTTCTTTAAAGCTGAGTAATATTCCTTTTTTTTTTTTTTGGAACCAGGGATTGAACTCAGGGATACTTGGCCACTGAGCCACATCCCAGGCCTATTTGTATTTTATTTAGAGACAGGGTCTCACTGAGTTGCTTAGGGCCTCACTAAATTGCTGAGGCTGGCTTTGAACTCGCTATCCTCCTGACTCAGCCTCCCGAGTCACTTGGATTACAGGCGTGCACCACCACGCCCAGCTTAAAGCTGAGTAATATTCTTTATCCATTCATCTGTTGAAGGGCGACTAGGTTGGTGCCATAGTTTAGCTATTGTGAACTGAGCTACTGTAAACATTGATGTGGCTGTGTCACTGTAGTATGTTAATTTTGAAGGCCTTTGGGTTAAGCCGAGGAGTAGGATAACTGGGTCAAATGGTGGTTCCATTCCAAGTTTTCTGAGGAATCTCCATACTGCTTTCCATAGTGGTTGCACCAATTTGCACTCCCACCAGCAATGTATGAGTATATGTTTTCCATAACATCAACGCCAACATTTATTGTTGCTTGTATTCTTGATAATTGCCATTCTGATTGAAGTGAGATGAAATCTTAGCATAGTTTTGATTTGCATTTCTCTAATTGCAGGAGATGATGAACATTTTTTCATTTGTTTGTTGGCCGACTGTATATCTTCTATGAAGTGTCTGTTCAGTTCCTTATTGATTGGGTTATTTGGTTTTTTTGGTGTTAAGTTTTTTTAATTCTTTATATATCCTAGAGATTAATGCTTTATCTGAGGTGCATGTGATAAAGATTTTCTCCTACTCTATAGGCTCTCTCTTCACATAATTTATTCTTTTGCTGAAAAGCAGCTTTTTAGTTTAAGTCCATCCCATTTATTGATTCTTGATTTAACTTCTTGCACTTTAGGGGTCTCATTAAGGAAGTCAGGTCCTAGGCCCACATGGTCAAGATTTGGGCCTACTTTTTCTTCTAGTAGTTGCAGGGTTTCTGTTCTAGTACCTAAGTCTTTGATCCACAGTGAGTTGAGTTTCATGCAGGGTGAGAGATACGGGTTTAATTTCATTTTGTCACGTGTGGCTTTCCATTTCTCCCAGCACCATTTGTTGAATAGGCTATCTTTTCTCCAGTGAATGTTTTTGGCACCTTTGTCTAGTATGAGGTACCTGTATTTCTGTGGGTTTGTCTCTTTGTCTTCTGTTCTGTACTGTTGGTCTACATGTCTCTTTTGGTGCCAATACCATGCTGTTTTTATTACTATAACTCTGTAGGATAGTTTGATATCTGGTATTGTGATGCCACCTGCTTCACTCTTCTTGCTAAGGACTGCTTTGGCTATTCTGGGTCTCTTATTATTCCAAATGAATTTCTAGTTCCAAATGCTTTTTCTAGTTCTATGAAGAATGTCATTGGGACTTTAATAGGGATTACATTAAATTTGTATAACACTTTTAGTAGTATGGCCATTTTGACAATATTAATTTTGCCTATCCAGGACCATGAAGGTCTTTCCATCTTCTAAGGTCTTCTTCAATTTCTTATTTTTTTTACTGTTCTGTAGTTTTCATTGTAGAGGTTTTTCACCTTTTTAAATTTTTTTGAGGCGATTGTGAGTAGGGTAGTGTTATTTCTCTTTCAGTGGCTTCGTTACTGATGTATAGGAATATGTTTGATTTATGGGTGTTGATTTTATATCCTGCTACTTTGCTGAATTCATTTATTCTAGAAGATTTTTGGAATTTTTTTGATCTTCCAAATATAGAATCATATCATCAGCAAATAGTGATAATTTGAATTCTTTACCTATTTGTATACCTTTTAATTTCTTTTGTCTAATTACTCTGGCTAGAGTTTCAAGGACAGTGTTGAATAAAAGTGATGAAAGAGGTCATCCTTGTCTTGTTCCAGTTTTTAGAGGGAATGCTTTCAATTTTTCTCCTTTCAGAATAATGTTGGTCTTGGGTTTAACATATATGGCTTTTATGATGTTGAGGTATGTTCCTACTCTCCCTAGTTTTTCTAGTGTTTTTCACATGGAGGGGTGCTGTTTTTTGTCAAATGCTTTTTCTGCATCTATTGAAATGATCATATGATTCTTGTTTTTAAGTCTATTGATATGATGAATTATGTTTAATGATTTCCGTATGTTGAACCAACCCTGCATCCCTGGGATGAACCTCACTTGATCGTGATACACTCTTTTTAATATGTTTTTGTATGTGAGTTGCCAGAATTTCATTGAGAATTTTTGCATCTGTGTTCATCAGGAATATTGGTCTGAAGTTTTCTTTCTTTGAGGTGTCTTTGTCTGGTTTTGGTATCAAGGTGATATTAGCCTCATAGAATGAGTTTGGAAGGGTTTCCTCCTTTTCTATTTCATGGAATAATTTGAGAAATATTGGTATTACTTTTTCTTTGAAGGTCTTGTAGAATTTGGCTGAGAATCTATCTGGTCCTGGACTTTTCTTCATTTATAGGCTTTTGATCTCTTCTTCTATTTCATTACTTGAAAACATTCTGTTTAAATTGTGTATGACCCGATTCAGTTTAGGTAGGTCATGTGTGTCTAGAAATTTGTCAATGTCTTCAATATTTTCTATTTTATTAAAGTATAAATTTTCATAATAGTTTCTAATTATCTTCAGTATTTCAGTTGTGTCCATTGTGATATTTCGTTTTTCATCATGTATTTTAGTAATTTGGGTTTGCTTTCTTTTTCTGTTTGTTAGTGTGGTCAGGGATTTACTAATTTTTTTTTTTTCTCAACCAACTTTTTGTCAATTTTTTCAGTTGTTTCTTTTTCATTGATATCAACTCTAATTTTAATTATTTCCTGTCTTCTACTGTTTTTGGTGTTGATTTGTTCTTTTTCTAGAGCTTTGAGATGTAATGTTAGGTCATTTACTTGTTGACTTTTTATTCTTTTAATAAGTGAGCTCAACACAATGAACTTTCCTCTTAGTACTGCCTTCATCGTGTCCCAGAGATTTTGGTATGTTGCATCTGTATTCTCATTTGCCTCTAAGTATTTTATCATTTCATCCTTGGTTTCTTCTACTGTCCATTCATCTTTCAATAGTGTATTATTTAGTCTCCACGTGTTAGAGTAGCTTTTATTTTTTATTTTATCGTTGATTCCTAATTTCATTGTGATCCATTATGATCAGATAGAATGCAGGGTATTATCTCCATTTTTTTGTATTTACTAAGAGTTGCTTTGTGGCATAAGATATGGTCTATTTAGAGAGGGATCCATGTGCTGCCTAGAAAAAAGTATATTTGTGCTTTGAAGGATGAAATATATGTGTCTAAGTCTAAATTATTGATTTTATTATTTAGTTCCTTTATTTAGTTTCTGTTTAGAAGATCTGTCTAGTAGTGAGAGAGATGTGTTAAATAGACCACAACACAGTAATACTGGGTGACTTTGATTCTTGAAATTGAGAAGGGTTTGTTTGACGTACATAGATGCTCCATTGTTTGGAGCATGAATATTTACAATCATTATGTCTTGCTCCTGTATAATTCCTGTCAGTAGAATGAAATGACCTTCTTTGTCCCTTCCGATTAACTTTGGCTTGAAGTCCACTTTATCTGATATGAGGAAGGAAAGCCCTGCTTGTTTATGTAATCCATATGAGTGATAAGTTTTTTCCCAGCCTTTCACCTTCACTCTGTAGATGTCTTTGCCTATGAGGGGAGTTTCTTGGAGACAGCATATTGTTGGGTCTTGTTTTTTAATCCAATCTGCAAGTCTTTTGATGAGTTTAGTCCAATAATATTCAAGGTTATTACTGAGATATGACTTGTATTCCCAGTGATTTTGGTTTATTTATGGCTTTTAATTTGATTTAGTTTCTCTTTTGACCATTCCTTTAGTGCGGTCCCTCCCTTTGCTAGTTTTCACTTTTTTTCCCATGTCATCCTCATGGAATATTTTGTTGAGAATATTCTGTAGTGCAGGCTTTCTAATTGTGAATTCCATCCTGATAACTCTTAAATTTGGTCTTTTCATGTCTTAAATCTTAGAAGTTCTGTTCATGGATTCTTACCATGGTTGACTTTATTTTCAATATTTAGAACTTCAGACAAGAAGATAAAATACTGTCTTCCAAATGGTCTAGTCTGTTGGTGATGCTTTCCATTGAATTTATAATTTGATTTATTGATTCCTTCATTTCAAGGATTTCTGCTTGGTTTTTTTGTACAATCTCTAACTCTTTCACTTCCTCTATTTTATCATTGATTTCACTCTTTATCCCATCCTATATTTTGCAGATCAGATTAACTATATACATTCAAAACTCCTTCTTGGACATTTCTTCCATAGCGTTCTCAGTGGCTTCTCTTATTGGGGCATCTTAATTTGTTCGTGGCATTTTGTTCTGTTTTTTCATGTTGCTTGTGTGTTTTCCCTTCTAGTTCTATGAATCTGAGACAGTACGGATTCTACCTTGTAGACCTATATTGTCACTGAAGATTTCCAGTGTCCTGCCTTTAACAGGGAGACCAATATCAACAACACCAGTTCAAACAATATATAGCCTCAAATCTAATAGCTCCCAGCAAGGTGTCCAGTGCCCTCTCGCTATAAACAGCAACGATGAGTTCAATAACTGTCCAGAATAAAAACAGAAAATTTGCCAAATGGATTTACAATCTCAAATTGTGGACAAAGAAAAACAAACAGTGCAGGACATGGTGTTCATGAGGGAGAAAGAGAGAAGCCAGAAGTAAAAATCCACAGGAAGAGTGGAGGGGGAACCAACAGAGATTGGCTATTAGGTGGAGAAAAGGTAGAAAGGGAATCTAGGAAAACAGACAATCAAGAGGAAGAATACATGTAAAGAGAAGGAAAAAATTAAAAACATAAGGATATACAGAACATAAAGGAGAACTGCAAAACACCATGCATACATCACTGTCTTCAACAAACTGATGCACAAAAAACACCCTGCTCCAAATATGATAGAGATGCCAGAGAAAAAAATAAAAATAAAATAAAATAAATCTCAGTGGAAAATTGAATGACTGTCTCTGCCAGCATCCGAAAGCTTCTCGCCCCTCTCTGACTTCCCACAACACTGGGTCTGCCAGGGCCTATCTGGGCCAGGCAGTCACTATCTCGCCACTATGAGCCTCAGATGCCCTGGGTTTGACTACATTGTAATCCCATGATCTCAATGCCAGTGGAATTTGGAGAGGGACCACCAGGGATGAGCAATCCTGAGAGATAGTAACTAGATGGGGGCAACCCACACTCCCAGGAGGAAGACCCCAAGTACAGCCAAACCCATAGGCACCCCAACACTGAACCTCCAGGTCCTGGCCAGTGTCCCCAGACAGGGGTGGCTATGCCCCAAGATGGCAGTGGCAGCAAACCCACTGGCACCCCAAACAAACCCCAGGCTCTGGCTGGCATCTCAAAATGGATGTGGCCACCTGCCACCAAACCTGGAGTCTCCCTGGCAGCAGGTAGGGAGTCAGCAGTAGATAGCAGCCAGGCGTCCAAGGCAGACCTCTGGGGAGTGGCAACTGCCACAGCATCGACAGCAGTGTGAGAAAAGACCTCTGAGCAGAGGCCTCAGGGGCCGCTGGGCCCCAGCCACCAGAGAAGACCTCCAATCACCACTGCCACCCAGAAAATATACCTCCAAGCTTCTGCAGCAGCAGCCTCAGGGGCAGCTGTGCCCCACCACCTAGAGCAGACCTCCAGGCAGTGGCCTGGGCAACCTTGGCATCCGGAGAAAACCAGGAACTCCAAACTTATTAATAAACCTATTCAACCTTCACTGGAGGAGACATTATTATACTGGATAGCAAGTAAATCTGCCCCTTGGTTCTAGAGGAAAACACTATCTCAGTCTTCTTAGGCTGTATGCTAAGCAAATACAGAAAAATGTGTATAGGAAAAAAGCTCAGAACAAAAGCAGTCAATGCATATACTTGCAAAATATGCCAAAATTAACCCCAACTTTCATACGTTATGTACTCTTGAAAACACGTGTAAAAAGTCATATGTGGGATTACATATCCAGAGTGCTAAACAATAAACATGTATTAAATTGTATTTTTCCTTTCTTAAAATCTCTAATGATTATTTCTAGAATTTCGTATGTGTCTTTCAACCATTTTTTTCTTAAATACACAATCCAAATTACTTCAGTCTAGTGAGCATCAGATAAAAGCATGAAACATAACTGTTGTTCTCTCATTTGTTTTACACTTGTTCTTTCTTGCTGGAAGTAGAATTGTAATTTTTTTTCTTTTTTATAAAGACAAAAGTCATTAAGATAGTCACTAATTTCACTGACTAAACTATGCTCTTGTCTGATAGACTATAGCACTGTGTTATCTCAGTTAATAAAAATTTTAAATTCAGAATAAAGAGCAATTTGGAGTACCAGTGTATAATATACAGGTGCTTGTAGCGTACAGTCACACATACATTCCTGGAAAGCCTCACATCCTGAGAAATAATACATTAAAGTAAGAGGGCTTATGGGGGGAAGTTACACACCTCTCAGAACTTACAGAATTTCACAAGAGCCTTAGCAAAAATCATTAAACCTTGTGTAGAGCAATTTCATCAAAACTAAAATTTTAATCTAGGAATAGCCTTAGTAATTATTTTTTTTTAAGACTTGGAAACATCCAGCTTTTTTATGTACACTAGCAGCTTCCCTTATTGTTCAATATGTGGAAAATGTAGTAATACTTGAAGCCACAAAACATTTGTGCCCCCACCCCTTATGCTAGGGATGGAACCCAGGGCTTCACACACTAGGCAAATGCTCTACACAGCTATAACCCCAGTGCTGACATTGCTTCTGAAACCCAAAGAGGTAACTGCTGGCATGGGGGGGGTCACTTTTTTTCTGTGAGAACTTTGTCACAAAACCTTTCTTTTCAATGGTGGAAAGACCTCAGTGATTTCATAAACTTCTAAGCTGTCACTCAAGACAGTTGAAACCAGGCTGCATTGTTGCATCCATAGGCCTCAATGCAGCTTTTGAGTTGTTCAGTAATTTGGGCTTTTCAAGCAAATTTGGTTCAAATCAGAATTAAGCAGAAAGTAAACAGTTTTCATGTATCCCCTGTCCCAAGAAATGCATAACCTCCTTCACTGCCCAAGTCCCACATTTGTTATAATCAGTGACCCTTCACTGACACATGGTTATCACCCGAAGTCCACTTTTGGGTTCACTTTTGGTGCTGTACGTACTAAGGATTTTGACACATGTAATGATGAGTTTCTACCATTGTAGCATCATACAGAATAGGTTCACCACCCTAAATCCTCGGGGTCCTGTCTATTCATTCCCCCCAACTCTGCCTCCTGGTAACCCCTGGTCTTTCTATTGTCTCCATATTTTGCCTTTTGTGGAATGTCATAGAGTTGGAATCATATATAGCCTTTCAATTTGGGCGTTTTTTGGTTTTGTTGTTGTTTTTGTTTTTTTGTTTTTTTTTTTTTTTTTACTTACTAATATGCTATTAGTTAGGTTTCCTCTATGTCTTTACATGGCTCAATACCTTCTTTCTTTTTAGCCTGAATAACAAACATTTCATTGTCTGAATGTACTGTAGTTTATCCATTTACTACTTAAAGGATGTATTTCTTCCAAATTTGGATAAAATCATTGTCAACATCTGTGTGGGGTTTTGTGTAGACAAGAGTTTTAGTTCATTTGGATGAATACCAAGGAATGCAATGGTTGGGTGAGATGGTAAGAGTATGTTTAGTTTCGTAAGAAACTGGCAAGCTGTACTATTTTGCATTCCCACCAACAGTGAGTGTGCAACTGTGAATGAGGGCCCCTGTAGTTCCACGTTCTTATAGGCACTGGTGTTGTCAGTGTTGTAGATTTTGGTCATTCTGATAGGTGTGAGGGGGATATCTCATTATTACTTTAATTTCCAGTTCCCTGATGTCATGTTATGTTAAACCTCTTTTCATATGATTGTTTGCCATTGGTATATCTTCTTGGTGAGGTGTCTATTCAGGGTTTTGTCCATTTTTTAATTGGGTTTATTTTGTTGAGTTTTAGGAGTTCTTCATATATTTGGGGTAACAATCTATTATCAGATACATCTTTTATATAAGATACTTCAAGTATGTCTTGTTGTCTTCTTCTCTTGACTTTCTTTCATGGAGCAGAAGTTTTACATTGTAATGATGTCCAGTTTGTCAGTTCTTTCTTTCATGGGTAATACCTTTAGTATTCTATCTAAAAACAATCATATCCATACTCAAGTTTATCTAGATTTTCTCCTGCGTTATCTTCTGCATAAGAGTATGTTTCACATAGTTTTGCATTTTATATTTAAGTCCGTTTTTGTGAGGTGATATAAGTTGTGTGTCTAGGTTACTTTTTTCCATGTGGATATCCAGTTGTCTTTTATTGAAAAGACTATCTTTGCTCCATGATATTGCCCTTTTTCCTTTGAGAAATCAGTTGACTATATTTACATGGACCTATTTTGGAGCTTTCTTTTCTGTTGCATGGACCAATTTGTTATTTTGCCAGTATCACACTGTCTTAATTATTGTACCTTTAGAGTAAGTCTTGAAGACAGGTAGGGTCAGTCTTCCAACTTTATTCTCCTTCAGCATTGACTGGACTACTCTGAATTTTCTGCTCTTCACATAATCTTTAGATTCCATTTCTTTATATCCATAAAATAACCGTGTGATATGTTGATTGGGATTGCATTGAATCTATAGACCAAATTGAAAAGAACTGACATCTTGAGTCATCTTATTCATGAGCATGTGATGTCTCTCCATTTATTTCTTTGATTTCTTTTATCAGTTTTATGGTTTTCCTTGTATAATTTTATACATACTTTATTCGACTAACCTAAATATTTCATTGGGGGGTGGTAGTTACATAAATGACAAATGTGTTTTCAATTGCAAATTCCACTTGCTCATTTGTGGTTTCTCCCTAACTCTTTAAGCACTTGATGGATGCCTGGAAGTTGACACACATATATATTCAGAGATGTTCTGCTACCTGAGACCTTGGAGGAGGTAAACTTCATGGTTCAATTTATAGTTAACATTGGGGAGGAGGGTGGAATCTGTTATGAGTTGGGTTAATTTCACATTCTAAGGCTATTTGATGTCATGGTGGGAGGCAGGAGGCAGGAACAAAAAAGGAAAAAGTTCACAGGAACAGTCAAGTGCTCCTTGAGTGCATTCAGATCAGAAGGTGAAAAGAATACTGTCTTTCAGAATATTTCTGAGCGAAAAGTTTAAGAGGAGAAAAAAAGATCACCTTTCCCATTAGCACAGTCATTTTATGGTATTATGTTTCAAATATGCAGAACATAGAGGTTTTTTTCTTAGAGTTTAGAATAGGAAGTTACGATTTATTTTGTGTGTGGGGATTGGCCCCAGGGTTGTTCTATCACCAAGCTACATCCCCAGCCCTTTTTATTTTTTTATTTTGAGACAGGGTTTCACTAAGTTGCCCAGGTTGACCTCAAACTGGTATTCCTCCTCCCTCAGCCTCCAAAGTAGGTAGGATCTGAAAGCATGCACCCTGCAGAATGACTATTTGTAATGAGAATATAAGAAGGAAGGTACCCCGGGGGAATGGGTACCACACCTCCTGGCACACAGTAGGTATGCAGTAATTGTTAAATAAGCAGATAAAATCTGGAAAGGTGGGGCTGGGGACATAGCTCAGTTGGTAGAGTGCCTGCCTTGCAAGCATAAGGTCCTGGGTTCAATCCCCAGCACCACAAAAAAAAAAAAAAAAAAAATATGGAAAGGTGGAAGTGGGTGGCAGGGAGGATGAAACGGCTCCAAAATCAAGCAGAAGAAAGGGAAAGAATGAGGAAAATCAATGAGGGCTTGACTGAGGGTTTCTTGACTGGAAATCAAGTTGGAAAGATAGACTGGGAGGCTTCTAATACCAGACTAAGGAGTAGATTTTATTCTACAGACATCACAGGTGTTTGTGTCAGAACTACAATGAGTGGGATTTTAGGAAAGTTAACCTGTTGGTGGCATGCAGTATGGATAGGGAAAGAAACAGGAAAGTGAACTAATTGGGAGGCTGTGCAGTCCTTTTCTGTGGTGATGCTAATTGCCCAAAGTAAATGGAAAGAAGAAATGATTTTAAGGGACTTTGTAAAGTGAGAAGTTTAAGGCTAACTGAACATGGGTGAGAACAGTGAGGTAGCTTGAGTTTTGTTCTTTGTCAACATTGGGAAAGGGGTTAACTGATCAGAAATTAGGAAGTTAGTCCTGGATTGAGCTACCCCCATCCCAACCTTCTGCAGCCAGACTGAGTTTGGAAAGAAAAGGGTGAGATCTACCCTTCTTTAGATATGTAAAATTTAAGAGGCTGACGAAGAACCAAGTGTCCATCATACACTTAGAAACAAAAACTACAGCTCAAAGGGGGAATAAGAGTGTCATTATCATGTTCTTAGACTAGCTTATGTCAAGGACTTTAATCCCTGGATTATTGCTTCCTTTACTTGCTGTTCAAAGGCCTCTTGAAATACTTGATGTGCAACCTACACATTGACTTTATGAAAGGTTCACATACATGCAGAAAACAGAAGGTAATCTGAAAATATGTTGGGAGTCTCCAGATTGTTGAAAAATCTCCAGAAAAGACTCTATAATGTCTTATTTTAAAAATGTAAAACGTTTCTAAAGACTCAGCACAACTACTGTATCAGAACAATGGGAGCATAATAGTTAGATCTTCTTTTTAGAACTTTTAGAATAGGAAAGGTAAACTATAACATTCAAAAATAGGTGCAGCCAACCATAGTGGCACCTCGTTCCCGCTACTCAGGAGGCTGAGGAAAGAGGATCATCTGAGCCCAGCAGTTGAAGACCAGCCTGAGCAATATAGCAAGACTGTGTCTCAAAAATATTAATTAAAAACAAAATAGGTTTAATGGCATGCTTTCCAAAAATTGCAGATAATTTCATTTGGACTTAAAAACTGCACTTTTGTTTTAATTGGGAAAAAAAATATTCTTGTAAAAACATTCCAGGTGGATTATGCCAAGATTTCAGAATTAGAATGTCAAGTTATCCAACTAGAATAATGTTATTAGCATGCTAGTAGTAAAACAATAAACTAAAAGACATCTTCCATCTCTTTATAAACATTACAATTCTTAAAATATTTTCATTATGAAGAAATTGCACTATTGGATATTGAGATTTTTTTTTCTCCTGAGGAAGAAAATTATTCTCATTTGCTATGAAACCAATTAATATTTCAAAATGGACTCAGGAAGTTTTATTATTTAATATTTCTTAAATCAGAGGAATTTATAACCACTGTTTCAGAAACCTAATAGATTTCAGAAAACCACAAGGTTTCTATCTTGGTTCTCTGATATTTCCCATGCAGTCACTTGCCTGTCGCTACACATGTTGGGGATGTGAGTCTGTGCTCAGAGTAATCAGGCTATGTCTCTTTAAAAGGCTCTGTCTAGAGAAGATACTCCCTCACTGGTTCCACTACTCAAGAGCTTTATCGGGAGCAGAAGCCGTCAATGCCTTGAGGCCTTTCTATTTTGCAGTCCATCCAGATTTCTTTGGACAGCACCCCCGAGAAAGGGTAAACCTTTATTTTTTAACCTGTTGCCTTTATTTGTTTATTCACCTCTGACATTATATATTATAGAGGGTTCTATAAATTTGGATTATCTGTCATGGTGATGTAATTAGTGCTTTGATCTAATTTGAAATATAGAAAATACAACTTGAAGATTAGTAATTCAAATTAATAAAATTAATAAAAAGCAAATACTGGGGATTGGAAATATAATGATTGTTTTTTATGAAAATCGTCATTGTTCTCTACAGGCCATAAGGTTGCCATGTAATCTCTGGAGTATTCATAGTCATGTTTTCTGTACCAGTTTTTGGAGTAAAATTGGGGATCTGAAATAAAACACCATTGTCAATCCTGTTTTTAAGGATGTTACAAGGAATATTTTGCAATGCCGTAATAATTTTGCTTTAGGATCACCTTCTTACAGTATTGCAGTTAACATGTACAAATGAATAAGGAAAAATAACATGATAAACTTAGGACAGTCAATATTTTTAACATTAGATAATAATAGGATTTCAAAGCCAAATGCTTTGGGATTATTTCATTGGTTCCTTGCATCTTCATTAACATCAGTACCTCCTGATTTAACATGAAAAGGAACTTAAACTCCTGAAAATGAATATTTTTTTGTCCTTTGATACCTACTGTAGAAAATATATTAATTTTACTTTGCTCTAAGAAAATATCCTTATTGATATTTCCAGCATATGTTGACTACACAAAGTCAAAACCTTTCAAAGTAATTAGTAAATTGAATCAACAGAAGGATACTTGTTACCTTGGAATTGTTCATAATTTAGTTTCTAAACATGGGGAAAAAAATGAACTTAGTAATGGTTGAGTGTTTTCCCTCATCTCCAGTGCATCTTTAAATCACAGCCTCTGTGTGCTGTAAAGGATTAACTCGGTGAACTTGGGTTGCTTAAACCCTGCACACTCCAAAGACCTGGCTTTAGTGCTAGGAGATGAGCCTTGAGCCCTTGGAATGGCCTGCCTGATGAGAATGAACTATAGGATAAGACCATCTGACAGGAACTGTCAGCCATGCTGCTTAGTTTATGCTAAAAGTGTGATTCATGTTTTCCTCCTCTAAGACCCTGGGTCACGTTACCAATTTGACCACTGGGGTCTGCTAAAAACGCAGTAACCAAAGTGAGTAACGTGGGTACTACATAACTGTATGACCAGCCCCCAGTTAAAACCTGGATACCAAGGCTTGAATGAGCTTCCCTGATGGGCAGCACTTCTCTTTTTTCCTGTGCATCACTGTTGGGGGATTATGCATTGTCTGTGACTCTCCACTGTGAAAAAATACCTGGGAACTTGCCATTAGCCTCTCCTGGAGTTTGCTCTATGTTCCTTTTCCCTGGCCTTTTTTAATCTGCCATCCTTCTGCTATAATAACCATAATCATGAGCATAACTACTCTTCTGAGTTCTGCAAATCCTTCTAGCAAATCATCGAACCTGAGTATCATCTAGGATGCCCTGACAATGTGCCTGGAGTTCAGTTGTTCTTCTGAATTTGCATTCTCACTCCTTGTGCCAGGCCTTTGCATGAGCTGCTCCCTCTGCCTGGAGCATCCTTCCCCAGGGTATCCCAGATATGGCTTGCCCTCTACTTTCTCACTGAAACATCACCTTTCAATGAGGCTCTCCCCGACTGTTTAAAACTGCTACCCCTGTGTGCCCCTGCAGTCCTTTTCCTCCTCACACTGCAGTGCTTTTTCTGTTTAGTTTTTTCTTTTCCAGGTATCCTGTGTCCTTATTTATCAAGTTTATTGTTTATTTTTCTCCCCTCACTGAAATGCAGGCGGTTCACTCACTTGTCCTCACACACTCGCCCAGTCTTCCCTCTCTTACAGGACCCACTTGTTCCTCTAAGGGAAGCAGACCCAAGTCCCATCTGGTCACATCAGGCTCAAGGTCCAGGATCTCACACTGATGCAGAGTTGTTGTTTTAAATCCTCTTTAACTAATGTTAAAATATGTAAAACATGTATACGTTTTGAAAGTCAAAACTAAATATAGAGCTCATTGAGAAGTCTCACTTCCATTTCCATCTCCTTTATTCCATTATTCTGTTTACTCCCTATAGGTAAATCATTTCTGTTGATTTCAGGATTATTCTCCCTTATGTTTCTTTTTTTTTTTTTTTTTTTTTTTTTTTGCCAAAAGAAACAATCAAAAATAATTAGGAAGATTTCATCACACCAGCAGAAAATGTACCTGACTTGCTTATGGACTCACATAGCTAAGAACATCATATTACATAATAAATTCAACATATGAAAATAAACAATGATTATTTCAAATTTCAAATCACACTGTGTGAGAAGCGACTTAGAGTAACGAGAAGCGCACTTATTTATGCCATTCTGTAGCGCTGTTCCTTCACTAAAACACATTTCTTCTTTTCACATAACAATTTATTCTTGAAATCACTCCATAGCAGTTCATAGATACCTTCTACATCACTTTTGTCTTCGTATTAATTCCCTAATACTCTACTGAGTAAGAGCTATATGGGGCTGGGGATGTGGCTTAGTAGTAGAGCCCTTACCCAGCATGTTCAAGGTTCTGGTTTCAATCCCCAGCATTGCACAAAGAAAAAGAAAAAAAATCCCAATTTTTTTATACTAGGTTATTAAATGCCCTCAATAGTGTTTAAAAGGTTAGATATGGTTTCTCTTGTGTCCTTTTTCTATTTTGTGTGTAAATGCCATTCATATTTTTTTCCAGGAAGTCAATGAAAATTCTCTTAAGAGATTAAGTGTCTACTTAGAAAACCTCCAGAAACCAGGCTTCAAGTCTTTGAAACCAACTCCACTTACATTTTATGTGAGAGAAACAGACCAGAACCCCTCTGATGGCCAGGAACCCTTTAGTTCTCCCGGTACGTGGTCTTATTTCTGGTGTGTCCCTTGCAAGCTGCATGTTACATACATTCATTAATTTTGACCTTGCCAGAATACCTTTGGATTGAAGCCTTGGTTACTGAAAAACAATATCACTTAATTGATTGTTTTTCTAGAGTTAGATTCTATTCCTAACTGCATGTCTTTGGACAAACCATTTTTTGTGGTTTTTTTAAACTATCTTGTCTGTAAAACTGAAGTACATGTTTGTCTCCTTGTTTCAGTGTTGTCTTAAGTGTTGAGCATGTCTGTAATTTACACTTCTAAAAACCACAGCTTGCATTCTCTCATTTAGTGCCCACATACTCTAAGAGGTTGATAGTACTTGCCCAATTGTAACTTAGTAATGTTCAGTGACTTTCCCAAGACCCCAGAGATAGAATGTGACCTTGAATCCAGGTCTTAGATTTTTAAAACAGTATGAGGTGGGAAATCAAACAAACCATCACACAGCCTTCTTCCCAGTACTTTCATCAAGGTTTAGTTGCGATCAGTAATTCTTCGCTGGGGGCAGGTATTTAGGTAAAGAGCTTTAAAGGCCTATCCTTTCTCCAAGTACAGGTAGATAATAATATCTGTCTCCTTTGGAGATCCTTGAGAGAATAACCTTATTTTTAGAATAAACTTAAAACCATTTGAAGATTTACTGAGAGGTCTTTGTGAGTAAAGGCTAAAACAATTAGAAAATGCACTATAATTTTTTTTAAACAAACTATGATACAACTCAGAATTTGGTAAGTCTTTTGAGACTAGAATCTGTCTAACGCTTCCAATGATGAGCTGTGTGACTTTAGCTTAACTTTGGGGTCTTCACTGTGATCAATGAAGACCCCTGAGTGGTGTGTAGAGACCACTCACACTGGAGATCCCTCACTTCTGCCTAATGTTCATGAGGCGCTCAGTACCTATGGTGAAAAGGGAAGGGCTCCATCTAAAAATTCCCTGAGTCTTAGTGCTGATGACGACTTCCCACCAGGCCTCTTCAGGGACCAGCATGTCATGCTGTACTTTCTCCAATCTTTTCTTCTCCCATGATGAATATGAGAGATCAAAAATCACAAATTCCTTTCCTTGACAGTTCTCCATCTACCTCTGATTTAGAGGTTTATTTAAAATCACCCCTTGTTCTTCGTTATCCAGAGGAAAAAAGACAACCCATAGCCCTTCAGTAAAGGAACAGCTGTGCTGAAGAATGCTGTGAATAATCATAACTTTATCATTCTAAGTGATACAATTCTGTTTGAAAGTATAAATAATCATTTGTTTAAACCCTGGTAAATATGCCATTCTTAGCCATGAGAGTCTTCAAGAAACATATTGTTTGCTAGTTTCAAGCCAAATATTCATAATTTTTGTGTTCCTATTAGCATCAATATTAGTCTAGAAATTGTACAGGTTCAGTGGCACACACCTGTAATCCCAGCTGCTTGGGAAGCTGAGGCAGGAGGATTGAAAGTTTGAGCCCAACCTCAGCAACTTAGCAAGACCCTATTTGAAAATAAAAAATAAAAAGGGCTGAGGCATCGCTGAGTGGTAGCATACTAATAATGATCAGTATTCTTAGGTTTCAAGAAAACAGATGCAATTTATAGAAGCAAATTATACCTTTTACAGTTCCTAAAATAAAAATAGTATCTCTAGTCTATTTTTATGTATATAGAAGAGTCACACTCAGATCTACAACTACTACTTCCACTACCACCACTTGCTTAAATATTGAATATAGATGTAGTTAAAGAATAAGCTGAATTTGAAAGTTTAGAATGAAACTTAGCTCCACACAGCAAATTAGGGGCAGAGCTGATACTATAACTAATGTTCCCTTATTCCTAATCCAGTGGTTTGATTTATAAACCATACTGTCTATTGATTCTTCTTTAAAAACACTGCTGTTACTCATTTTTGCCTTTGCCTTTACGACACAGACTGGCAGTCTGACAAAGCTTTTAAAACATTTTTCTTTAACATTTTTATCCTATTACAAAATTAAAATCAATTTTTTTTTCTTAGAACACTAAAAATCATTAATCAGCCTTTCATTGATAAGTAAGACGGTAGTAAGATAAAACATTTACTAGTGGTGTTTCTTTTTTTTTTTTTTTTTTTTGTAAATGGACAATGCCTTTATTTTGTTTTCATGTGGTGCTGAGGATTGAACCTGGTGCCTTACACATGCTAGGCAAGTGCTCTACCCTGAGCTACAACCCCAGCCCTACTAGTGGTTTTTCATCATGGAAATTTTAAGAACCATTTTGTATTATCAAGACATTGAAATTCTTGAATGCCTAGTCATTTCTTCAGTTCTACTTTTTCTTGGTCACCCATGAGAGAATAAGGTTTACTGTTAAAGTAAGTTTTATTAAAATGTAGAGGATTGACTGAGAACTTTCTGTGAATTAATGCTGAAACAAATCACAGTGGCTAGCTCTAACTTCATAAAGACAAAATCCTCTACTTTCAGTTAATGGTTAATTTTCAACTATTTATTAAACAAAAATAGGTTCTCGAAAAACATTAAGAATGGGAGAAAATATAACATACATGACCAAAAGGTAATGGTAATGTATAAAGAGTTCTTATAAATCGAAGAGAACACAGCAGATCATCATTAAAAATGGGCAAAGACAATGAATGGACAGCTCAGGAAATAATTCTTATGTATTGCCAATAAAAATGCTTAGCCTCCCATGTATGTATAATATGTCAAAATACATTCTACTGTCAGGTATAACTGAAAATAACAAATAAAATTTTTAAAACTCTTAGCCTCAATATTCAGATACAAACTGAAATAATTAGGTACTACTATTCACTGCACAATTAAAGACATGCACACTATAATACAGGCAGTTCTCAGTGTATAGCAGTTCTTTGATTGGGTTAAATGATAAATTAAGAGAGAAGGTGAAATTTATTCCTTGACTTAGCTATTTTAAGGAAGAACTACTTCTTCCTTATCACCAATGCAGGTATGGGTTTTCCTTTCCTCCTTCACTAAATAGAGTAACTCTCCTACCTGTAGTTTTCACTTCATCATCAAATGGTCAGGTTAAAAATCTTAGTTTGCACGTTCTGTATTCTGTATTCTGAAAGTCTGTGGCAAGCAGAATATGTATCTCTGTAACTGATGATACCGAAATTGAAATCATTCTCAAAGACAAGAAAACACATTTCAGGCTACTATGGAATGGTGAACAACTGAAATCAACTTAAAAGTTCATCACTATTAGAAATATTGAATAAATTATAATCATTAAGTGGACTAGTATGTAACTGCTAAAAAGAATGCGGCTGATTTATACTTACAGATGTACAGATTTACACTTACATCACCAATGTTCAGTGACAAAGGCAAGTTCAAAATAATATATCCAGATTGACATCATTTATATATTAAAAATATACATGTATATTTGCAGTTGATAATATATATAAAATACACAAGCACATAGAAAAGGTTTAGACCAGCACTGTCCAGGAGAACTGCAATGAGGGAAATGGTCTGTGTAGTTCTTGGGCACTTCTGAGGTAGCCAGTGTTGACCAAGGAAGAAAACCAGTGGATTTCCTGTTGATGATTTAACAATTTAGGTTTCCAACCTTTGCCCAAAATCAGACTGTAAAAGCACTGGCTTTTAAGCAATTACATAATTTTTTTTTCTGTAGTACTGGAGATGTAACCCAGGGCTTTGCACATGCTAGGGAAATGCTCTACCACTAAGCTACATTCCCAGCCCAACAAATAGGTAATTTTTAATCACTACTAAAAATATTAAGTTACTAACTGGTTGTGTGGGCAAGTAAGAGGATAGTACCTTGCATTCATAGAAAAAATTCGAGATGGTTTCTGTAACCACAGAGAATAGACAGCCTGCCCTATGCATCTGAGCCACTGTCACACTGCAGGAGCTCATAAGCTCACTCTCTGTAGTGGACTGTGGTGGACACCTGCTCATATAGCAGCTTTCCTGTCTGTTCAGAGACCATATTCACAGGCAGCATTGAAGATATTTTGAACCCTTCTTGGATGGGAATGGGTTTAGTCACTGAACTGGAAAAAGAAGCTGATATTAAAGGAATTTGTGAAGGAAAAAATAGCATTATATAGTTTTGGAGAGAGGCAGTAGTTTCCCATTCACCGATGATTTGCCAGTGGGATGAATTTTAATCAGTAATGGAATGTTCTAAAATTTTGATTTTATAAATGTTGCATGAAAAATAAATTAAGCTAAAGCAAATAATCATCTGTATTAATTTGTTTGGGGGAATTATATTCTCTAGGATTTCGAGCAGTCAAATTTACTTTGCACACCAGAGATCTGCTAAGCACAGTATTGTATATTCTCAACTCCTGCAGTTTATCTGTTGAACACATCCAAAGCATGAACACTAATGTGCATTCCCAGCCTCTCAAAGAAGCTAAAAGGGTGTCTGACAGGCCCATCAAGTGGGACAAGTCTTACTACTCCTTTACTGGATTCAAGGACCCTGATGAAGACCTTGAACAAGTCTCAAGAATAGAAACAACCCTCACGTATGTAAAAGTTTGTATTTAACTAAACCACCATTTGTAGTTCACGTTTAAAATTCAAGTCTAATTTTTCAGGAAAACTAATCCTATCAATATCATTACTCCAGTAACCATTATGAAAAAGCTATTTTATATTTCTTAACATTGTCAAAATATTTCCAACTGTATTTTTTTGGTCTTTTGATTCCAAATATATGTAAGAGATTATTTTAAGTTTTTTAAATTCTATTCAAGTTGCACCTAGTATATGGAAAAATACTATACCCAGGACTACGAAAGATTTTTAAGCTTCTTTACATGTTGAGCATTTTTTTTGAGAGTTCACTAATAGTGTACTTTATTAAAATAATACATACACTAAAAAATACAGGGAGGCATTATAAAATGTCATCTTATATATTATTTGCAAAACTAACATTTTTAATTATAAAAACCAGATGCAGTAGCTGGGCGTGGTGGCGCACACCTATAATCCCAGCACCTGGGAGGCTGAGGCAGGAGGATCGTGAGTTCAAAGCCAGCCTCAGCAACTTAGCGAGGCCCTAAGCAACTCAGTGAGACCCTGTCTCTAAATAAAATACAAAATAGGGCTGGGGATGTGGCTCAGTGGTCAAGTGCCCCTGGGTTCAATCCCCAGTACCAAAAAAAAGGCTTTCTTAAAATACATTAGTGGCAGTTTTACAAACGAGACATGCCAAATGATAGAAATATTTTGTGTGTGTGTGTGGTTTTTTTGTTGTTGTTTTGTTTTTGTTTTTGTTTTTTTTTCGAGGAGGAACTCGAGATCCTCCTGCCTCAGTCTCCCAGGTGCTGGGATTATAGGCGTGCGCCACCATCCCCAGCTAAGAAAGCCTTTTTTAGACTCCGTAAAGACCCATCACATTGTTTTTATGGCTGTATCTAAAGCATCCATTGGTTTACCAAGGGATACTGACTCACTGCAGTATAGGAAATGAGCCTTAATTATCCACTGGTATAGTATCTACTTTGTGGGGATTATCTATACTAACTCCGGAACTCCTCTCTTGTTCTCTATCGAGATCTCAAATAAGGCTGAGAGGAGACACGCAGGTAGCAGAGTCCAGTCTAGAAAGAGAGACAGGTGTGCATCTGAGAGCATGAGTGTAAGAGTCCAGTCATGGTATTTGTCCATATGAGTAACTAATGGATAAGTCACCTCCCTAAACCTAGATTTTAATTGTTCAGATTCTTTGCTGTAAACTTGAAACGAAAACGTGGGATTGGGAGTGATAATTTTAGTCCAGAATTAATGAGATAGTAAGAAGGGTAGGATAGAAGTTGATGAACTTGAACTTTGATTTGGAAAAACAGAAGGGAAGGCTGAAGGGCAGCTGCCCTAGAGGCATTCACCCCCTAACTCATTGACAATTCTTGCGTGGGTCACATTACTTTTCTGGTTGCCAAATGTTTCCTAATATCATCCCTTTTAGCTGACTCCTATGTCCCATCATTCCATATGCTCCATTACATTCTAGTTCATCGAGATGTTCCAAGCTCGTCTGAACTGTCCCTGCCCCACTTTTTGGTTCAGCCATTATTCCAAGAAGCTTTGTTCCTTTTTAGTAGGGAATGTGTTTTAGAAGCCAGCCTCTGAGTGCTCCACATATTTAATTGCTATTGATCTTCTGTGGCCAGAGCTACAAAATTCTTTGTGAATTAAAAACCATGTTTAGAGCTTTCATTTTTTATCTCCAAAATAGTTAAAATTTGTTAGCAAATTTTTATATACTAAGAATAAGAATTCTAGAGTCATGAATTCATAATTAAAAGATCATATTTCAGTATATGTGTATGTGTGTGTGATGGAACTGGGGATGGAACCCAGGGCCTAGGCATACTAGGCAAGCACTCTACTACTGAGCTACACCTCCCAGCCCTTCAACCTACATTTTAAGACATTTTGATCCCCCAAACCAAATGTGGTATGTCATTTCATAATTCATTCATTATGCTTTCTCTTACATGATTTAAAGTAAATTGAATAACATATACTAATAAGTGAGGAAAGGTTGGAAAATTGTAATGTAATATCTAACAATAGTGATGTTAATTAAGATATTTTTGTTTAATTTCTTATTTATCATACACCATCCAAAAGTGACAAAATGTTTGCTAATATTCTTAAAGGAAGGATCATTAACTGCTGTGCCAAATTCATGAATCAAAAAATGTTAAGCACCTTTTCCTGGAGGATGAGGTCCCAGTTCTTTATCCTGGCATGCAAGAACCTCCATAGTCTGCTTGCTCCTGCCCCATCTCTTCAGTCTCATCTCCTGACCCTATCCAGGCATCATGCAATCTCAGCATACTGATTCATCTTATAGGATCTATATATTTGCATAATTGGCATGCCCTCCCCTTTTAGTTATCTACCTAGAAAAATCAAGATACATCTCTTAGGTGATGTATGACCCAGAACCTGTTCTACAGAACCTTCCAGGAAGAATTAATTGCTGCTTCCTCTACTCTGGTAATATTCTATTTTCTCATTCTGTTTTCATTGTTATCTCTTTTTCCTTATTAGACATATCTTCCTTTACAGCAGGGACTTTATTTCCTTATATCCACAACTCAATGCAATATCACATATTCAGGATGTTCATTTGATGAATACATAATGATTTGTTTGATTCTAAACTGAATACTTTTCTAAATGCTTTAGATCACAACATCTTAAACCTTAAAAGTGACTATAAAGGAAAGTTTAAAGGCTTTGGCAGGTGTTTTTGAGATGGACATTGAGAGTTCTGCAGCATGATTGTATTATGTGACTGTCACTGACAGATCCCACAGGGGTTTTAAGTGCCCCCTGATGATGAGCTCTGTGACACGTCTGTTGAGTCTTTAGATTGTTTTTCCCCTCTCTCCTAGAGTTTTTCTCTTGCACACCTACGCCTAGACCACTATTTCTAGACTCTGAAACTTTCCTTCACCCTGGAGTCACCTTGCCATTCTACCCACACCCACACACCTGCAGCAGCTCTTCAGCCCACAGGGCTCTACCCAGGTCTTTCATTTTCTCAGACTTCCCTTGGGAAGCCAGAGTCCATGAGCACCAACAAGCACTCCCTTGTCATGATGCTCAGAGCACCCAGTAAGAGACAGTCTCCAGGGGGCAGTGCTGTTCTCTGGAAGGCCACACAGGCTGCCTTTCAGCTCCTTTCTGAAAGCTGTCCCCTCCTATTCCTTAAAGCATTTTTTGATAAAATTTTTTCTTATAAGAATATTGAGAAAAATATAAGAAATAAGAATTAGAGAACATCCTTCTACTGAGCCTATTATTGCATAGCTGATGTAATTGAAATGGGACTTACACTGGGCATTTAGTTAGATGAAAAGGAATGGAGGTGTAAATGAGCACCAGGGTAGTGACGAGACTCACCTGGAAGGAGCAGGTATTTGGGAAGACCTTGTGGCCAAATAACTAAATTGGTGAGGCTGACTAGTGGAAGGACTTGGATAGCGGGATGAGGGAAGATGCATTGAGAGCTCAGGGTACTGAAATCCAAACTTCAAATAAGGGGAGAAATTGATTACACCAGGCAACAATCCACAAATGAGTATTTTCAAGTTCCTTCATCAAGTTGTACTACTTCCTAATGTTACTGGTGGCACTGGATGTGTCCTTTGACTTTGACCTTCCCACCTTACGAGCCCTACCATAATGTTAGTTGCTCACTTGCTGTGCAGTATTAGTTCTGTTCTCACACGTGTGTGGCTGACATAAGTGAGCATCTACTACAGCCTCCTGAATGCTGCAGCAAACCTAAGTGGAAGATTTAGAATCACTCTCTAAAAATTACCCCATCTCCAGAACTCTAGTGACAGGCTTGGTGTGAATGAAATTCAATTTTTTATGGTATATAAAGGAAATTGTCATAACTAGAATGTGACTTGACAGGTGCTGACAGTCCTCCAGGCAGCCTCTTTTAGAAGTAGATACTTCTCTAGAACAATAGACTTGTTAGAAGTAAACATTTGACTGAAAACTCAGCGTAACATTGGAACTGCTTTGAGATAACACATGTCTTTTAATGGCAGAAATGCTTTCATTGTAATTAGCATTGCAAACTGTATATCTCTTTTTTCTTTCTTTCTTTCTTTCTAGATCCTGGTTAGATAACAATGGGAAAAGTGCTGTTAAAAAGCTGAAGGATAGTTTGCCCCTTAGAAAAGAGCTGGATCGTTTAAAAGAGGAGCTGTCTCATCTCTTGCAACTCTCAGATATTAGGTAATTAAAAAGGGAGCCTAATTCAGAGATTAAAATACACACAAATCACCGACTGGTAAAGCTTGACAGCAGCTAAATATTCATATCTTTAGCCTTAATTATTCTAATTAAATATTCTTCAGTTGGCCTCTTATGAACATAATCAGTTCATCTGTGTAAGAAAACTATTATTAATTTCTTAAAGTATTGCTTGATTTATGGCATTTTGGGCATCATGCTTAAAGTTTTTTTTACATGATGGTTTGTAAGAAAAATACCCTTTCCATTTACATGTAATACATAAAAGTAATTTTTATCATGTGTGATTGGTATTTGAGTCTAAAAAAGAGGGCAGGAGAGAGGAAATGGATGTTGTATTCTTGGTTTCATGTCACGTATAACACACCTTTTTAAATTTTTCATAAACTTGGAAATTGACTATTTGGGTACCATAATATCACTTTTTTCATGGCTTACATCATTTTATAAGAAAATTCAAAGCAAAACCTTTACACTCAGGGTGTTTGTGTGCTTACAGCTGCTCTTTTTAAAACTTTTTTTGTAGTTGTAGATGGACAGCATGTCCTTTATTTTATCTGTTTCATTTTTATGTGGTGCTGAGGATCAAACCCAGTGCCTCACACATGCCACAGCGCCCCCCCCCCCCCACAGCCACTCTCTTATCAGTCCATCACATCAATAGTTTTTAGGTCAAGTTTTGATTATGGGAGTTCTTCTAATTCCGTAGTCTGTGTGTTAACTTTCTGACACCATAACACCTGAGATAAATCAGCTGTAAAGAGAAAAGGCTTGTCTTCACTCACAGTTTTGGAGTTTCCAGTCCACGATTGATTGGTCTAGTTTTTGGGCATGTGGCAAAGCAGCACACCGTAATGGGGAGTGTACGGTAGAGAGAAATCCTTGCCTCATGGCCAAGAGGCAAAAACAAAGAAAGGAAAATGCAGGAGCAGGTTCCACCATCCATCCGAAGGGCCTCAGAGAACCAAAGACCTCCCACTCGGCCCCTCTTCTTAAAGATTCCACCATCTGCTGGGCGTGGTGTCTTATGCCTGTAATCCCAGCAGTTTGGGAGATTGAGGCAGGAGGATTGCAAGTTCGAGACCAGCCCCAGCAATTTAGCAATGCCCCTAAGCAACTTAGCAAGACCCTGTCTCTAAATAAAATATAAAAAGGGCTGGGGATGTGGTTCAGTGGTTAAGTGCCCCTGGGTTCAATCCCTGGTACAAAAAAAAAAAATTTTCACCACCTCCAGAGCTGGGGCCCAAGCCTTTAACACTTGGGCCTTTTAGTGATATATAAGATCCAAACTATAGCAGTCTAGTAACATAGACTTTTTGTTCTTAACTAAAAACCAAATTGTAAGATCTTTTTTATAAACTTATTAAAAGGTAAAAAAAAAAAGTTAATGTTTATGAAAATAACTTTTTCTAGTATAAATTTTAAAAGATCTGCCAAAGTGGACTGGAATTAGGAAAATGAAAGGATACCTTAAACATAAAAAGAAATAAGCACTATTTTACAATATTGTAGAGAAATGTATCAGCTTTAATTTGTACCACAAATATCCATAACCCATGTAAACAAAAGCTGTTAAGAACATTAAAGGCGTTCTAAGACCAAAACACTTCACGACTGTGGACACAAGGACTTCTCCACCTACTAGAAAAGTAGCCAAAATGCCAGCAAATGGAAACATTGTGAAAACAACATAGTTCTAAATTCTCAACAGCATATATGAAAGACCATGTATTTATAAACACAGTAGTGACTGAAATTAATTTTTTTTAATTTTCAAATTTAAAAAATCAATGGTAATTCTTTGAAATTATATCGTAGTTTCAATTGTGTTTAAAAACAAGTTTAAAGAAACACATTTCATTATGGAGAAATGACATTCATCAGAATGAGCATTAAGCTAAAGGAAGAACCTAAAGTTTTTGGAAAGCCTGTTTTGAATGCCTGATTCCCTCACATATATTACCTCATTTGATGAATACAACCCATAAGGTAGGAAATGTCCTTGCTGCGTACAAAGGGAAAAACCTTCAGAACATGAGAGCAACTCGTTCAAGGTCATAGAGCTGATAAATTGCAGAATTAGAATCCAAAGGTGGAATTTTGGTGCCAGTTCAGATCAGTGCTCTTTTATGTTTACACAAATGTACCCCTGTAACACTTTCAATTTCAGGTTCCATGTTGTCACTGATACTTAATATTGGCTTATAAAATTAGTGATTATGTGGTGTCACTAGACAATCATTTTCTCTAGAGAGAAACAAAAAATATTCCAATAAACCTAACTGGAATCCCTAATTAGAACTTAAATCCAAAACAAAATCATCATCATTGTACAATGCGAAGGAGAAAAAGATTTTTTTCAAATAAAGAAAAGGATTTCTTTTCTTTTAGAAGGATTTCGTCCTTTAAAGGAGTGTGGAGGATTAAACCTAGAGCCTTGCACACACTAAGTACATGCTCTATTACAGAACTGCACCCTCAGCCCCACCCTCTTATTTTAAAATAGAAACAATGTAGTGCATTTGCTTATTTTAAATCTTTGGATACCTGGAAATGGATGGTAATTTTTTTTACATTCTGGCAAACAATTCATTTTCCACTTGGTTGCTTCTTTAAAAATCATCTCAATCCCAGCAACTCAGGAGGCTGAAGCAGAAGGATCGTGAGTTCAGAGCCAGCCCTCAGCAACTTAGTAAGGCCCTGAACAACTCAGTGAGACCCTGTCTTTAAATAAAATACAAAAAAGGGCTGGGAGGCTGGGAGGCTGGGGATGTGGCTCAGTGGTTAAGTGCCCCTGGGTTCAATCCCCCATACCAAAAAAAAGGGGGGTGAGGCCTGGGGATATAGCTCCATTGGTAGAGTGCTTGCCTTGCAAGCACAAGGCCCTGGGTTTAATCCCTAGCACCACAAAAAAAAAAAAAAAAAAAAAAACTCCTTTTTTTTAACATGAGTTGGATTAAAACTTGGTGTGTCCCTGCTTCAGAAAGAAATTTATTGACTTTCTCAGGAATGAGTCAATTGGGGTGAGAGCTTGTTCCCCGCGGGGTGCCAGCTGCTAATGCACCTGTGTCCCTGTTGACCTAGGTGGCAGAGGAGCTGGGGCATCGCCCACCGCTGTAGCCAGCTGCACAGTTTAGGCCGCCTAGCACAACAGAACTTGGAAACACTTCAGAAAGCAAAAGGTAAACATTTCACACTTTTACAGTATCGCTTAGCTACTGTACATGTCTATAAATTGTAGTGGAAAACTAAGTGACTTTATCAGAGCTGAATTTTTACATCTGATCTTTTGAATGAAGCAGAGGCCTAAAATTAATCTGTAAGCTGCTCCTGATTTTAATCCCAAATTTAATTATTTGCACAGTGCTGAAAAAATGAAGCATTTCTGGACCATGACCAAACGGTTTGTGTTTTCTTATCAGGATGTACAATCATATTTACAGACCGCTCCGGCATGAGTGCAGTGGGCCACGTGATGCTGGGAACCATGGACGTCCATCACCACTGGACAAAGGTAAAAAAGAGCTGGAAAGCAAAAAATCCTCTTTGGTTTGTCATTCCTGTACTTGTGTTTTGAACAGTGGTATTACATGCATTAACAGAATTTTAGTCATTTTGTTTGTTTGTTTTTGTAACGGGCTTCAATGTGTTGCCCAGGCTGGTCTCAATCTTGTGGGCCCAGGTGATCCTCCCACCTCAGCCTCCCAGGTAGCTGGGACTACAGGTGTACACCCCTGCCCTGTACTAACAAGCCTTAAGCCATAGCCTCAGCCATCTTCCAATTAGATGCTCAGTATTCTGTAGCTCACATTCTTCAGATTTTCAAGGCAGTTTGTGTCTAGTAATGTTAAGTAGTCTTTTCTGAAGCCCAGCCTACAAACTTGCATTCTGTTGCTGGGTTTTTTTGTTGTTGTTTTTGTTTTTTTGTTTTTTGCAAACTGAACCCAGGGCCTTGTGCTTGCAAGGCAAGCACTTTACCAGCTGAGTTCTATCCCAGCCTCTGTTGTTGGGTTTTTAACAGATTTATTGAGTATAACTGACATTCAGTAAACTATGTGTTTACTGTATAATCCAGTGATTTTTGTCAGGTGGATATGTCAGTGAGCCCAGCACCACAGTCAAGACAGCTAATGTATCCATCACCTGTCAAGGATGTTCATGGCCCTCTGTAAACCCTCCCCACATTCCACCCCTCCCTCCCCAAGCAAGCATGGGGCTGCCTTCCTTCCCCGAAGATTATTAGTTCATATTTTCTAGAGTTTCACATAAGTGGAGTCATAGAGTAGATGTACTTTTTCATCCAGTTTCCTTTGCTCACTTATTTTGAGATTCTTCCATATTGTTAAAAATATGTAGAGCTAGTCCTTTTCATTTCTATGTACTGTGCCATAATGTAACTGTGTCACTGTTTTGAATCCATTCACCTATTGCTGGACTTTAGGTTTGGTCTGTTTGGAGCTTTTCCAAATAAAACTGCTGTAAGCATCATGTATAAATATGGAACATATATTTTTTTTCTCTTGGGTAAATACCTAGAATGGAATGGCTGGATCATGTCATAGGTACTCTAATTTTTTAAGAAAATGCCTAAAGATAGTCATCTTTTTAATTTTAATTTCAAATTTTGAATTTAAATATTCTAATAGGTATGCAGTACTATTTTATGAGTTTAATTTGCCTTTCTCTAATGACAGATGATGGTGAGCATCTTTTCATATGTTTATTTGCTGTCTGTGTATATTTTCTGCCCAAGTAGCTGTTCAAATCAAACCATGTATCTGATAAAACTGTATATCTAAAAATACATAAAGAACTCTCAACACCCAGCAGTTCAAACAAGAAACAGCCAGTCCAACTAGAAAATGAGCAAAAGAAATGAAAAGACCAAAGAGGATGTGCAGATGACAAGCACATAGGATGTTCACTGTTAGCCAGTAGGGAAATTCCATCAAAGCTTAGAGTGAGGGTGAGGGACGCAGCTGAGGGCTGGAGCACGCGCCTGGACTCAGTCCCCAGCACCACAAAAAGCAAAACAATAACTGTAATGCGATATCACTGCACACCACAGTGGCCAGAATGAAAAACAGCGCCACCACCAAATGCTGGTGAAGATGCAGAAAACTGAATCGTTCAGCCTTACTGTTGGGAACGTACTGTGCTAAAAGGCACTCTGGGAAAAGAATGCGGCATTTTCTTATGAAAGTAAACGTGCTCAGCATCTGACCTAGCGATTATGCTCTTGGACATTTATATCACAGAAAGGAAAAATTATGTTCACGCAAAATCACATTCATCCACCTTTTCTAAATCCTATTTACCTTTCAGGCTGGTCAAATTAGACTTCCTTGGAAACCATTGCTTGAACACCTCTGTATCCACATGCCCTGATGTGGCACTTAGAGTTCACTAAATTTGAATCTTTGCTTTGTTTCCTTGCATCCCAATTGTGAGGCCCTGGCAAAAGGAACAAATTCTTACAATACCCACCACAGTGCTTAACACAGTAGGTGCTCAGTAATATTTATTGTTTTTAATTGAATTTAGTTGATTAAGAGTAATTTTGAAGAAATAGAACTGGAGTTGATCTGCACACATGTACTTTATTTCCTTTTATTTTTTCTTCTTTTTTTTCGTGTTTTTTTTTGGTAGTAGGGATTGAACCCAGGGGCACTCCATCACTGAGCCACATCCCCAGACCTATTTTGTATTTTATTTAGAGACAGGGTCTCACTGAGTTGCTTAGGGCCTCACTAAAGTTGCTGAGGCTGGCTTCGAACTCGAGATCCTCTTGCCTCAGCCTCCCAAGTGCTGTGATTACAAGCGTGCGCCACCGTGCCCAGCTCATACACTTTATTTCTAAAAGTCTTTTTTGTTATATCATTTTGTCACCTAAACTCTTTTTTTTCTGCAGTCTCTTTAATTTCATCTAAAAATCTCTAAACCTACAGTGGTTTGTTTTGAATATAAATATTTCCAGCATTCTGTTAAATCTTTTTCTTCTACTTGAATTTTCCCTCTAGAAAAATAATTTTCTTCTTAAACATTCTCAATGCCATTTATTGGAATGCTGAGGTTGAGTTATTTTGGTAGCATAAAAATAAAAATGTCTTTCCTTTTCCTTAATCCTATAGCTTTTTGAAAGATTGCCAAGTTATTTTGACCTATGGAGGAAGCTGATGCTTTTAGAAGATCAAATCAGCTGTCTGCTAGGTGGCATACAGGTTGTTTATATCGAGGAATTACAGCCAGTGTTGACACTTGAAGAATATTACTCTCTTCTCAACGTCTTCTATAGTAGGCTGTTGAAAAGTAGGGCACCTTTTCACCCTCGGAGTCTCCGTGGCTTACAAATGATCCTGAACAGGTAAACTCCTGACATAGACCAACTGATTGATTCCCCTGGGTGGGTTGTGTGTGTAAGGGCATTAGATTGTTTTGTATTTTGGAATGTGGTTCTTAGGAATTAAAGAAAAGAACGTCACTACTATGTTAGCACCCCTCTTCTGCACATGACAAAAGCCAACATGAGAACATTGAAGGGTTTGGATCTCTAACATTCTTTGAATATATCGCCTCCCGCTGGGGAAAGTCAATCCTATGGAGAATGTCCCGGGATTACGTCAGTCGCCCACAGGGTGTGTGTACTCTGCCTGCCCTGCGCTGGGTACCTAAATGCATTCTTGCTCCATCTTTCCCTCTGACCACAAGGCACATTGCTTCTGCCATTTTACAGAGGACAGGCCCAGGGCCAGAAGTACATGGTCATTTAAATAAAATGTCATTGGAGGTTTTTAGTCAGTATTTTTCTGTTTTTAAGGTGGATTTTCTTGCTGACTCCTTTTCAGTCCTCTGGCAGGGAGTGGAGGGGTCAGTGATTTTCCCTTAATATATGTTTCATTGCAGTGACAGATATGCTCCAAGTTTGCATGAACTCGGGCATTTTAACATCCCAGTCCTCTGTGATCCAGCAAATCTCCAATGGTTTATTCACACCAAAGTGCAGCAGGCAAGAGAGAACATGAAAAGAAAGGAGGAGTAAGTACTGCTGGCTGGCTGTGACGTCATGGGGTTCAGTCTGGCTTTTAAAGAATCAGATGTTTGGAATTCACATTAGAACCATACAAAGGGCCTGGGCTCGGTGGTAGAGCACTTCCCTAGTGTGTGTGAGACCCTGCTTTCAATCCCCAGCACCAAAAAAACAAAAAAAAAAAAAAAAAACAGTATTAAACTTCAGAAATTGACTAATCTGTGGGTATTCCATATTTTTTATTCCCCACTGACAAGAGATTGGATGTGGCTTGTTTTATAAGCATAATAAATCATATTACAGTTTGAAAAGTAGGCTCACCTGCAATCCTAGTGGCTCAGGAGACTGAGGCAGGCAGATCAAAAGTTCAAGACCCTCTCTCAGAATAAAAAATTTTTAAAAGGGCTGGGGATGTAGCTCAGTGTAAAGCACCCCTGGGTTCAATCCCCAGTGCCAAGAAAAAACTAAAGTCAGGAACAGAAGAACAAGAGAATCAAATACAAATTCTACAGAGAGGAAAGTGTGGCAACAAGGGAGAAGTAGCTGTTACTTAACAGGAATCTTTATTGTCTTAAAAATTTTGAACTACTGATATGAAGAGAAACTTTATCTGCATTTTAGTTACATTGAGAAATTTGACAATAAAATCATTCTGGTTCATAAGCAGGCCTTTTCCCAGGTTGCTTGTACCTTTGAAGGAATCATACTATAGCAGCAGTTTCCTGATTTGTTAAAATTTTGCCCAATAAGGTTTGACGTGTCTGTTGGGAAGGAAGGAGGGTATTATATTCAAAAGACGGCTGTTGTTTCAGAGATGTTCCCCGGGGAAGTTTGCCCAGTGTTTCGTTTGTTCATTCGTTCAGCCGTCATTTACTTTGACTGTTGTGTGCCAGGAACTGATAGGTGCCATGGACAGGTGAAGTCCTGGCCCCGTCCTCCCGGAATTTGTCTCCTGTGAGAGATGTGACAGCTGAAATATGGCAGTGGTAGCTGCACCACAGGGTTGAGCTGAGCAGGAAGAGCCAAAGCTGCTGCTCTAGATGAGGATGAAGAGGCCAGGGCAGAGGAGCAGGCAGGAAGCACATGTCTGGGGAGGGGCGTCTCAAGGAGAGACCAGGAGGACAAGGATCTGGAGCCCGGCAGGGAGAGGAGCGGTGGTGGCCTTCGCTCACACCCAGTCCTGACACACTGCCTCTTTCCCAAGGTAGGCTCATGAGATAAAGAGAAAGGATGACAGCTAAGAACACGAAGCTGTCTCTTTAACAAGAGATAGGGACTCACTTTATGAAGAAAATAAATGAAGAAGTTGCATCTCTTCATTTCGTTTGTGGAATTGGTGACAACTCAGTCAGATCTTATCATGTGAATATCCTGCTTCCTGAGTGGTGTGGAGCATTTGTGTTGGTGGAAGTGCTCTGCTGAACTGCTCCTCTGCCCTAACCCTGGAAAGCAGTGCTAGCCAGCCTTCTGTAATAGCTGATCTTCCTGGTTGCTCATGATTCCTGCCCCATCCTCACAGACCCCTGGCCCAACCTCTTAGCCCCTCCTCAGAGAATATCCAGATTCCCACCACATCGCACTCCTTCACCCCCACACCTGGACCAAGCCTACCTGGTCCTCAGGTTTCCACATTCGTCCCCTCCCACCACCCCAGTCATTCTCATCCACTGAGTGAACCTGGTGGAGCCGTCCTCCCCGGCTCAGCTCCTAGGACCCTGCCTCACTCCTTTCACAGCAGCCCCACTTGCATGTTGTCTTCCAGGCTCGTTGGGCATGCTTCCCTCCCTGGCCCCTGGCCATTCCCAGAAGTCTTCACCTCTCTCTGCCTCTGCTCACATTTGCCTTCCTGGGAGGGCTGTCCCAGGGTCTTTGTTACCTTGTCAGCTGGGCTTCCCAAGTGACACGTGTGTTGGTCTAGGTACAGCAGTGAGGGTGGAGCGAGGTGGAGGTCTCCACTGCAGCCCCCACTAGAACCCCATGTCCCTACATGTCTAAGGACAAGACAGACACCAGTTCTGCCCTGAAGTTGTTTACTTTATAGACCTTAACTGAAGCCCTGGCGGAGCCAGAGGGTAGACGGTGCAACCTCAGGCAAAGAGGAGGGAACCAAGGGGCTCTCAGGGAGGCTGAGGGAGGTGGGGAAGAGTGAAGAAGAGCTCATGTCCTTTGGCGCCTGGTTTTGTTGTGAGCTGGCTGTTTGGGGATCTTCAGAAGTCACTACTGCCCAGTAGGTAAGCTTTAAGGGGCTCCTAAAGCTGAGGGTTTTATATTCTTCACTTTCTACTTTCTTCAGTCACTAGCAGCCACTAGATGAGGAAGAATAAGACCCCTTTAAATTATGCATTAATTAATTTTACCCCATTACTGCTAAAAAGATTGAACAAATATTTTTAGAGATACCTGTGGAAATAACTCAAGTATTACATGACAACTGTTATATCTTCTAAACATTATAATTTGACATTTATGGATGTCATTTTTAGTATTGAGTAGAGAGTTACAGCCCCAGTATGTAAGAATATATTTATATTTTGTTATTTTATGTAGTTATAACTTATGGCCTTATTACTTTTATTTCTCAATATAATAGGTTAAAGGTTATTGAAAATGAATTGATACAGGCTTCAACAAAGAAATTTTCTCTGGAGAAGTTATATAAGGAGCCCAGCATTTCTAGTATACAAATGGTGGATTGTTGTAAGAGACTTCTAGAACAATCACTGCCTTATCTACATGGAATGCACCTCTGCATTTCACATTTTTACTCCGTTATGCAAGATGGAGACCTTTGTATTCCTTGGAATTGGAAGAATGGAGAAGCCATGAAGTAACACAGCAATCTTTTATTTTTTAAAGAGATTAGAAACTGTTAAACTTATTTAAATCCAGTTTGATATGACAGTATCATTCATGTATTACAAGAACAAAGTTCCTAACTGCTGCTTTAAAAGTAGACTTCTAAAAATTAATTTCTTCAAGGAAACCTGTTTTAAAAAGGTTTTATCCCCCATTCTTATGATGTGAGTTGACAAGACTAGGTAAAATGATATTAGAGTGAAAGAAAATATTTTTAGTGATACATAATGAAGGATTCTGAGTCATATATTTTTATAGGAATGAATGTTGGTTTGGGGCTAAACAAGTATATATGTGAGTATAAACAGGTCCCACACCCAGTACAGCTCTGGAGTACTGGACCATTACTACAGGTACCCCACACTGGTCCCATAGTTCTATCTCATGGATATGTACACATGGATTTTTCAGTAACAGACAGTTAATATCCAGAACGGATGATTGGTAGGTAACAAAAATTAGATAACCAAATTTTGCCTAAGATAAAGAATAGAAGGGGAAAAAAAACAAATATTTAGTATTGACATTGTCCTTAGGAGTCTGATAACAGTTTATTAAAAATCTTCAGTGGCAAAATTTAGTTTTATACTCATAATGTCTGCGGTCCATTAAAAAGTCATAAACGTGGAACTGGGATTATGTAGCTCAGCAAGCAAGAATGTGCTTAGCATGCATGGGTCCCTAGGTTCAATCCTCAGAAAAAATAAAATAAATAAAACATTGTAACTCTTGGTAGCATGAAACCAAAAATCAGATATTTTTGACTCATTTGATGAGATTCTAACTGTTTTCATGGGCAAACACTATCCAAGGAAATCCTTGCTTGCTTCTCAGAGAGTTCTAGGAAGCAGAGTCAAGTATAAAATAGTTCAGACCTTCCAGGCTTTCTCCCACCCCTCTCAACTCCCACTGCCCTGTTCCTCCCAGTGTTGGAAGTCCTCTCTTTAGCTCTGGCCAGGTTAAAGCCTTTCTGAGTCACCTCTTATTCTTAGAAACACAACTTAACCCCAAATGAGTTACGGTGTCCACAGCCAAGGGACCAGTTCTCTGAATTCTGTACCTCTCTCTCAGATCCCCTGAGATTCCTTAACCAGATGCAGAACTCTCAGCCCATTTCTCAAGAGAACAAGGGGAATCCTGGTTTGGGACACGATTTTTATGACTCTTGCTGCTCTAGAAATCGGAAAGGAATTATTTTCCATAGTGCATTAGAACATAAAGATGTTAAAGTCAGTTCTTGAAGTATGTTTTAAATTTATAGAAAACATCAAATATTTAAGCAACTTCAATGCAAATGTGTATTCAAAAAAAGTATTGGTTTGTAATTGTGTATATCATCCCTTTTAACTTGTGCCTAACAACTTAACATTCAGATTTTGTTTTCTAATAAAATAAGTGGTGTTGCCAGTAAAGATTTTCCAGAGCCAAATAATGGGAGTGAAAAATTCCTCAAAGATTATATAAGATTTATTGGAAAATTAGGTTTGGATTGTGCCATTTCTAAAATTAACTAATATAGGATCTTCAGTACTAATGTTTTGAATTGGATTTTGTCTCAGTGGTCATTGTTACATAATAAATAATACTACATCAACAGAGAGCTGATTTTTCAATTACTAGTAGTTTCTTTTGTTGGCGGGGGTGGGGGGGATGTTTACTGGGGATTGAACTCAGGGGCACTTGACCACTGAGCCACATCCCCAGCACTCGTTTGTATTTTATTTAGTGACAGGGTCTCACTGAGTTGCTTAAGCACCTCACTTTTGCTGAAGCTGGCTTTGAACTCATGATCCTCCTGCCTCAGCCTCCTGAGCTGCTGGGATTACAGGCATGAACCACCGTGCCCAGCACTGGTAGTTTCAGTACTGTCCAGTTAGTAGTTTTCCAACTATGACAGGATAAGAAATTGGTTACTTAACGTAAAAGGGAAAACTGTCCAACCAGTGAGAATCACCAGCCCCTGTCTTTATAAAGCCTCAAGGGAGAAATGGTCTCCAGTGGGACCTAGCTCCAGATCACAGCTCAGGCTGTCCTGAGAGAGAGCTGGGTCCTGGCCTCTACGGAAGCTGTATCCTCTGCCCTGCTGTCCAGCAGCATCTTTTCAGGCTCTTCCTCTTCCTCCCTCCTACAAAAGTTTCCACCCCCAGGTAGCCTCCTTGAGCTACTAAGAGGGTGGTAGGCTTTGATGAGTGGGCAGGTAGGATAAGAGGTTTCAGGGCCACCTTGCCTTTGGAATCTCTAAAGATTAGTGTCCTTGGGGCAGGCCCATCCAGCTCAGGTCACTGCAGTGCCCCCACTTCTTCCATACTAACTGCCTATTTCATGGAGTCTCCCACTTCACCCCCAGCTGCCCTGGAAAATTCTGTCTAGGCTTCCCTTGAGCAAATCAACCAGGTCAAATCAGTCCAGTGGAAACTGATGGGCCCTCAAGGTTCCTCAGTTGAGGACCACCCACAGGCCAGGGATGCCACAGATGCATCAGGCAAGGCCTGGCTGACATGGTGGGTCACTGCAGGTAACCATTCCATGGGTAAGAATTGGCCCAAGTCCTAGGAGACTCTAAGTCCCAGGGGCTCCACAAGCTAAGTGGCCTGGGCAAAGCCCAGCACTGTCTTGTCCCCAATCTCCCCACCTATAAAAGGAGGTTCTGTCCACCCTAAGCAAGTCTGTCCCAGGGGGCCAGAATCCTGCCATGGGTGGTCCTTGGCCACCAGTCCATGCACCCCTCCCTCCTTAGCAGTTGTGAGGACAGAGAAGGAGGTGGGACACCAGTGCTCCACACAGATGAGACGGCTCAGTAGAGTGCCACCTTTTCCCTCCCCTCAAGCCTTTGCAACTACAACCTGGTTCCACTGGCCACTCTAAACCCTTCCCCAGGGTGACCTACCTGTAGTGCAGCATTTTAGGGATTTTTCCCCAAAAGTTGACAAGTTGCATGTGAAAAAAAACTAAGGTCTAAAATAAGGAAAAGACTTGTCCAAAGCCTTCAGACTGCAGCAGGCAGGAGAGGTGGCACTGGAACTCAGGTGTCCTGCAGCCATGAAGGGATGTAAGCAGGAGAAGTACCCCAGCTCTGGGCAAGTCTGCCACCAGGTGTTTGATCTGGAGCCCATCAGCTCTGTCCCCTCCTGCTCCATGAGAAGCCAGGCAGCACCTTTGGCCCTCACCCTCCTCATTCTGCCCTTGTTCCAGCCAGGGCATGGGATGCACTGAGACTACACAGGTGCCCATGGAGCATCATTTGCACACATCTGCACCAAGGTGCCCATCACAGCAGCTCATTTGGGAGAAGCTGGCTCAGCACAGGATGTGGCCCAAGCTGGAGGGACCATCAGACTTCCACCATCCCAATCTTCAAGAGGTGAAGAGTTTTTCATTTTCTCATTTGTCGCTACCAGAGGCACTGGCCTAGACCTGGTGTCGGTGTGCATGAGCCAGGGATCTGTAGGTCAGCAGGACAAGCAGCAAGGCCTTGAGGACATTGTGACCATGGGAGTAGAAACCAACCCTAGTGCCTCACTCTTATTTGCACTCAGGAACTCAGGATTTTTAAATTTGGGAGTAAAATCATTAAACTTTTCCTTCTTAGTCTCCCAACAAACAGGGAGATCATAGGCACTGATGACCCAGCAGGGACCAATCAGAAAGCTGTTGTGAGGAGCTGACACTGGGGGACTGAGCATCATTTAGCTGTGCCTTGGTGCATTAGTCTACAGTAGCTGAAATAAATTACAAACTAGTTGGCTTTAAACAGCAAGAATGTATTCCCTCACAGTTCTGAAGGCCCGAAATCTGGAATTGAGGGTCAACGGGGCTGCTCTCCCTGAAGTTTCTGGAGGAGAGTCCTTTCTTTGCCTTTGTAAGACAAATGACAGAGATGGGAACAATCCTCATGGATCAGCACTGTCTTTTATTCGGCAGCAGAGTCAGGCATTGGAGGGGCTCACTTTCTGTGTAGAAAATGGCCCCCAATTACAAAAGGGGTCTGTGTTTTATAGGTTACAATGACAGTGGCTTAATCACTGGAGACTGAAGCAGAATGTGTCAGTTTGGGCAGTCAGGAAAAACGTTGTAAAAAGTTCAAAACTTTTTGTTACTGGCTCAGGGCTAGAGCTGTTATATCTTCTTCCCCAGGATTCATTGTTACCCAGAGCTTCACTAATTACGTTTCTCCTTCCAGGACTCATCAGCAATGGGAAAGGGTAAAAGTTCAGGGCCTAGCACTCAGTCCCTTTAGGACCCATTGTTACTGGGAAGGATTAATGTTTGCCTTATTTTCCCTCCCTCCCTCCCTTGGGGTCATGTTGTCTTGGGGGTTGGCATTTTCCATATCCTTCAGCCTCTGCCAACCTCTGTCGGCTGTGGGCACTTTTTAACTTACAGCCAATCACTCCAATTCCTGTCAGTCATCGCGCATCTCCTCCTTTTCTCTGTGTTCAGTGTGTGTCAGTTTCAAAAACTCTGTCTGCCTAAGAAAACCCATAGGGCCCACCAGATAGTCCAGGATAAGCACCTCTTCTCAAGAGCCTTAACTTTGCCATATAATCATAAACCTTGCCATGTAAGGTAATGTCACCAATTCCAGAGATTGGGACAGGGGCATATCATTTTTGCAGGCCACTATTCAAGCCCCGATACCTGGTAACTTGGGATCACCATTACAAACCTTGCTTTGTTGTATTCTGCCCTTGCAGGACTTTGCAGAGAGAATGAACCATGGTGGGCATCATGTTCAGTCCATCTAAGATCTCAGCAGGATTGCCTCCTACATGAACATCTTTTCACATTCACTCACATCCCCCAAATTAGGGTCTCCCGGAAGTGCCAACCTCGATTGAACAGGGCCTTTTCTTCGGGTTAGCGCTAGCCTCTTACTTTTCTATTAGCCTGCTGTGAGCTTTTCTTTGCAGGGTTCTTTTCTTTGCTCCTTGACTGCTGGGTTCCAGAAGAAAACGGTGGTGTAGACCTTGTGCGCTGGTTACCCATTCATTGCCTCCTGGCTCCCGATCCACCCTTTAGCACCTACTCTCACACAGAATCCCGCCTAGGGCTCTCCTTTAGGGTGAGTGCAATGATAAACTTTCTCGGTAGGGGGCGCCTGCGTTACCTTGCGGGAGGAGCCGTGCCCCCAAGCACGCCTGGTCAGTGCACACGCCTGGTCAGTGCACACGCGTGGCACTGCCTGGCGGCAGCGATGAAAACCTAGCATAACCTGGTGACCACCTTCCTGCAGCCCGCTCTGCACGGACACTGAGCTCTGGGGCCCCAGCCCGTGCTCTGCCCCAGCTCCCCCTGCTTGCCCAAGACCTGGCCTGTAGGCACCCGACCTGTCCTAGAGAGAGGACGCCTACCAAGCTTTTTCTTTTTGGGGGGCTTTCCCTCAGCCTTAGTGCACCATATTGAGTTGTTTACATCTTTTAGTCATCCTTTAATGATATTTAATTTATATGTAAAACTTCCCTTGTTTAATCCTAGTTACTTGGGAGACTGGGACAGGAGGATCGCAAATTCCAGTCCAGCCTGGGCGTTTTAGTGCTGCTAAATAAACAAAAATAATAAAGAGCTAGGGGTGTGTCTCAAGGGTAGACGGCTTTCCGAGTATGCAGGAGACCCTGGGTTCCATCACTGCAAGGAAAGGGAAAAATACTTCCCCTCTACAGATCACTGGGGGATTCTGATTGTGGCCACCTCCCTCTAGGCATTGACCACCAGGGGCTTGCAATTGCAAACTCTTGCAACACCATCTCTCAAGAATATGAGCCATTCCTTTGAAATGTAATCCTCAAAGAGAATAGGCCTGTCTTCTAGACCAAGGGAGGGCAGAATCCTAACTTTGATCATTGCCAGCCAACAAAGACAGGTGGCCTAATCTCTTACACACTAACCAACCCTTTGTGCTTATTACTTCTCTCACTTTACTGAGCCCTATATTTCTCCCTCCCTTAAGAATGTCCAAATCACAATGGACTCAGCTCTTTACCTGCTAGACATCTTTAAGTAACTTCCTCATTTCTATTATGTAAGATGTTTTCATAACATGGGGTCCTGTGAAGCTCCTTAAAAATCGAAGCTAAGGATGATCCCAAATTGGACAGAACCAAAGTCTCAGCCCAAAGGAACCTTGGATTCAGGAGTAGGAGCTACATGAATTACAATCAAGGTCAGGGGTACTAATCATGAAATTAAAACATAGGACTGAAATAGCAAAAACCTTAGTGAAGCTGAAGTTCTCTGAAAAAACTGCCTCCATATTCAAGGTCTTGCAGGTTGTTTGGTCTCAGCTGAGTAGAACATTGAGTGTGGAGAGATGGTATGGTGCATGTCTAGAGCCAAAATTATCACCGGGCATGGTGGCACATTCCTGTAATCCCAATGACTTGGGAGGCTGAGGTAGGAGGATTGAGAGTTTGAGACCAGCCTCAACAATTTAGTGAGGCCCTAAGCAACTAAGTGAGGTCCTGTCTCAAAAAAAATAAAAATAAAAAGGGCTGGGGATGTGGCTCAATGGTTCTGTTTCAATCCCCAGTACACACCCTCCGAAAACATAGAGCCAAAATTATCCCGGGCAGTCATAGTCCCTTTAGAAAAATAGCCATTTGCTTTTAACCTTTGTATCTGGCTTGTGACAAAGGTATTGTTATGCTTAGTTAATGTTTGCTAGTGGGTCTCCTGAAAAGGAGACCACTAGCCTCTACCAACCCTAAAAGCTAATAATACCATAAGATATCATCTGAAATCTATAGAAAAGATTTCCCTGCCTTGCTGTAACTACCTACCTAACACAGTTACCAATGAATTTGTTGGATGTTGATGACTTTCTTCATTCTTTGGCTGTAAAAGGTGATGTAACCTCTTCCACTTCAGAGCCCATCATTCAGGGTAACTTGAATCTGTTCCCGGGCTTTAGGCACTCACATTTGGCTCATAATAAAATATTTCTTTTTTCCTTGAAAGCAGAATTTTTCTTTTTGCATTAACATTTTAAAAGACACAACAGTGTCCAGTCAAGACCCAAGACATTGTCAGACCCTTCAATCCAAAGAGCCCTTAAAACCCTTCTTCGCTGGCCAGTGGGAGATGAATTTGATCATGCCTCCTGTCTCCTTATCAGTTAAACTCCAATAAAATGTTTTCTTTTTGCCAAAACAAGTGTGCCATAGAATTGGCTTCTATGCACATGGGACAGCAAGTCCTTGCTTAGTACCACTTGGCCCCAGATGGATATCACTGACTTAGCAATGCCCCACTCAGGAGCCTGGCTCCTTCCTGGGTGCTCCCCAGTTGTAGGCCTCTGTGCCCCTAGCCTCCTGACTCTGGCTAGCTATTGCTAGTTACCCAAAACAAAACAAATCTTATTGAATATCTACATCCTTGGCACCGAGATTTAGCAGCCTTGCCCCTGATGACCTGATCTTAGCAGCCTACCTCTTCCTCAAAGCAAGGCACATGGGTTTGTGATTGACTTTTCTCCACTCAGGGTAGCCTGGATGTGTTCTGGAGGGAAGAGCTGCTGCGGTACGATGGTCTCGTGGACCCAGCTAGCAATGAGTGGGCACAGAGGCATGCTTGAGGTCCCAGGCTACATAAGGGGGGATGTCCCTGGCATGCAGGTGAGGAGGCGTCGAGCCCATGGGCTTGTAGGAACCAAGCCCTGCACATTCACTACAGTGGCCCACTGTCCCTGGGTGGCCTGTTCTAGTTGTGTATCCCAGTCAGAGCCAGTATACAGTCCTCCTCTCAGCCCAGGTGCGGCCTAGGTGGCCAGCCCCCTAACCCCTACCACATGGAACCTAGGGCAAAACCCCACATCCCATGTGGAGGCTGTGCCTTACTAGGCCCCTCATCTCCATCCAGCCAAAATCCAAGGTGAGTCCAGGAAGATATCCTGGTTCCTCCTCCTTTGTGGGCCTGGAGCAGGAGATGGCACAGACTGGGGCCCAGGGAAGGAACTGTTCCCATTTAGGAGTCTCCTGGGATCATGAGGTGGCACACAGGCTGAGAGCCCCCATCTACAAGGATCAGGACAGGACCCACTCCCTCCACCCAAATGGCTCTTGGCCAGAGGGCCAGGCAGGGAGATTTGATGACCAGGCTCAAGACACCTCCAGGAAGCATCTTGCCTGTCCCCATGCTGGGCCTGAGTTTCTCAGCAGCTGAGCTCGGGGGGAGTAGCAGGTCCTGCTGGACAGGTGTCAAAGCACAGGACTGTGTGGAACAAGCCCCCACCCCTCAGAATCTCTCTCTCCCATCAGCCAGGGCTGGCCTTCCCTTATGTATATCACACCCAAGAGAGTTTTTGCTGCAGCCTCCCTAGTGGACACTGAGCAGGCCCCCTTCCTAACCCCCATCTTGTTTGTGCTGCTTAGCTGGGCTTCACACCCAGAGTCGAAGGCCCAGAACTCTATTCACTAATGCTCTACTCACTATGGCTGGGCATAACCCACCACGGCCCTCGGCAGAAAGGTCATACTTGTCACCACAGGATACAGGGAAAGCTGGTTCCAGAACATCCGTGGTCACATGGTCACAGACACCATTCAGAGAATGTACCAGACCAGCAAGGTGGACATCACAGGTAGCATGGATGCTGGGCCAAGTTGGGGTTATGAATGAACTGGGCCAGGGGATCATGGTACACAGGAGCCAGCCCAGGTCCCTCCCACTGCCTCCATCTGCAGGGCCAGCCATCCAGGTCTGGAGCTCACTGGGGTTCCCTGTTCAGGGTTATCACCCTCAACTAGAACCCTCTATTCTGACCAAAAACACTTCCTCAGGTGGCGGGGTTGGGGGGCGAGCTCAGCATGGGTGCGGCAGAGAATGTAGACATCCATAGGTCCATTTTCCCCTGAACAGCCTAGGTTAGCATGTTCTTTGTACTGCCTGATTAACCAGTTAGCTATCCTGGGATTGGCATTAAGTCTAAGCAGGGGAGGCTGTGGTGAGACAGAAGGAAGAATTTCCTAGCCATCAGAGACCTCACCAGCGTCAGGATATGGTAAGCCCATCATTGGGAAGCAAATAGCTACTACCAAGTACCTCAAGACCTCAATGGCCATCCAACTGAGGGCACCAGGGTGTCCTTGGCCTTACATTTCCTACACATTAACAGGTGTTCAATAAATACACAGATTCAGCATGTCCAAGGGAATGTGACAGGCTCCTGAGGTCCACTTGTCCATGTCCACAAAACCAGCATCCAAGAAACCTAGGTTCAAAGTTTCCTTTCCTCTGACCCTAGAGCCTTTATCCATGCAGGTCACCCTCAGGGATGCACAGGCCCAAGGGACACACATCAGCCTCCAGCCGTGGTACAGGCAGGAACAGGGAATAGGTGCACACCTTCCTGAGGGAGTCATGCACTCAGAGGACCTTGAGATCCTTGGCTGAGGGTTTTCCCTTGCTTCCTCTGGGCCAGGCTCTGGACTCAGGCCAACTGGCTTTGGAAGCTGCATTGGTGCAGGGTCATGGGGATGGTCCTGTGTAGCTGGGATCCCCAACGTGAAGAGGGGTGCACAAGGGATATAAGATTTCCTGCCCCCTCCAAGTTTATTCCCTGGAGAATAAGATGCAGTTCCAAACTGAGGATGCATCTGCAGTAATTAGTGGTTCCCTGTCCTCATCTCCCGCCACAGCCACCTTCTGTGTCCATCCCTGCCTCACCTGAGCCAGAGCACCCACTTGCCTGTCCTTCATTCCCTCCCGAGCCACATTGCCTACTCTAAGCCCCTCTGTGTCTCCTCAGGATTAAAGGCGCTACTGCACTCTGTGATGGCTCTCCAAAAGCCCTCCCACTCACAGCCTCACATCCTCCCCACGTGGGCCAACCGGTGCCCCAGTGGCTCCAGGATCCATTTCAGCTTCCCATCTCATAATTTTGCTCAGGCTGTTCCTGCTCACCAGAATGACTTGCTTCCTGCTGTATGAGTACCCAGGACCCTGTGGTTTGCCCATGCCCCGCCTGACCTCTCCCAAGTCTGTCCACACAACCTCTGGCACCTTCTCACATGGAATTCTGACCTGGACACTTGTCCTAGGCTCTGAGCTTGAGGAGCAGAGCAGGAGGGAGCATTTCCTATGCGCAGAGGAGCAAAGCCCGGAAAAAGCTGACCTGGAAGCAACAGGTCGCTAGCCCCCTTCTGCCCTGAGTACTGCCTGCAAAAGCCAGGATGGCCCAGGCTGTGCCCCAGGGACGCTAGGCCTGTGGGTCCCACTTATCCAGACCTGTTCTCATCTTCATCAAGGAGGGGTCTCCTGGCTATGGATGGAAACTAAACACATTGCTTTGACTCCAACATCAGAACTGGATTACTGAACCACAAAGAGTTAAGAGTAAAATACCAAGACCGCTTGGGAAGTAAAGAAAGTTCTAGAAGACATGGTGTCTCAAAATCTAAGTCAACTTTATATTAGGTTGAAAGCATGCGGCAGGTTCCTCAGAACCCTGGGAGATTCCTGTACTTCTGGGGCAGGCGGCCCATGGGGCCCTCACAGAGGTGCAGGGGCAAGCAGGTGGTTGCTCTGGCTATGACGCTGGGAAACGTGCTTAAAGGGTGTGGTGGGACAAATGCTCCCAAGGTTCAAAAGGTAAACCTGTTATTCCCAGTAAGGACATTTTTCAGCTTGCCGGTGAAGGCCAAGGTGGGAGAAGGGCTGGGAGAAAACGTGGCCAGTTGGGGCAGGGGGGCCCATCCAAGGGGCCTGCGGACTGGCAGAGCCCCTCCTGGGGGTGAGATGGTGACAGGGATTACACGTGGCAGGTAGGGGCAAAGGGGCTGGCCCAAGGGGCCCGCCAACTGGCAGAGCCCCTCCTGGGGGTGAGATGGTGACCGGGATTGCTGCGAACTGCGGGGAGATTCTTGCTCCAGCTTTAGTCTGGCTGGGGGCTGGTGTAGTTGGAAGGAAGTTTCTAGAGTCCGGGTCTCTCATCGCAGCCTCCAGACGGGGTGGCGGGGCAGGCCTTTGCACTATGGTGGTGGCCAGGCCCTGGGGCCTGAGAGGGGTGGCCTGAGCGCCCGCGCGGGGGGCTGCGGTCCTCTCGGCGGCTTTCTCAGCAGCTGCAGGTGCTTGGGGCTTGACTGGCGGGTGGGTGATTTCTCCAGTTATCTCATTTACCCAGAAAAATGTATCCAGAGGTTTCTTCCCCGGTCCAAATTGACTCTTAGACATATCTAAAAGGAAGAAAAAAGAGGCAAAACAGGTGCGCCTCCTAAGCCGCCGTTGGAGGGTCAGGTCAGAGGCAGCGGGAGGCACCTGGGCACCCACAAACGCGCACCTGCGCCGAGGCCTACCTGTTCCGGGGCGCGTTCTTCACGGTGCTCCAGAAATCTTCCCACGACCAGTAACAGGCCCAGCTGGAGGCTCCAGATTTTTTGTAATTGACTTTTTGAAATACAAAAAGTTAATTTTACAATTAAAATTTTAAAGTTAAATTTAAAAATTGAAAAGTACAGCCCTCCAAATCCTTGGGTTCTGCATCATGGATTCAGTCAACCACAGATCAAAAATAAAGGAAAAAAGCTGGATCTGTATGAACACCCACAGATTCTTTTCCTGTCATTATTCCCTAAATAATGTAATACCTAGTTATATAGCATTTACTTTGCATTAGTAATTTAGAGATGATTTAAAGTATATGGGGCCGGGCGTGGTGGCGCGCGCCTGTAATCCAAGCGACTTGGGAGGCTGAGTCAGGAGGATCGCAAGTTCAAAGCCAGCCTCAGCAATTTAGCAAGGCCCTAAGCAACTCAGTGAGACCCTGTCTCTAAATAAAATACAAAATAGGGCTGGGGATGTGGCTCAGTGGCCGAGTGTCCCTGAGTTCAATTCCTGGTTCCAAAAAAAATAAAAATAAAAATAAAAATAAATTATATGGGAAAATGTGTGTAGGCTATATGCCAATATGACATATGCCATTATATATAAGGAATTTGAGCATCCTTGAATTGTAATATCTGCTGTGGGTCCTGGTACCAACCCTGTGAAGGTGCTTAGGGCTGAGTAGATACCGAGTGTACTTTACCTTCTGACCTAGTTCAGATATATATGAGTGTGTACACAACAATTTCATGGGAAATCGAATGGTTAAATGCAATGGTCTCTAATATTTTCTACACGTTTAAATTCTGTATTTCTTATGAGAATGCTGGTGCCACTCCTTAACTCATACAGAAAGCAACAATGAAAAGCTTGAAAACACTCAGAGAACACTGTCTTCTATCATCAATAGAGAATGGGAGATAGTATGCAAAAGAAACAAAGCAAAATAAAACAAAAATCATTCCTAACAAGTTTACAAAATCATGACCTTGTGTGGTGGGCAGAATGGTTCTCCCAAAGATGTCAATGCCGTAATCCTAGGAACCTGTGAATATGTTTCAGGACAGGGTGTTATAGTTTTGGAACTGGATTGTCCCCCAGGGGCTCATAGGTGAAGGCTTGGTGCCCAGCTGGTGGTGCTACTGGGAGCTGGTAGAAACTCTAGGAGGTGGAGCCTCCTCTGAGGAAGTAGCTCATTGGGGGTGTGTCCTCAAGGGGCATATTTTGTCCCAACACTTCTCTTTTGCTTCCTGGCTATGACCTTTGCTGTACCACCACCAACTGTTGCTAACTTTACCATGGAAAGGGCTAAGTAGGAACCAGGAGAAGGAAATCATCAACAAAATGAATGAGCCTGGACGTGGATTTTCCCTAGAGCCCCCTGACAGAACCCAGGACAGCCAGGCAAGGTGGCGCTTGCCTGTAATCCCAGCAATTTAGGACACTGAGGCAGGAGGATCAGGAGATCCAGGCCAGCCTGGGCAACTTAGGGAGACTATCTCAAAGTTAAATGGAAAGAGCTGGTGAGGGTTGGGGATGTAGTCTAGTAGTAGCTTGGCCAGCATATGTGAAGCTATGGGTTCAATCTCCAGTACACCTCCCTCCTCCATCTGGACCCCTCCCCTTTGCCCCTTCCCCACCAAAAAGGGGGAGCTGGTGGTATAGCTCAGTAGTAGAGCACTTGGTCACCATTTCTAAGGCCCTGGGTTCAATCATCAGGGAAAGAAAAACAAAAAAACACCAAAATCATGATATTGGTTTTGCAAGGCCCTAGACAGTGTATCAAGCCAGCTTGCTGAACTCAAGGTCAGCAGCACTCTGAGAAAATAAATGCAGCTACATCTGTGACCATTTGTTGCAGCAGCAATAGGAAACTCAGGCATTCTGTGGATGCTGCCCCAGAATCAGGCAAAGAGTATTTGCCCATCGGGCCCCAGAGGTCCACCAGGCCATGAGAATGTCAGCACATTCTGCAGGTATTCCCAGAATAAGGATGGCTGAAGCAGGGGCATGAGTTGAACAGGCAGGGGCTGCTGGGATTGGGAGGACTGGACAGGTAAAAAGGGTTTGACTCTCACCTCTCAGAAGATTGTGGGGTGGAAGAGTCTGTGAAGGAAGCTTCTGAAGAGTAGGAGGGCACTAGAAGGCTGGGGGCTCCTAGCAACCTGACCTTTATTATGTAAAGCATCTCACTCTATCCCAACCTGGATTCCATCAGAGGATCTCAGCCCACTCCAGAATGAACACACACATACACACACACACACACACACTGCTCCAGTGCTGTCTGTCTGTCATGGTACCTGATGTTCCCAGCCTGGGGGTGTCCCTGACATTGTCCTTCCCTTCCTGACGTTCTTGCCCTTCCTTTCCCATAGCTCTCTGACAATTCCATCACATGGTCCCACAACAGCATCAGGGTTTTTGTTTTCCCTGGGGAACACTTATTTTTAGAAAAGTGGGGATGTGCACCTCTGCAGGTTTATGTACTCACCTGGATTTGACTCGCCCAAGCTCTCACACTGTTTGTTTGTTTGTTTGTTGTTTGGGGTTTTTTATGGTTTTAAAAATATTGTTTATTTTAATGAAGCTGGTACAGACAATGTCCCTTTAAAACCCATATCCCAGGCCAAAAGTACAAATAAAAATCAAAGGCAGCCTGGGGATATAGCTCAGTTGGTAGAGTGCTTGCCTTGTAAGCACAAGGCCCTGGGTTCAATCCCCAGCACCGCAAAAAAAAAAAAAAAAAAAATCAAAGGAGCAGTGTTCTGTTGTATACACTTTGGCATGAATACCTCTACTAACTGAAAGGTAGAAATTTTCTGGGATCTTCTGATAAGTTTTTTTTAAATCTTAAAATGCTTTTCTCTTCAGTGAAGCCATCTTTGGAGATGGTCATCATTCTCACCATGTCTGTTGTCCTGACTCCAAAGTGATATTCCTCCTCTGTTGGTCCAGACCCTCATATTTTAAAAGTAACATCGAGGTAAGGAAAGGGCATTTTCCCACAGTTCAGTTCAATTCTCTGAAAAACTTCCATGACAGTCCAGGAGTGAACCAGTCATGTGCTAGAACTTCAGGGCCAACTGGAAAGTCACTGTACACACTCACATGGTTGATCTTATTTATCACCACAAGCCTGAAAATGCTCAGTCCTGAAAAAGGGGTCCCCTCTGTGTACACGTGTAATTTTTTAAAAGGAGAAGGCAGTTATGAAGGGAGCCGAGGTTCAATCACCAAAAAAATCAGCACAATGAAAACAAACAATAATGAATAATGAGCACTAGAATCCAAATTACCAGGTGTTTTAAAGAGATGGGTGCCAGTTTTCAATTCCATTTGAATACCACATTACAAAATAACTTTTTAAAAATAAAAAAGGATTGAGGGAAAAGAAAAAAATTAAAAGAATATCTAAACCGTTGAATGACCCCGTTTGTTACTGATAAACTTCAATCAGGTCTTCTTCCTCCATTCCCAGTTCTTTTGGAGTATGTAATGTACAAAGCTGCAATGGCAGTGCCCGCCAGGCAGACGCAATCAAGTCCACCGCTGCCCAAGTGGCCCCGCCCCCCTGTCAGCTCCCAAGGCAGGCAGCAGGCGGGCACTGGGTTTACCCTGCAGTCCAGCTATTGCCTCAGGTCTTGGGCTGCCTACCAGCCCACCAAACGACCTCGGGAGGCTTCCTCCCCCTGGTCTGGTGCAGGAAATGCCTGCAAGGAAGGCCGGAGGGATGACAGCTCCCCTGCCCCTTCCCTGCAGCTAGCCCGCCATTGGTCCATTGGTCAGCCTGCCATCACCAGCCATTGGTCTGTTCATCAGCCGGTTTTTGCCAGCCATTGGCTGATCCCTAGCCTGCCAAATTCAACTTTCAACAATTGGCCCTATCCTCATTTTACCGGCTAAGTTCGAGAACTTAAAAGAAGCTCCTCGGCCATGTTCTCCCCTTTTTTTCTCTTTCTCTTTCTCTTCAGGGCAGATGCTGTTCATTTTCCTAATAAAAAATCTCTTGCGTGAGTTCCCGCATCCGGAGTGGTTTTTCTGGGCACTTTTTCACCTTTCAGTATGATTATCAGCAATTCTCTGACCTTCAAAGAGAAACCTGAGTGAATTCATTGGAACTCCCTGTCTCTGACAGTACGATTCTTTGAGTTTCTTGAGATGTGTTGTCATTTTCACTTTGAAGTGAATCTCACTGCTATCCTGTCCAATGACGTTGAGTTTAATGTATTCTCCTTCTTTCTTATACCCCAAGTCCTCAGTTGAAGATTTTGCCTCCTGGTGATAGTGGCTTCACCCAGGGGTCTCCGCACAGTAGCGGCCTGCAGTAGGCAGAACCTGGCTCTGGGGTTCACAAAAATCCTCACACTGCCTTTATGCCCTCATCTCCTGTAATGGTTAATTTTTTTTTTTTAATGTGGTGCTGAGGATCGAACCCAGGGCCTCACACATGCCAGGCAAGTGCTCTACCACTGAGCCACAACCCCAGCCCCTGTAGTGGTTAATTTTAATTGTCAACTTGATTGGATTAAGAGATGCCTATGATTAAGAGGCTTCTGGGTGTGTCAGTGAGGGCGTGTCTAGGAATGATTGGAATGTGGGATAGTGGAAGTGGAGACCCTCCTTAAGCGTGAGCAGCACCACCCAATAGGATGGAATAAAAGCTGGAAGAACAAGGAAGCAGATGCAGATACAGGCTCTGCTCTTCTTGACCCGGTTCTTGATTGCTGCTTACATCCTCTGAGGATGTCGGACTCTCACTTCTTCAGTCTTCCAAAGCGGAGTCTGCCAGTGATTCTCCAGGTAGTTTCCAGAAGCCTTGGTCTCAGATGAGGGTAGCACTGTTGATCCTTCTTGTTCTGGGGCTTCCACCTCTTGGACTGCGCAGTTACTGGTTCCTCCAGCTCTCCAGCCTGCAGATGGCCATTGTGGACTATCCAGCTTCTGGTCCTGTAAGCCAATCTAATAAATCCCCTTTTTATAATCATACCTCCTGTTGACTCTGTTCCTCTAGAGAACCCTGACTAACACATCTCCCTAAAAATTAGACCGTGTCCCCATGTTGCCAGTGGCTGAGACTGTCCCAGCTCAGGCCCAGCTGGAGCATGGCACTCTACAGACCCAGGGCTGTCACGGAACCTGGGTGATGGTCAGGTGAGAAGAATTCACTAAGCCAGAAGCAGTTGAGAGTTTACTGAAGGAGGATACACTGCAAGGATACAGCAGAGACATGACAAAGATATTTCCCCAAGGCTGAGAGGGGGGAATATATGGGTTTATATGTGCTTCTGAGTTCTTTGTTCGACTTTAGTGGGAGTTATGTTAAACAAGGGGTGATAGACAGACTCCTGTGCCTTGTCCATAATGTTTATTCCACATGTTCCAAATGCTCATTCTCTAGTTTGAAATCAGGTTCATGAGATGCAAGTAATGTATATGAGGCCTTTTTTTATGTATCAGTTATTTACTTAGGTTCTTGGTAAGAAATTTAGAACACCAATGTGTGAGGATAAATTCCATCTGTTAGATGAAAACTGGATCACATGTAGCCCTGGAGCTGAGGAATAGCTTTGATTTGGGGTAAAAATTGTGAGTCCACAGACATTTAATCAACCTTACACTGCTCTGTAATCTTATTTTTCTCTTTCTCTGTGTTGAAGATTTCACCTTCCTGGTGTCTGGGCTTCCTCAACTTCTTGAAGTAAGAATCAGTGAGGTGTTTGGGGATTTTCACATTGCTGATATCAATCTTTGTGGAGGTGGTGATAACAGATTTCTGGTGTGTTTTACACAGAGGAACTCAATTCAGGGAAAGAGGTCCCATCACAAGTACCAAGTCACTGCTCAGCTGCTTCAGGAAAACCACTCTCTTGTCTCCGCAGTGCCCAGTGAGGATGGTCAAGATGGTCCCAGTAGTGATGTTGGTTCAGTTTTCTCACATGCTGACTGAAGGGATTTTTTGTGTGGCTCAACAGCTTTTGTGTCACGTCTTCAGTTGGATAATATATAGGTGTTTTGTGAAGCTTAACCACCCTGATACCGCTGTCTTGTCACCACCTGTGGGGGTCTCTCAGTCATGCCCCGCATGGAGGAGAAAGGGTTAACTTCCAGAGGAGAATGTTGGCAGTACATCACTCAAGTACCCATAAACTTATCTACTCAATAAACACACAAGAGCCAATACTCCTTTTAAATGAGATGGGGCATGACGGGTCTGGCCATACCAGCTCTGGCCACTTATTGCATGGAGTAGCCCAAATCTCTTTTGTTTAGAGACAGAGGTAAAAAGGGGTCAAGGAGCAGGAGGAGCTTTTCTGTGATGGAAAAGATAGGGTGGAGTTAGGGGAGCCATTCTCTTAGGGGTAAAATTCCAGAACGAGACAGGGAACCACTCCCACGCAGCGCCTCATGCCTCCCGGCAGTTCCTAAAAGCCAGGCCTCTACATCCCATGGCTCAACCTAGTCTGATTCTGCTAAATAAGAATGGCTTCCCACAATCACCAGCTGGTTTTGTGACAGTAGCAAGAACCTTCCTCTTCTTCTTTTCAGCCTTAGATCTAGCAGCTGAGTGCTTCCTCTTGTCCTTGGCCTTTTGGGAATACATAGCAGATCGGGAGCATCTGCCAATTCCTCTAACCAGGACAGGGTTTCGGTTGAGTGGTCTTCCCTTTCTTGGGTTTCTTATCTTTAGGGTCTCCCTTTTTAACCTTGCCAACAGCATCAGCTTTCTTTGCTCCAGGTTTCTTCTCCTTAGTGTCCAACTTCTTAGCCTTTTCACCCGCCATCTTGCAAGATGGAAAGTTACATGTGAGGCCTTAAACAGACCTCTTAGGTTCCCTTCTTAGGTTACTTTAGGTCAAACTTGAGGGCCTCTGCCCATGTTCCTTGGGATGGTTGAGCAATCCTGAAAAAGCAGGATCTTGCTGTTTACACTTAGGGGAAGTTAGCTCTTTCTGATAACCACAACAGGGTAGGATGAAAGGCTTACATCAGCTCTGCTGATTGAGGGGTGGGGTCTGGGATGAGGGTCCCTAAGCTATCTTTCCTCAATGGCTACCATGTGTCATGATGCTGGCCCATCTCACTGGCAAGAAATGGAATGACTGTTCTCTTGGACTGGCTGACCCAGATCATACAGCCTGGCTTTTCTCCTCCTCATCTGCCTGGTGGTGTCCACTTGATGTGGGGCAGTCCATGAGCACTCTGGATCTAAGTGGAAGATTAATCTCCTCTGTGCCTCCAGGTGTTCACCACTTGCCAGCCTGCCATGGGCAACGTTCCCCTATGGTGTTGGCAGTCTCCAGTTTTCTCAGGGACTACTGTGGGCCTGTCCCTAAATCAAAGCCATTGCTAAAGTGAGGAGAGGCCCTCTGTCTCCTCTTCCCTTCATCCCATTCATCCCCTTCAGCCACTACACTTGGTCAGGCCTGAATAAGCCACTTGCCTTCTTACCCAGCACTAGTCCATCCCTGTCCACACAAGGGCAGGTTTTCCAGGAAATATTTATTCCTCCCATTACCTCATCTATTACCACCCAATCTTGGAAACTTGGCTTACTTTGAGTATCACCAGGCTTAAATTTTACTTGTTCCCACTGTGACATCCTATGCTTGGTAAATATGAACTTTTGTCTTCCAAGCATCTGAAAACTTCTATTGGTGGTAACTGGTCTACAACAGGTTTTGAGATGCAAATTTACACACATATCAGTCTGTAGACACGCTACAGTCCCCATGGGGTCTTTGCCATCTAAAACTCTGCTCTTCCACACCAAATACCTGCCTCATGTATGTTTTCTTACTATAATGCTAATGCACATCTTTCTAACTGGCACAATTATACCCAAAATAACTTGGAATTAGAGTGACCACTTTGGGAGAACTGTGATATAAATAAAATTGTTCAATTGAAAGTTGCCTTAGAACAAAAACAAAAAGCAAAGGTCTGACTGCCTAATGGTTTGCTGTCTTTAAATGAGAAGGCTTCCAAATACAACTTGAACTGAAAACATGCCTCCCTGAAATATTCTGTAGCTCTAAGTCACATAAAATATGAGCATCGTATCCTTCATCAGCACCTTTGGATGGTGTTCAGGATTCAGGATTAGCTTTAGATGCTGACACATCCCATCTGGTGCCATTTCCATATCAGGTTCATGGTTTAAGTCACAGAATATTCACAGAATATTAGGTAAACAAAAATGTTGGCTAGCAAATCACTTCATCACATAACTGTCAATATTGGTAAAACATTTTAAGTATACTCTAGTTACCAAAGAGGAGAGAACCCTCAAGAGGCTGTATAAACGACAGCCTTTATTTCATATGGAAGGCATCATTTTCTTCCTTTCCACTAGTAAACTGGGCTTTAAATTTCTCATGGCTTAATAAAAGTCTCCACTACAGTCAGCTTCCTCTCCACTTTTTCTACCGCACTTCCTCTTTTTCCTTCTTTTGAAAACTTGACTTTATTCAAAAAGATTGAGTTCAGTTGTTACAGAATTTTTAGTTTAAAGAAATTTATTAAACTCCTTTTTTTAAAAAATAATTTTTAAGTTGGGTGTGGTGGTGCACGCCTGTAATCCCAATGGCTCAGGAGGCTGAGGCAGGAGGATCGCAAGTTCAAAGCCAGCCTCAGCAAAGGCAAGACCCTAAGCAACTTAGTGAGACCCTGTCTCTAAATAAAACACAAAATAGGACTGGGATGTAGCTCAGTGGTTAAGTGCCCCTGGGTTCAATCCCCAGCATCCCCCCCCTCAAAAAAATTTTTTTAGTTGTCAATGGACCTTTATAAAAATATTTTTTAGTTGTTGATGGACCTTTTATTTTGTTTATTTATTTATTTATTTATATGTGATGCTGAGAATCAAACACAGTGCCTCACACATGCTAGGCACTATCTACCACTGAGCTACATACAGCTCATTTAAACTCCTTTTTATGGATGCTAGAAAATTGTTAGATAAAAATTGTTATCTAACAATTTTTTTAACTAGCTATGAAAAACAATAGGAAAAGGCAACAATTTCTATCTTTTTTTGGCGGGGCGGGGGGAACCAGGGATTGAACTCAGGGGTGCTCGACCACTGAGCCACATCCCCACCCTATTTTGTATTTTATTTAAAGACAGGGTCTCACTGAGTTGCTTAGCACCTCGCTTTTGCTGAGGCTGGCTTTGAACTTGCAATTCTCCTGCCTCAGCCTCCAGAGCCTCTGGGATTACAGATGTGCACCACTGCTTCCGACCATCAATTTCAAAATAAAGAAAAGTCTTAGCATAACTCAGAGTCTTTATCACATTAAAACACTAACACAACCCTTAACTCTGTTCTGAAGTCGTGTATAGTGATGAACAGTTGGGTTTTGGTTTTTTTGCTTGTTTTTGTTTTCCATTTTCTCTGAGGAGGCATGGCTCTCTTCAGAGAATATGTTCATATCCATTTCTACATGGAGTTACTCTTTTTGAAATTCTTCTGTGACTCTAGGTACACCATTGTGAACTTTCTCCATTAACTTTTCCCATTCTGTGCCACACTTCTGGGTTGTTTTGGGTACATGGAAATCCATTCCACATGTGCCCATACGCAGACCACACATTGGGCAGAAACAATCTGGGTGATGTAACAGCAACACCGTTGAATAAGCGGCTTCTTAATCAACCAGGCACATGATAATTTTGGAACCAGTCAGTATCTTTGCTGGCTTCTTTAGGCAAATGCAGCTTTCATGTATTAAAACCTTCTGCAAATTCATCAGCTGGAAGGAATGCCAATGTAGACAAATGGCACATTTTAAACATACGTTCTCATCACTGCTGTGTTGTGTAGCCAACAGATTCATCTGAATTGTCTGCCAAATGCATAGGACTGAATGGAAAAAAAAACATGCTTTATTGGCCCTGTGGCTTGGATAAGCATCTTCCAAAGGCCCAAGTGTTAAAGGCTTGATCACCAGACTGTGGTGGGATCTTTAAGAGGTAGGGCCTAGTGGGAAGAAGTTAGGTCAGTGGGGCATGCCCTTAAAGGGGATTTTGGGCCCCCTTCATCTTCCTCTTTGCTTCTCAGCTGACTGCAAGACAAGCAGATTTGCCCCACGTGCTGCCCCAACCATGTTCTGCCTCATCACAGGCCCAAAGGCAGCCAGGACATGGGACTATGAACTGAAACCTCTGAACATACAAAGCCCAAACAGACCTTTCCTCTTTTGAAGTTTATTCTCTCAGGTATTTTGTCACAGTAATGGAAAACTGGCTAACATAATTGGTAACACTTTGAAATTCACTTTTAGAAGCCTTGATCACATCTAAGTCCAAATCTATCCTTATGGTTTGGGGATTCAATTGAATCCATTTTCTTTTTTAAAGTTCTGTAGATTTTCAAGTTCATGTAGATTATCATGCTTTTTAAAGTTCTGTAGATTTTCAAGTTCATGTAGATTATCATGCTTTGCTTTTCCCACTCATGAATATATGAATGAACCAAGAAGTTCTAGACTTTTGGGATCCAACAGGGGTATGAATTGTATACGTCTGATTTTTTAAAAATCAAAGAGGATAGTTTTGAAAGTGCCATCTATCAGCTAAAGAAAAGCATACACTAGTTTTTCTGTTAGAATTAAAGGCAAATATACCAAGTCTATCTCCTTTGACAGTCAAACCAAGAATAGTTTACCATTTGGTGTGTTTTGTGACACTGAAGGAACCTCTGAATAAGCCCATCAGCAAGAATCTTCTTTTCAGGTCACTGAGCTTGTCAAATTCTTTTTATTCTCTGATGGGTGTTTTTTGGGGGTCCCAGGGATTGAACCTGGGGCACTTTGCCACTGAGCTATGACCCAGTCCCCTTGCCTTTTTCATATTGAGACAGAATCTCACTAAATTGCCCAAATTGGCCTCAAATTTGTGATCCTCCTGCCTCAAGCTCCCAAGTCACTGGAATTACAGGTACATGCCACCACACCTGGCCTGATGGACTTTTTTTTTTTTTTTCGAGGGGGGCTACTGGGGATTGAACCCAGGAGCACTTTATCACTGAGCTACATCCCCAGTCTTTATTTTCTATTTTGAGACAGGGTCAAATTGTGAGGCTGGCTCATGTTTATTTATATAAAGACTTGTTATAAGGAATTAGCTCATGTGATTAGGGAGGCTGGCAAGTCCAAAATCTGCAGGGTGAACCATTATGCTAGAGACCCAGGAGAGCCAATATTCTAGTTAAGAGTCCAAAGGCCATCTGCTATAGAACCGAAAGGGCCAATGTCAGGGATAAAGTCTGAAAGCAGACTGCTGGAGAATTTTCTCTTGCTCAGAGTGGGCCATGTGTTTTGTTCCATTCAGAACTTCCACTGATAGAATGAGGCCCAGGCATATTATAGAGGGTAATACAGCTTAAATGGTTTGTCCCAACCAAAACTCACGTTAGGTCTTGGTTCCTCAATGCAGCAATGTCGGGAGGTGGGAGTGTTTGGGTCATGGGGACAGAGCCCTCATAGAATGTGTACATGAAGACTCTATGAATGGGCTAGCTGGCTCAGGAGACTGGTCCCCTTTTCTGTCATACACACATGCTTACCTTCCACTTTCCCATGAGTTGAAACAGCACAAGACCCTCACCAGAAGCCAAACAGATGCTGGTGCCAAGCTCTTGACTTCCCAGCCTCCTGGACTGTCAGTCAAAATAAACCTGCTTTTTTCTTTTTGGTGAGGGGAGGGGAAAGATAAAAGGATCTCACTATGTTGCCCAGACTGGACTCAATCTTGCAATTCTCCCACTTCAAGCTCTGAAGTAGCTGAGTACAGACGTGCACTACTATACCCAGCTTTAAGGTCCTTTCTTTATAATAATCAGTCCCAGTTGCTCCATTAGAGCAACAACAACAACAAAAGACAGAGGGCAATCTGTTTTTATTCAAAGTCCACCAATTTACATGTTAATCTCATCGAAAACACCTGAAGAGAAATACCCAGAATAATGTTAGACAAAATATACAGACAAGCCAAGCTGACACCTAAAATTAACCATCATTCCCCCTGGACATGGAAACTTCCCTCTTATATCCTTTGATGGGATAAGAGCGACTGAGAATTTTTTTTTTCTTACAAAAGAGCTGTGAACAGCTGGCAAAGTAGAGATGTGCCTGTTCTTTATGTGCTTTTCACTTTAAAAAGGTGGAAGTATAGGTTTATTGTGTCTAATTCCTTTTCATTCAAATTTTGGTCAATGGATACCTGCTGGGCATGGTGGCACATGCCTGTAATCCCAGTGATGATTTGGGAGGCTGAGGCAGGAGGATCACAGCCTCAGCAACTGGAGAGACCCTGTCTCAAAAATAAAAAAAGAAAAGGTCTGGGGATGTGGTTCATTGGTAGAGCATCTGTGGGGTTAATTCCCAGTACTGCCAAAAAAAAAAAAAAAGAGAGAGAGAGAGAGAGAGAGAGAAGAAAAAGAAATATTCTCACTCACCACCAAGTACGGTAAGTTTAGGAGTTTTGGTATGGAAGTTCAGTTGCAGAAAGTAAGTCTCAGAGAGCTGTTTCCAGAACCCCTGTCAGGCCATTCCCGAGCCTTCCCTCCTCTCCTTCCCTGGGCAGGAATTACATGATAATGACACTCAAGCCTTCCAATCTCCCTAAGCATTTAGGAAACTTCCTCTGCTGAATCAAAGTTTTGGTGTAGGCTAGGTTTGGGTCTGAATTTCAATCAACTAATATACTATTTTCAGCTTCTCAAAAATGATGAATCCCAAGTCTTTGACTAATGGGTCCAAGTCAATAAATTTGGTCTGATCTGATTTCGTATTCCTTGTACCTTCATATCCATTCCTACCCATTCCCCAGGTTTCTCTTGTAAGAATGGGCAAAATGATGCAGTTTGGGGGAGCATATGATTATCTCCCCAGTCACACTTGGCTCTTCACCCTTTGAAGCCTACTGGAACACCAGTCTGGTTGTTGGTTTAAAAGCAATAAGAGGGAATGGAAGAAGGCCCTGAGGTGTCGGCGGTGTTTTGGAAGGTATGTATCTCAGAAAAGGCCATTACACTTTCTTCACACAGAAGGGGACTAATCAGCGTTTGCAGTTCAGTCTCACTGTGACCTCCCCTAGACTCCAGCGACAGTGGCTGGTGCCTCACCCCAGAAACAGGCCCAGTAGGCAGGGATTCCCTCCTGAGCTCTGTCATTACCATCACCCGGTAGCATTCACTCCACACAGGTCCCACTTTAGCCCCACAAGGCCTCTCTGCCAACCTCCAACCATTCTAAGCACTTGCTTGCTCCTGCTTTGGGTGTCTGCCCTCCAAAGGTGGCATCGAACACGACCATTCCCCAAATTGCTCACATGTTGAGACCAATGACACTGCATGCATGAAAAAGTTGACCATTCATAACTGAGGCTTTCTGGGAGGAAGCAGGGCAGGCACATTTCTCATGGGGCGGGGAAGTGGTTCTGGTTATTGTGGTCACAGGACAAGATCTCAGGATACTGGCAAAAACCAGGTTTGCACACTTTGACGCTCTGGCTCTGAGGGGAAGTGCCTGGACTCTCAGCCTGCTCCAACGTGGGGCAACATGAGGGGGAGCATTCCAACTGTCAGCAGCCACACACCAAAGATGGGGACAGACATAGCAGATTCTGCCCCCACAACACCTGAGCATTCTTTTTGCCCCTTTATTTTAATATACCTAGTCAGCAATTCTAAGTTCTTTTTAAGTAACTGGCATGCCTTCTGGCTCCTGACAGATAGAAAATTCTGCCACTCTTAGCAGGGTTAGCGATATTTTCAAAGGTTCGGGAGCTGACATGTCAACCCTTACTGTTTCCCTTGCCTCTTTAAAAGAGTAGAATGGCTGACAAAGCATGTCCACCCTCAGGGTCCCATTCCTTCAGAACCATGAGTCTATAGCTTCTGGCTTCACTTACTATTTTTCAGCAAGGCGTTATTAACAAAAGTGGAACGTATGATTTCCCATAAGCTGTGTGTCTTGGAGACCATGTGTCAACACCCATAGAACACCCTCATTTGTAAAATCTGTTGCATAGGATTTCACCACAGAGGCAGTTGTTAAACCATGCCCTCCTTCACTGTCACTAGCATTGCTCCCACCTTTGGGAGGTGAGGTCTCTGAAGCCTTAAGAGATTAAGTGGCTTACTCTACGTAACATCATGGAAATGACAGAGCCAAGTTCTACAACATCACATCAGATCCCATGCTTTAAAATGTTTTATTTTTATGTATTTTAAAATTACAGTTAAAAAAAAGCCACCACATTATCCTGTTAAATCTTAGCATTTTGATGCATCTGTATCCATTTTTAGAAAGAGAGAACACAAAAGTGAAGTCCCCATGTGTCCTCCTCAATTCCATCAGCATCTCCTGCCCGGGAAAGGCAGGGTAGTGATTTACATCATTACAATTCATGATTTTACACTCCCATTTCATGTCATTTGAATCCACAGAGAATAGATTGTGCAAAATAATACTATTACATATCAAGAATGCTTTCATGCCAGACAGTATTTTAAGCATTTTACATGCATTATTCCATTAACTGCCCCCCATCCCAACCACTCTGAGGTTAGCACTACTATCCCCATTACAGAAAAACACAAACCAACAGAAGCATGTGCCCATGAACACACAGTATCTTTACACAAATTGTACACTATATATAGCTTCTGCATTTCTTAGCATTTTGTGTACATGTGTGGTACAGGGTATCGTACCCAGGGGCGATCTACCACTGAGCTACATACCCAGCCCTTTTTATTTTAAGTTTTGAGACAGGGTCTTGCTAAGTTGTCCAGGCTGGGCTTGAACTTGCAATCTTCCTGCCTCAGCCTCCCAAGTAGCCAGCATTACAGGCATGTGCCACCACCAGCCTTAGCATGGTTTTATCTGTGTTGAAAGATGTAACTGTCTTTCATATTCACTTTCTAAAGGACCAAAAAGCAACCCATTTGTTTACCTGCTCTGTTGATGGCATGAAGGGTTCTGTCAATCCTGCTTCCTAAATGCACTGCAACGAAGAGTGTGACACTCATTTCTTTCTTCACTCGGTGCTCCTCTGGGATATATCCAGGAGGGGGACTGCTGTGAAGCACAGTACTGTCTACTTTACAAGACTCTGCAAATCCTTTGGCATGGTAGTTGTCACCAAAAGCAGTGTGAACTTCAGTTGTTCCACACACTTGCCCATACTTGGGCTTCCAATTTGTAATATTTTATATTTCTTGTGCTTTCTTCTCTGCACACACCTCTCTGGTCTCACAGTCTCTGTCATCAAGGGTGAGGCTGACCACCAAACAGTGGACAAAAGATCTTCTGGCACCCACTCCTCTGTGATGGACCCAGCCCATTCAACTTTCTCCAACCCCAGCTTCAGTTCTTCCTGGGAGTGGAGATGGCCAGCCAGGCTGGAGAAAACCTGCATGTTTTCCAAGCCAGGTTGGGGTCCAAGATGGCTGAAACCATTAGAAACTGTCAGCTGGAGCCATGGCTCAGAACCACCCACACAGCTGGGCTCCTCATCAGCAGCTGTGTCAACATTTTGCTCAAGGACCCCTTCAAAAGACTCCACCCCTGAATTGGCTGGACCCATCAGTTCTAGAGTCCTTCAGAAAGGCAATCTTGTGGAAAAGTTCCTCTGTATGGCAAACAAATAAGCACCCAACCCTGGCCTCCAGAGTACTTGGTCGGGCTGCAGTGACAGACTGGAAACCAAATGACACCCAACAGAGCAAGAGGGATGCTGGGGAGCAGGCCTTTTTAGGATGAGGACCAGGTCCCAAAAAGTGAAGACATGAGCCAGCACAGAGAAGTGTGGCACTCTGGGTAAAGGGAGATACACAAAGCAGGAGAGTCCAGGATGTGCAAGGAGGGGCACTAGTCAAATCCGACAATGATTACTGAAATGTTCATAGGTGGTTCTAAGAAGTCAGGATTTTATTAATATTTCTATAATGATCATATATTGAAGAACCAAGAAAATTTTCAAGTCCAGGCTTCCGAACAGACTGCATTAGTACAATCCCCAAATAGTAACAGCATACTTCACTGTCGAAGGATTCCCACTGATTTTTTACTTCATCGTGTGTATGTTTTAGATTTTGATCAGAATGTTTAAAAATAAGTACATTTCATTCTATAAAAAAAGCAGTGAAAACACCTATTGGAATAAGAACTCCAGGTGATTCAGAAAGAAAAGGGGTCTTCCTGTGGTTGTACCACCAAACGACATGTGAGCTGCACCTCTGTGAGGGCGCTAGTTCCAGACTTCAACCACCTACCCAGAGCCTTAGCAGCCCAAGCCTGCTTTTACCAGGCCCACAAAGCAACCCACACAGGCCAGGTACTACAAGGGTACAAGGGGAAACATGCAGAGGTACACTGGCCCGCCCAAGATCATCCTGCCAGGAGAAGGTAAGGAAGCTGGTGCCCAGAACCCAGGTCTGATGACTCCAAGGCCCTTCCCATGAACTGGCCCCTGCTCAGTCACATCTAGCGCCATCCTGGGCACTGTGCCAGAGGGGGAACACTTGATTTCAGGCCATGGGCAGCTGCTATTGTAGAAAGGCAAGATGATGGCAGGACCAAGATGGCAAAGCTGAGTTCCCACCAGGAAAGTGAGAGTGCCTGACCTGCCTCTACCCACACACCACCACACAGTTTTATTCTTCATTTTCTCCAGCCCATGGCAATCCAGAGTATAAGACTCAGTATTCTACCAAAAAAATACATTGACCAGGTTATTATCTTCTCATTATGAGAAATGGCCTGCCCAGTCAGTGTGCCCCAACTCACAGCAGTAAAAAGGAGTCTGAGATGTCACTCCACAATTGAGACATTTTATCCTCACATTTGTAATCTGAGCTCTTCAATAATTCAAAATAATTACTTAAATCACTTTAGAAATGTCACTCCTTCACATCTGTGTCATTGAGATGATTCTTGCCTATTGCTTCAACATCAGCAGGTGAACAAGTGAGGGGGTGCTTCCCCATCATGCCCCTTTTCTTCCTGAGGGCAGCAGGTGCATGCCCAGTTACTCTTGTGTTGAGCCTGATACAGCACCAGAGCGCACACATGGTGGGTTGTGAGGCGAGAGGGCCAATACCATGCACAGGGGCTGGAGACATAAGCACAGGAGCTTACATGCTCACGTGTGCTTGGGGCTGGAGGTCATACAGAAGTCAGAAAAAGTCCCATTTGTGGGAACTGCTAGCAGAAACAGTGGCATAAAAACCTTTCAGCCACTTATACTGAGTCCTTGGGTCTGTGGTTAACCCTTGCAGAATGCAACTGACATTCAGACCACATTCCTCAAAACTGCCCAAAGGCTCCATACCTCCCTGAGGCAGCCCCAGCCCTGGTGATGACCTGTGAAGCCACACAGCCTGGCCCATCACCTCTCTGGACACTTGCCTTCTCTCCCAACTGGCTCATTCTACTCTCAGGGGCCTCCTTGCTGTCCCCCAAGGACATGGGTGAAGATTCTACTGCCTTTGCCTGGAACTCAACTAGAGATCCACCTGGCTTGCTCCCTGGCCTCCTTCAGAAACTCAAATTTTCCCCATCTCTATTGAGGTCCTCCCTGGCCAACCTGTTTCAATTCACAGCCCACCTCCCAATCCAGCATTCACTCTCACTCTTCTCTGATTTACTTTGTCCTTAACACATATCACCACCCAGGACACTACATATCTCATCTGTTTATCTCTGTAAAGATCCAAGACAGTGGGATTTTTGTCTGTTCCAGTTACTGCTGGGTGACTTTTGTCTGTTCTGCCACTGCCTGGCATTGGGGGAGGTGCCCAGGACATTGCTGCTGAACTGATGGGCCACTGCTGCTTGTGCAGACCTGTGGGGTGGAGATGGTGATGAGGCACTGGTGGAGCTCCCTTCTTCAAGTGATTGAACCCAGCACCCTGCTCTCCTCTACCTGCTGCTGAGAGAATTCTGGCCCCTAGTGGATATCCAAAAACTCAGCCGTAAAGCTGAAGTCCCAGCCAGAACTCCTCAGGAGGCACCTGAGGAGACTAGAGCTCTTGAAGCTGCTGCTCTTAAAGTCAACAGAACAGGCACAGTCACGGGCCAAACCTAAAGAGAAACCGAGGATCCAGGAGGTTCCTTCCCAGCAGCCACAGCACCAGATCACAAGCAAGTCGTCCAACCATAAAGGGCAATGATCTGTCTAGAGCTGTCAAAGGAGACATGGCTAGAGGAGCCCCAGGCTATAGTGCAAAAGATGATTACTAGGGGCCCAGGCCTCCAGGAAGTCCCCAAAGTACATGGTGGTGCCATTCCCTAGTATCACTCCCTAGCAGGGAGGCTGGGGACTCCCTGAACTTTGAAATTCTCAGGATTCCTGGCCAGTAACTTCCAAAATACATAGGGCTGGGCCCTTTGTGAAGGTTTCCCTCACTGCCTACAATCAAGGGTTCTCTAGCAGGGTGGTCAGGAACCACTCCCCGCCCCACTGTCATTGACAGCCCCAAGCTAATCTTGAATGTGGTTTTTCATATGCCGAGCCAAATTTGAAGACCACCTGAAGGTCTTCCCACACACTCTGCATTTGAAGGGCCTCTCCCGAGTATGAAACCTCTTGTGGCTAACAAGGTGTGAACTCTTGCCAAATGTTTTCCCACATATGTTACACTTGTGGCACTTTTTCTCAGTGGGCACACTGTGGAGTCCAGTGAGCATGGAGTTCTGGTTACAGCGCTCCTTACAATCCTCAAGGGGCTTCACTTCCCTTGGTTCTAATTCCCGTACACTAAACGCCACGTCCTGACAGGAAGACAAACCCGGCTGGCTGCATTCAGACCGTGCTGCAGCAATATGTTTTCTCTGATGAACAGAAAGGGTATGCTTCCCAATGAAATCCTTCCCACACCACTCACATTTAAAAGGTCTCTCTGTGGTGTGGACCCTCTGATGATTAACAAGACGGTAATTCCTATCATAAGATTTCCCACACAAATTGCATTTATAGCGCTTCTCTCCACTGTGGATTCCTTTGTGATCTAAAAGACTTCTTTTACGTGTAAAGCTTTTCCCACATTCTTGACACCAAAAAGGCTTCTGATCAGGGAGGACTTTGGACTGCAGATCTGGGGTCTCTTGACTCTTAGGACTCTCATACTGCTGGTGCAAGGAGTGTTGCCTCTGGTGTCGGTAAAGATTGGAGCTCCATCGGAAGGCTTTTCCACACTCCCTGCACTTGTAAGGCTTCTCTCTGGTGTGAATTCTCTGATGGATGAGAAGGAACGAGTGATTGCGGAAGTCTTTGCCACACTGACCACATCTGTAGGGCTCCTCCGCAGTGTGGCTGCTCTGAGGAACTTGGAGCACTGTGTCCTGACTGACAGATGGCCCCGCCTCAGGCTTTCTTTTAATGGCATGTTGCTTCTTATGAACAATGAAGGCTGACCTGTAGGTGAATCCTTTTGCACATTCACTGCACTGGTATGGTTTCTCGCCTGTGTGGATTCTTTGGTGCTCACTGAGGGTTTTCTTTTGAGTAAAAGTTTTCCCACACTGCTGACATGAAAACGTTTTCTCCACAGTGGGGGCCACTGGAGTCAGCGGGAGCGGACTACAGCTTTGTCTGAAGTCTTCTCGACACTTCTGTTGTTCACAGAGCTCTTCCTCCTGGTGTAGCCTCACGTGACGAGTAAAGTTTGATCTCCACCGAAAGGTTTTCCTACATTTGGAACATTTATAAGGTTTCTCCTGCGTGTGAATCCTTTGATGTTCGAGCACATAGGACTTACAGTGAAAGGATTTCCTACACTGGTTGCAGTCAAAGGGTTTCTCCCCACCCTGGTCTCTCAAATGGTGACCAAGTCCTGAGCTGTAGGTGACAGTGTCCTCATACTGATTCAATTCAAATTTCTGCTTAGTGTGGGTTTCCTGGTGCAGACGATAGGCTGACACACGTTGGAAAGCTTTCTCACATAAATTGCATTTGTAAGGCTTTACTCCGGTGTGGATTTTCTCATGTCGCACACAGTTCGAGCTCCATCTGAATGGTTTCTCACACACCCTACATTTAAAGGGCTTCTCTTGAGTGTGAAGTCTCTGATGATATGCAAGATGGGAGCTACGATTAAAGGTCCTCTCACAGTACCGGCACCTGTACAAGGCCCCCGCCAGGTAAAGACTCTGCTCGTGCTGATGATGGGCACTGAGGCTGTAGCCCTTTCCACACATGTCCTTCTCATTCCCTTTCAGGCCAGTGTGAATTCTCTGATGGAGGCTAAACCCCCCAACAGCGTGTCTGAGTCCCTTCCCATACTTCTTGTACTCATAATGGTGTGAACCTTTCCTGAAATGTCTGCCATGTTTAAGGGATCGCTTTCTCCTAGAAACTCTCAAATATGTATCATGTTTCAGGTCAAAACTGCTACTTCTTCCCAATACTTCAGATTCTTTTCTCTTATGACTGAGATCAATCTCTTCCTTCTTATCTTTCACTTGTGTGGTGTTTCCACAGTACTTCTTTCCACAGGGCCTGCGCTTCTGTTCAAAAGATACTCTGAGTCCCATTCCCTCAGAAATAGTCACAGGGCAGCCTGATGGCACAGGGAAAGTTTCTCCATCTTCCAATGGTTCCTGTTTCAAGATCAGCTTGTTTGTCTCAATCTGGAGCTTACCTCCTGACAAAATCAAGAACAACAGAATATATTCTTTTCCCATACTTGGAACTAGAGAAAGCAAAAAGGGCCCACACAATGCCATGACCTGGGTGGTGAGGCTCTTGCCTGACTGTTGGTACTTTTACAAAATAGTCAGGAATAAGGCAAAACATGGAAGAGTACCCCAGATAACGGAAAGGAGGAGGAGAAGCAAGATGAGCACAGCAGCCACAGATATGCAGAAATCATACCCAGCAGGAAAAGAACAAGGGTTGAGAAAAGAGTATTAAACAGCAAAAGAGGGGAGGACAATCATAGGACTGCAATGGGGCACTGTAAAGAAGTATCCAAAAGCCAAGAGGTTGGTTCTGAGAAGGGCATGGTTGAAAGGACCGGAGATCAAACTTGTCACAGGAGAATTAAACAAAGAAAAGGAACAGCCCCAGTAAGTAGGGAGGCTGAGACAGGAGAATCACAAGTTCAAGACCAGCCTCAGCAACTTAGGAAGGCCTTAAGTAACTTAGTGAGACCCTGTATCAAAATAAAAAGGGTTGGGAATGTAGCTCTGTGGTAAAGTGTCCCTGAGTTCAATTCCTGGTATCAAAAAATAATAATAAAAATTAAAAAAAAGAAGGAAGAGGAGTGGGGTGAGGACTCCTAAGCAGGATAGGGTGGGTGATTCAGGAAGTGAAGATACAGAGCCAAAGAGGAGTACCAATGAGTGGAAAAGAGAAGAACACTAAGTCCGTCAGTGGGCAATAACCGTTACCAAGAGGGCCAATGGGGTGAGAGACAAGGCCAGAAACAAATGGCTTATTATAGGCCAACAGGAGGGGCCCAGTACCCCTTAGTGGCAATGAAAGATCTTCCTTCTAGCAAACAATGATCTCTAGTCCCTAGTGATGTACTTGACCTTAAGAGACAGGAACAGATGCAGGAGGGCAGGGCCTGGCAGGTTCTCTGAACTTACCTTTAGGGGAAGCACCTGGATCTCTCTTACGCTTAACTGCCTGGATATTCAGGCCCCATGGCTCCCTTGCTTCCAACCAGGAAATCAGAGCTGGTTTGGAGAATGGTCCCACTGCAGAGAAGTAGGGAAGGGGTAGAAAGGTGGATGGATCACACAGAACTACTCTCTAAGACCCTCTCAGTCTGAGGTCCTGAAGGAGGAGGGAGGCCAGGAAGGCAAATGGAGGAAGTGAGGGCAGAAGAACTGGAAAGCCATTTCTGATAGCCTTGAGCATACAGAGAAGGGGCTGAGAAAAGTTACAGGCAAAAGAATCACTAGGATTCTCCTGAAGTGGGAACCATACAATTACTTAATTGGTTCATCAGTCGACAGTTTTTAAATGCCTAAAAAGACTAAGTGCTTGAAACATCTTCAATCTTTATAATCACCAGCATGATAGGCATTATTATTCCATTTTTCAAAAGAGGATAGTAAGGTGATAGATTAAGTGGCCTGGTTAGTAGTTGCAAGGCCAGGAGCTAAACCCAGGTCAGGCCCCTTTCTACACAACAATAAAAACCAAGAAGAAAAATGTAAAGGTGGATAGGAGCATAGGGATGCCAGTGACTTACCCAGAGAAGCCATGTTCCCATAATTCTCCAGCATTACATCCCTGTAGAGGTTCCTCTGAGCCGAGTCCAACCATCCCCACTCATCCTGGGAGAAGGTCACCTCCACATCTTTGAACGTCATAGCCTCCTGAAAAAAAACACTGTGGTCTAGAGCTGATCCACAGCTCTTAGCTTTCAGGAGGGGCTGGCCAGGAGTGACCAGGATGGATCTGCAAAGGTGAAAGACCGTCATCCAGCAGAAGAGCTCTGGGCTCAAGGGGGATAATCTGGTTTCTAGGACATGGGTCCCTGGACACAAAGTCACTGGACAAAGAAACCCGGGAGGAGGGGAGGTGCATTTCTCCATTAGGCAGCAATGCTGAAACATCAGGAAGGGCAGAGGCTTACCTGGGGCTCAGCTGTCAGGGACCTGGTGGCCCTTACCCCATCTCCTGGGCTTCCTGGGATCCTGTCTCTCTGGGAAAGGGCACACACCTGGGCAGCAGGAGGATCTGAAGAAAGAGCCATGAGAGAGTTGTCCAGCTCTGGCCACCCACTAAGAAGCCCATTCTTCCCACTCCTGGACTCCTGGACCCAGGAGCAGGTACTGACTGTTGTTAAAACACCCATATGATGTGACCTCAGTGTCTGACAGGGGCTGGGAAAGGGGTAGGGGCTGTGTGATGGGAAGAGGAGCTAGCCAGAAACAGAGGAGTTGGAGAGGACACAGAGTTAAGGGATAGAAAGAGCTCTTGAGAGAAGACAGTGACAAGACAACACTTTAGGAAATTTGGGAGATATGGCATGAGGCTGGGGTCTTAGAGGTAGGCAGCGAGTACCGGATTGCCCCGTCAGGAAGTCACGCACTCCTATTGCATAGGGAAGCTCCAGGTGGTCCCCTAGAGCAGAGCCGCTCCTGAGAGGTGAAGCAGGGGGCCATATCTGTGCAGATCGCAGGGCTCCTGTACCCATCCAATGCACATCTGGGCTCTGGGCAGGGCCTGGGTCCTGGCGAGAAGAAGATGTTATGAGAGGACCCCCATGGGAATCAGAAATCAAACTTAGGGAAGAGGCTGCATGGCCAATGTCTAAAGGGCAGAGGCCAAAGGATGAGCAAACCAAATTCTTTATTACCTCTGGGCAGAGAAAACCCAGTGAGTCCCTTCCCACTCCTGGTCTAAGCCCAAGGATGCACTCACAAGTCAGTAGTAGCACTGCTGGCAGTCCTCAGATGTCACAATGACACCTCCAACTACCTGTCAGCCCCTACCCTTGCCTAGAACTGAGAACTGAGAGAGAAGGGATCAGTCCCTGAAAAGAACATGGATAATGGCTCAGGGCAAATAAGCAGTCAAGCACTGTCCTAGGCCTGAAATGCAAAGTGACCTCATCAGGCTAGCTCTGAGATTGTAAATCTGATTGAAATAGTAACACCTGGAGGGAGGCAATGCTAACTAGCGGGTCAGCCAGAGAGCCACGGAAGAAAAAGGTACAAAAATTGACAGTGCCTATCCAAGCAGAGACTAGAAAAGAGGTCCTTGCCCTGGGACTTCAAAGAGCTTTGATCTCTGAGGCAAGGCTGTCCTTGATGTAGAAACAAGTGTAGGAGGCTATGCCAATGAACTTCGAGTTTTCCTGGTCCTGTGGCCAAGACATTTTCTATGCTGATGTGGACAAATTTTATACTGAGGCCCCTGAACATCTGATAGAGATAGGTTACAGAGGATGAACTGGTCATTATCTCCTGTTCCTCTCAAACCCTAATAAAGGGAGCATAATAGAATAATAAGAGAGCAAAGCCAAATCAGTTTAAAGACAGACAAACTTCCTCAGGCCCTGTTTGTTCACACTTTGGTAAGTTTAATGAGCCATAAGATGAGTCTGTGGTTTCATGTGCTTCTTAAAGCATTTCTGTTCATTTTTCAGAATTTGGTAGGGTTTCTCCCAGCCTCTACCATCTTGTCATTTATAGCTAGTTTTTAAACAGTAAGGATCTTTCTGCTCATTTGACAATGTTTCCATGGACTAAAAAAATCTAACTTCTAGTCCTAAATGAGCTAAATACAACCAAGCCATAATTTTGTGACTGCTGTGTAACTTATCTCATTTTCTACAATATTATTAGGTCCTTCTGAACATTTCCTTGTTTTGGTAAAAATGATAAAAATAATAAATGCTCTTCAATGGCTTCCTGTGTGCAGCAGAAAGAGCAGGCAGGATGACTGGGTGATGCACCCTTCTACTGCCAGGCCTAGAACAGCCAGCTCTGCTTCCCAGCACCAAGGCCAGGGCTGGGCACATAACAGGCACTCAAATATTTACTCAACAAATTCTCATCGTTAGATCATTTCTGCATTTTCTTCTCAATAAACTGAGGCTCTGAAAGGTACAATAACATGGCCAAGGACATTGAGATGGTGAATTGAGGAATAAAGTTTAAGACCTGAGGCCTTCCAATTTCCCAGCTCAGGACTGCCCCCATCACAGTGTCCACCTGCCTACCACCACACACAGATCCTCAGGTGCCCACTAAGGAGGAAGCAACATGGTATGTATAGACTGCTATTTTTTGTACTCTCCCATTCAGAAGCCAAGAGTCCTGGCCCTAAGTTCCCCCTCCTGCCCTGCCTCTTTACAGGTCTGTGGTCAGTCTCAAGCCAAACTAGACAATACAGATGGACTTTGTATATGGTAAGCCACTATGTACAAAAACTGTGATTTACGGATACTTGTTGATCCTATCTTGGAGGTAATATTCCCCTGGGAAGGTGGGAAGGGCTCCTTGCCAAAAGGTTCATGGTTCAGGGTCCAGTTCTCAGCCGCTCAGGTGCCACCGCAATGAGAAGAGGAGGCTTCCCCTGAACTGCTCATGCTAACAGTTCACAGGGCCACCACCACCCCCCAGACAGGCATCTGGAGTTCATCAGGCACCTGTAAAGAGCATATGAAGGGGCTGGGGTTGCAGCTCAGTGGCAGAACACTTGCCTAGCATATGTAAGGCACTGGGTTTGATGCTCAGCACCCCATATAAATAAATAAAAAGGTCCATCAACAATTAAAAAATATATTTTTTTTAAAAAGAGCATACTGGACTGGGGATATAGCTCAGTTGGTAGAGTGCTTGCCTTGAAAGCACAAGGCCCTGGGTTCAATCCCCAGCACCACACACACACACACACACACACACACACAAAACATGAGCGTAGACATAAACAGATAAGCATACATGGCTGACCCCAACTTATCAGGCACACCTAGAGTATCAGATGGGTGGAGACCCACAAACCACAAGGCAGAAACCCACTATCAGGACTTATACCTGTGCTAAACCCCAAGCCTTTGGAGCAGCAGAACCAGAGCAGAACTGGACAAAATCAGAAAGAACGCCTGACACTGCACTCCCCTGCAGTCCCCGTCATGGCTGAGGAGGAACCCAACAACAGCACCTCAACTAAGACACATGGAAGTAAGTGCGCTCTGTGTTCAGCACTAGGAGAAATAGGTTTGGTTTAGAATAGGTGTGAAGTGATGTGTGATACCTTGTGGGATGCATAATAAAATGAGCTAAACTTGCCAACCAACTCCTAGTCAATAAAACGCTAGTGACAGTACTCCACACTTGTTCACTCACCCTCCGTGGTGTCCCATCAAGGTCCCTCTGTAGCTCCTCCAGCAAGGCCACAGCCTCCTCACCACTCTCAGGGTGATGTAGCTGCACCCAGATCCGGAGCTCCCCAGGCAGGATGCTCAGGAACTGCTCCAACACCAGCAGCTCCAGGATCTGAGGCTTGGAGAGAACGTCAGGCCTCAGCCACCAGCGGCAGAGCTCCCGGAGCCGGCTCAGAGTTTCTAGGGGCCCAGAAGACTCATGGTAGCGAAGTTGCCTAAAGAGCTGGCGGAATAGCTCCTGGCCAGGACGGTTAAGTGTCTGTGGCCTGGCAGTCTGCACTGAAGTGTAGCCTTCATCATCTTCTTCTTCCTTCTTTACCATCTGAAGGCGCCCTCGCTCTCTTGAAGCCTGGGCCTGAGCTGGATGGACAGCATACCACCTGCCTGGAGGCATCACTGCTGTTCAGGATCGACCCAGCTAAGTGCTCACGGAGTCTGCTGCCTTAGCTTTACCACTGCTGGGTCCTCAGGAGTGTCTTCTGAGCACCAAAGTACCCAACGTCATTTGCTGGGATATCAGAAGTCACTGGCAAGAGACTGAAATAACCAACATTCCTGTTCAGAAGTGGAGGGATAAGAAAATGATATCTATCTCACATGATGCAGTTAGATGCTGTTGGTTGAGATCATCTTTAGATGTATGAGAAGAGGGCACATGTAATGCACAAATGTACTTGCAAATGTACTTGTATTGAGCACAGCAGGGCTAGATTGTCACCTACTGAGGTCAGCCAAGAAAATATCCCAGAGTATAGTAAAACATGTATATGGCTAAAAAACAAACATTGCCGTGCGCGGTGGCACACATCTGTAATCCCAGGGTTTAGGGAGGCTGAGGCAGGAGGATTGAGAGTTCAAAGCCACCCTCAGCAAAAGTGGGGCACTAAGCAACTCAGTGAGACCCTATAGCTAAATAAAATACAAAATAGGGCTGGGGATGTGGCTCAGTGGCCGGGTGCCCCTAGTTCAATCTCTGGTACCAAAAAAAAAAAAAAAAAATCTGTTGAAAAAAGTCAAAGAAGATCTAAATAAGCTGACAGACATACCATATTCAAGTACCAGAAGACCTGACACTGTAAAGTTGTCAATTTTCCCCAAGTTGATCTATGGGTTTAATGTAATACCTATCAAAATTTCAATAAGATTTTTTTGGGGGTTGTAGGGGATGTGGCTTAATAATAAAGTGCTTGTCTAGCATGCATGAGGGCCCAGGTTCAATCCCCAGCACTACAAAAATAATAATAAATACTTAAAATTTTAAATAAGGATTACTTTACAATTTACATTGGAAGGCAAAGGAATTAGAATGGGTCAAATAATTCTGAAAGATAAGCATAAAGTAGAAGAAATCAGTTTGCATAATTTTAAGACTCATAGCTACAGTAATCCAGACATATATATCAAGGAAATAGAAAAACCAGAAATAGACCCACACAAATGTGCTCAGCTTATTTTAATTTTTTTTAGTTGTCCATGAACCTTCATTTTATTTATTTATATGCAGTGCTGAGGATCAAACCCAGTGCCTCACACATACTAGGCAAGTGCTCCACGACTGAGCCACAACCCCAGCCCTTATTTTTTAAAATATCATATATGATTTTACTAATGTGTAATACAGTATTTCACAAATAAAATGCTGATTGGAAATCCCCTGGTTTTATGGCCCATGGATGGGTTTAAGGTCAATCATTTGAAAACCACTAATCCAGCTTCCCACTGATTCCTGCATTTCCTCACTCTTCATCATAACAAAGGTTAGCCCAAGAGTTCAAGTTATCTTCAGGAGACAGCAGAGCTTAGAAAAGTAAACCAAGCCAAATCCAGCTCCCCACTTATTAGCTGTATGACCACATAATCTTACCTTGCTATACAATGGCACTTAAATAAGAAGCTACCTGGGGCACATTTTGAGTTCTCACAAGTGTTTGTCTGTTTCTTCACATCTGGGAAAGGAGCTTGTGCCTAGGGGCTTGTGCTTCAGACCATGTCACCATATAGAGGAGTATGCCCTGAGATGTGCCCAAATGACTTTCCATAAAGAAGTGAAAGCAATTCCAAGAGGAAAGATAGACTTCTCAACATATACTACTGAAGCAATCAGATAGCCACAGACAAAATAACAAAAGTTGACCTCAACCTCATATCTTGTACAAAAGTCAATTCAAAATGGATCACAGACTTAAATGTCAAACATTAAACATACTGTATAACTCTGAGGGGAAAAAAACAAACAAAACAAAGGAGAAAACCAGCAGGATTCAACAACCTATAAAAATAATGATACACCACAAACAAGTGGAATGTATCCTAGGAATGCAAGTCTGATTAACATATCAACAGAATAAAAAACAAAAATCACACATTCCCAATGGATCTTGTAGAAGCTAAGCCACAATAAGCCCAGGAGGGGAAGAAGAGAAGTTCAGTAGATTCAACAAAGGGGAATGAAAAGAAGGGAGGGGGGAGAGGAATAGGAAAGACAGTAGAATAAATCTAATAATTTTCTTATGTACACATATGAAAACACCTAAGTGAAGCCTACCATCATGCCCACCCACAAGAATGGGGTCCTAATTAGAATAAGATATATTCCATGCTTGTATCATTTTATCAAAATGGATTCTAATGTCATGTATAACTAAAAAGAACCAATAAAAAAAAAAATCACACCTTCCTGTCAACAGATGCAGAAAAAGCTTTGACAAAATCAAAAGCCCTGTCATGATAAAAGAACTCATGAAGTAAGAATAGAAACTGCTCAATATGATAAAAAGCATCTACAAAAACCCACAGCTAACATCATACTTGATGGTGAAAGACTGGATGTGAATGCTTCCCCCCTTGAAAGGATGAACAAGACAAGAAATGCCCACTCTCACTTCTTCCATACACAATTCTGAATGGGAGGTTCTAGCCATGTCAATTAAAGAAAGGATGGAAAAATAACTACTATGTTGCAAGCTCTAAGGTCACAGTAATGGATAAAAGCAGACAAAAAGCACTGCCTTGAGGAGTTTATAAGGGAAGACAGATATACATGTAGTATGCTAGATAGCGATGGGGCTATGTAGTACAATAAAACCAGGGGAAATGTGTAAGACCTAGAATGAAAAAATAAGCTTATAAATTCAGTCTTGTAGAAAGCATATTGCTCACCTGACAACCAAAGGAATGCTCACAAGGTCTCTTTCATGTATATTGTTTCTAGGGCGAAAATATTGAAAAGTGCAAAATACAGTAAGTTGCATGTTACTGTACTGTATGTCTTTTTACTCTCAAACAACTGACATCACAAAATGTTAAGGCACTAATACTTTCTGGACACCAGAACCACACAAAATCTACTGGTGGAACAATTAGCAATTTTCAGCTTTTGTCAGCTTTCAAGTGCATACTGTGGTTAATCTTCAAAACATTCCCATCGTTCAGCTTACTGTAAGGAGAGATGGATTTATTCATTTATTTACTTTTTTTGCAGCCAAAGTTTATCTGCCTTTCTTTGGCATTACAAAAAACACAAGAGCAGCCTAATTCTTCAGTTCATGAATATGCAGACATACATACACATGTATAAAACACAGAGTGTGCATACAATAGCTGTAGGTTAGAGCTGAACCTTTGTTTAAAAACTGCATTTTATATACTCCTTTCATTTTGAAAGACAACCAACATGTTGCTATTTTTCTACACAAATTATCACTTGTTGAGCATTTACAGCTTCAGATATGTACCATGGGAAATAAACTACAAGAACAATGTCTTAATTATCCTTGGGGAAAAAAATGCAGTCATGGTGTCATCGTGCCAGCACCAACTGTAACCAAACTATGAACATATGGGGCTGGGGATGGAGCTCTGTGGTAGAATGCTTGCCTAGCATGCTCAAGGCCCTGGGTTCCAGCCACAGTACTTCAAAAAAAAAAAAAAAAAAAAAAAAGCAAGCAAACAAAAATAACAAATGCATCTGGTAAATTTAAAAGATTATAGTTTTTAGGGAGTACTGTAAATGTACTTAGTGCCATACATGGTTTAAAAGGTAAATTTGTAGGTATTGCATATCAAATATTATGTGTACTTTATCACATTGTTTCATCACATTACGCACAAGTTTTTAGAAAACAACAGCATGATCCCATTTCATAATCACAAGATGTGTGCTCGTGTATGAGTGTGCATACTGTGCACACGTATTTAATGTCAAGCAGTGTGGAGGCGAAGACTGCGACGCTGCAGTTTCCACTTTCCCTCCACTTACCCAGTCTCCAGTGACCACGCCCTCGCGCATACTTGTGTGGGAGAGAACGCCTGAAGACACACCACTCCCGGTCCTGCACACGCCAAGGCCGGCCCCAGAGCCCCTGATGAGCGTCCCAGCGGCTGGAAGGGATCGCGGCTCGGCCGGGCGCAGCTCGAGGACCGCCGCCCTCGGGGAGACCCGTCCGCGCAGCAGCCCCGGGCCCACAGCCGCCGCCGTCACCGCTACCGCTCACCGTCTCTCCAGCGCCGACACGCTGCCCCCGCCGCGCCCACACCTCCGCCCGGTGACGCAAGCGCGTCGCCGCTTGGGCCACCGCGCCTCTCTAGGACGCCAGGAGGGCCAACGACTCGCCTCCTCCCGGTCCGGGCGCTGTGCTTGTGGGTCCTGCGCGGTGGAGTTCCTGCCTCTACCCAGCAACCGCACAACTTGCCTCCGCCGCCAGTGTTCTTCCGGCCCCAGAGCTCTGTCAGCTGTGACTCGTTTTCCCACATCCTTCCCACTGCGTCTGCCCTGTAGGCCTGTCTCCTCCCTAGTGAAAGACCCTCCGTCCCCCTGTCCAAGGAAGATCACGCGAAGACACTGGCTGCAAGAGCAAGAGGCTGTTTATTGATACACAGGCGCCTGCGGGTGCTCAGCAAAACCTCAGCCGGAGCTTTGGTGAACTGGCACACTGGGCTTTGGGGTACAGGTTTTTTTATAGGGTAAAGGGGCAGGTTTCATTTCATAGTTCCTGCTTATCAGTTCCTGCTTGTTCAGGCATGCCCTGGGACCCGATGATCTGTGCTTTCCCAACCGCCCTGTTCTTTCTCAACCTGCTTTCCCAACCGCCCTGTTCTTTCTCAACCTGTTTACCAGTTTAACGACCTCCGGGTAGGTCGTGCAACCTTCCCAGGGGGGTTGGGTAGAGTGACCTAGGTCATGGGTCTAAGACATGGAACTGGGGCCTTTCACTAGGAGGAAAGAAAGGCGGAGAGGTCTAAGCAGGAACAGCCATGACTGGATGTCTGGTCCTGGCCCGGAGGAGCTCTTCATCGACCACTCACTCCTCCCCGGTGTGCTAAATGCAAAATTAGAATTAAAAAAAAAAGAGGCCAGGTGTGGTGGAATCCCAGCACTTGGAAGGCTGAGGCAGGAGGATCGCGAGTTCAAAGCCAGCCTCAGCAACTTAGCGAGGCCCTAAGCAACTCAGTGAGACCCTGTCTCTAAATAAAATACAAAATAGGGCTGGGGATGTGGCTCAGCGGTGGAGTGCCCCTGGGTTCAATCCCCAGTACCAAAAAAAACAAAAGATGCATAGATGCTAAGCCTTGGACCTACCATTCCTCCCTTTTTTGTTTTATATTGGACCCCTTGGGAATGTGGACCAAGATTGGTCTTCTGCCTATTCCAGCTGGAGTGGGGTGTTGTCTCAGGACATTAGGGGTGTGGGAGGTCATTAGAATGTTGATGAGGATTTGAATTTGGAGGCAGTGGAGAAATCTGGAGGTAGCCATTGAAAGAAAAGTGGAGTGAACCACAGGCAAAAAACTCAGGGACCAGGCCGTGAAAATCCACACAAAGTTTATTTGCCAATCAGAGCCTGACAAAGGCCATCCTCAGAAAATGAGAGAAGGCAACAGGAATCTAACTTTGGGGCGTTTTATAGAGATGCTCCCTAGAATTGCTCTATGCAAAACTGGGCAGTGGCTAGCTATTTCAGGTAGTCACTGTACGTGGAAAGTCTGCAGTGGGCCTACAGGGGAACAAGGAGAGGTTTTAGCTAGGGTGGTTAATGAGTGAGAGACGTTACCTTTATTATTTATTTTTTGTAGACGTCTCTAGGGCAGGAAAGCAGGTGTCTCTAGGGCAAGAGGAGCAAACTTGGGTGGAGGAGTTTCCGTTGACCTTTTGGTTCTATAGTAGGAATATGAAGTACATTTTATAAAATGGCAATAAGGACCTAAAGCATTTATGCAATGGCATAGCATTTGCATAAGCCCTTGCACAGTTGTTAAGCTATGAACCTTTGAGCCATCCTCTTTGGATAATTGGCAAAGCAGTGGTGACGTGGGGAGGTGGTCATCATCTTTGGGTAAGCACTAGTATTCCCCAAGGATCATCTGGTTGAACTTTTGATTAGTAAAGATCTTGGTTCTTTCCAGGATGGCTTCTTGGAAGCGTCTGAAGAGACAGGGGACTACAAAAGCCAAGGTTAGTATGGCAGTCAGTCGGCCTAAGAGAGGGAGTACCCAGGACAGGAAGGGGTTCCAAGGAGAGGAGGAAAAAGGGGGAAAGACTAGATGTGAACCCCTTTTGTTGGATTTTTGTGGCCAGATTTTGCAAGATTTGTATATTTTGTTCGATTTTTCCAGATTGATTGATATAGTAACAGCATTGTTCCCCAAGGAAGAAACAGGTTCCACCTTTTTCAGCTGTGAGGTCTAGAGCTTATCTATTTTTGTAATACCACCTCCACTAGGGAGGAAATTTGGGCTTGGAGAATTCATATGGTCTCAGTAGAGGTTTCAATGAGTCTAGCTACCTCATCACTCAGTTGTTCAAATTGTTTGGCAAGGTTTATGCTGTGTCCTAGAGCTCCCCCCTCCCCAAGTCCTAAGGAAGAGAGGGAGGTGGTTACAGTAATGCCTACCAGAACTGGGAGGAAGGCTGCACGCTTTTGTCGGGTGGTTGGAGTGAAAGTTAACATAAATTCTAAGTAACGATAAAAGGTGAGTTGAGGGGAGAGCATAACCAGTATGCAAGTTCCGTAGCGGAGGAGTGGATACAAGTACTTAGAGATTGTGAGCATAAGAAGTAGGTGCCCTGTGGACTAGAGAGGGAGATGGAAGAAGTAAGAGTGATGTTGGTAGAGCATGGGAGGTGGAGGGTGGTGTTTTGAGAGGTGTGCTAACAAGGTCCAGTTAAGTTTAAGGAGTGGACAGGAATATTTTGGGATAACCTTTGTGGGTGTGGTATGCAACTGTTGTGGGGGATTGAGATGTTGGAGAGCATAATTGCCATGATTGGGAAATGGTTTAATGGGGCACATGTAAAACAGTTTTTCTTATATAGAGAGTCATTGACAACCTGGTGAAGGAGATTAAGAGAGGATTCAATGAGTTGTGTCCAGGATAATTTGGGTAATTTGGGTTGGGAGGACCCTTGTTGGGAGAGATGGGAGGATGTGTCCTTGATCATATTAATGACTATATCCAAGGATGTACTGGGTCCTGACCATAGGTTTTTATAATTTTAAAAGAGCCATGTGGATTTATTCCCTTGTCGATATTAATAGACCCTTCAGCTTCTTGTTCCCATTTTGGGTCCCAAGGATCTGGTATCCTGAAGGAGATATATGGTTTGGTTCGTTGTCGCCCATTAGAATTGTGCACAAGTTTAGATAATTGACCTCCTGACTTTCCATAAGAGTGGACAGTAAACTGGTAATTGCATGACCAGGATGGGCATCCTTTCCAATAATTGTCTAAGCATGAGCCTATGTTTTCAGATTTCAGGCAAAGGAAGAACTGTTGATGGTCATATGCTTCCATATTGTGTGTTTGCCAGTCAAGGCAATTGTCTTTACATGTTTTGGAGAAGTCAAAAGGCAAGGGTGATGGGTTGTGAGCAGCCTGAGGTTGGGCAGGAGATGGATTTAAGTAAGTGGAGAGGATTCAAGTTTGTGGCACAGATTTTGAATTGCCAGGTATATTTGACCCTTGGAGGGTGGGATGTCCCAAGAGGGAAGTATGTAAAACAGAAAAGAAGAGGGATGATGGGGATTATCCTCATAGTATAAGGAAGGAGTGGGAGATAAGTAGGAGGTGTGGGTATGGGTATATTTCATGTGGGGTAAAGTCAGAAAGTGATCCTTGGAGGTGGAGATCCTGAACTAGTGAGAGTAGATTGAAGGTGTGTAGTTGGGAAAAGTCAACTATCTCCTGTAAGATTTGGAGAAACCTATAATATCATGAAAGGGTGATAACTTCACTCATTGGGTGAGGTGGTTCTCCTCTGGAGTGTGGTCACTGGTCTTGGTCATCTGAGGGCATCTGAGGGAGGTCTGGACTGGTGGTCCTTGAGAATCACAGCTTGAGGAGTCCTGTAGATGTGACAGAATATGAGGAGGAACAGAATAATTTTAGTTGAGAATGGTGTATCCAGTAGGGAATACCTTCAAGATGAGCTGCTGTGGGGGTGGTGAGTATTACCAGGTAAGGCCCAGTCGATTTTGGAGTAAGGAGGGAAGAGGAGGGGGAGGTTTTGTTACGAGGGCTAAGAAGTACTAGATCACCAGGTGAGAGAGTTGAAGGAGAATGGGGGTCAACCTTAGGTTTAATCAGAAAGTTATCCTCATGTTTCCAGAGGAGGCTCCTAATGTAGGTAGAGAGGAAAGAAGGTGAGGGGGCAAAGGTGACTTTGGGCCAGGAGATTGAGGAGGGAGATAGGTTACCCATATAAGAGCTCAAAAGGGGAGATGTCGAGGGGTTTCTTTGGAAGAGCGTGGAGCCTGAGGCAGGCCAGAAGAAGATCTTTATCCAGTCCAGGTGTAATTCGAGGGATAGTTTGGTGAGGGGGTTTTTAGAGTACGGTTGGTGTGTTCTACCTTTCCAGATGACTGCAGTGGGTAGGGAATGTGGAACTGCCAGGAGATGTTGAGGGCTTTGGCTACTAGCTATGAAATATGAGAGGTAAACTCAGGACCATTGTCGGACTGAAGAGATGTAGAGAGGCGAAATTGAGGGATTATGTGTGTAACAAGGGTCGTGGCTACCTTGGAAGCACGTTCATTGGTGGTGGGGAAGGCTTCAACCCTCCCTGTGAAAGTGTCAGCAAAGACCAGGAGATATCTATGTTGCTTTACAGGAGGTACACGAGTAAAGTCCACCTGCCAATCAGAACCTGGGAGATGTCCCCTCACTGGAGGGGTCGGAAGTTGGAGGTAGGACTGGTTTTTTGACAAATGTCACAGGAGGAGGAAAGGTTAGAAAGGAATTGAGAGTCTTCAGGGGAAAGCTTGAGTTGGGAAGAAATGAAGTGCCATAGGAGGCAGTGTTTGGGTAAAAGGGCTTATGGAGGTAATGAGTATCTGTTGGGTGGTTGACTGCATGTTAGGTGGAGGATGTTGTGGGAGAGAGTTGTATGAGGGGAGAGCAGGGGAAGGAGATGGGGGCATTTGGTGGTCTGCTGGAAGGCAGCTGCTTTAGTCTTGAAGTCTGCCTTGTTATTGCCTTTTGAGACAAAGGAGGAGTCAGTTTGATGAGACTTACAGTGAGATGCCAATAGCAGTGGGGAAGTGTTAGACTTGGAGTAAATCTGAGATGTAAGTGGCATTGACAATAGAGGTGCCATTGATGGTAAGAAATCCACGTTCCTTCCAGATGGCTGAGTGAGAGAGGAGTATGTGGAAGGCATATTTAGAGTCAGAGTAAATGTTGAGGGAGGACCCCTTGGCCAAAGTAAAAACCCTGTTGAGGGCAATAAGTTCAGCCTATTGATTGGATGTGTTGTTGGGTAATGAGGAAGTCTCTATAATTGATGTTAAGGAAACTATGGTATATCCTGCTAAGTGCGTTCCTTCATGTAAGAAGGAAGAGCCATTGGTGAACCAGGTGTGAGTTGTTTGAGGCAAGGGCCCCTCGTGTATATGGGTAGGATGTGGGAGAAGCTCTTCCAGGATTTCGATACAAGAATGAATGGGGAGAGGAGTCTGAGGGACAGGAAGAAGTATAGCAGGGTTCAGTGGAGGGCAAGTGAGAAAGGTGAGGTTGGTGTCCTCCATTAGAGACACCTGCAGGGACAGGATATGGCAAGGGGGTAGGGAATGTAGTCCCTTGTAGGTAAGAAGCTCTTTAAGGTGGTGTTGGGTTAGGATTGTCAATAGGGCCCTGAAGGTAAGCTTTTGGGATTCATTGACCAGGAAAGAGGCAGCAGTAGCATCCACAGGCAAGGGGCCCAACCTTTAGTGGTGGGATCAAGAGATTTTGACAGGCCACAGGGGCAAAGGTTGGTTCCAGCACTGTCCTAAAACTCCAAGAGTGAATCCCTGTTTTTCACTTATATAAAGTAGAAAGGGGCATGAGAGATCAGGCAAGTGGAGGGCAGGTGCGTTGAGGAGGGATTGTTGGAGCTTAGTAAAGTATGTGGTGAGGGGTTGCAGTAGAGGTTCAGAGAATAAGCCCCAGGCTGCATCATATAAGGGCTTGGCTAGTATGGAATAGTTGGGGATGCAAGCATGAAGGATTTTTGCCATTCCCAAGAAAGAGAGGATTTCTTCTTTAGTGGAGGGAACTGACAGGTTAGCAATAAGGTCCTTTCTATCAAGAGTAATGGCCTTATGAGTTGGTGTTAAGAGGAGACCTAAATAAATGACCATTGAGGAGGACAATTGGGCCTTGGAGGGAGACACTCTGTAGCCACAGGAGGATAAGAAATTAAGAAGCTTGCAAGCGTCCTCATGACTGTCCTCATAAGAGGGACTACAGAGGAGGAGATCATCAATATATTGTAAAACTATAGGCTTGTTAAAATGTAATGAAGCTAAATCCTTGGCTAAAGCCTGTCCGAAGAGGGGCAACTGTCCTGAAATCCTTGTGGGAGAACAGTCCAGGTCAGCTGGGAAGATGTATGAGAGTGAGGATCTGTCCATGTAAAAGCAAAGGTATTTTGAGAGTTGGGATGCAGGGGAGTGGAGAAGAATGCATCCTTTAAGTCAAGTACAGTGAAGTAAGTGGTGCCTGAGGGGGTGGTGCATAAGAGGGTGTAGGTATTGGTGACTCTGGGGTTAATGGGTATGACAACTGAATTAATGAGACAATGGTCTTGAACTAAGCAATAGGAGCCATTTCTTTTTTTTAATACTAAAATTGGGCTATTACATGGAGAATTGGTGGGTCTAAGAAAGCCCTTTTGTAAGAGATCTTGGATAACGGGCAGCAAACCCAGAAGTTTTTGTTGGGTAAGTGAATATTGGGGTTGTGCTGGGAAGTAGCAGGAGTCCTTGAGGTGAATTTGTGTGTCATGTGTTGGGCAAGGGAAGGACTTAAGATTCTCATACAATGGGATCAACCTCTGGAGGAAAAGAGAAGGAGCAAGTGGGTGTTGATGAAGAGGGACTGGTGGTAAGGGTTAGGATTAGAGGAGCCACAGGGAAGTCTGGAAGGAGGCTTATGCAGGAGGCCAAGGAGTGTGTGGTGATGGGTATAGCCCCAAATTTGGAAAGGATATCCCTACCCATAAGGGGGATGGGGTATTTTGGGATCACTAGAATGGAATGGGTAAAAATTAAGGACCCAAAGGTGCAGACAAGGGTAGGTGCATGTAAAGGTTGAGAAGGTTTACCCTCTACCTTGACAATAGAGGATGTTGAGCAAGAGGTAGGCCCTCAATATTCTGTGAGGACTGAGTATGTGGCCCCAGTATCCAAAAGGAAAGAGATAGGCCTACCTGCAACTTGGAGCATTAGCCAAGGTTCCCATTGAGTGATGGCAGTGGTTGGGTGTGGAAATCCTTGACCTTGTCAGTCCTCTGTAGCCAGTCCTAAAACAGAATGAAGGACTAAGGGGGCTGGATGGTCTGGAGCCACTATGTGCTCGAGGACAGTCAACAGCCCAATGTCCTTCCTGTCAACACTTAGGACAAGGGCCTGGGACATGCCCGGGCCTAGTGACCCATTTGACCACACTAGAAACAAGGTCCTGGCAGTCCTGGTGGACCTCTCTTTGGGCCAGAGGAACCTGGGGCTGGTTCAGGAGCTGTACGGACAGCTTGAGCAAGCATCTGGTATTTTTGCCTGCGGGCCTCTTCGTCTCTCCCATTGTACACCTTGAAGGCCACCGCTAGGATCTCACCCTGGGGAGTTAGGGGTCCTCTCTCTACACGTTTAAGTTTTGCCTTAATATCAGGAAAGCTCTGGGAGAAAAAGTAGGTCATTACGAATTATCTCCCATTTGGGGTCTCAGGTTTTAAATTGGTATACTGTAGTAAGGCCTTAGTTAGGCAATCAAGGAATACTAAAGGGTTTTCATTTTTATCTTGGATAATCTCTTGGAGTTTCTCATAATTAATGGCTTTATGGGCCACTTTCCTTAGCCCTGCCATAAGCAGGCAATAAAGTGATCCCTCTTGGTGATTCCCCCAGGTGAATTGTAATTCCAGTTGGGATCATGGTCGGGGACCAACTCAGCACCAATTGGTCGGGCTGGGGAGATTTGATGAACTTCATCAGCATTGAATCTGGCCTGCTCCCAAACTTGTCTGCACTCCTCAGGTAAGAGTGATGGATAAGATGATGCGGATATCGTGGAAGGTCAGGTCATATGCATTGGTTAAGAATTGGAACTCTTTGATGTAGGTGGTGGGGTTGGTGCTATAGGACCCTAGTCGCTTCTCTATTTGGGAAAAATGGGACAAGGAGAAAGGCACATGAATCCTAAGGACACCATCCACTCCAGCCACCTCACGCAGAGTGAACATGGAGGCAGGCTGGTTGGTGGCAGTCTGAGGGGGAGGAAAAGGAGGAGGAAGCGGAGGAGCCATAGCAGGCAGAGACAGCGTGAGGGGCAGAGGACATAGCAGAGCCACTGGGGGGAGGTATTTGATAAGGTGGAGGTTCATCAGCAGGATCAAAGGAAGAAAAGTCTGAAATGGGAGTTTCAGCCTTAGATGGGATAGGTGCTGGTTTAGCGAGAGCTAGGAGGATCTGAGAGGGAGGATAGGCATTGCAGAGGGAAGGTTTAGAATGCAGGAAAGAGAAAGCCAGAACATATGGAATCTCTTTCCATTTTCCCGAGAGCTCACAGAACTTGAAAAGATCCCTAAGAATGTTGGGATCTAAAGTGCCGTTAAGCGGTCATTTGGAGTCATGGTCTAGAGTGTATAATGGCCAAATTTGATTACATAAATGGATAAGCTTTTTTGACTTTAGGTCCCAGATGAGGTGGAGGGACTCCAAATTAGCCAAGAGGCATCCCAGAGGGCTGTGAGTGGGGATGGAGAGTGAACTGCCCATTACAAGAGAGGAATTGGTGAATATAGAGACGAGGCGTCCCTTGGTCTCTATATCACTTGAGTGAAGGACGGATTACCAAGGGAGTCCTCACCACTGCTGGGGGGCGGAATCATCCAGGCTAAAGCCTGTAAGGGTACCTGATGCCGGGGCTTTTGTAACAAGAACCCAGGACCAAGAGTAGGTCTTACAAGGAGCAGTCCCCTCAGGAGAGAGTCCCTAGTCAGCCCAAGGTTCTCCCCTAGCAATTAGTATAGGCATTCAGCCGTAGTTGCAAGAACCATGACTTCCCACATCTTATGGGTCGTTTAACTAAAAGCGAGGAGAGGAACCACTTACTGAATGAGGCTGCTGTCGGGATTTGGAGGAGAGCACCCGGTAAGATGGAGGCCTGGTCTCTGAAGAGGGTCGGATTGGGTCCCAGGGCAGCTCAGGCCATTAAAGCAAGGGGAGAAAACATGCTGGGGAGGCCAATCTGAGTCACGGCACCAATTGAAAGGGAAATGAGACACAGATGTGCAACACAGAACCCAGGCGAGGAGATCCACACGTAGGAAGTTCTATTTGTCAGGATCTGACAAAGGCCATCAGAGGAAAGCGAGAGAGGCAGGAAGAACTTAACTTTAGGGTATTTTATAGGGCGGGTTGGACTGCTTGCATGGGGTCGTATGAGCTTCCTGCGTAAAAGCTTGTGGTGGGCTGTCAGGACAAATGAGAGATTTTTCAGTTAGGTTGGTTAACAGGTGGCAGGAAGGGGAAGTTACACGTTAACTTCTGTAAGTGCCCCCCTAGAGCAGGAAAAGTGAAACTTATTTTACAAAATGGTGGTAAGGATTTAAGATGCATAGATGGTAAGCCTTGGACCTAATACCCAGGGTTAGGCAAGTCCTCTTAATCATGTAAACAAGGGATTACATTTGTGCATTTCCAATTGGTCTATTAAAATCAGTGCTTGAGTATAACCAATTAGAGCAAATTTAAATAAATAAATAAATAAATAAATAAAATCAGTTCTTGACTGGTCCATGCTCGCATCCCTCATTTTACAGGGGCTGGACCATTAGCAATACCTTAAAAAATCCCGAGACAAAGCACAGCCAACGGTACCTTTTTCTGCTTTAAATAAATCTGGCTACTTCATTCTCCATTGTCCATGGATTTCATTCTTTGGATTGAAAAATTTGCAAGACAAAGAACTCCCTGGATGCCAGGCTCCTCTCTTACACTATCAGACCTGGAGGACAGGGTCTGTGGGCAGCAGTCCTGTCCTCATGGATTCCAAAGTCTCATAATCTTTTAACTTTTAACCAGTTCAACTTGCTTCCTGGTAGAGGTGCTGACATAATTTGGTAATACTTTGGAAAATACTTATTCCTGCTTGTCGTTATAGCTCTCCTGAGATGTGTAAGCAGCAACTAATTATAGACCTCTTCCCATGGAGCAATGGACTATAACCAGGTTTTTTGTTTGTTTGTTTGTTTGTTGTTTGTTTTTTCTATATCCTCTTTTTGTTCTTTTTATGTATGAAACCAGACCCCTCAAATCTTTTTTCGGAACACTTATTCTGGACATGAATACATGTTTCCCCAAGTGGGTGTCCTCTTAGCTCAAATGAACACTTTCTCAAACACTTGTATGAGATTCCGAGTTCTTGGTTGGCTGTAACCTTAAAAGAGCAGAACCAGATTCTATGGGAGACTAGTTGCCAGGACTCCTGGCTCTCTAGGACTACTTCATTGCCATCACTTCCACACCCAGGGGAACAAAAAAACTTAGCTTCCCATGGCCTCCACCTATTTTAGTCTATGGGTAATACGTGGAATCTTGGAGGAGTAGGCTGGTAAGTAGAGAAGCTGCCTGAAGAAGACCTGGAACAATGTGGGGAGGCTGCCATTTCCTCTAGGAGCAAATGTCATCTATTGCTGGTACCAAAGAACTTAGGCTACAGATCCAAAGCTATAAGACCATCTGCATCACTGGTGGGCATTCTGCAAAACTGCTGTGTCCATGGCCAGGTAGCTGTCCTGGTAGTCTTCTAGTGTGTGCTTCCTAGTGGCCAGCCTCAGCAGCCAGTTATCTCTTTCTGTTGCCATTGCTGATGTCCATTTGTGCTTTAGAGCTTTGCTTCACTCACCTTTAATGCCCTGGTCACCAAAACCAGGTCCATTTCTGAAAACAGAAATGGATCTCAAACACCAGAGAGATGGTGATGTTAAGGAAGAAAAAGAGATGACACATAAAAAACAGGGTAATGGAGAAGAATTCAAGGGGCAATTTCCAAAAGGTGGTGGACAAAGTTAAGGCAATGCAGTATAGCCATCAGTGTTTGGAAGCTATTTTCACCCGTTGGAGCAAGGTACCTAACAAAACTGTGGTCTTCAGATGAGGAACACAGCCAACCCATGTTCCAGCATAGAGGAAATTGGTGTAGTAAGTAATCTTGAAACTGAGTCTCCTTCCAGGGCCTCCTATTGTCCCAAGAGGAAGGCAGGAGGCAGTCTAAGACAGTCAGCCTCCCCAGTCTCACAGCAGGATAGAGAGGAACAAAGAGTGCATATGGAGTGGCAGTTGGAAAATCCTCAACACGTGCAAAACAGAAAGTGGGAACTGCTCATCGATGGCTAATTTGTTCAACAATTTCCACTTTAAATAACTGAATTCTTGGGTAATTGACTTGAAGGGTGGGGAGAGATTCATAATGGCCCATAATAGGAAAAAAAGAGTTTGGGAATTTTGAGAACAAAGCTTCCCCATCATAGAGGGTCTTGTACAAGCTCTCTGTGTTTGGGATGTGCTTACTGGATGTTTTCATCATGGCAGGCACCTAGCATGGATAGCACCCACATTTAATGTGATCAAACAGATTGGCTTCACTAGCACTTGCAAAGACCTAGGGTCAGCCATTGGGACCCTGTTTTTTCTGCAACTAGCTGCTTCTTTTTAAATATTTTTTAGTTGTCGATGGATCTTTTATTTTATTTATATGCGGTGGGGAGGATCAAACCCAGGGCCTCACACATGCCAGGCAAGTGCTCTCTCACTGAGCCACAACTCCAGCTCTGTGCATCTAGCTTCTTAAAGCTCAAAGAAGTTCTGCTAATTATTTAAGTGACTTTTCTGAGTACCCACAGCCCTTGAGCCTGCAACAATGAGATTTCTTTACTTCTCACAATTCTTACTAGCAGTATTTCCTGAATTCTTTATCATCTCTCAAATTGGAGCAGTTTTCTTGGTAAGAGCCCTAAGTCTTCTGAACTTTAATGTGTATGAATGCAAATCAGTTGGGATCTGGTTAAAGTAGAGATTTGAATTCAGGAAGTCTGGAGAGCAGACAGAGTATTTCTAACAGAGTGTTTCTTAGGTGTACAAAAGATGGTCAGGGACTCTCATGGTGAGACAAAGGCTGAGACAATGAAATAAACTCCTAGGTGCAATAAACTACTTATCTTTGTAGCATAGCATGTTGCTTCTCTACCTTTGTTTTTCTTTTTTTTCCTTTTTCTATTACTGGGGCACTTTACAGAGCCACCAACCCCCACCCCCTTTTTCTTCCTTAAGACAGGATCTTGCTAACTTGCTGAGATTGACCTTGAACTTGTGATCCTCCTTTGCCATAACCTCCCTAGTAGCTGAGATGATAGGCATGCACCACCACACCTGGCTCTTTTCAACAAGATTTGTCATGAGACCCTAATAAAACCTCAGAAGCAGAATGTTCACTCAAGATGAAATTGTTTCAGGAGAAAACCCTAAATAAACTCTCTAACTTAATGTAAAAATCATTCATTTTGGAGGTCACATAGCTGCGCAATCCATTATTAGTTTTCCACTAGTTCTATTGTAGGTAACACCTCAAAGAGACACGATGCTTTTAAAGTAGTGCTAAAAAGGACTCAAATTACAACATTGAGCCCCAGTCCCCTTCCCCATCTTCTTCTGCAGAGGGTATTCCTTGCCTCTGGACACAATGGTAGAGAAAGTGTTTCAGGAAGCCAGAAGAGGATGCCTGGAGAGCTTAAACTTGGTTGGTAATAAGCAGGAAATCTAGCAGGCCTTAGTCATGGGGAAGAGAAACTATGGAATCTTCATTTTTTCTCATTTCTGTATCTCAAAAAATGGTATACAGCAGGTGCTCAATAAATATTTGTTAAATACATGATGAATAATCTCTATATTTAACCAAGTTGTATACTTTTCTATTGTGATAATAACAAAATCCTACATTTAATCCTACATTTAACCATCATGATGAGAAGTCCTCTCGGCCTTAACCCTTACAAGGAATTAACCTGAAGTAACCTGATGCAAAACAATCTGCTTTTTTGTTCCTTATTTCTTCTTTCTTCAGTCCTTTTCTGCCTATAAAGCTCCTCTCTGCTCAGCTTATTGGAATATCCATTCTATTTTTTAGAATGAGACATAGCCCAATTCAAAAGTCACCAATCAAAGCCAACTGGATCTTCAAATTAAACTGTTATAATTTTGTCTTTGGACAACTGTTTCTATCCTGCCTTTTTCATTTGCCATTCTAGTATCAAGTTTTTTTTTTTAAATTTTTTGTTGTTGTTGATGGACCTTTTTAAATTTTATTTATTTATTCATATGCAGTGCTGAGAATCAAATCCAGTGCCTCACATGTGCTAGGCAAGCACTCTACCACTGAGCCACAGTCCCAGCCCTTAATATCAAGTGGGTTTTTTAATCACATTATAATATTCAACATTTTCTTTTTCCTCAGGGCCTTGAAGTGATCCTCCTCCTACTAACGGACATCATTGCCGTGTGTGTGTGTGTGTGTGTGTGTGTGTGTGTGTGTTGGGAAGAGGGGAGAGGTGCTGACCTTCTTATAGTAAGAATGTAAGGGGGAAAAACAATCAGTGTTTGATTTCTGAATCTGCATAAGCGATAAAGACTCAGGGAGAGAAAGCTTTGGTTTCACAGGAGCCTGTGCAGGTGCAAAGCTCTCTCAGAACAATCTAGAGGTGGGAGTTTCAAGGCATGAGACAACAAACAGAAGCCAGTTAATTTCAGAATGTGTTCTTTCCAGTGTCACCAACAACACTCATCATAATTGCCCCAAACAAACCTGCTCCTTTATCCAAACAAAGAACTAGGAAGTGCCAACATGGGCACTGGAAGCCAGATCTGTCTATACTCATTCATTCCTTCATTCACAAAGGTTTTGCTGAGAGTATGCTAGGTACTTTTCCAGACTGAGAGTATGCCAGTCACTGAATGTCAAGCAGCAGACACCTGTTCCTGCCTCCAGGAGAGGAGTCCCACTATGTGGCAGAGAGCCAAAGACCAGCAGTCCTGGGATGTCAACCCACTGACTGCATGGTATGCAGGTGTTAGGATTGTCAAGGAAGAAAAGACACAGACACTGGATGGAACAACAGTTAAGTTACACAAAGAAGAGACAGAGCCAGATTACTTTCAATTGTGAGCATTGGTCCCCAAGGTTGTGGGTCTTTCTGCACAGCCAACACGGAGAGGTACACCTTCTGTACTGCCAACCAAGGACCCATTCCCTCCCCACAGAGAACAGATATAGCAGCAAGAATGGGTGGATGCCATATGATATATACACCCTTAAAAAGAACAAAGAAGTACACATCAAACCTGGAATGGGGAAAGATAGAAACAAAGCAATGAGCCCAGCACCAGCTGTGGAGTCTTTTTATCTCCATGTAAAGAAATGTTTCAGGCCTGAGGCACACTCTTTGTGAGGGTCAACAGGCTGTGCACAACTACAGTCCACCTGCTAACCCAGGCTGCTAAATAGCTGATAGAGCTCACCAAATCTAGTGGACCAGCTACTATGAATTTGGAAGCAGATCTGGGTTTGATGGGGCCAGCCCTGTGAAGGACGTTTGCTCACAGAACCTTTATTGTTTTAGAGTACTTTTAAGTTCATAGCAAAATTGAACAGAAAGTACAGAGCTCTCATGTACTCCCTGTCCACACACACCCATGATCTCACCCACAGTAGATGTCCCCAACCACAGCGGTACGTTTGTTACAATTGATGAACTTACATTGACAGATTATCAGCACCCAAAGTTCACTCTTGGTGTTGTATACCTTATGGTTTTTGACAAATGTATGGCATGTATCCATGCCTGTAATATCATATGGAATAATGTTACTACCCTAAAAATCCACATGGTTCACCCTATTCATTCCTCTTTCTTCTCGATCCCATGGAAACCACTTATCTTTTCCCTATCCCCATAGTTTTGTCTTTCCCAGAATGTCATATAGTTGGAATTGTACTGCATGCTCCTTTTCCAAGTTGGCTTCTTTCTCTTAGTGGTATTCATTTAAATTTCCTCCATGTTTTTTTTTCATAGCTTAATAACTCATTTCCTATTGCCGGAATTACCACAGTTTATTTAACCATTCACCTACTAAAGAATATCTTGGTTGGCTGTAAGTTTGGGGAATTATAAATAAGACTACTGTAAATATGTGTGGGCAGGTTTTGTGTGGACATGAGTTTTTTATTCATTTAGGTAAATACCGAGGAGTACCATTGCTGGATGGTATGGAAACAGTGTGTTTAATTTCATAAGAAACTACCAAACTGTCTTCCAAAATTGCTGTACTATTTTGCAGTGAAGGAGAGCTCCTGTTGTTTATATCCTCATCGATATTTGGTGTTGTGAGCAGGGCATGGTGGCATACGCCTGTAATCCCAGCAATTTAGGAAGCTGAGGTGGGAGGATAGGGAGTTCAAAGCCAGCCTCAGCATTTCAGCAAGGTCCTAAACAACTCAGCAAGACCCAGTCTCTAAATAAAGTATAAAAAGGGGTTGGGGATGTGGCTCAGAGGTTAAGCACTCAGGGTTCAATCACTGGTACCAAAACAAAACAAAACAAAACAAAACAATGGTGTCATTGTTTGGAATTTTAGTCATTCTATTGGCATAGGGTGGTATCTCATCTCATTATTTTATAATTCTCTAACAACTTATGATGTTGAACATCTTTTCACATTCATCATTTTATCTTCTTTGGGGCAGCGTCCAATCAGGTCTTTTGTTCACTTTTTAAATCAAGTTTACTCATTTCCTATCATTAGTTAAAGGAGTTCTTTCTATCCTTTGGATAACAGTTCTTTATTAGATATGGTTTTTGCAAATATGATCTCCCAGTCTAGCACTTGTTTTCCCAGTCTTTTGACCTTGTCTCTCAAGGACCAGAAATTTGTAATTTTTATAAATCCAGCTAATTTCAATCCATGAAATTATTTCTTTCATGGATTGCGCCTTTCTTCTTGTATTTGAAAAGTCATCGCCATACCCAAGATCACCTGGATATTCTGCTATGTTGTCTGCTAGTAGTTTTATAGTTTTTTGCATGTGGTATTTCAGTGCATGATCCATTTTGATTTAACTTTGTGAGGAGTGTAAGGTCTGTGTCTAGATTGTATTGTTTGCATGTGAATGTGAAGGTGTTTCAGTATTATTTATTGCAAAGACTATCTAGATCCATTATACTGCCTTTGTTCCTTTGTCATACGTCAGTTGGCTAGACTTACGTACACCTATTTCCAGACTCTCCATTCTGTTCCATGGACTTGTTATCTGTTCTTTCCCCAACATCACATGACTTTGATTACTGTAGCTTTATACTAACTCTCCAGTTGTCAGTCCTCTTTGTTCTTCTACTTTGATACTGAGTTGTCTACTATGGGTTTCCTGCATCTCCATATAAATTGTAGAATCACTTTGTCAAGAGTGACAACATAACTTGCTGGGATTTTGATAAATATTGCACAGAATCTGTAGGCCAAATTATGAAGAAGTGACATCTTAATAATATTTAACATTCTAATATTTATTTAAATATATGGTACAGAGGCTGAACCCTCTGCCTTGCACATGATAAGCAAGCCCACTGTCACTGAGCTGCATCCCCAACTCATTTCATTGGAATTACAGGCGTGGGCCACCACACCCAGCAACAACATTGAATCTTCTGATTTGTGAGCATCTAAATCTTCATCTCTGCATTTATTTAGTTATCTTATTTTCCATCAGAGTTTTGTACTTTTCCTTATGTAGACCTTGTACATATTTTTGTTAGATTTATACCTAAGTATTTCATTTTAGGGGGAGGTGCTAATGTTAATGGTAGCAGGTTTTTATTTATTTTTAAGTTTTCATTTATTTTCTTGTGGTACTGGGATTGAACCCAGGGTTGCTCTACCAGTGAGATACAATCCCATCCCATTTTAATTAATTTATTAAGTCTTTTTACTTGATCTTTTTTAGATGACATGATGGTAGATTGTATTTTGACATATTATGCATACATGGAGTATAACCTCCCATTCTTGTGCTTATTCTTGATGGGAGTTACACTGGTTGTGTATTCACATATGAACATAGAAAAGTTATGTCCAATTCATTCTACTGGCTTTCTTATTCCCATTCCCTTTCCCTTCCCTTTATTCCACTTTATCTAATCTAATGAATTTCTCTTCTTCCCCTGACCCCTTATTGTGTTAGCATCCAAATATCAGAGAGAACATTTAGCCTTTGGTTTTTTAGAATTGGCTTATTTAACTTAGCATGATAGTCTCTAGTTCCATCCATTTACTGGCAAATGCCATAAATTCATTCTTCTTTATGGCTGAGTAATATTCCATTGTGTAGATACAGCTCATTTTCTTTATTCGTTCATCTGTTGAAGGGCTCCTAGGTTGGTTCAATAGCTTAGCTATTGTGAATTGAGCTGCTATAACCTTTGATGTGACCACATCACTATAGTATACTGATTTATAAGTCCTTTGGGTATTACTGAAGAGTGGGATAACTGGGTCAAATGGTGGTTCCATTCCAAGTTTTGTAAGGAATCGCCATACCACATTCCAGAATGGTTGCACCAATTTCCAATCCCACCAGCAATGTATGAGTGTACCTTCTTCCCCACATCCTCACCAACATTTATTGTTACTTGATAATTGCCATTCTGACTGGAGCGAGGTGAAATCTCAATATAGTCTTAATTTGCATTTCTCTAATTGCTAAATATGTTGAAAATTTTTTCATGTATTTGTTGATCAAATGCATTTCTTCTTCTGCGAAATGCCTTTTTAGTTCCTTTGCCTAGTTATTGATGGGATTATTTGTGTGAGCAGTTTTTTCCTTTTTTCTTTTCTGAGGGGCAAGTTGCAAAGATCTTTCCCCTTCTGTAGACTCTCTCTTCATATTCTTGATTGTTTCTTTTATAATGAAGAAGCTTTTCAGTTTGATACCATCCCATTTATTGATTCATGATTTTACTTCTTGATCATTGGGAGTCTTGTTGAGGAATTCAGTTCCTAAGCCAACATGATGGAGATTTGGGTCTGCTTTTTCTTCTAGTAGGTGTGGGGTCTCTGGTCTAATGCCTGGGTCTTTGATCCACTTTGAGTTGACTTTTGTTTAGGGTGAGAGAGAGAGGGGTTTAACTACTGTGGATTAACTACATATGGATTTCCAGTTTCCTCAGCACCATTTGTTGAAGAGGCTATCTTTTCTCCAATGTATGTTTATGGTGCCTTTGTCTACTATGAGATGACTGTATTTATGTGGTTTTCTCTCTGTGTCTTTTATTCTGTACCTTTGGTTTTCATGTCTGTTTGGGTGCCAATACCATGTTGTTTTTGTTACTATAGCTCTATAGTATAAATTAAGGTTTTGTATTGTGATGCCTCTTGTTTCACTTTTCTTATTAAGGATTGCTTTGACTATTCTTGGCCTCTTATATTTCCAAATGAATCTCATGACTGCCTTTCCTATTTTTGTGAATAACATCATTGGAATTTTAATAGGAATTGCATTAACTCTGCCTATCCAAGAACATGGGAGATCTTTTCTTCTTCTAAGGTTTTCTTCAATTTCTTTCTTCAGTGTCCTGTAGTTTTCATTGAAGAAGTCTTTCACCTCTTTTGTTAGATTGATTCCCAAATAGTTTATTATTTTTTGTGGCTATTATAAATGGAATGATTTTCCTAATTTCTTTTTCAGGTGATTCATCACTGATATATAGAAATGCAATCGATTTAAGGGTAATAATTTCATATCCTGCTATTTTGTTGAATTCATTTGTGAGTTCTAGAAGTTTTCGGATGGAGGTTTTTGGATCTTCTAAATATAGAATCATTCACCTGCAAATAGGGATAGTTTGAGTTCTTCTTTTCCTATTCATATCCATTTAATTTCTTCCTTCTGCCTAATGCTCTGACTAGAGTTTCAAGGACTATGCTGAATACAAGTGTTAAAAAAGGGCATCCTTGTCTTGTTCTGGTTTTTAGAAAGAATGCTTTCAACTTTTCTCCATTGAGAATGATGTTGGCCTTAGGTTTAACATATATTATTTTTAAAATGTTGAGGTATATTCCCACTATCCCTAGTTTTTCTAGTGTTTTGATCATGAATAGATGCTGTATTTTGTTAACAAAATACTTTTTCTGCATTCATTAATCTATTGATCTATTGAATCATGATTCTTGTCTTTAAGTCTATTGAGGTGATGAATTATGTTTATTGATTTCCATTTGTTGAACCAAACTTGCATCCCTGGGATGAACACCACTTAATCATGGTGCACTATCTTTTTAATATGTTTTCATATGCAATTTTCCAGTATTTTATTAATAATTATTGCATCTATGTTCATCAGGGATATTGGTCTGAAATTCTCTTTCTTTGATGTGTCTTTGTCTGGTTTTGGTATCAGGGTGATACTAGCTTCATGGAATGAATTTGGAAGGATTTCTTCCTTTTCTATTTCATGAATAATTTCAGGAGAATTGATTTTAGTTCTTCTTTGAAGGTCTGGTAGAATTTGGCTAAGAATCTGTCTGGTTCTGGACTTTTCTTTATTGGGAGGCTTTTGATGGCATCTTCAATTTCATTGTTTGAAATTGATAATTTTAAATTTTCTGTGCTCTCCTGATTCAGTTAGAGTAGGTCATATGCCTCTAGAAATTTGTCAATGTCTTCAAGATTTTCTATTTTATTTGAATATAAATTTTCAAAGTAGTTTCTGATTATTTTCTGTATTTCAGTAGTGTGCATCATGATATTTTCTTTTTCATCATGGATTTTATTAATTTCAGTTTTCTCTCTTTGCTTATAAGGGTTTATCAATGTTATTTATTTTTTTCAAAGAATCAAGTTTTTGTTTCATTGATTTTTTAAAATTGTTTTTTGTTTCAATTTCATTAATTTCACCTCTGATTTTAATTATTTCTGTCTTCTGCTTTGGTGTTTATTCTTCTTTTTCTAGGCCTTTGAGATGAAATGTTATTTGGTGACTTTCCATTCTTTTAATGAATGAGCTCAATGCAATGAACTTTCCTCTTAGAACTTCCTTCATAGTGTTCCAGAGATTTTGGTATGTTGTATCACTGTTCTCATTTACCTCTTAACTATTTTTTTATTTCATTCCTGATTTCTTCTGCTATCCATTGGTCATTCAATAGCATATTATTTAGTTTCCAGAGTGTTAGAGTAACTTCTATTTTTTTTATTTTTCATTGATTTCTGATTTCATTCCATTATGATCTGAGAGAATGCAAGGTATTATCTCTATTTTTTGTATTTGCTAAGAGTTGCTTTGTGGCCCAAGATATGGTCTGTTTTAGAGAAGGACCTGTGTGCTGCTGAGTAGACAGTGCATTTAGTCATTGATGGATGAAATATTCTATATATGTCTGTTCAGTCTGAATTATTAATTGTAATTTTTAGTTCTATAGCTTCTTTATTTAGTTTTTGTTTGGAAGATCTGTCCAGGGGTGAGAGAGGTGTGTTAAAGTTCCCCAGTATTATCGTGTCTATTTGATTCTTGAAATTGAGAAGGGTTTCTTTGATGTACACAGATGTTCCATTGTTTGGAGCATAAATAATTTTGATTGTTATGTCTTGTTGATGTGTAATTCCCTTAATCAGTATGGAATGTCCTTCTTTGTCCCTTCTGATTAACTTTGGTTTGAAATCCACTTTCTCTGATATGAGGATAGAAATCCCCGCTTGTTTACAAGATCCACATGAATGATATGTTTTTTCCCATCCTTTTATCTTCAGTCTGTGGATGTCTTTACCTATGAGGTAAGTCTTTTGGAGACAGCATATTGTTGGGTCTTGTTTTTTAATCCAATCTGCCAGTCCATTTCTTTTGATTGATGAGTTTAGGCCATTTACATTTTGTATTTATATTTTTAGTTGTTGATGGACCTTTATTTTATTTACTTATATGTTGTTCTGAGAACCAAACCCACTACTTCAGACATGCTAGGCAAGTACTCTACCCCTGAACCACAACTCCAGCTCAAGGTCATTTATATTCAATGTTTTTACTGGGAAATTATTTTTATTCCCTGTCATTTTGATTAATTTGTTTTTAAATTTGAGTTAGTTTTTCCTTTGATTAACTATTCTTCTGGTGTAGTTCCTCTCTTTGCTGGTTTTCAGTCTTATTTCTCATTTCTTCTTCATAGAATATCTTATTGAGTATATTTTGTAGTGCAGGTTTTCTAGTTGTGAATTATTTTAGCTTTTGTTTATCATAGAAGGTTTTTAATTCATTGTCAATTCTGAAGCTTCATTTTGCTGGGTATAGTATTCTTGGCTGGCATCCTTTTTTTTTTTTTTCAGAGTACGATATATGTTATTCCAAGACCTCCTGGCTTTGAGGGTCTGGGTTGGGAAATCAACTGAGATTCGAATTGTTTTCTCTCTAAATGTGACCATTGCTTTTCTCTGGCAGTCTTTAAAATTCTATCCTTATTCTCTGTGTTAGGCATTTTCATAATAGTGGGCCTTGGTGTGGGTGTGTTGTAATTTTTTTTATTTGGGGTTCTGTAAGCCTCCTGTATTTGATTTTTCATTTTGTTCTTTTGGTTTGGGAAATTTTCTGACATTATTTCATTGAAAAGATTGTTCATTACTTTGGTTTGTATCTCTAAGCCTTCATCTATCCCAATAAATCTTAAATTTGGTCTTTTCATGTTATCCCATAATTCTTGGAAGTTCTGTTCTCTTAACATCTTTTCTGTTCTGGTCTCTTAACATCTTTTCTCCATAGTCTACTTTGTTTTCAAGATTTTATATTTTGTTTCATTGCCTGACACTCTGTCTCCAAGTAGTGTAGTCTTCTGATGATGCTTTCCATTGAATTTTTAATTTGGTTAATTGATTTCTTCATTTCAAGGATTTCTTTTTGACTTTTTTCAAAATTTCTATCTCTTTATTGAAGTGATATTTTACTTCCTGTATTTTCTCTCTGATTTCACTCCTTACATCATCCCTTACCTTTCAGATCATATATATACATCCTAAACTTCTTCTCTGACATTTCTCCCACTGTGGTATCTATGGATTCTGTTACTGAAGTATCTTGGTTTGTTTGGGGAGATTTGCTCCCTTGCTTTTTTCATGTTGTTTGTGTGTCTACCCATCTAACAGTATGGATCTGAGGCAGTAGAGTGTCTACCCTGGGGACTTACAGTGTCCCTGAAGGTTTCCAGTACCTCACCATTTAGCAGGAGACAAAAAAATCACAACAACCAATGCAAACAATATATGGCATTAAACCAAAGAGTTCCTGCTATGACATTTACAATGTTAATTGTCCCAATAAACAGAAATGATATGATCAGTTATTGCCTGCAATAAAAACAGTGAGTTTGCAAAAGAGTTTACAATTTCAAATGGTGGACAGGGATTGAACAGAAGTGATGTGGGAGGTGATGATTATGAGGGAGGAGGAGAGAAGAGAGAAGTAAAAATTAACAAAAGAGTAAAAGAACAATAGAGGGTGGCAGAAGAAAAGAAAGAAAGATAATCAAGGGAAACATAAGTGATAAAAATAGAGGTATAAAGTACAAATTTTAAAAGTTAAAAATAAAAATAAAGGAATACAAAACAAAATTGAAATAAACTAATCAAATATCCTAGTCCTCAAAAAACTGGTCCATGAAAACTAACCAGCTTCAAAAATGCTAGAAATGAGAAAAAACAAATATGAATATATAAATAAATGTCCATGAAACATTAAGGTCACAATTAAACAGAGAAAAGAAAAAAAGAAAAAGTCTTTATGAAAAGTTAAAGAATTGTTTCTTTTGGAGTTCAAAAGATTCCTAGCTTCCCTTCTCAGCAGTTTTAGATACAGTCTTCTAGAGCATGATGCTTCCTCCACTTTCAGGGCAGGATTGCTGGAGTGAGAGAGGTAGTCCTGTAGGCAGAATTCCTGGAGGCAGGGTTTAGGCTTAGGTGGGCTCCAGGCTCTTCAGTAAATGCCAGTTGGTCTGGAGATTGTAAGTCATCACACCTCCAGGGACCAGCAATTGCTGGTCCAAGCTGGAAAACTGCACCCAAGAGAATCTCTCCTGGGTTCCACTCTTGTGGTGGAGGAGCCAATTCTTTTTATTTATTTATTTATTTTGGTTGGGGGGTACCAGGGATTGAACTCAGGGACTCTCAACCACTGAGCTACATCCCCCAGCACTGTTTTTTTAATATTTATTTAGAGACAGGGTCTCACTTTTGCTGAGGCTGGCTTTGAACTCATGATCCTCCTGCCTCAGCCTCCTCAGTCTCTGGAATTATAGGCATGCACCACCATGCCTGGCTTCAAGGAGCCAATTCTTAGTCCACTCCATCACCTACGAACCCCACATTTCCTGGCCTCAGGTCAGTCTCCAAACTCAATCTCTCCTGCCCCCTGCCCTTTCAAATTCCCAGTCAGGCACATCTTTCCCAGCTGGTCCTGCAAGCAGTTGGATTGGAGAGAGAGGGGGAGAGCTGAGTGGGTTTCCACAACCAGGAGTCCTCTGTATAATCCTCTCTGCACCTTTGATTTTCTCACTTAGGCACACTCTATGTCATACAGCATGGGTTTGCCAGGCCTGTATTTCAAGCCAAACTCAGGTCGGTCAGGAATCAACTCCCCAAGCTGCTGGCTCCCACACCAAGCTGCAAAATTGTTCCTTCCTCTGTCCTCTGCACATAACCAGGAGAGATGAGGTTTCTTTCCCACACTAGGATATTGCTCAGCATGCCTTTCCGTTTAGTTGGTCTTTGATCTCTCAACTCTCTGTACTCAGACGTACCTAAGGCCTCCTAAACATGCAGGTTCCTTTAATTCCCTTATCCTTCCACTTTGCTCATGGAGGAACTGCTCTGGCTGGTGTCTCTGGCCATGGCGGACTTCTTCCTTATTTTATTATATCCAATTTCCTGAGTCCCTGGCCTGCTTTGAATGTCCAATTTTAAATTCCAATAAAGTCTCCCCTAGCTTTTTTATTTGTTTGTTTGTTCACCCACCTTGCTGAGAAGCTGCTTATCTGCTTTCTTGGTTTCATGCCATGAAGAAGCCAAGAAAGTGAACTTCTCTATTCTGCCATCTTGAAAACACCTGCCCCCCTTTATTTTGAGACAGAGTCTTGCTAAATTTCTGAAGCTGACCTTGAACTTGGGATCCTCCTGACTCAGTCTCCTTAGTAAACTGGGATTACAGGTATACACCACCACACCCAGCTAGTAATGTGCTTTTAATATCAAATTTCAATTGTTACTTAGCATGCAGAAGGTCCTGGGTTCAATCCCCAACACCACCACCAAAAAAATAAAATTCAATTGTTCATTTCTAATATATAGGCAAGCAACTGACTTTCAGACCTTAATCTTGTATACTGCAACCTTGCTTTAATAATTTATTAGTTTCAGAATTTGTTATTGTTGATTCTTTTGAATTTTCAACATAGAAAATCATGTTATCTGTAAACAAAGACAATCTACTTATTTTTCTTTTCTTTTTTTTTTCTTTTTTTTTTAGTACTCATGAATCCAGGGGCACTCAACCACTGAGCCACATCCCCAGCCCTACTTTGCTTTTTATTTAGAGACAGGTTCTCACTAAGTTGCTTAGTGCCTTGCTGTTAAGGTTGGCTTTGAACTCCTGATCCTTCTGCCGCAGCCTCAGAAGTTGCTGGGATTACAGGCATGTACCACTGCTCCCAACTTCTTTCTTTCTTTCTAATCTATATACCTTTTATTTCCTTGTTTTATTGCATTAGTGAAGATATCCAGTGCTATGTTGAAGTGGTGAGAGTGGATATCCTTATCTTGTTCTTGGGATCGTAGTGGGAATGCTTCTAATTCCTCATTAAATATGATGTTAGCTATAGAGTTTTTGTGGGAGCTTTTATCAAGCTGAGAAAGTTCCCTTCTACAACTAATTTCCAGAGAATTCTTGTCATTTGGATTCATCAGGATCACTAGGAGAACCAGACACAGGAGGATGATGAAGCCTTCTTGGAAGATAGTCCTCAACTAGTAACCCCAAGTACCTGGATTAAGGCAACTGAAAAAGTCAATACATGAGCCTAACAGGTGCTGTGGTGGACAGCTGATAACTATGCTGCCCAGGCATGAATCTTCTTCATGTCAGTTTTTACTTCCCTTAAAGTATTGATATATGCACAGAGGTAGGTTTTGGCAGTAATACAAAGATCATGCTGTTCCTCCAGCAGATAATCAAGTTGTTCATCACCACCTTGGTGAGTGAGTTTAGTGAGTTTTGTTGGTCTTGGATAGTGTGAGCAACAGCCTTAGCTCTTTCTGTCATGGTGAAGGGTAGGTTGTGCATTATTTTTTTTCTATGGTCTATAAGCTGTTGCCTCCTATCAGAATGTGAACTCCAAATGGAGGTAGGATAGCTAGCATAGAGGGAAGGGAGGGGTGGGGGCAGGATGGGGGGTAAAAACAATAACAGAAAGTGTGACAGATACCATTGCCCTGTGTACATGCATGAACGCACAGATGGTGTGACTCTACTTTGTGTACAACCAGTGAAACAATAGCTGTACTCCATTTGTGTTCAATTAATCAATAAGTAAATAAAAAAATAAATAAATAAAAAGAATGTGAACTCCAGAATAAAACCAGCTGTGGATTATTCTCCTGGGAAGGTGCTAAAAGCCATTCTGTGATGAATTAGCAGAGTGGGTCCCTTTCAGCCCTTTTCCTGGGGGCAGACACTGATTCACAGAAGAATACATAACCTGGAGGGGTGCAGGTGATACCTGTAAGGCATTTATTGCCTTAATGCTGATGAGTCCAGTTATATATAGTCTTAGCCTATTTTTGCCATGTGGTTAGAAAAAGGTAAAAAAATTTACACATAGTGCCTCCAAGTCTGAAGTGCTAATAAACGTCAGTAATGCCAATTCTGTTATGGGAGCCTTTTCCTGTCATATCATGGCAGTATTAATGTGGGAAACTCCAGAGTGTGCCTGCATATAAATTTGAATTGAGGGAGTGCACTGGCTGCAGTACTTTGACCCATTAATAGCTTGAGGAAGACATTATGTACCAATCAGGCCATTACAGTAGATTAAAGAAACTTGTCTGGATAACAAGTCCTACATTGTTTGTGCTCGCCTGCTGTGTCCATAGCTACCCTGATTCTGTTGTCATTGCCAGGCATAACAGAATCTTCAATAGGAATGAGAAGAGGAAAAACTGCTGTTCCCACCCTTCTCCACTACTCCACAAAATTCCCAAGGCCAGAGATGCTCTTGTCCAGTGACCCAAGGGTGAGCATTGCCTGGATATAACTACCCAGGCTATGTGAGTCCTGAGGCTACAAGTTCTGCAGGGATCCACTGCTCCTGTTACTTGACCCAAACTTTTCAGCTTGTCCAACCTTGGAAGAGAGGTCACATTCTGAATGATTTGTCAGATCTTATGATACTTCTTGCCTGTGTCAAGGGATCAGGGTCCTCAGTGCAACTAGAGGAATGAACATTGGTGCCTCAATATTCTGTCACCCCTTCTGTCCTAACAAGGGGTCGCACAAGAGGGAGGTGCCTGAAGGAAGTGTTGTCTCCACATTTGAATCAGGAGGTCCCTTGCTGGCAGCACTGTAGACCACACCACAAGCCACCCCTGAGTAATGCATTTAGAGGGGGGAAAAAGAATGGTTGGATATATTGAGACTGGGATTCCACATGCACAGCCTAGCCAGGCTACTGCCTGATCCTTCACCTGCCACAAGCTCAATATTTCTTAACACACATGTAGCATGGTGTTTCTCCTTAACTAGAGTATAGTATCTAATGTCTGGATAAACTTTGTGAGTAGGGGTAACACCCAGGCCTTCCTGATGGCCTTTGCATAGTGGTTACTTGATCCTTCCATTTCAAGACTCTATCACCCCACTTGCCTGGGAGTGATGGAGCATAAAAGGTCTGCTTTGTGCCATGGGAGCATACTTATTGCTATGTGGCTTGTACAGTGCACATGGTAACTTGATTGGGTTGGAATCCTGCTGGATATCCAAACAATGTTGGCAGCAAAGTTTTTCTAAAGTCATAACAGTGATTCCCTCATCTACCTAGCACAAGAGAATGGTGGTGAGGTACCACTGCAACCCATGCCTGGGAACTGGCATTGTAATATGGTCAGTTTGCCACACAAGAACGAGTTCTCTCCCCTGATCAATGTGGCCTGTTCACCATGTTGTTTACTATGGGCAAGTGGCAGGATTAGATGTCTCTGCTGCATCTTCAGCTTCCATTTCTTTTAGGGTGAATGCTTATGATCTGGCCTATTCTTCTTTCTGAGGTAGATTTCCATGTCCTATTCTGTAGGCCAAATATGTAATTGTAACCATTTGCTTAGTACATACTAGGTCAGCTTGTGAGTTTCCTTCATGTTCCCTTTTAAATGGTCCTTTGCCATGAATGACAAATAGGTCTCTTTTTCTGTACACAAGCTGCTGCCATAGTCCCTATACCCACATAGGGGAGCCCTTACCTATCAAATCATTAATCTGCAAGTCACCACCATATGGCTAGCCCATTTGCAACAGTCCATGAGTCTAAAAATATGTAGCAGGGAGATGCTGTTAGTGTGGTCTGCATAGCCATCACTATTGCACATTTTGGCTCATTGTGCAAAGCAGGCTTGTCAGGTCTCAGACTCTCTCTAGGGTGTGTCTTAATCCATTTGTGCTTCTATGGCAGACAACCTGTGATTGAGTGATTTATAAAGAATAAACACAGTTCTGAAAACTGGAAGTCCAAGATCAAGGTGTTGGCAGTCTAGGTGTCTTGTAGGGGTCCAGTCTCTGCTTCCAAGATGGCATCTTGAATGCTGTGTCCTCTGGAGGAGAGACATACTGTTCCTCAAACAGCAGAACAGATGAGTGAACCCATTCCCACAAGCCCTTTTTCAAGTGGCATTATTCCACTCACGAGGACACTTCATGACTTAAATCCTTAATAGGCTCCACCTATTGCACCAAGGAGTAAGTTTCAACATGAGTTTTGGAAGGGACATAAACAATCAAAACATAGCAGATGGGTGTCCACAGCTGCTCATTATACTCCAACAGCTTTGAGTTTTGCAAATTCCCTAGTGAACCAAGCCATATCATCAACTGGTACATTTTCAAACAATGGGCTAAACTTAGCTAAGGGGCCAACCCCTTTGGGGCTGTTCAGACTCATTAGGAAAGGCTGCCACTTTCATGAAATCAGCTGATTTCTGAGGGTCCTAGAATGAGCCCATCTTATATGTAACATTTCCATTTAATGATGGAGCATTGTTAACCTGTCTCCCCTGTTTAAAAAAAAAAGAGTAGAATTAGCAAGTACTGTGAAAAATTAAATCAGATGAATTTAAGAATAACCTATAGTTACTGTCATACAAATGTACAATACAGATGGTGAACTGGGAGATGCACACCAAGTGACAAGAAACCCTGACTTACCTCAATGTTTATAGCAGCACAGTTCACAATAGCGAAATTATGGAATCAACCCAGGTGAATAGATTAAGAAATTGTGGCCAGGCACCATGGCACACACCTGTAATCCCAGTTGCTCAGGAGGCTATGTTGTACCCGATGAAAAGATCATCCAAGCCATTCACGTAAAGCCAAAAGAAGCCTTTATTTTAGCTGGCCAGCTACGACCACCCTTACACCTAAAAGCGGTATGCCAGGAAATCGTGCATTAGTTCTTTTGTTGCCAGCATTTATAGGGCGCAGGAAGTGATTAGTGTGGGGCTATAGGGAGGGGGAGGGATTAGGGTGGGGCTGACTCTCCTGATGGCACTGGAGAATCTTTTTGGGAAGTATAACAGCTAAGGCAGGAGGATCATGAGTTCAAAGCTATCCTCAGCAACAGTGAGGTGCTAAGTAACTCATGAGAGCCTGTCTGTAAATAAAATACAAAATAGGACTGGGGATGTGACTCAGCGGTCGAGTGCCCCTGAGTTCAATCCCCAGTACCCAAAAAGAAAAAATAAAATAAATAAATAAATCGTGGTATGTATATGACTGAGCAGAACTCCACTGTGTGTGTGTGTGTGTGTGTGTGTGTGTGTTTGTTGGTAAATGGATTGGAATGGAGACTATCATACTAAATGAAATAAGCCAAACTCAGAAACTCAAAGGCTGAAAGTTTTCTCTCATATGCAGAAGCTAGAGTAAAATAAAGGGGGAGGAAAGGATAGGGTGACATAAAAAAGGCAAGATAGTAACAGAAAAAGGAGATCAAGAGACAGAGTGGAGAGATGGGTCAGGGGAGATAATGCAGAATGAATTCTTTAAAACTCATGTTATATGCATATATAAATATACAACATGCATAAATTTCACCTTTTTGCATAAGTAAAAAAGAACCACCAAATATAAATAGCTAGTAGACTGAGACAGACAGTATTACCCTATATATATGTAAGATTATATGAATCATGTGAATCTGCATTGTGAAAAAAAAGATATATTCCCTGCTGTATAATTATATCAAAATGGGATCTACTGTCATGTATAATTTAAAAGAACCAATAAAAATAAATGAGTGAAAGGAAATATAGTAGAGAAAGGAGAATGGAGAAGAGGAGGGAGGATGGGAGGGAAAAGGGGAATAGATCATGAACTGAAATTGAATTTCATGCTCTAAAAAAAAAAAGCAATCCTGTAAAAAAAAATAAATAAAAGAAGAACAAGAAGCAGCAGCAGCCCTGGCTTATAGTTGTCATAGCAGTTAATAAAGCATAAAGGAGTTAAGTATTTTGACTTTTTCAAGTTTGGCTGCTATATATTAACATTGTTTTTTAGGACAAAGAGTGCTGTTTAAGCTTATTTGTCATAGTTGATTGGTTTAATTGTACTGAATCATGCTGACAAAGACAACATTTGTTTCATGTTTCATTTATAATCAGAGATAGTATTTGAGGGAAATCAGAATGCCCTAAGTTTCAGTTATATGATACACAAGGCAGTTGGCCTTGTGTATACTGAAACTGGGATCCATTGTTATTTTTCTTTCTTTCTTTCTTTCTTTTTTTTTTTTTTTTTGGCACTGGGGATTGAACTGAGGGGCACTCCGCCACTGAGCCACATCCCCAGCTCTATTTTGTATTTTATTTAGAGACAAGGTCTCACTGAGTTGCTTAGGGCCTCACTAAGTTGCTGAGGCTGGCTTTGAACTCGCAATCCTCCTGCCTCAGCCTCCCAAGTGCTGGGATTACAGGTGTGTGCCACCGCGCCCAGCTCATTGTTTTCTTTAGCAGTATCTCCATGAAGATGGGCAGCTTAGTTCTTAAGGCAACATACAATACTTTAGTAGTCAGCCATTCTACCTTCATTGGGGCTCAATAGCAAGTTAGAAGTCATGAAAGGAAGTGTATCTGGCAATCATCTTCGGAATACATCCAAAATCTGAGAAGCCAGTGCTGTCTCTTGTAGCCAGGCTTCAATCTGCATAGGTAGAAGTCAGTGAGACCTGTGGTTCCATAGGCATGTGGGCTCCCTTGGCTCCACTAGCTAGTGCATGTTGCAGGCTCTAGAGGTTGCTGTTATTGGAGGAGCCCCATTCTGAAGTGACCCTTTGCAGGTAACTTTAAATGTAGGAATTGAAAAACAAAACCCTCAAATGTGGTATGCACCGTTTCAACAGCTAAACAAGCCTACCAACTGTTATTCATTTCTTATAGGTGGGGGTACCCAAGGACAATCTTTGTTTTGACCTTATCAGGAATATTCTTACGAAAATTGGGTCAAGTGCAGGGACTGCACTTGTTAACTCCCTGGATCTCATCAGGGCAGACAGCTCAGCCTGCCTGTGCCACAGTGTCTATGGCCTTATATAGGAACTGGTCAACTTATTTCTTAGGACAACAATGAAGATGTCTCAATGTAGTAGGTGACAAGTACCTAAAGAGGTAACTGGGAACACTGCAAATCAGGGTAATTGAAGTATTGCTGTGGAATGAACTATGTCCCCCACAACTCACATGTTGAAGTCCTTAGCTCCAATATTACTGTGCCTGAGTTATAAAGCTGGAGATGACAAAGGAAATGAATGTGCACTGTTCAAGACGAGAGAAGAATGACCCTTACCTTGTACATTCAGAGATCATCAGGGACACCACTGTTGCTAAAGCTATGTTCAACCATGACCCATATTCAAGAAGGGTTAGGCCCAGGTTATTTCTAACAATGTTTCAATCCATGTTATACAACATTTAAGTGATAAAAGAAAAAAACACAAATCTTCCAAATTCATTTTGCAAAAGCTAGCAAAACATCACCAAGTTGAATCTAGTTCTGTGCTTGACAAAAAAGAAAAAAAAGAAACCTCACTGTGAACAAATACATTTTATTCAAGGAGTATGAGATTTCAATTATTTGGAAACTTGTCAACAAAATGAATTAAAAAGGACATAGGCCGTAAAATAACAATTTAAAAAAACTTCACAAAACTTAGCAACCAAATAATTGCTACAGTATATACTGTGTATCAATACTATTTAAAATACCTTACACATATTAACTAATTTAATCACCACAACTGTATGAGGTAGCTCCATTTTTTAGAGGGAAGAACTCCATTTTATGGATGAAAGAACTAACATATGAAAAAGCTAAGTGACTTGCCCAGTGTCACATGCCTAAAAGTCTGGTGAATTAATCAGGGATGCTGGGCACAAAATCTGTGCACTTACCACTACACTGCTTCTTCTAAAGGCAAGGAGAAAAGAAAATTTCCTAAGTACAATAGAATATTTGTCAGAACTCAATAATGAACATCACATAAAACAAAATAGCAAGAATGTACCCCATCCCTGATTTAAGAAAAAGACAAGGAATATCTGACATTTTAAAAAAGTTCTTGTCAATTGTAAGTGACATAAAATTGGAAGCTGATATAAACAAATCATTGTTTATTATATACCCACCTAGAAAACTGAAAAACTACTAAAACTAAAATTAATTTAGCAAGGTAACTGGATCCTGATAAAAAAAAATTTAAATAATAATTAGCACTGGGCATGGTGGCACATGCCTGAATTCCCAGCAACTGGGAAGGGAAACTGAGGCAAGAGGATAGAAAGTTTGAGGACAGACTCAGCAACTCAGTGAGACCCTATGACAAAATAAAAAGGGTTGGGGATGTAGTTCAGTGATAAAGCACCCCTGGGTTCAATCCCCAATACCAAAAAAGGATGACCAAACAACAAAAATAATTAGCCAGGCACAATGGCCCGTTTCTATAAACCCAGCTACTCAGGAGTCTGAGGTAGGAAGATTACAAATTTAAAGTCAGTCACAGCAATTTAGTGAGAACCTGTCTCAAAATGAAAAAAATAAAAGAGGCTGGAGATGCAGCTCAATGATAGAGCACTAGGTTCAATCCCTGATACCACAAAATAATAATGATGATAGTAATAATAACAACAATAATAATAAAGTTTATATTAGCAATAACAAAAGAAATGACGTATGGCTTTAATGTTATAGCCATTTTCCTCCATCCAAAAGCCTGGGCTCTCTCAGAAAAATAAGGGATTCACTTCTACTGGACAACTACACCCAATTGGTGGTAGTGGGCTAATAAAGTTATGCATAGTGTTGGTTCCCACCTGCCAGAGACTGAGTATGGTAGGGATAAACGGACAAGAACCAGGAGGTAAAACTGCAACATCCAACAAGCAAACAATTCTACTAAAGAAGTATCCAGAAGTCTAACTCAGGATGAAGGGCTGGACCCATGAGCTCAGGGAGCTCATTCCCCTGCTGCCCCACCACAAAAAAAGTCCTACCTCAATATCTTTTAAAGTCCTACCTCAATATCTTTTATCTATTATGTGTTTGTATTTGTTTAAACACACAATTGCAAATATAACTGAAAATACATATTAACAAATGGCATACTACCAATTTTGTTCCAAGTTCAGTATTTTTTTAGATCATGAAAAAAGGTTATTTTGGTTGTTATTATTCTGGACTGTGCCCAGGGTCTCATGCATGAGCACTTCCAATTTTAGAAGTTTCAGTCCAGTGTATGTGAGGAAGAGAGAGATAGCACTGACATTAAGGAAGGTTAGATTTGAGAGTTGGGTTTTAAAATACTTTTAAGAACTAGTACTCAACCTAGTATATTTTTGCAAAAAGAAATAGTATAGAATATGAGAAATACTCTATACTATTGAGATACTATATAGACTATAGAGAAATACTATAGAGTATTTCTCATACTCTATACTATTGAGTATGGTTTGAGGTCAACCAAATCATAAAAAGCCTATAAAGTTGATATAAAGTATACTCATATACTTTGAGAGCAATTTGCAATATTTTTTGAGCTTGTACATTGCCAAAAAATTGAGCTCCAATCATAAGTTTAAAAGAAATCCAAAAGCATTTGAAGAAGAAAGTCTTTCAGACATGAGATGGACCTTGAACAGTACAAGGGAACATAGATCACCAAATAGGAAGAAAAGGGTTTCCACATAGAAAACACAAGAGAAGCTAAGGATTACAATATAAAACAGAGATGTGGAGGGCCATAGTCAAGAACTAGAAAGAACAGATGGATAAAATGACTTGTAAATGACTATAAAAAAATGCTCTTTTGGAACAATACTGTGGAATGACTTTATGTAGTAAAATTGAATAGCTGGAATAAAATATAGAAGATATAATCATTCCTATGGACACACAATCTGCATATGGGACGTATATTAACAAATGAGATAAATTTTAAAATAGGAAAAAGGAAGAAAAAACAATATGTAAGTACATTAAATGCCTAGACTTTCCCAATGTAGGGAAGGATTGCACTAAATTATTCCCACTCTCCCACCTTAGTGACCCACTGGAAAGCAGTAGGCAATGTTCTGCTTTGCTTAATTGTTCCAACAGGAGACCAGGGTGAACATCCTTCCTGCCAAAGAAAGCTTCATGCAAAGTTCCTTGTTCTCTTTCTCAAGAAAACCATGCCTTATGAGGTTGACCGAGGCAGACCTGAGGGTCTCTCTCCAGTGTGAGTTCGCTGGTGGTGATTAAAAGTGGAGCGCTGACTAAAAGCTTTCCCACACTCAATACATTCATAAGGTTTCTCCCCGGTGTGAACTCTCTGGTGCACAATAAGCTGTGAACTGTCACTAAAGGCTTTCCCACAATCATTGCATTTGTAGGGCTTTTCCCCAGTATGCGTTCTCTGATGGACCATAAGGCTGGAGCTATAACTGAACACCTTCCCACACTCATGACATTCATAGGGCTTCTCACCAGTGTGGATTCTTTGGTGTATAATGAGGTATGAGTTTTGACTGAAGGATTTTCCACATTCATTGCATTTATAGGGCTTTTCCCCTGTGTGAAGCCTCTGGTGCCGAATAAGGCACTTACTTAGACTGAAAGCCTTACCACACTCACTACATTTAAATGGCTTTTCTCCAGTATGAATTCGCTCATGGTCAACAAGCTGACAGATCTGACCGAAGGCTTTCCCACATTCACTACATTTGTATGGTTTTTCCCCAGTGTGGAGGCTCTGGTGTCGAATAAGACATTTACTCCGACTAAAGGCCTTGCCACATTCTTTACACTCATAAGGCTTCTCTCCAGTGTGGATCCTCTGATGGTCAATAAGACTTCTGTTGGAACAGAAGGCTTTCCCACACTCATTACACTTGTAAGGTTTCTTACCAGTGTGAAGGACCTGATGTCGGACAAGATTTTTACTCCGACTAAAAGCTACCCCACATTCCTTGCATTCATAAGGTTTCTCCCCACTGTGGGTTCTCTGGTGATCAAATAGTTTGGAACTCTGATTAAAAGCTTTTCCACATTCATTACATTTATAGGGTTTCTCCCCATTATGGAGTCTCTGGTGTTGAATGAGATGGGAACTGTGCCGATAGGTCTTCCCACACTCACTGCATTCATAGGGTTTCTCCCCAGTGTGGGTCCTGAGATGAACAATTAGCTGGGAAGTCTGCCTGAAGGTCTTCCCACACTCATTACACTCATAGGGTTTCTCTCCAGTGTGAATTCTCTGGTGGCCAATAAGGTGTGAACTCCAATTGAACACTTTGCCACATTCACCACACTGGAACAATTTCTGTCCCTTTGGGACTCCTTGATATTCATCAGGACTGGGGGACAGATTTGGATGCTCCCCTACTTCTTTATAAGCCTCACAGCTGTCATTTGTGGTGTTTTTCTTATCCTCATCTGTTATTTCCAAGTAATTGATTTCCAGTCTGTTCCCCTCTTCATCTGAGGGTTTCCTTTCCAGTTTCCTCAAAGGATCTTCATAAACATTTCCAACTTCTGGTCCCATAGAAGTCATTCCAAAATGTCCCCTTGGTGACCTATCAAATGATGGTGATCCTTTAGCAATGGCCTGCTTTGGAGTGAATTCAGAACTCTTCATCCTGTTCTCACCTGCTGCCAAAAGAAAAAAGAAAATAACCTTTACTCACTTTATGTCTTGTTATGGAAACAAAACCAAGAGTCTAATATATCAGAAAAAAATGTCACCTTATGGAATAAAATAACACATTGAGAAGGGGAAAGGAAATATGAAATATCTCAATTTTTTTTTCTTCAGGGATACAAAAAAAGAGAGGAAGATGATCAGTGGAGGAGGGTAGGAAAAGAGATTACCAGGACAGACAGATGTTGAGCCAGAACAGCCAATTACACAATCAGAAAGCAGGGGCCCAGGTGGTAAAGCATAGAGCAATCTTCTAGAAGTCACTGGGATGCTATCTCCATAGGAAAATGTTCCTTTCTAACCATGACATTGTTGGTCCCATGCTTCTCAGAAAAGATGTCAGGAGAGAGAAAGCTGGCAAACACCTCAAGTTAAATATGAGAAAGAGCACAAAGATGGGAGTGAGTTGATAAGAGATTAAATTATGAGGATATGACCAGGAAAGTGTATAAAAAGGAGAGATCTTGCATGAGAGAATGGGGACAAGATGTAGATATAGGTTCAGAAATGCTGGGGAACAGTGTTGAAAGGACAACAGAGCTATAAAAGTGGGGATGCCATAGGTACTGAGGGCATTGGATTTGGCAGGAGCCAGCTCTGTACTCCTCTAAAAATCTAGGGGATGTAGCTCAGTGGAAGAGCACTTGCCTAGCATAAATGAGGCCCTGAATTCAATCCCTGGCACTGGAAAAAGAAACCAACAATACGTCAAAATGCATTCTACTATCATGTATAACAAATTAGAACAAATTAAAAAATAAAGAAATCAAGAGGGCATTGATCATTTGAAATCTGAATTAAAATATGCCTTGGGATCTTGATTCTCTAGAATAAGAAAGAAATGGGACAGATGAATATTTTCCTGGAATTTTGAACTCTAGAATACAAAAATCTATGAAAAAGCAGAGTAGTCAATTATCACTAAAAACTACTACATTGGTTCCTATCAATTATGACTTAACCAAGGCCAGGACATCACACCATTTACCATACAGAAAATTAAAAGATGTCTAGCTCAATGACTCTCATGTCCACTCTCTGTCAAGATGGCCACTGTATGTAAGTTTGTTAATCATAGGCCCTATCCTTTCCCAGTCTTTGCAGAAAGGGAAGCTCAAGCAACTACCCTTTGTGTCAAGTGACCCTGAACATCACATGAGGAACCACAGTGATTGGACTAGGGTCAGGCACTAGACCCAAGTGCAACTTGTCTGTAGGTCAGTCATTAGCCTCTGCTAATGATATTTAATGGCTACAGCAATTACAACCCCTCTCTAAGTAAATTCTGACCTGGAAACTGGGCAAAATTACAGCAATTATGAGTGAGACCGAAAGCTGAAATGATGCATGGATTCAAGTCAAACCATTAGAGGCCACAATAAGGAGAATGTATGAGGGAATCAAAAACAGAATTGAGAAGGAGCTATGATGGAGGTAAAAGTTTCAGAATAAAGAAATGGGTATCAGTGGAAGAAGCAGAGAGAAACCAAACACACAGGGAGTAGCTGTGACAGTCACACTAGAACACTGGTCTAAAATTCATTTGCTTGTGCTGCTGAGGCTCTTGAGCTGTCCTGGGTTGTGGCTTATTCTCCGTGATGCCCGGTTTCCTATAGTCTGTCCTAGCTCCTTGATTTGTTCTGGGTTCCCATTACTGTAAGCTTTAAAATACATAGCTCCTTACTTACCATAGACTAAGTGACTCTCAATTCCTTACAACCTAGAAAACTCAAAATAGGTACCATATGTCCAACAATCATGAAGTAAAGGAAATGCTGATTATTGTTAAAGCTAGGTGATGGGTGCAGGGAGGTTCACTATACTATTCTACTTTGGAGATTTTCATAATAAAAAGTGGGGGGAAACATAGTAAAGAAAACATACAGAATGTACTCTAAGTTCTGGGGAAGAGAATCGTTACCCAATGAGGCCATGCTGCAATAATTTTCTGTCATCATGTTCTGGCACAGGGCTCTCTGACAGAGGGCAAGACCTTTCCACTTCTGTATATAGTCTACAGACAGGTCTTCATGCCTATAGTCTCGTGGAATGACAAGTTTCTACTGCTCAGGAACAGTGCCAGCCTGAAGGGCAGAGTCTTAAGGGGTGCAGAGTCCTGGCAGGCAAGGGGGTGGGGAGAAAGCTAGGATGACACACTGAAAAGGACAAGTCTATGGTAAAGCACTTGCCTAGCAAGCACAAGGCCTGGGGTCAATCCCTAGTACTGAAAAAAAAAGGGGGGGGGCAGAGAAACGGAAAGTCCAGGACAAAACAGAGTCCATTAACTATGAATAGGGACCCCCCTCCAAGGGAAGCAGTTAGGCATGAGCCCCAGGAGCTGTCTCAGACAGGGCAGAGACTAAGAGACCTGGAGGTAAGCTCCAGTCATATTTCAGTCATAGACATGGGAACTTGGGGAAAAAGAAAAAAAAAAAGAAAACAAACCCATCATTTGGGGTCTCATTGTGATTTGGATCTTATTTCCTCCAAAAGCCCATGTGCTGAAGTCTTGGTCCCCCACGCATCAGTGTTCAGAGGTGGGCCTTTGGGAGATGATTGGATCAGGAGGGCTCTGATGTGAATAGATTCATAAATTTATGGATTCACTGCTTAATGGATTATTGAGAAATAGAAGAAAGTTTAAGAGGTGTGGACCTATTTGGAAAAGGGATGTCACTGAAGGCACACCCTTGAAGGGTATATTTTGCTCCTGGCCCCTTCATGTCTTTTTTTTTTTTTTTTCTGCTTCCTGGCCACAATGAGGTGGTCATCTTTGTTCCACCTCATGCTTCCTGCTATGATGTTCTTTCTGCCTCATCACAGGCCCATGAACAATGCAGCCAAGTGATCATATACTGAAACCTTTAAAACCATGAGCCTTTAAGTCTTTCTTAAAGGCTTAATTTTATTTCCTCAGGTAGTTACAGCAATGAAAAGCTGACTACTATACCGATCATCTGAAGCACAGTAGCTGCTGCTTGGTCTCCTGAGTTCCCCATCTGTGAAAGGGCAGAACTGTAGATGTAAGCTGAGCTGAGGGAGGAAAAAAAGTGGGCCAAGCCCAGCCCTTATCTCCCATAAGGATTATATTCCCAAAAAGGGATTCGAGAGAACCCAGGCAGCTCTACACACTGATTCTTGGCCCTCTTTCTAAAGACTTTATTCCAAGTGTGCTGTGACTTTACCTTCAAGGGCACAATGGAAGGTCCCTGGTCAAACTGAGAACTGGATATTCCTCCTAGCCTGCACTCCCTTCAAACTATCAGAAGGAAGACATGTTTCTGATCATGTTCTCTCTGCCATGGCTTCCCTATCACCAGCCTAGCCTGATTTCCCCTCAGATCACTGGTCCCTCATGTCCAGGTGTCTCTTCCTGTTCTTGCCATGTCATCATGGACTCTCTTGGAAGTCTAGCTCAGTGTTTCCTTCTTTTCTGTCAATGAACTCACTGGCTCTCATAGCTTTCACACTGCTAGCTTCTCTCACTTGCCTACCATGCACAAGGCCCTGGGTTCTATCCCTAGCACTGCAAAAAAAAAAAAAAAAAAAAATGTAGTATGAATGTACTTAATGCCACAAGTGGTTAAAAGGGTAAATCTGCAGGTACTGTATGGCAAATGTCATGTATATTTTATCAAAATGCTTCATCACAATACCACTCACCAATTTTTAGAAAGCAGCAGCATGACTCCATTCCATAGTCAAAATACATATGTACCTGCATGAATATACATGCTCCTGCACGTGTATTTAGTACATTAAATCCCAAGTTTTCAATTCTCTAAATATTGCAATGAAATTGGCACAGGTGCATTAAAGTAGGTTGGAAATCATAACCTACAGCTTATATATATGTGTGTGTGTATATATATGTGTGTATATATGTTGTTATGTTATATTAATTATATTGTTACAGTTAAATGTAATTGTTACTATATATTTATATTATACATTATATACTATACTTAAGTTCTTATGGAATCTGGCACAATGGTACCAGATGGGTTAATGTCAAGCAGCCTGGAGGCGAAGATCGGGATGCTGCCGTTTCCAAGTCCCTCCACTTACCAGCTCTCTCACCGTTTCCAGGGACCACGCCCTCGCTCATACTTGTGTGGGAACCAAAATCTGGAGGAACCCGACTCCAGATCCTCCAGACCCGAGACCGAACCCAGAGACTCCAAAGAGTTGCCCCTCCCGAAGCAGCTTGAGGACCTGAGTGCGAGCAGCACAGCTGAACAGCCAAGTGAAGGCAGTCGCTGTCCTTTCGGCTACCGCGCCGCCGTATCGCGCACGCGCGTCACCGGGGTCGTCGCGCCTCTCTAGGACGCCAGGAGAGTAGACGTCTCGGCTCCTCCGGGCCCGGGAGCAGCGCTGGAGGTCTGCATGCTACAGAACGTCTTGCCCCAGGTTGCTCTCTGCTGCTTCATACCTCACAGCCTCCTCCCCAGCTCTTCCGGGCCCCAGAGCTTTGTCTGCGTTGGCCGGTTTTCCTACATCTGTCCTGCTGCGCCTGCATCACTGCCTTAGAGGCCTCTCTCCACCCGGGAATAAAAGGGAGCCAAAGTGAGGGGTCAAAGTTGTAACTGCAAGCCCGGGAAAACATCCATTTCCCCGACAGGGAAATTCCCAAACAAGGCTCCCAGGCTTCTTATCTCCTTGAAGGAGATAAAAGATAAAGAAGAACACATCCTTACTCAAGCATGTGTTCCAGGCCCTAGCATGCAACTCTTCAACAGTTCTCAGGTCTCAGGTAGCACGTGACTGTTTTCCCAGCACTGATACCAATTACCTACTATGGGTGGAACTTCACCTCCCTGGGAAAAACAGATAAGAAATTACACAAGGAAATTGCAAATGGTTACAAATACTATACTGAAAATTAACAGGGTTATTTGAGTGACCGATCTTAATACCTGTATGTTTTTTGATGACTTTTTATGAGCTCTTAGCACACTGCCTGCCACACCCTGATTTGGGTGGCCCAAGGAAATAGGGTCAATAAATGGGATAGCCATGAGGCCAAGTCCTTTGGTGTACCTACTATAACACCCCATAAAATCTCTCCTGTCCAATTTCCCTAAGGAAGAAGAGTTGGGGCTGTCATGGCTCTTAGCTGAGATCAGAAAAGTTGCAGGGGTAGAGGATGTAGCAAGCTTCCACAGAAAACTAAAATCGCTGTCCAGGAATCAAAGCCAAGAGTATATGCAAAGTACTAGATAAGGGTCAAAGTAAACCAGAAAGTCAGAACAGGCTGGTTCCTGGATTATAACTTGAATTGTAGAACAAGATACAAAACAATAAAATGTTCCATTTGTACATATGGTTGCAGCCATTCTGATTCTTACTATTTTTTAAAGTTTTCATGCACAGGTCAGTAAAGAGCAGCTACCCAACCTCTTAGGGGCTTCTCTGTACTCCAAGCCACTTAAATCATTCCCATGTTCCAACAGCTGTCAAAAGCCAACATTACAAGAAATTTAGGTAAAAATCTAATTAAGACAAGGGTCCTGTACTATAAAATAGATAAAGAGCTCCCACTGGACATGACAAAACATGGTTTGTCAGGTAGGAACAAGGAAACACAACAACAGAAAAAAGAGATGAGTGAAAATCGTATTACTTCAAGTTACTTTCGTAAGGGTTAAATCAGGGGATTTGCTTATGTCTTGGTGTTGGTGGTTCCAGATTCAAATGTCCATTCTGCCCACCATTCAGAATAACCAAAATTCAGGATATGAAAGTTGGTGGAAGAATTCGGGTTTATTACTGGGTGTGGTGGCACATGCCTGTAATTCCAGTGATTCAGTGCCGAGGGAGGAGGATTGCAAGTTCAAGGGCAGCCTCAGAAACTTAGGGAGACCCTAAGTAACTTAGCCTTAGGCCCTGTCTCAAATTTTAGAAAGGGCTGGAGCTGGAGCTCAGTGATAAAGTGCCCAGGAGTTCAATCCCCAGTGACAATAAACAAATAAAGAAATGAAGAAAGAAAAATCAAGTTTATTCAAAGCCAACCCTGAGTAGGATGGAGTGGCCTTTAATCTCCCATCTCTATTTTTAGAGGGATTACAGTGCAAAGGGCTTTTATGGGGAAAAAAAGGAAGTATAGTGCATAAGAAGGTCATGCACTGGGTGGGGTCTTCATCTTCCAGGGTTATGTCTCCTTTGTCTCTGGCCAGTCCTTGCAATGGACTTAGACCTCCTACAGCCAATTACAGCTAGTTAACGAAAACTTATGGAAGGGCTTCTCTTCAGCAAAATGTATTAGAGAGGGGCAAGGGAATGGGGAGCAAAGGACAGTTTGAAAGGGGGACCCTGTTATAATTCCCCCCTTGTTTTTTCCTCAACTTGAGAGATTGGGGGTGATGATTGATTTGACTATTTCCTGCTGAATTGGTGCATAGATCTAGTTAGAGGAATAAAACCACACATGAGAGGGGAACAAGCTGGGTATGTCCTGGTTGTTGATCTGATCTGTTCTCACATCAGGGAGGAAGTGATAGATGACTAAAAATCAGTATGGAAACCCTTTTATATTATTATTATTATTAGCTTCTTAGTGCTCCTTGGGACTGTCAGGGCTCCTAGAGATGGAGCAGGAAATGTAAATAAAAGATGTCTCAGACTCTAAGGCACACACAAATCACCTGGAGACCTTACTAAAAAGAATATGGGACTAGGATGGGGCCAAGAGCTGCATTTCTAATATGCTCCCAGGTGATAGAGAGCTGCTGGTCTAAGTGCTACACTTGGAGAAACAAAGACCAATCTCTTCTTTTCCCACCAACATTAAGGATTCATAGGAACCAGGATATACATAAAAAGTCCAGACCCTGTAAAGGTGGCACAAGGTAGAGAAAGTGATCACTGCTTTCCACTGAGTACCTTAGCTAATTGAGCAGGGATGACCAAGAGGCATGATTAATGGTTGGTTCCATTAAAGTTTCCTCCTGAAAAGATCTCACTCCACACACATGAGCTTGCCCTGAGAACAAATTTATTCTGAGAAAATAGGGATAGGAGGCAGAAAATAGGGTGTGGGCCAGAGTAGGGGGAGACTTTGGTGTCATATTTGAGAGTCCTGTCTATAACAGAGAAACATGAATGAATTTAACACTTGGAGTGGGCAAGTTATTTTTTTTTAATTATTTTAGGACTGGGGTAGCTTAGTGGTAGTATTTGTCTCATATGCCTCAGACCTTGGGTTTGACCCCCAACACCATAAATAATATATATATATATATTTTATACATACACACACACATAGATATAGATAGATGATAGATAGATAGATAGATAGATAGATAGATAGATAGATAGATAGATAGATGATAGATAGATGATAGAACAAAAAGAAGGGAAACCCCTAAAAGCACAGTTTGGGCATGTTCCCACTAAGGCTTTTCTGATCAGATATCAGGCAGGCCCTCCTAGAACCACCTCTTGGCAGCAAAGCAGTTCTAGTGCCTGCTGATAACTTAGGAACTTCAGCCATAGCTCATCTCTCCTGAGGCAGAGGGGAATCCCTACCACCTATATCTGAGAGGCGTAAGAAAGCTTATTATTGCAACCCACCAAGCTTTCACTCAGCGGGGAAGGGATGTGTTGCTTCTGTCAATAGGAAATCCTTTGGGCAGATTTCGGGCCTTAGGAAACACCAGAAATTACACACAGGAATTAAATTCTGTGTGTGCACTTGTTATGGTTTAGATATTAGGTGTGACCCCAAAGCTCATGTGTGAGACAATGCAAGAAAGTTTAGAGGTGAAATGGTTGTATTAAGAGAATTTTAACCTAATTGGTGCATTAATTCCCTATTAGGGATTAACTGAGTGATAACAATAGGTAGTTAGGGTGTGGCTAGAGGAGGTGGGTCACTGAGGGAGTATCTTTGGGGTTTATAATTTGTTCCTGGTGTATGAGAACCCACTCTCAGATTCCTGGTGGCTATGTTCTGAGCCATTTTCCTCCACTAAACCCTTCTACCATGATGCTCTGTTCTGCCACACCTTGGGCCCAGAGCAGTGGTGTTGGCCGTCTGTAGACTAGACCTCTGAAACTGAGCCCCAGAATAAACTTTTCCTCCTCTAAAATTGTTCTTGTCAGGTTTCTTCTTTTGTTTGTTTGGTTGGTTGGTTTTTGTCCACAGCTGTGAAAAAACTGACTAAAACAATACCAAAGATGAGAGAGTGTTCACCCTGAGTTCTGCTCTTGTTGCCCACCAGCGTATCCTCTTGGAAAGAAGCCACTAAAGCAGTGGGTGTGGAAAAGCCTTGATCTGGGTCATATTCCATATATCATGTCAGAGAAGCCACAACAGGAAAGAACACACAGGGATGATAGCAAAGCAGAGACTCACTGATTCCTTAGGTCTTTTCCCAGCATGGGTCTCTGGTGCCTTGTCAGGTTTCTGCTCAGGCTGAGGCCTTCCCTACACCTTTTGTTCTCAGTACTTCCTCTGCACTGCAACTCGCTGGTGCAGGCACATCCTCTGGCCCTCACAGCAGCCTTTCACTCTTACCGCACTCAAGGGTCTTCTCTGGAGTGGCCCTGACCCTGTCACATGCTTCTCCCCATTTCCTTTACACAACTTCTTCCATTGGGGACTCTTTGGTGGGCAACAATGACTGAGCTTGGGGTAAACACTTTACATACATAGGACTTTTCTTTTTCAGTATGTAGTTGCTGATGTTGCCTAATATTTGAAATTCTGGCCAAAAGGTTTGCCATAGTTGTGTCATTTGGAAATAAGGGATGCTGACAAGAAACAAGAGTCTTGCAGAGGATGAGAAACAATGACTTGGGGAGGGGTGGTAAAGGGCACGAAGAAGGTGCTATCTCACTGTATCCTAAACCACGACCCTCTGTAGAAGAGGATTGGCAAAGGACAGGGGAAGTAAATGCTAGGAAGACCCAGTATATCTAGGATATAAGTCCATAACTTCCCTGTTTCTGCTTTGCCCATTAGATTTTTACTGCACCAAAAAGCAGGAAAGGAGGAACACAGGAGAGAATGTAAGAGACACTAATATAATGCCACAAAGTCCAAGTTTATTACTAATCACAATGTATGTAAACACATTATGTTCCCTTATTAAGAGGAGCAGAGAGAGAGAGGGGTTTTACAAGTGACTCACCTAAAACCAAACAATAGAAAAGGTTGAAAAGAAAGGAAGGAAAAAAATATACCAAGCAAATTCTAAGAACAACAAAACTGTGTAGAAATATTAATGTGAAATGAAACAGACTCCAAGGTTAAGCATTTAAAAGGGAACATTTTGTATTGATTTAAAAAAAAAGAACAATCTCCAAGTCATCAGAAAACACAGAAGTTACTCTTAATTCTCCCACCTCTAAAACATCAGCAATTCCAGTTCACTCTTTTTCCAAAATACCTTGTAAATCCACTCATGTATTTCCATTCTCCATGATGTTCACATCTGACCACCATCCTCTCTCAAATGCATTCTGGTAATAGTGATGTAATTGAACCAATCAGTTTCCCCCCATGCAACCTCAATTCATTAACCTCATCCACATATTATGGGAAAGCAGGCCCCTACCTACCTCAATAGCATCTCTGACGCTGTCACTCACATCCAGGTACTGTGGTCTCTCTTCCATTACCTGACACTAATGGGTCATTCCCCAGGGCCTTTGCAACAAGTGTTCCCTTTCATTTTTGTGTGGCTTCTTTGTTTTGTGGTTCTGGGCATTAAACCCAGAGCCTCATGCATGCTAGGTGAACACTCTACCACTGAGCTGCACCCCCATTCACTGCCTGGAATGCTCCTCTCCCACATCTTCAAGAGCATAGAAACATGTTTTCATTCCATGTTCAGTTTAAATAGCACCTCCTAAGACAGGAATTTGATTTTTTGGAAGTACTGGGGATTGATCCCAGGGGCACTTCATCACTGAGCTACATCCCCTTGTATGTGTGTGTGTGTTGGGGGGTATATATAGTATATATTATACACATACATATATATTTTTGAGACAGGCTCTCACTAAGTTGCTGAGGCTGCTCTCAAATTTGCAATCCTTCTGCCTTGGCCTCTCAAGCTGCTGGGATTATAGATGTGTGCCAACATGCCCAACAGGATAATGAATTTTTAAAAGGATATCTGTTGATATAAAAACATAAGAATAACTGTAGTTATCTTCCAGATTATGCATTACCTTTATAAATAAATTTACAAATGTGTGTACTACTAATATTAGTCTGTCAAATGTTAAAATATGATGAAGGGCTGGGGTTGTGGCTCAGTGGTGGAGCACTTGCCTAGCATGTGTGAGGCAATGGGTTCGATTCTCAGCACCACATATAAATAAATAAAATAATGGTCCATCAACAACTAAAAACATATTTTTAAAAAATATGAAGAAAACACCTTCTTGAGGATTCTCCTTCAAATAGTCCTATTATTTCTCTGCACAGCATTTCCTGAGATTTTCTCATACATTTGTTTCTCTCTTTCTCTCCACTAGGAGGCACCTCTATCCTGTCTGTGACTGTGTTCTCAGGACCGTGGACAGTGCCTGCTACAAAGTAAATGCTCCATAGCCACGTATTGAAGAGCTGTCATGAAATTACATGCACTTTTACACCTATCAATACAGCTTTAAATTATATAAACTTTAATAGGTCTACAAAAATAACCAGAATGGGAGACTAACCTATTTCCCTTAGAAATACTAAGCAAACAATAAAAACAGCAAAAATAAAGACAATATGTAACCAAAGGTAGATAAATGAGTACTGTTCCTACCTACCATTCTGGATTGTTTTTTCTGTAATTAACATGGGTTATTTTTGTAGATGGGATCAAATGTCATTTTCACATGCACACACTCCACTGAAAAACCTTCGTATGTTTCTAAAGAGTTGGACAAACCTATTCAAGGATGCAAAGTTCATACAAAGATGGAAGGTGACATGAAGGTGCATAACATTAGCACCTTTAGGGTTTAGGGTTATTCCAAGAAATATAACTGCTTGAATTTTTTGAAAAGTTCAATACATGACTAACAACCCCTTCTTCAGCTGAGACGAACTGCCAGCCACCTTCTGTCATCCAGAGTCACCAGAATTGTGTTGTGTGAAGGTCTGCATTCCCCCACCAGCATGGGGTAACACATCAGGCTGAACTCTCTCCCTGCAGTAGGGGTCACTTTACAGTGAAAGGACTAGAGTATCTGACCTCAACTCACTGCGAACCTCGACTTCTTCTACCATCTGGTTCTAAAGGGAGAAAAATTGTGTGTGTGTGTGTGTGTGTGTGTGTGTGTGAGAGAGAGAGAGAGAGAAAGAGAGAGAGAGAGAGGGGCTTGGGTTCCCATATCTCCTTTGAAGGAATGACCTAATTTCCTTCCACTAGCCCAACATCCTAATGGTTCTACCACATCTCAGTAGTTTCATCATCTGGGGACTGAGTCTTCCATACATGAACTTTTGAGGGACATTTAAGATCCAAACCATAACAGTGTGTGCTTCTGCCTATGCATTTGAAAAAATAGATCAAAAGTTTAACTGGTTATTGAAATTAAACCCCTATCCCTCACCCTGTACAAAACTCAACTCAAAATGGATCAAGGATCTAGGAATTAGACCTGAGACCCTTCACCAAACAGAAGAAAAAGTAGGCCCAAATCTTCATCATGTTGGCTTAGGACCAGACTTCTTTAACAAGACCCCCAGAGCACAAGAAATAAAAGGAAGAATCAATAAATGGGATGGATTCAAACGAAAAAGCTTTTTCTCAGCAAAGGAAACAATAAGTGAAAAGAGAGCCTACAGAGTGAGAGAAAATCTTTTCCACACACACTTCAGACAGAGCACTGATCACCAAAATTTACAAAGAACTTACAAAACTTTACACCAAAAATACCAAGAACCCAATCAATAAATGGGCTAAGGAACTAGGCAGACACTTCACAGAAGATATACAGGTGATCAACAAACATATGAAAAAGTGTTCATCATCTCTAGTAATTAAAGAAATGCAAATTAAAACCACCCTAAAGGGGCTGGGGTTGTGGCTCAGTGGTAGAGTGCTTGCCTAGCATGTGTGAGGCACTGGGTTTGATTCTCAGCACCATGTATAAATAAATTTAAAAAAACCCACCCTAAGATTTCCAATTAGAATGGCTATTATCAAGAACACAAGCAATAATAAGTGTTGGCATGGATGTGGGGAAAAAGGCACACTCATACATTGCTGGTGGAGTTGCAAATTGGTGCAACCACTCTGGAAAGCAGTATGGAGATTCCTCAGAAAACCTGGAATGGACCCACCATTTGACCCAACTCTCCCACTCTGCGGTTTATACCCAAAGGACTTCAAATCAGCATACTACAGTGATGCAGCCACATCGATGTTCACAGCTGCTCAATTCACAATAGCTAGATTGTGGAACCAATCTAGATGCCCTTCAATTAATGAATGGATAAAGAAACTATGGTATATATGCACAATGGAACATTATTCAGCCATAAAGAAGAATAAAATTATGGCATTTGCAGGTAAATGGATGGAGTTGGAGAATATCATGCTATGTGAAATAAGTCAATCCCAAAAAACCAAAGGCTGAATGTTTTCTCTGATAAGTGGATGATGATACATAACAGGGAGTGGGGTAGCAGGGGGGCAAGAGAAGAATGGAGGAACTTTGAATTGTGTAGTGGAAATGGGGTGGGAGAGGTGGGGGAAGGAAAGATATTAGACTGAGTTAGACATTATTACCCTATGTACATGTATGATTACATGAATGGCGTGAATTCACATTGTGTAAACCATAGAAATGAAAAGTTGTACCCCATTTGTGTACAATGAATCAAAATGCAGTCTGAAAAAATAATTTTTTTTAAAGTTTGGTTATTTTGGGGTCATGATTTTTTTTGCGGGGGGGCGGGGTACTGGGAATTGAACTCAGAAGCACTCAACCACTGAGTCATATCCCCAGCCCTATTTTTTTTTTTATCTAGAGACAGGGTCTCACTGAGTTGCTTAGGACCTCACCATTGCTGAGGCTGGCTTTCAACTCATGATCCTTCTGTTTCAGCCTCCTGAGTCACTGGGATTACAGGTGTACAACACCACACCCAGCCCATAATGTCCTCTTATTTTCTTTTTAAAAAACATTTTAATATTTCTATAGAAAGTAAGTACTACTTCAGCAGCAAACAAAGTGCCAAATAATGTCAAAACAAGTCCTCTGGACGAGTCAATGCCCACCCAAAGGGGAGGCCAGTGAAGCGAGAGTACTGGTGACCCTGGTCTACTTCCCATCCTTCCTGAGCAAGGATAAGTTAGGTCAGGGGCTGGAGAATGAGCTTGTGGACAGCACCCCAGGTGCAGAACAATGTACATATTGCTTCCATCACGAGGGTATGTGGCAACTATTCTCTATCCACCGTGTGTTTTGGGCAGCTACACTGATCACTGCAGCTGATAAGAAAACATAAATAGGCTGTCTCATCTGCACTAAACTCAGCAACAGCCTTGGCTCTACAGTGCCCTACTAGCTCTGGAAGAGGTTAGTGTCAAGTATTTCTACAACCCCAAAACCTCATTTCCTTTGTTCCCTCACTTGGCTCCACCCAAGTGAAGGGGTACTTCTGTCTGGAGACCATGTTGGGCCTACACTTATGAGTTATTTCTTTGGTCTCTTTGCAAATCACAAACTTTCTGGGATAATTCAAAATATTCACTGCTTTTCTTCCCAGAGTGGGCAAACTAAATTTCATGATCAAGATCAGGGAAACTTAGTAGTTTTTCTCTTCCTATACGCTTTGTAGACGACAATTAGTGTCAGACTGATGAACCTTCCCTCTCTCTCAACTGCAAACATGCTCCCATCCCCATTCACTCTGTCTTCTTCCCCAGTCCTTCCTTTACAGTGCTCCCAGTTGGGCCAAAACAACTCACTCCCTGCACCATGACAACAGAACCTCCAAGTCAATTCTTCAGACCTGGATCCAATGTCACCACTATTCATGTAACATTACCATCCTAGCCCACTAAATAACCTTGCTCTCCCTCTTTGAGAAGCTGGGAGATTGTCAGGGGTCTTTGATTGTCTAATTCCAACATCTTATTGGTTTATTCCTGAGCTAAGATGGCCTGATATTCATATTCATCCTAATAGCTTGGCAAAGTTCATCTTCCTGCAGATACAAGGAAAAGTGGAGGGAACCAATTTTGTTGATTACTTCCAAGAGCACCTTGCTTTGTGTTATGTTCCTTTGGGAATATTAACCTGTATTTTTCTCATGGCTACCTAAGAATCTTATCCCCTTTTTTGCAGATAGAACAACCTGAATGAAGAGTTTGAGGACCACTAATCTAGAAGATGGCATTGTGAAGGTAGGATTGGGAATCCCACACTTGGGTGAGAATGAATGGAACCACTGAAGACAGATGTAATCAGTTCAGAAGAGAAAACCTACCAATTGTACCAGCTAATCCATAAACACCAAAAGGGCTCATGGCTAGTCTATTTTCATCTAATTCACTGTCTGGCATTCAACTGGTGAAAAATGAATATTTCTTCCATTACTATTATTTATCTTGAGACATTCAGTTTGAAGTGTCCATGAGACATCTACGTAGAGACAAGTAGCGAGATACATGTATGGAACTGGAATCCATGGAAAGAGATATACAGATTCAAAAGTCATCAGTTAATAGGAAGTGGATGAAGTAATGAGTGGGTAAGCTCATGCAGATAAGGGGAGTGTGAAAAGTAAATGAAAAGAAGACCAGGGAAGTGCTAGGAAGCACTAACATCTAAGAGACGGATGGAGGAAGAACTGAGCCCATATAAAGAGCCCAATAGATGAAGAATGTGTAGAAGGAGAACTGAGAGATTATGTTATCACTGAAGTCAAGGCAGAACTGGTGTTCAAGACAAAAGTGGTCCTGATGTTAACGACAACATCATTGCATCTTATGCCACCATATTTTAAATTAGTCCTACTTTGCAAATTACCTCCTGTGAAGTTATTCTTTTTTTCTCCCTTCACCCAGTGTTGTAAATCTTAAAGAAAACTGCCTTTGAATGATGAGACAATAACTGCTGGAGTCAAGTATTGTGTGAAAAGGAACTAGATAAATACTGATTCCAAAATCCCCTAATTCGATAATCTTCCTTTAGTTTTTCAGAGCCCGGGACATCTGATGATCTTCAGATGACATCAAAGTGGGAACCACAGACTTGCTAATCTTGTTCTTTAATTAAAAATGGAGTACTTAACTTGTAGGTAAATAATCTGTTTGTCTAAAGAATTAAAGGGACTGGTGTAAGAAATGAAAGCAGATTGTTATCTCAAGGATATTCCAACAGAATAGAAAACAGAGGGTCTAAATGATGAAGACCCTGCTCAGCACCTACGTTTTCTGCCCATTGTCCCTGTACCTTCTTTCTTTCCCATGAAAGTCCATTCTTGTACCTAAGTTCCCTAAGATGGTGTTTTGAGGATGATAGCTCACTCCATCTTTTCAGACAGTCCTTTAATAGTTCTGACTTCCCGCCGGGTGTCGTGGCGCACGCCTGTAATCCAAGCGACTTGGGAGGCTGAGTCAGGAGGATCACGAGTTCAAAGCCAGCCTCAGCAACTTAGCGAGGCCCTAGGCAACTCAGTGAGACCCTGTCTCTAAATAAAATACAAAATGGGGCTGGGGATGTGGTTCAGTGGCTGAGTGTCCCTGAGTTCAATCCCTGGTTCAAAAAAAAAAAAATTCTGACTTCCCACCAACTCTCAACTCCTAAGTATTGGCTTTTGAGTGGTCAGAAGACAGACTTGGGTCAGGTAACACTGTGACAGACACCCTAGGTTGACTGAAGACCTGAATTTCTAATTTAATTTTATTTTTATTTAAATTAAATATCCATATGTAGTCGTTACCATATTGAACAGCCACAGTATTATAGCAAAGGAAATAAGGAATCTATCATCTTCTAATCATCTTCTATCTCTAGAATGGTAGAACAACAGAATCATCAGTTGACATTACAGTTGCTTGAAGGCACACATTTTATACATCCATACACCTTGGGTTGTTGTTTAATATTCCCTATAGTCTATAATAGGAAATAAACTGAACTAACATAATGAACCTTCCCCAGCAATGACTATCTCTTTACAGTTGATCAAGTTGTTCCCTCTTACCAAGAATACTTCTCCCTCTCCCCATATTCCTAGGTCCTATTCCAAGACTCAACTCAATGCTATTCCTTTTGAATCTGCATCTAATCCCTTTCAGGATCAATGCTTCCCTTGGCTCTCTAAACTTCTCTCATATTGCCTTTTGTTAGAGTCATCAGTATCTAACCAGTCCTTGTTCTTAAAGTTCCAAGGTGCAGACCTTCCTTCTGTTTCCCACCTGGAGTCCAAACTATTTCTTCCATAGATGTTGTCTATAAATTATGATGTATAGTGCTTGATAGGATATGTCAAAACTCAGCTTTTACCTTACTTAATCCTCCCAACTCTGCGGGGGAAAGCAGGCATGGATTGCTTTTTGTTGTTCCATTTCTCAATTAAGGAATTTAAATTTTATAGGTGGTGATGGGCAGGACTGGGTTCTGCCATATTTATATGCTGCAAAGTAATTCCAGCCTGTTTGAGACAATTCAGGAAGAATTTGTTTTTCAAATCTGAAGCCCAACAGTACTCAGAAGCTGATAAATTACAACCAAATAATGTCAAGTTTATTATTTCCAAGACCAAAGCCATGCTTTAGGAAAATCAAGCTCACTGAAAACACGATCAGGAAGAGACAAGGTCGCTAAATAGTGGGAGGCAGGAGACCTGGGTTCCTTTTCCTCTGTGGGTCTGTTTCTCCACCGGCAAGAAAAGCAGGGGTGGCTTGTCCCTTCTAGTGACTCAAGGGTCCTTCCTGCAGTCCATGAGTCTAACAACTCGGCCTGCTGAGAGCTGTGGTTAGGGTGGCCTGAAAATGTTCCTTCCACGTCACAGATTCGCAGCGAAGGACCGGTGGAGGGAGAGGGGGACAGGCCAAACCCCAGGGGGTGATTCAGCCAGACAGGGTACTGGGTGTACGATGCTTCAGCTCTTCCTCCACCCCCGGAAGACCACTGGAATAGAACCCACAGGGAAGCCTGGCGTGCTGGTGGTACTCAGTTGGGAGGATGCCTAAGTTCCCGCCAAATGCCCCAGCTGATCCCCAGCAGGTCTCCGCCACTCGCTGCATCTGTCACCCCATCTGTATCAAGAGAGTCGACGCCAGTACCAGCAGCAGGTATGGGTAGCAAGAAGTACCCCCGGACCGGGGAATCCAGAGGCAAACACACCAACTACGCAGCCCGAACCCCACCCATCCACAGTGACCAGGGAAGCCCCGAACAAAAGATCACCGGAAGCGAACATCTCTGTGGTCTTCGCGAGCTTTGAAAAACTTCCGGTTTCGTCTAGGAAGTCGGAGGCCTGCTCATCTCTGTGGTCTTCAGACCTGGGATTTGGGTCTCCGTGCGGGTTCCCTGATGCCAGTGGATTGTAGAACACTCTTGCTCTCCTTGGCTCCCTTGAGGCAACGTTTTGTGGCCATCGTTAATCCTCCCTGTGGAAGAAATCTGAGAGAAAAAAACAAAATTGAAAAAGAGTCAAAGCAATGGGAAGAAGAGGGCAGGTTTAAAGATCTGAATTCAAGGCCTTCCTTAACATTTTCAGCCAGTAAGGTGTTAACTAGCCAGCAGGATATTGCCATGCCTCCAGATCCTCACCTGCAAACTAATAATGCTGTCTTAGGCCCTGGGAGTGCACAGCAGATATGCAGATATGAGAGCTGTTCTTATCTCTTTCCCTCCAAACCCTTCAAGGTAGCTGGACATCACAGGCAACTTGCCAGAACTGAGACTGATCAGTTTCCTTCTCAGCCTCAAAGCTTGGATCAAGGACACATTTTTTTGGAGGCTAGATTAGGCTTTGTGCTGGATATCCGGGAAACAAAGGTTTCCTGGCCGAAAAGAGGTACAGAGTTCTCCAGCTTAGGAGACAGTTACTAAAACAAAACAAAGCAAGACATCCATCAAAGCCAGGAGTTAGTGCCTGGGGACTCAATTGTGAATCAGAGAGACTTGGTGACTGCTCACATGGGACTTACAGTAAGGGAGGACAGTAAATAGTGTTAAAACATTATGACAAATAAGGTCCCTGACAAGGACATGGGAGGTCACTACAGAAGCACAAAAGAAGTGGCACCTAATTCAGGTTAGGAAATGTGAACATAGAAGATTTCCTGGAGAAGGGGCTTCTCAGTTAAGTCTTGAAGGATAAGTAAGAGTTTCTGAGATGAAAGGAGGCTCTCTCTGCTCTCCTTGCTGAGCTTGGGCCCCATCCATTCCCACTGAAACATGGTAGCTGAGATTTTCTGCCTGTATCACAGCAAACCTCCTCTGGGGTGTCTAAGGCCCCACCTTCTTTTTAGGGTGTCCTTGAATGTTCTGGCTATTGAAAAGGGGATGTCCACCCAGATGATGTCAGAAGGTCTGAGCAGTTTGGAGACAGCAAATCCACTGACCTGAGTGTGCTTCTCTCTTGTGTTCTTCTTAAATCCAAAAGGTCCCTAAGAGACACTTCTCAAAGCTTCTACCCCAGGTAGGACTTAACACAGGAGATAATGGTGATGTAGAGCAGCATAATATTATAGGTATCTTAGATGATGATGATGATTAGGATTATGATGATATACATGTGAGGCAAATCCAGGGAGCTTTAGCAATAACCTGGATATAGGGGATTATGTGGGAAGAAACAAGGATAATAAATATGATACCAGAAAACATGTATAGAATTTAAAGTGTACTGGGCATGATTTTAAGTGATATATATCATATATATAACATATATATATGTTGTTGTTGTTGTTGTTGTTTTTGTGGTGCTGGGGATTGAACCCAGGACTTTGTCTTGTGAAGCAAGCACTCTACCAACTGAGTTATATCTCCAGGCCTAAGTGCTTTATATATTTTACCTCATCTAACCCTTATAATAAGTCTAAATTTAGATGCTATTTCATCCACATTTAGGAAGCTATACTATAGAGAGCCTATGATCGCACAGCTAATGATATAAAGCTCATGGTATAACACACAATATTCTAGTATGGGTCCCTCAGTAATGATAATGCCTTTGAAAGTGCTGTGTAGTAGGCACAATGGTGCTACCTATAATACCAGGTACTTGGGAGACTGAAGCACTAGGATCACTTGAGCCCAGGAGTTTGAGGCCAACCTGAACAACATGTCAGAAGGTCTGAGTAGTTTGGAAACAGCAAATCCACTGACCTGAGTGTGCTCAGGTATCAAAAGCAAAATAAAATAAAGTGAGGGTATAGGGATCCTGCTTGACCTAACTATAGCCATCCTGGTCATAAATTACATCTTACTCACTGAGTGACATGGGCACACACCCCCAACTTCCTAAAGGACAAACAAAGTCATTAAGACAAACAACTGAGTGGTTTTTGCCAGCCACTGATGCCTGGACTGTTTCTTAACTGACATTGGACATGATAATAATTTTTGAGAAAGGCCAGATATACTGTGTTGGCTGCAGCCTGGCTTTGTCCAACTTAGCATATAAACCCATTCCTCCTGCCTTGGTGTACAGGAATCGACCCATCTTGCTGCTTTCCAAGACACACTTCTGTCTGCAAGTCCCCAATAAATCACACTTTGTGCAATTCTGGCTCTGCCTCTTTCTTTGGTCTCTCAGTCCCCTCCACCTTTGGTGACTGGTTCTCATACACACCAAGACTGGGGTTTTCCAAAAATAGATGGTATCATAGGTAGAGCTTCAGGGTTTGGGTTAGATGGTGTATTTTTCATTAGAAATGTAGAACTTGGGTTCCTTGTTGGTAGCTCTCATAACAAACCTTCTGTGATGGTTTCCAAGATAGATCAGGATAGGGTACCTAATTACTGCAGGCCTTCTCAGGGTCATTTTTGGCCTAAATGTAGGTCTCCCAAATTGTTATATGGGAAGCACAGTGGAGCATGTCTTGTACATTTTGGCCCAGCTCAGAGGTGGTAGATGAGGCCCACAGTGCCAAACACAGAAGTGTTTCTGAAGTCGAGTCATACTGCTTAGATGACCACAGCCATCATAGACAATGAAAGTCAACCAGCTGAGCATGAAACAGCTCTAAGGAATAAAAACCCCTCAGTCTTGGAATCTCCTACACTAGGCAGCCAGAACTGCAGAATAGGACATGGTCAGAGAAACTTGGAGATAAGCACTGAAAGCTTTTGCCCTGTCCTTAAAAGAATTCCTGCTGGGTATAGTGGCACATGCCTGTAATACCAGCAGCTTGGGAGGCTGAGGCAGGAGGATCATGAGTTCAAAGCCAACTTCAGCAACTTAGCGAGGCCCTAAGCAACTCAGTGAGACCCAGTCTCTAAATAAAATATAAAAAAGGGCTGGGGACGTGGCTCCATAGTTAAGCACTGCTGGGTTCAATCCCTGGTACCAAAACAAACAACAACAACAAAGAATAGAATTCCTGCTCAAGAACCTTGGGCCTAATTATTTTCAATGTGTGGGTAAGGCATCCAAATTCTCCAGGATTCAAATTGTCTGTAAATCCAGCACCCGTATTCTTACCATTATTAACCAGACTCAGAAAGAAAACCTCAGAAATTTCTACAAGGGCAAGATGTACAAGCCTGGACCTTCGGACCAAGAAGATGTGAGTCATGCGTCATTGGCTCAACAGGCACAAGGAAGATTTGAAGACCAAGAAGCAGCAGCAGAAGAGAGGCTGTATCCTCTTCACAACTAGATGGTCAAGGCCTGAGTGTCATGGTGCCATAAAACACAAAAACTGGCAAAAAAAAAAAAATCGCTAGAACTCTAAGGCTCTGATGAACCAATAGACTATATCCAGCAGCAATGTCATGCAGATAGGCCCAGACTGCCTTGACCTCCTCAGATAGGAATCTGGGAATAAAGGGAAAGATACTGAGTCTTAAAGGAGGTTCCCATAAACGACTGAAATTCAGAAAGCACACACATAAACAGCTCCTGAGGGATATGCTCCTGGCTCAGGCACTTGACCCATGTCCTCAATAAACATTAACATCCTACACCAATGGGTTGCTGTCTCTCTTGAGATTGCCCCCATTCTCCCTTGAATATGTGTCTACTTTCCTAAATTAGCATCTGTCTATGCCTTTACCAAGTAATGAAATTCTTTTCTATCATATTGCCAAGAACCCTGCTGGTCCTGAGTCAAGTTCCCCTTTCCTCAAGGTACTCCTCGGACACTTCTTCAAAGACATCTCTTCTCCCAAGACACTCCCAGTGAAATTTCCAAATATAGGGTGACTTTGATGTCAGGAGGTCACTATTAGGCTCAATGAACAAAGACTGTTCTGAAAGATCTCTAATCCTGTGAAAACTCTGAGGTAGGACTTTCCATGCCTTTGTTTCTATTATTGCCTGTGTGTGTGTGTGTGTGTGTGTGTATGACATGTCAAAGCCTGAGGTTGACCCAGGACTCCTCCTGATATGCTGATTCCCTGTAGAGCCCAGGAGACTGTTTACTTTGGATCCCATAAAGAACCTACTTACTGGGCTATGATAAGATACATTAAAAACAAACAAACAAACAAACAAACAAAAACATAGTCAATTCCATCTGGAAGTGGTCCATCTTTCCTTCTGTCTTTCATCCATGGCCATTGCACCCAGAGATTATGTCTCTAAGGCCTGCTCAATCATGTTAACAGCAGGGACCAGTTTACATCCTTACTTTTGTAGGTAAATTATTCTTCAAGGTAAAGAATACACCCGGGGTTAACACTTGCCCAAACAAGAGAACTGCATCTCAGATTATAAATTGTCCTCATACCTTCCTACTTTTTATCTGCTCTTTGTCCTTCTCTGGCACTGTCTTAGGAAAAATTAACCACATTTCTGAACCTACGTCTTCACTTATACCATATGATACCATATGGTCTAACTGGTAATGCTGAGAACACGCCAGTCCTTCTGTTTTGTCGTGTGTGAATGTTAACTCATTCACTGCTAACTGCCCAGTGAGGCAAGTGCTATGTTCTGCACTTTGCAAATAGGGTGAACAAGCCCAGGGATTCTTTCACCAAGGTCACCAGGAGGGGAAGGGGCACAACTGGGGTGAGTAAAGGTGTCCAGTACACTGAATGGCCTAAGAACTGGATGTGCAGCGCCTCCTGCGAGCCGGCCTCTGGCTCCTGTCGCGAGTTGCCCAGACCGGGTCCAGGACTCTCCCATCCTTCGCCAGAGAGGGCACGCCCACCTTCCAAAGAGACTTCCGGGATCCCGTAGAGACCGGAAGCGGGGCTTTCTCGCTTCCGGCTCGGCCATTGTTTTCATTCTTTTGGGTCTGGGGAAGTGTCCCGCGTCCGCTCTGAGTGGTCTCGTATGCGGGCCGGTTCGGGGAGGGAGGCTCGACCGCCGGGGTCGCCAGGCCTGAGCTACCGCAACCGGAGCCTGGGGCGGTGCGGTCCCTGTGGCTCTCCGGAGGCGCCTCTTTGTCTGGGTCCTCTGACCAGCCGTACCTGGCTTGGAGCCGGCACAGCGATGAGCAGGGCAGACGTGGCCAGGTGAGCGGCGCCGCAGAAGCCTGGTTTAACACGAAATGTAGGTACTGTGTGCCCAGCCTTGCACCGGGAGACGAAAAGGACTGTCAGAAATGGTTCCGACCCAGGCTTGGAGTTTCAAACGTGAATTGTGACTTGGAAACGCAAAAGCCCAATTTGAGATGCGCTGTTGAGCATTCAGAACAGTAAGGGAAGTAGGAAAATGGCCTGCCCTTCCTACCTGTGTGGGATCTCAGTGGAGTTCACAGAGAAGTCCATCTTTGTCTTTTTGAGGAAATTGAGGTCCAGAGAAAAATAGGTTACCCAGGGATTCGGGAGCATGGTGATTTGGAAGCAGAACATACAACCCTAGATACCACCCAGGTACTGATTTTCAAATAGCATTTTACAATGTAGGAACTGGATAAACGTTTTCCCCAAACTTCAGTATTCGCTAAATGAACCACGTTCTTTGGTTTACCAGATATGCGCCTCTAGGTGACATTGTATACACACATGTAAAAAGATGACTGGAAGCCAGCCCTGCCTTTTTGAGTCCTCCCACTGAAGTCCTTCCAGGAAGTGGTGGTAGTGGTTGAGGGGCGAACCATGTAAACTACAATTACAGGGTTAAGAAGTGGTCTGGCAGAGGCAATAACCAGTCTGAAGCTGGAGAGATCAGGAAGGCTTTGTAGGGAAGGTGAGTTGACTAGAAAAGATCTGGAATTTTCTGACTCCACCTGGTTTCTTTCTTTTGGTGTTCATCCAGCAGTTTGAAGGTCATGAGTGGTGAGGCATGCATAGAACAGTTCAAATATAGTATCATAATGAGAGGTACAGTTAGGGAGCTACCTGCTCTCTTCCTATGGGGGGCGGGGGAAATCAAGAAAGCCTTAATAAGAAAGTGGTATATTTGTTCTAGGTCTGGATACATTAGTAAGAATTTGTCAGAGAAAAGGAAAACAAAGCCAAACAGGGAAAGCGTGTGTGGCTTCTACTTGTGTCTCCACAGTGTTAGTCTCAAACTTCAGTGTGCACCTCCATCAATAGAAGAGTTTTAGCATGCACTCCCAGCAGGCTTCTTCATAAATTTAAAGATAAGTACTACTATACAAATGTCAATACATATTATAAAATGTACATTAAATAGAGGAGTTAAATTGCATCTTAGTGTTTGTTTTATTTTTTTGCACCCTTTGGGATATCTTGCATATCCTACATATCCAGACCATTGCTGCTTTTCTGGTCTGGATACATGGGGAGAGGGCAGGAGTTTGGCAGGGCTGCCAAGAGCTGTGAATGCTAGGCATAGACATTGAGGTTTTTATCCTGTAAATGATGGGAGTCACCGAAAGTTTAGTAAGGGAAGTCACTTGGAGAGATGCTTAAAGAGATTGCCCTCATTGTGCTCTTTTTTTCCTGAAGCTTTTCTGGAGATCTGTCATCATTCTGGAATTAAATACCCTGAGAACTCTGATTTTTTTCTTGATGTTTCTGTAGGTGACACTCCACCTCCTTCCCTAACCCTGAAGAATAGCTCCTGAGATCTGAACTACAGACTATTATTTTAATTGGACCACCTGCAACTGGAACAAGCTTCTCTTTGGAATCATAATGACCACAGAAGTCAGGGGAACTGTAGGCCTCATCCCCAGGAGCTCTGTTTTCCAGAAGCAGGAGGGGCACCTGACTGTGAAGCAGGAGCCAGGGAACCAGACCAGGGGACAGAGCTGCATTCTCCCGAAGAACCACCCTCCTGTCTGTGAAATCTTTCGGCTGCACTTTAGGCAGTTATGTTACCATGAGATGTCTGGGCCTCAGGAGGCACTAAGCAGGCTCAGGGAGCTCTGTCACTGGTGGCTGATGCCAGAGGTCCACACCAAGGAGCAGATCCTGGAGCTACTGGTGCTGGAACAGTTCCTGAGCATCCTGCCTGTGGAACTCCAAACCTGGGTGCAGCTCCATCACCCTGAAAGTGGTGAGGAGGCTGTGGCTGTGGTGGAGGATTTCCAGAGACACCTCAGTGTACCAGAAGAGGTAAACAGTGGAGTCTAGAATAGCATCTGCAACCATTCCCTAGTATGTGAGTTAGCTTGGGGAATAGGCATCCTCTGTTCCTTAGGCTCTAAGCTGATTTGCCTTTAGGATTTCCAAACCTATTCCATGGAGAGAGAGAGAGGAAATAATTTTATGCTCTTATCCATAAACAAAAATGCAAATCCCTGCTAAGCCCTGAATGACTTTGTGAAATACTCTGCTATGAGCCTGGCGACAGCCTGGGAATCCACACAGTACTTCTGGCAGGCAGGGGATCTGCACAGTGGTTGGAATATGGGGGTGGAGGAGAACGAGGCCTTTGTGTATGCCAATATATGAGCCCTCATTTGAGAAGTTTTCATTAGTTTTGTGGACTTCTCAAAGTCAATTCTCTGTCTTCCTGCCTCTTAGGTTCTTAATGAGAGATGACATTTCTGGGCCTCCTGATTACTTGTTCCTTTTGCTAGCTTTCCAAGCCCAACTGGGGACTTTTTTCTTCAGTACCAGGGATTAAATCCAGGGCCTCATGCATGTTAGGCAAGCACTCTACCACTGAGCTACATCCCCAGCACTTTTTAAAAATTTGATTTTGAGACAGGGTCTCACTAAGTTGTCTAGGCTGGCCTCAAACTTGCAACTCTTCTGCCTTAGCTTCCTGAATAACAGATTATAGGTGTGCACCACTGCCCCTGGCCTAACTGGGGTCTTTTTACCTCTTTAATTCTAATTTCAATTTTCTCTATTTCTTGGGGTTCTCTCAAATTTAAGACCAAGGTGGCTCGAACCAGAAGAAATGTTGGAAAGAATCAGCAGTATGAGATACATTGGAAAATCTCACTTGTAGGACTAGAGAGCTAAATAGGAATGTAACTATGTGTATCAGTCAGGGTTCATCCAGAACAGCAGAACAAGTAGATGTTTGTGTGTCTCTGAAGAGATTTCTTGCTAGAAAGTGGCTAATATGATTGTGGTTGGCTAGGTAAGTCTGAAATTCACAGGGAGGCCATCAAGAAGGGCAAGCTGGAACTCTGGTACAGGCTGAAGCTGCAGTGCACAGGCAGAAGTTTTCTTCATGAAACCCTCAGCTCTGCTTTTAAGGTCTTAGAGCTGAGAGAGTCAAGCCCATCCATCCATCATCTAGGGTAATCTCCCTTATTTAAATTAAACCGAGTGTGGACTTTAATCAAATCTACAAAGTACTTCACAGCAACACCTGGATTGTGTTTGGTGAACGCCAAGCTGACACATAACACCATAGATAAGTTAGTTCCTCCTATTGAGTTTATAGTTGCTCCTCTTCATCCCTTCTACATTACTTCCTTGTACTTTTCCAGGGAAATCTAGTGTATAAAATTTCCCAAATACCCAGCATGCCATTTTATTCAGTGTTTTTACAAAATGATTATTTATCTATAAATAGGTGTATATAATCATTCCAATCAATTGGAGTCCTGAGACTAGACCTTGTCCAGTCAATGCATATTTAATTGCATTTGTTGAAAACTATCTTTTCCTTTGTATAAACATGTAAGCACACATAAGCAAACCAACCATCACAAGGGCCTGTAGGACAGGTAGCCAGCTATGGCAATGACTGGTAACTGAAGAAGTGTTTAGAGTGCCATTTAGTGAGAAGAATGGAAGGAAATTTTCCTTATTTTTTACCTTGTTTTGCTTAAGCAGAAGTGAATGCTCCCTCCATTAAAAGTCTTACTGTTTTGTCCAAGGAGACTCAGAAAAAGGTGACTGAATCATAGTTCAGGTTGACATTAGGCAGCAAAACACTCATGGCTCCAGCCTAAGCATGTGGTCATTGGTCTGTTACATTTTCTGACATGAACACATGAGGGCAAAACTGTCTTTCCTAGCAGGGGTTCAGAAAATGTTTATAGATTGACTAAATGAATAAACACACTTTCCTAGGGTAGTTTGCCAGGAGGAGATTAGGGAAGTTCAGGGCAAATCAGAGCCATTCTTCTCATTAGGAGCAATCAGGAGCAAGTCACTTTATAGCTGGAGGAAGAGCATGGACATGTATGTACTTGGGGGCTGGAGACAGTAGAAAATAATCCCTGTGGGGCAGCAGAATCATGCACTTAGCAAAATGTTTTTGTATCTTGTTTTTGGGTATTGAACTCAGCTGCACTTGGTCACTTGAGCCACATCCCCAGCCCTATTTTGTATTTTATTTAGAGACAGAGCTCACTAAGTTGATTAGCACCTCACTTTTGCTGAGGCTGGCCTTGAAATCTCAATCCTATCTCAGCCTCCCAAGCCACTGGGATTACAAGCATGTGCCACCACACCTGGTTTGTATCTTGTATCTTATATCAGCTCCTAGGAGGCTTACAAAATTGGTGTTGTGGCAGTCATTATCTCCATTTGACAAGTGAAGTACGCCCATAGAGGTTGATTGACTTATCCAAATTAAACATCTAGTAAGCACTAGTTTTAGCCAAAGTGTTGTTACTGCTGATTACCACCAAGTGTTGGGACCAAGGTTTTCTGCCTGCCTAGGTTCTAAGCCACTACATCTTCTCTAGTGTCTTGCTATAGAATACCAATTTAGAATGAAAATTGAAATGAGATTTTCATGCCTTCAAGGAAGGAAAACCAATACATCTCTGATAGTAAATTGGACATGTACTAGAATTTGTCAGCAAATCACAGGGTTGTGTTAACACAGTGCAGTAAGTTCTATCATCTGCCCATACCATAGCTACTGTATTGAAGAGCTGTGAATCTTATTCATAAGAATTTTCCAGTGAAGAACTTGGGAACCACAGACCTCAGGCAGTGTCCTGGTCCTTCCATTACACTGACGAGATATATTAAAGGAGCAAGTCCCTTGACATCTCAGCGGATGTTACCAAGCAGCTAATCTGGCATGGTTTAGTAAAGAAGTTATTCTCATCTCATGCTGTGTCACATACATGCCAGCGTAAGTGCTTTTTGTTTTTTTTAAAAATTTATTTTGCCATACTGGGGATCAAACCAGGGGCACTTAAACACTGAGCTACCTTCTCAGCACCGCCCCCCCCCTTGAGTTGTCTCTTTTTTCCTTTTTATTTTGAGATACAGTTTCACTAAGTTGCTGAGGCTGGCCTTGAATGTGTGATCCTCCTCCTGCCTCAGCCTTCCAAGTCACAGGGATTATAGGCATGCACAACCATACTCAGCATAAACATTTTAAAAAAATATTGTTTTAGTTTTCAATGGATCTTTTATTTTATTTATTTACTTACTTATTTATTTATTTATATGTGGTGCTAAAGATCAAACCCAGTGCCTCACACATGCTAGGCAAGTGCTCTACCACTGAGCCACAACTCCTGCCCATAAATGTACTTTTTTAAAGGTAATCTTTTGGATTTTCTGCAGCAAGTACTACTGAAAGTAGTAACCATGAGGAGCTGGTTTAGCATCTAGCAAAGATTGGAAATAAAATGGTTATGTTCTGGGGGTTTTCAAGGTCTCTAAAGAAGAATATTATTTGATCTTATTTGACTTTTTAATATCAATAATTGGCAAGAGGTAGAACATACTGAAAGCTAAGTTTGCAAGTAACCCTAGAGACCCTTAGCAAAATGTCAAGGGGAATTCATTCAATCAGAAAATATTAATTGAATATCAATGTTGGGTCAAGTATTGCTTTAGGAGCTAGTGATCAAGAGAGACAAAGTTCTTGTCCTCACAAAACTTATTAGACAGTAGGAATGTAAATAAGGTGAAGAGTAATACTTATATCTGGAAAGTATGAATGGATAATTTAAGAGAGAATGACTCTCCCTACTTTGTTAATGTGTTCAGGGAACACATCTCTGAAGAGGAGACACTTTGAGAGAAGTTGGAAAAGCTTCCTTAAGGTTTGTTGACCACTGTTCTGGGGAATTGTTTCATCTGTCAGCTTTACTAGCTATTTGTGCATAATCAGGTGTCACATACCAGTTATCCTTTACTTCTGTACTTCTGATTGTTCACTTATATAGTCTAAGGCCCTAGAGAATGTACTGAATTGCTATTCTGCCTCCCATTTCTGGATTTTTTTGTAAGCAAATTTGTGTCTAAAGACCTAATACAGAGTGGAAATTGTTATAGAATCTTCCTCAAGCTCTTTCCAAGAGGGTCAACAGAGGGATGGCAAGTAGGATTTCAAGCTTTAGATTTTGCTAATAGGCTTTACTGGTGCTGCCAGAAGGACACTTGGGCTTTTCTTTCCCAAGGTTTCTTCCTCGAGGGGGCTTCATAGAGGTTTTGGGTTCTGTACCTTCAAGGATGCTCTTTTGAACCCAATTGTATTTCCTTATCTCTAGGTTTCAGCCCCAGCACATGAACAAGAAGTACATATGGAGGAGACAACAGCTCTGGGTACAGAGGAATCTCCTACCTCACCTCTCAGTGGGGGTTCAGCCCCTGGAGCCCACCTGGAGCCTCCTCATGACCCTGGGGCACACCACCTCTCCAGTGGGCATTTCGGTACTCATATCCCCAACTCTGATCTCAAGTTACACTTTCCATCTTTCTTCTGGAGTCTCCTTTTCTTCATCTTTACATCTCACACCTACTGGAATCCTGCATTGCCCTGGCCTCCTTCCTTAATGACCTTATCTGTTCCTTTTACTTATTCTCCAATCATGTGTGCATTTAGCAAGTTTTAGCATGAGATGTAGTACTCTATCACCATTTTTAAAGAGTTGTTATGTATGTAGCAAGAAGTCAGTCAAATGTGTAAGAAAAGGCAACCTTATAAGATACATATGAGTGATATCTGTTCTCAGGCATTTGATCCTCTCACAAATGAATAATGAAGGCAAGAGGAAAGTGATAGACTATTAGGAGAAGATTTAGGCCAAGACACCAAGCTGGAAATTCCTTGGGCTGTCACTGAGGTGGAGTCAGGGAGAGCTATATTTGGGAATCAAAGCCCTGCTTGTATAGGAAGTTTGACATTGAGGCTAGCAAGATTGCGGGGCAGGCGGGGGGGTGTGGGGGGTGGCTGGTAAAACAAATAGTTTCTCAAGAGGATCACACAGCCATAGGGGAACATTGTGATTGAATGATAAGGAGCCTCAGTAAAGGACTAGTGCAGTAAAATATGCAAATAACTACCTGAACATGGTTGATAACATGGAAAAGGATAGGTCTGAGAAATGCAGTAATGGACAAATCCATGGATGAGGGAATAATATGCTTTTTTCCTAATGAAGGACTTATGGACAGAATGTGGGAAATCAGGAAAGGAAGGTGGTAAGAAACTGCATTTTAGAAAAGGAACTTAAGGTGTCTTCGGACACTGAAATGAAATGTCCAATGCACAGCTGTGATAGGAGTGTGAAAGGAGAAGTGAGAAGTATGAGAGCAAGTGAGTTCATGGACAGAGCATAGAAGGAAGCACTGAGCTGGGCTTCTAAGAGTGTCCATAATGACATTCCAGGAATAGGAAGAGACACCTGGACATGAGGGACCAGAGACCTGGGAAATCAGACTTGGCTGGTGGTAGGGGAGCCATGGCAGAGAGAACATGGTCAGAAACAGCTTCCCACAGACAGATCAAGGAGAATGCAGGCTAGGAGGAACACCCAGTTCTTAGTATGGTCAGGGACTTCCCACTGTGCCCTCCAGGGAACAGTCACAGCACACTTGGAAATAAAGCTTTAGGAAGAGGGCCAAGAGTCACTCTGTGTGGAGCTGCCTGGGTTCTCTTGAATCCACTCCTTGGGAATATAGTTCTTACAGGAGCTGAGGGCTGGGTTCAGCCCACTCACAAAGCTTTCTTTCCTCCCTCAGCTCAACTTGGATCTGTAATTCCGGCTCTTTCTCCAGTGGGGAATTCAGGAGATCAAGCAGTGGCTACTGTGCTTCAAATGGTCAAGGCCCAGGTTAGTGTGGCTTTCTCTTTTACCCAAATTCCTCTGCCTTTGGCCCAAGAATGTCTGGAGCTTATCTGTAAGGCTTTGTCAAATAGAAGACAGCTACTATAACTCGTGCCTAACTGGTTCCACTGGAGCTGGGTTCCTACTCATGGTTATTGAACTTTGTCTTGCCCTTGACTTGGCCTTTTCAGTGAGTCATCCAGACTCCTCTCCCCTACCCCTTTGCCCACCAAGAACCAGTACCCTGTGACATCTACACCCTGCTGACTCTGTGCTTCAGGCTGGGACTGTTCCTGAGTAGTAGAAGCTTATTATTCCAGGAGACTGCAATACATGAGGACCTATTGGTGGACTGTACACAGAAGAAATGGAAAGGCCCTGCCGTCAATCAGAGAGCCCTGTACCAGAACACAATGCAGGAAAATTACAGCAGCATGAACTCATGGGGTAATAATTTTCTTCCCATAACTTAGAGTCTGCATTTTGTACATTTTCTTTCCTGTGTTGTTTTTCTTTGTTTTGACTTTCATTATGAACATTTACATTTCCAAAGTATAGTGAACCCAACTTTAACAATGATTGGCATTTCCATTACATCATGTTTGATGGCTATGTGGTGGCTAGTTTGGGTTTTCTAAGTTGTAAGGAAGAGAGAGTCAATCAGTTTATGGTAAGTAAGAAGCTACGTGTTTTAAGGCTTACAGGAATGGGAACCCGCTAGACCAGAATGTAGGAAACAGGGCCTCAGTAAGAATGAGCCACAACCCAGGACAGCCCAGCAGCCTCAGCAGCACAAGCAAATAAATTTTACACCAGTGTTCCAGTGTAACACAGCTGCTCCTTGTATGTGTATTTTATCTCTGCTTCTCCCACTATTGCCCATTTATTTACTCTGAAACTTTTATCCCCATCATAGGTCCTTCTCAATTCTGGGGTTTTGTTTTTTGTTTTTTGTTTTTGTTTTTTGGTACTGGGGATTGAACCCAGGGGCAGTCGACCACTGAGCCTCATCCCCAGCCCTATTTTGTAATTTATTTAGAGACAGGGTCTCACTGAGTTGCTTAGGGCCTCACTGAGTTGCTTAGGGCCTCGCTAAGTTGCTGAGGCTGGCTTTGAACTCCTGACTCAGCCTCCCAGGTGCTGGGATTACAGGCGTGCGCCACCACACCTGGCTTTCAATTCTGTTTTTGATCTCCTCATACATTCTTATTGTGGCTTCAAATGGTTTGACTTGGCTCCATTCACATTTCAACCTTAGATCTCACTTATAATTGTTGTAATTTTGCCCAGTTTCCAGGTCAGAATTTACTTAGAGAGAGTTCTAACTGCTATAACCATTAAATATTATCTGTATTTTGGCAGTTTCTGGCCCAGACCACAGCACAGGCTAATGACTGACCTATTCACAAATTGCACTTGGATCTAGTGCCTGGCCTTTATCCAATCACCTGTGGTTCCTCATGGGATGCTCAGGTCACTTAACATGGAGTGTGGTTGCATGAACTTCCCTCTCTTCAAAGACCAGGAAAGGTCAGATACTGTGACTGACAAACTTAGGACAGTAGCCAACGTGATTGAGGGTAGACATGAGAATCGTTTTTTGATTTTCTATATGCTAAATGGTGTTAAGGCCTGACCTTAGCTAATACAGGATTGAAGAGAACCTACCTGGTTTTTAGTGATAACCTACACTACTGTGCTTTTCCCCAGATTTTGTGCTCCAGAATTCTAGGCAAATGCTCAACTGTTTAGTTTCCTTTTTCTAGAGAATCAAGATCCTAAAGACATTTTAATTCATATTTGAAATTATTAATGACTCTTTTATGGGAGTATAGCACTTTCTCCTACCAGTTCACTGCATGGGGAGCCAGCCTATCCACCTTTGAGTTCTACTGTCCCCTTCAGCACTGTGCCACAGTATTTCTGAACCCATATCTACATCATGTCACTGTCCTGTCATACAGTACTTTCCTCTTTATAAACTTTCCTAGTCATACCCTAACAATGTAATCTCTCACCAACTCACTCCTATCTTTGCCCTTTTTCTTGTATTAGCCTTGAAGTGTTTGCCAGCTTTCTCTCTCCCAACATCTTTTCTGGTTGTCATGGTTAGGAAGGAATATAGAGTTTGTCATTATACCTAGGAGACAGCATCATAGTAACTTCTGGAAGAGTGCACAATGCTTTGCCACCTGGACTCTGCTTTCTGAATGTCCCTGTATCTGTTCGGGCTCAACATCTGTCTGTCGTGGTATCTCTTTTTCCTCCCTCCTCCACTTTCGTTTTTCTATCCCTGAAGACAAAAAAAAAAAAAAAGAAAGAAAGAAAAAAGAGAAAAGAGATATTCTCAATGTGTTCTTTTATTCCTTAACCATAGATGACTTTTTTTTCTGATAGTTAGGTTCTGTTTCCATAATAGGACAAGAAGTGAGTAAAGATTGTTTTCTTTCTTTTAGTAGCAGGTGAGAACAGGATGGAGCGTTCTGAATTCACTCCAAAGCAGGCCATTGCTAAAGGATCCCCGTCATTTGGTAGGTCACCAAAAGGACATTTTGGGGTGACTTCTGCAGGTCCAGAAGCTAGAGATGTCTGTGAAGATCCTTTGAGGAAACTGGAAGGGCAGCCCTCAAATGAAGAGGGGAACAGACTGGAAATCAATTTCTTGGAAATAGCAGATGAGGATAAGAAAAACGCCACAAAAGACAGCTGTGAGGCTTATAAGGAAGTAGGGGAGCATCCAAATCTATCCCCCAGTCTTGATGAACATCAAGGAGTCCCAAAGGGACAGAAATTGTTCCAGTGTGGTGAATGTGGCAAAGTATTCTATCGGAGTTCACACCTTATTGGCCACCAGAGAATCCACACTGGAGAGAAACCCTATGAGTGTAATGAGTGTGGGAAGACCTTCAGGCAGACCTCCCAGCTAATTGTTCATCTCAGGACCCACACTGGGGAGAAACCCTATGAATGCAGTGAGTGTGGGAAGACCTATCGGCACAGCTCCCATCTCATTCAACACCAGAGACTCCATAATGGGGAGAAACCCTATAAATGTAATGAATGTGGAAAAGCGTTCACTCAGAGTTCTCAACTCATTGATCACCAGAGAACCCATACTGGGGAGAAACCTTATGAATGCAATGAGTGTGGGGAAACATTCATTCGGAGCAAAAGTCTTGTCCGACATCAGGTCCTTCACACTGGTAAGAAACCTTACAAGTGTAATGAGTGTGGGAAAGCCTTCTGTTCCAACAGAAGTCTTATTGACCATCAGAGGATCCACACTGGAGAGAAGCCTTATGAGTGTAAAGAATGTGGCAAGGCCTTTAGTCGGAGTAAATGTCTTATTCGACACCAGAGCCTCCACACTGGGGAAAAACCATACAAATGTAGTGAATGTGGGAAAGCCTTCGGTCAGATCTGTCAGCTTGTTGACCATGAGCGAATTCATACTGGAGAAAAGCCATTTAAATGTAGTGAGTGTGGTAAGGCTTTCAGTCTAAGTAAGTGCCTTATTCGGCACCAGAGGCTTCACACAGGGGAAAAGCCCTATAAATGCAATGAATGTGGAAAATCCTTCAATCAAAACTCCCACCTCATTATACACCAAAGAATCCACACTGGTGAGAAGCCCTATGAATGTCATGAGTGTGGGAAGGTGTTCAGTTATAGCTCTAGCCTTATGGTCCATCAGAGAACGCATACTGGGGAAAAGCCCTACAAATGCAATGATTGTGGGAAAGCCTTTAGTGACAGTTCACAGCTTATTGTGCACCAGAGAGTTCACACCGGGGAGAAACCTTATGAATGTATTGAGTGTGGGAAAGCTTTTAGTCAGCGCTCCACTTTTAATCACCACCAGCGAACTCACACTGGAGAGAGACCCTCAGGTCTGCCTCGGTCAACCTCATAAGGCATGGTTTTCTTGAGAAAGAGAACAAGGAACTTCAGTGAATGTTTTTGTTTTTGTGATATTGGGGATCGATATTAAGACCTCACATATGGTAGATAAGCATTCTCCTACTGTACTCTGCCCCAGCCTGTTTCACAAAATTTTTATTTTTGAGACAGTCTTGCTAAGTTTCCCAGGCTGGCTTTGAACAATCAATCCTCCTGTCTCAAGCTTTGATAAGCCAGAATTACAGGTATGCTCTACTGTGCCCAGCTTGAAGCTTTCTTTACAAGAAGTATGTTCACCCTGATCTCCCCTAGAACTTTTTGTCAAAGTGGACCATTGTCTGCTATTTTCCATTGAGTCACTAAATTGGGAGTGTGGGAATAACTTACTGCAGTCCTTCTCCATTATTGGGAAAGTAAGGACTATGCATATCATTTACTTGTAGGTTTCCCTACTCCTTTATTCTTGAAAACTATTTTGTTTTCTAATTTTTTAGTTATGCATCCATCAGACTGTGTGCTTCTCAAGGACAGGTAATATCTATGTATTCTAGCTCACCCATTTATTTCACCATTTCACAAACGCATTCTGCAAGGCTGTCATTCATTCTTCTCTTCCTCTTGGCTTTGGGCTCCCACATACTGTTTAAACTTTCTACCATCTGTAGCTTATCACCTGTATTCTCTGCCTAGAAAACCCTTTTTTTTTTTCCTGTTTTCTAATCTAAAGTTATTTCATAACCTTCAAAATCTATCTTTTTTTAAAAATTTCTTTCATAGATAGCATGCCTTTATTTTATTTTGTTATTTTTGTATGTGGCACTAAGGATAGAACCCAGTGCCTCACATGTGTTAGGCAAGTGCTCTGCCACTCAGCCACAGCTCCAGCCCCCAAATCTATCTCATTTCTTAAGGACTTTCTGCACCTGCTTATTTTTCTCTCTTAAACATCTATTGATTTGATCTCAGTGCTTTGAACAACTGGTGCTATCAGGTGCAACTGTTGTTAAATTGCTTTGAAAATGTTTTCAGTACATAGTGTTTACTTTCCTACCAATTTACTTTTGGCTCCTTGAGGTTGGGCATATATCTGTATCTTTCAGCATATAGATAATAGTTTGTATATACTAGTTGTTAAATAAATAAATATTTTTTAAACCTTGACTCTGAATTGAGTTATTCACAGTTTTGAGTTATGCACAGTTTCTTCTCTCCCCCCAAGCTTCTACAGGTGAGGGGCATCCTATCATGGACTGTCATATACAAAGATCTCATTGATATCTCTGTATATGTTCCTAGAAATTTTATTACTGGCATTTCTGCCTCAAAACAGTGTGTGTGTATATGTGTGTGTGTGTGTGACTGAATGTCTAGGTGCTGTCTGGGTGTTGGGTTGGGCAGTCATTTCCCACTGAGATACAGGTGCAGGTTGCCCTGCACACTGACTGCAGTTCTGAACTTGCTGACTATATCCTACTTCCTCAATAAACAGGTTAAGAACAATACAAATAATTGAGAATTCAGCCAGATGCATTCCTGGATGATTAGAATCTTCGTGATGAGTTTTGTGGTAAGATATGGTAGAGTCAAATGAATGAGTTTTTTCCTTATCAACCAGTCCTGTTTACATACAGTTCCCATCTTAATTTAAAGATGAAAGCTGTGTATTCAGTTAATTTTAAGGCCATCTTTTATTCACCAAAGACTTAAGAAACAGGAGGTCTCAGAATTTTCCTCTCTAGTTATTCACCATCATGAACTTTAATATGTTTTCTTTTCTGCTTTTGCAGTAGGGCCCCAGCGCCAGAAGACCTTCACCTCCAGTGTCCATCTCTTTCGCTTTCCATCCTCCAAATCTTAAGTACTATCTTAACACAAAGAGAGTACTGGCAGTATGACCAGAGGAAGTTAGAGGGCCAATGTCAGATATGCGATCTGAAGAGGAGATTTTGTGAACTATGTTTTATGTCTAACACTGGAGAAGAAAGGAGGAGTTGCTGCTTAAGAAAATAATTAGATGTGATTCTGGGGCAGACATCTTGGTGGGGGGAGGCGCTTAAAACATTACTGAATTCAGGATACAACTTGAAATGTATAATTTGTGAATATATATTTTGAGTTATATTTGTTTTCAACTTTTTTATTTATATTTTTTATTTTTAATAAAAGAAAAGTGCGAGAAGGAATCAGCTTTCAGCACAGAGCACCTGGGAAGCGAAAGGGTGCCTCAACTGTAGTTTTGGTATTTGTTTCCATTTTTCTTTGAAAGTTATGAAAGAGTGGTGCACATAGGAATGTGCGTGTTTCAGAGAGTTGTTTTGGGGGCTCCTAGATCCAAAGGAAGAGCTGACCCTGTACCACTACATAGCCCCATCTTGTGTTGGCCTTACTGGTTCTATCACCAGTAGAACTATCTTGCTTATTGGATACTGCAGTTTTAACTTCTGGTTCTTGTCTGTTCATCCTCTATCACATTAAGTCTCTGGAAGGTGAGACTCAGCACTATTCATAACCTTATTTGCCCACTACCACCATTCTGGTGTAAGTGTTAAATAGAAATGAATGCCCTGACTGCCTGGAAAAGTCTCAGGCTGGGGGGGGGGGGGCATGAAAAGTGGCTGCATTCAAAAGTCGGACCTCCCTATTAGTTTGCTAATATAAATAAAATGCTGCTGTAAGTTGTCTGGATCCAGGTATTTGGTGATATTATCTTCAGTTCTCATAGTTTTATAGTTTTATTTCTTAGCTTTGTAGGTATACATATGCTCTAACTCATTTTCCAATCTATTGCTTATGCATCAGTAAGAACTTCAAAATGTTGAATAGTGCATAATAGGCATTCCATGTCTTGTTTCTGTTAGAAGTAATATTTTTTCCATTTTGCAGTATCAAAGGGTTCATTTTTGGGTCATGATTTTTTTTATTGACTTTAGGAAGTTTGTTTCTAGAAGTAGCAGTGTAGTGGTCAAGATCACAGGTTTTGTTCGTGGCATCCTACATTCAAATCCTGGTATCATTGTTTTTTTAGGTGTGTGACCCTGGGCAGATCACTTTGCTTTCTTGTGTCTCAGTTCCTCCATCCATAAAGTGGAGCTTCTTCATAGGATTGTAAAGTTTAAATTAGTTAATACGTGTAAGCGACTTAAAACAGTGCTTGGCACACAGTGTACAGTATAGCAGTTATTATACTTTCAGTTTCTTCTGGTTGTGCTCTGTGCAAATTTTGCTAATATATATCAAGAAATCATGTTTACTATCATGTGAAACATGGGCCTAAATTTGTACCTAGTAATCTATAAAACTCTTTACTTCTCTTCCATATATGTGGTTAGAATTCTTTGTTCATATATGGTGTTTTTCATTTTGGTTTCCTTTCAGTTTTCTATCAGAATTTCCAAGGCTAGTGTCCCCCCATGTCTCATTTTGAATTCATTTTTCTTTTGTTTTTTAATTTTTGTTGTTGTTGTAGGTGAACTCAATATCTTTATTTTATTTATTTATTTTTAATGTGGTGCTGAGAATTGAACCCAGTGCCTCACACATGCTAGGCAAGCAGTCTACCACTGAGCTACAACTCCAGTCCCATTTTCTTCTTGAATGTATTTTTTCATATGTTGTTTCCCTGCCTCAAGTTGCAGAAGATTTTCATTGGCCCCATATTCCATTTGTTTTTTCCTTATTAGTGAATGATGAGAGCTTTCCCATTCTGATATTGGCCACAGAACAGAGAAAATAGATTTTCTTTGAATCCATTTATAGTCTAATTGGATGCTATTGAAGTTGTCTCTTTAGAACTGAAGCTCAAAGATTCAGTGGAAAATTTGCATAATTATATGCTTCATCAGTGAAGCAGTTTCCCATTTGGTGAGCTGGCTGACAACCCTCCATCCAGAACCAAGTTTTTATATCTAGTTTTCTTTTGGCTCAGCCTCCACACTGGGTATCCAGTGGAGCCCATTTCCAATGCTTCATTGGGAATAAATAACTTGACTGTGAAAGAACTCAATATGGAAAACCCTTCAGTCAGACCTGATTTTACTTTCATGGCTCTACATTGGGAAAATAACCTATTCTTGTAATAATTTGGGGTTGGGGGGGACATTTAGTTTCAGCAGACATCATTCACCAAAGATTATGCCTACGGGAAAGACTTTTCATGACTAGCAAAGCCTTTGGTTGCAGCTTATTTCTTACTTAACATGGGAATATCCATGTGCCTGTTTAGTTTTTGGAAGTCAAGAAACTACTCACAAGGAACATCTATTATTTTGCATATATTTCTGAAAAATACTCAAAGCAAATGTGGGAAAGCATTCTATTACAGCACATAGCTTTTGCTCCATCAGGGAATCCACAGTGTATAGTAAGGGTATTAGTAAACAGTGTGACAGAACTTCCAATTTACAAATTGTAAAACTTTCAATTTACAAATTTACAAAAGTACATTACAGTGCAAGTATTTTGATCCAGGATAGGATTGTAGATTTCACTGAACCAAACCAGTCCTCCCACTTTTACAAGGTACCAAAGTAGAGTAAGTTTTGCAGACTGCATTTTAAGGTATATAAATACATGGCATGAAAACAGACAACTGTTTGATGATCTACTCCTGTTTTCTGGCTTGGGAGTATTTCTGACATGATGCCAGATTAGGAATTGCTAGCTGACTAAAACCAGAATTCCCCTGCCCCAAGGTGGCCCAGTCCCCAGATTGAGGAAGAAATGTACAAATGACACTTTTTGATGATACCCAATAGTCTTTCCCCCCAGTCCCTTCTGGTTGCATGGTCTTTTACATGAATGATATCTTTTTAATGATGTATTAGTTTTTGTTGCTGTAGCCAGAATGTCTGACACAACTTCAAGAAGGAAACCTTTATTTGGGCTTAGAGTTTCAGTCAGTGGTTGGCCAACCACATTGCTTTGGGCCTGAGGTAAGGTAGAACATTATGGCAGAAGGGTGTGGCAGAGAAAAGCCGTTTAGCTTATGGCAGCCAGGAAGCAGAGAGAGAGAGAAAGTGCCTCAGGACAAGTTGTAGTCCCCAAGGGCATGCCCCTAGAGCCCTACTTCCTCCAACCTTGCCCCACATATCTACAGTTTTCACTGTCCCCCTGTAGTCTATTCAGCTATGAATGGATTAATCAACAAGAGGTCAGAGCCTTCATGATCCAATCACTTCCCCAAAGCCCCACCTCTGAACATTGCTATATTGGGAACCAAGTCTTCAATACATAAGACTTTGGAGGATATTCCAGATCCAAGTCATAGCATTTTACCCCAAACCCCAAAGACTCCAGTCCATCTCACAATACAAAACACACAGAGGATGGCTGCTCACACAGGAGCCACTAGTGCCCCTAGGTTTGAGATGTGAGTGTCCTATAACAGGGGCCACTTGTGGAGAAGGTGATCATGGCAGCCACTATGGTGCTAACCTTAAAACCACCAGTAAATGTATTCATTCCAGTTTATGCTCTGCATTTTTTAATATGGCTGTCCATTGTCAGCATCTATTTTTACAAAGTGACTCAGAGCAATGAGGTACTTGTTACTTTCAGAAGGTCTTTCCAAAGACAGCCACATTGTCTTGGGTCTTATCTCTAATTCCACATAGATGCTTGCGCAGAGCAGAGGGACTGGTGACAGAACTGTGGGCTGCAGAGGCTCTCGGAGGACTCCACACCCTCTGAGTGTTTGGCTCCAGTCACCACTGGGATCCCAGCTATTACCAATGACTTCACTGGGACCTGAAGAGGAGGTCAGAGTCTTGCACAAGGTCATTGGTTCATTTGCTTACTAAACAAATATTATTGAATACCTACCCAGGAGTGTGGCAGAGCCTGGGGTTACAGTTTTGTACAAGGCATAGCTGTATTCTGGGAGGAAAGAAATAAAACAACCTTGAAGTGTTAGAAGCAGAGCCTGAGCATCTGGAGGGGGAAACCCAAAACGTATTTTGAGAACTAATATAAAAAAATGTGTAATCAGGAAAAGAATTTTTTTCTCCTTATCTAGCAGTAATATAAATTGGTGTTCCTAAAGTAACTCTCTTTGGAAAGACTTTTAAAAATGATTTTCTATGCAAACCACAAAGGTTGGTGATGGTTTGTTATGGCAACCCTAACAAAATAACACACCTAATTTCCATTGAGGAACATTTGGTGGTGAGCACTTTATGATCCCCCCAGTGAGAGGGAAAAAATGTTGACCCAGAACCTGGAGACGCAGAGAAGGTGGCAAGCTGCCCTTGCTATCAAATACAGACATCACTTCTTGGGAAAAGTGTAGGTAGAGCACCACTCACTTCTGTCTCAAATACAAACTATCTGTAGCTCTCTCTACGGTGGAACACTGTATTCCAAATGGTTGTCCAATGTATATTTTACTCTCAATTGAAACCTTCACCTAGTAGCAAATGTCCACGTGAATTTTTCAGCACTATGTCATGAATGGTTTTTCTGTGGGACATGGCAAGCTTCCAGTACATATTTTATATACTGACGATAAACGATTGCTGACCCTGGATTTGAGATTGAAAGACATGATCTGTGAACGAAAAGTCAAACTCAGCTCAGCAGCCAGAGCTGGCCATTGGCGCTACTTCGGGTAGGGGCAGTCCCAGGACGTCGCTGGCCGAGCCATTGACAGGATATTCCTCACGCACTAACCCGCTGCTCCCAGGGTTCCACCCTTTCCAAGGCTCTCCTCTACAGGGCAGAACTCTCCAAGCCCTCCCGTCCTCGCAGCCAATGGTAGCGCAAAGCCAAGCCTGGAGGCGGAGCCTTAGTGCCCGCAGACCCCGCGGGGCTTCAAGGCCCGGGAGGACTCCGGCCTGGGGCCACAGAGACGCGGAAGCCTCCCGGAGCCTAGAAGGGCCGGAGGGTCGGAGGGTAGTTAGTGGGTAGTGATTGACGCAGTTCCTTCGCCACGGTGTTCTGAGGTGTGCTGCGGCTTTCGGTGAGGGATGCGCCGCTTCTGACTAGGGGCGAACCGGGTTCTGGGAGTTTGTGGGGCGCACAGACCAGGAACAAGGCATCTTCCGTGGGTGCTTGCAGCTGAGCTGCGCGCAGCAACCGCGGGCTCGTGGTGGGCCGTCTGCTCTGCTCATCAGCCGCGATGCCCCTTTGTCTTGGGTCTAGTGTCTGACTCCGCACAGCTGCTCATTCGGAGCAGGGGGGCTAGTGATAGAACTGTGTCATCCCATACCCTTCCAGCCCGTTGGCCGCTGGGGTTTTCCGAAGACTCCACTGCCTATGAGTGTTTGATCTCGATCACCAGTGAATTGGGCTCCCGGCAATTACCAATGAGTTCCCTGGGACCTAGGGAGGAGGTGTCAGGGTTTTGCACAAGGTCATTCATTCGTGTATTCACTCAACAAATATTTATTGAACACCTACCCAGGAGTTGTGTACAAGGCAGAGCTGTGTTCTGGGAGGGAAGAAATGAAACAAAGGTTAGAAGCAGAGCCTGAACATCTGGAGGGGGAGACACAAAACATTTTGATGCCTAATTCTAAGAAATGGGTAATGCGGAGGGGATCTTTAATGTCCCTTTTAGGCTTTATTTCTTCTCTCTCCTTAAAGACATTTAACTCAGCCAAGTTCCCCTCTCATCAACTGTCTCATCATTACACTAGAAAGAAATTCCCAGTTGGAATACCTTTTGCAGTTGGAAAATATGGAGGCTTTTAGATATCAACAGAATGGGTGAGAAGCTTGATATGTTAGAATGATCTGATATGTTAGTGTGTATTTCAGACACACAGGGTTATTACTATTCATACGATCTTAGGCAAGTCATTCAATCCCTGGGAACCTCATTTCCTCATCTTTAATATGGGAATGACCATCCTGCTTGTATTACTATTGGAAAGGTTAGCCAAGAATAGGACACTGCTCTGAGTATCCATAGAGTTGAGGTCTCAGAGAACTCCACCATTTATATCTGTTTACAGTGATTCAGGAACCCACTGGGAACTTCTTCACTGAACCCCAGGAGAAGATCAGGCCCGATCTATGCTGGGCAGACCCTTTGGAGTGAAACTGCTGTGTGCAAGAAATAAGAGGGAGCCCTTCCCTTCTCTTCCAAGCAGGTGAGAGCCAGACCGTCTGGGGGCAGGAATCCTGTCTGCTAAAGGATGTGGGGACCTGGGATGACAGGGAATGTTTCCAGATGGCTATTTTTCAAATGGGGAAAAAAACACAGAAGTGCAAAGGGCACCTCTGGACCCTGTGGAGCAGAATTTGGGGATGATGGGAAAGGGTGACAAAGTGGGACTCAAATTTGGTCGTTGTGAAATTTGGATTTCAGTCCCAGCTCTCCTCTAAGTTCCAGTTTCCTCATTGGCATATGAGGCCAAGTAGCCTGGTAGGTCCTTCCCCGCTATTACATTCTGAGAAGCTGTGACTAGTGGGACTGGTCAATTTCTAAGGGAATTCAGGCCCTTGGATGGCCATATTGAGATAGAATTGACGAGGATGCAAACAAATGAAACAAACTGTCATGGTGTTTATCAGACAATCCGAAGTACAAAAGGACAAACAGGTGGAGGAGGTAATGTCAGTGGCTTCACCCCTCACCATCCCTGTGTGTACTCCAGATATTGGATAGAATTTTGAATTTGTTGAACATTGTAAATTAAGCAATATTTAGTGAGTCGTCTTTTTTTTTTTTTTTTTTTTTTTTGAACTGGGGATTGAACTCAGGGGCACTCAACCACCGAGCCACATCCCCAGCCTTATTTTGTATTTTATTTAGAGACAGGGTCTCACTGAGTTGCTTAGCGCCTTACCCGTGCTGAGGCTGGCTTTGAACCTGCAATCCTCCTGCCTCAGCCTCCCAAGCTCCTGGATTACAGGTGTGTGCCACCATGCCTGGCTACTGAGTCCTCTTTATGCCAGGTGCTGTGTGGTACCCACAGGCAAATATCACGAGCCCTGCTCTCTAGGGATTTAGTGCTTAATGTGTACATGTGAGTGTCAGGGGCACTCATGTACACATGAGCAATTCTAGCATAAGGCAAATCCTAGTTTATATTACACATTTGTTACAGTCAGGGTTTTTATTTTTTTTTTAGTACAGAAATTTTTATGTAGTTAAACATATCAGCTTTTCCATTAAGGTTTCACATTTTGCTTTATGCTTGAGTAAAGGCCTACCTTTACCTAAGGTCAAGTGGTCCCTTTATATTTTCTTGTTATTGTTGTTTTTGTTTTTTCCTTTCAATTTTCATATTTCACTCATCTGTCTCTCTAATATATTTTCAGGTATTTCCTCTTATTCCTTATTCCATTGCCATTAATGACCAAGGACCATGTGACCAGTACTCAGAGAGACAGATGATGCTGGTGAATTAAAGGAATACAGCGTCCCTGGGTAAAGATATCTGCTCTTACTCTTTGCAAGTTACTCAGAGCTTGAGATGGATGGTTTTCCTGGGATCAGAACACTTAACTACTAGTCTCAGAGGTTAGTGGGAGAAATTCTGTTGTGTCTTCTTGGACTTCATCCATTTGCTGGCTCTCTGAAACATGTCTGTGCACAGATGGCTAAGTACCCATAGTATCATACTGGTCCAGCGACCTCATCTTCTCCTCTTCCTGCTTCTCCAGTGAAGCCCCCACCTATCTCATGCCTGGAGGTTCTTGCAGGACTTCTGAGGGAGTTTTCTATTCATTTGGGCAAAGGGAAGCCCATAGTTAGGTTTCCTTTTGATTGAACTGTCTTTAGACTGGCCCTCCTTGATCTTCTGTCTAATCCTGCTTCTTCCTCGTATCCTGCAGAAACACTCTGGGCCTCCTCAGAGTGCATCCCTGTGCATTTCTTTTTCTCTGCTTGCTCCTTCTAACCCAATCCTTAGCTTATAAGCTTATACATTTTCATGACTTTCTCTGTTTTCTGACTTAGTATTCTCAAATTTATATTCCTGACGTATTTCTCGTTCTCTGTCTAATGTGTTTTCCTTGCTTGGCAATACTACCATTCTTGATTCTCAGATGTGGATCCGATGACCTTGGATTGCTTCCATCAATCATCCTCTATATCCAATCTGATGTGTGTGGGTGCTTTCTTGTAATAGCTGGATTTCATTGTTCTGTGCTCTGTCATTATCTTCCTTGTTGTCTCATTCATAATTCATTCATTCCACAACCTTTTTTTTTTGTGTGTGTGTGTGTGTGTGGTGCTGGGGATTGAACCCAGGGACTTGTGCTTGCAAGGCAAGCACTCTACCAACTGAGCTATATCCCCAGCCCTCAAAAACCTTTTATTGATCACCTACAAAGTGTAAGACTCCACAATGGTCATCCATATCACATTTCTAAACATTTTTCCTAATTCATTTTTCTTCCTCCATTCTTTTCCCCCTTTAATCCATCTAGGCTAATCTTCCTAGAACATTCGATTCCTATTTTCATTTTGGATAGAGAAATACAAAGTTTATCATCCAAACTGGGATACTTTGGTGAGTTAAAGAGAGGTACTATTAAATATGACATTGGGGTAGCAGGTATAAACTAGCACCATTCTGGGAAAACCAAGATGTATAATCACCCTATTCCTAGGCTGTATCTCTTGCATTCTTTTTTATTTCTCTCAGTGTATTTTTTGTGGAATACCCCAGCTGCCCATCTCCTCTCCTTTCCACTTCATAAAACTGAAAGAAACATAAACGTTCTAAGAGGAAGAAAGCATGGGACTTAGTGGAAATGGATGGTAAAGCTTAAAAAACTACATTGACAAGTGAGAAAGAGAACATGAGAGGAGAATAGCAGGTAGAAAAAAAGAATGGAGTGAGGAAAGAAAATCAAGGGTAGATTTCATTCTTTTGTTTAGAACATGTTTCTCATTGACCATCAAATTATATCCATATTGTTTTTGCTTGTAAGTTTCCAACAATTAGTGCTTCCCTTCTGAAGCTCAACTGAAATTCTACCTTTTAGAGTCCTTTCCCTTTACATTCCAAGTTCCAATAATCACTCCTCCCTTACCCTCATCTCCCACTTGGGCAATTTATAAATTTGTAATTTTCTTTCTTATTGTTTTGTTATACTACGCCATTGTGAGCTTCTTAGAGGTAGATATAGTTCATGCTTGTATTAATTTTCTCCAGCCATCATAACAAAATATCATAGACTGAATGACTTTAACAACAGAAATTTATTTTGTTATACTTCTGGAGGCTAGAAGTCTGAGGTCAGCCAATTTGGTTTCTGTTGAGGGTTCATATCCTGGTTTGTGAATGGCCACTTTATTGCTGTGTGTTCACGTGGCCTTTGCTTGTCTGTGTACAGGGAGAGTGAGAGCTCACTGGTGTTTCTTCTTATAAGGACACAGATCTTTTTGGGTTAGGGCCCACCCTTATGACCTCATTTAACCATAATTATCTTCTTAGAGGCCCAATTTCCAAATATGGTCACATACCAGGAGTCAGGGCTCCAACATAGGAATTTTAAAGACACATAAACATTCAGTTCATAACAATGTTTCTTTAAATTTTCTCTGGGTTAGACTCAGAACAGTGATATGTACAGAATAAGGTGCTAAATAATTATTAACCCTAATTTAAGAAATGTATGAAGAAAAGAAGTTTCAGAGAAGATTAGAAATGGAAATGAAGCTGGATAGGACAGTGTATGCCTATAATCCAGCCACTCCTGAGGCTGAGGCAGGGGGATGGAAAATTCAAGGCCAGCCTCAGCAACTTAGCAAGACCCTATCTCAAAATGAAAAGGGCTGGAGATGTAGTTTAGTGGTAAGAGGGCCCCTGGGTTCCATCCCCAGTATGGAAAAAATAAAAATAAAAAATAAAAAAATTGGAAAGGAAAAGCATAAAGAACCATTAGGTTTCTCATAGAGAAAACTCTGGAGGTGATTCACTTGCTGTTCCACACTCTACAGTCCTCTGCTTCTCATTGATTTTCCTCCACTTGCTTCATCCTGTCTGACTAGGAGAAGCTGCAGCGGCAGAATGGGAGTGAGCTCAGGATCCTGTGAAGAACCCACACAGTCCCAATGTCTCTGTCTATCCTTCCTATCTTGGGTGTTAGTCTGTGGAAGGGCCTATGTATGGAGTCAGTGACACCTGTACTTCTGAGATATGATCTCCAACCTTGACAGTTCTCTTCTTGCTGGTCTTGAGCACTCTCCATTGAATATATGATCCTTCCTCTTGAGAGTAACTTGGTTTATCAGAAAGCTATGAAACAGTAGAAATTGATTAAAGTTTTTTGAAAAGACTTGGTAGTATTACAAAAAAATTTCATTTCTTCTGACTCTTTAACTCACTTGTAGAACTATTACTCTAGCAATATATTTCAATAGGAAGAAAACTTTATATGTTTAATGAGATTACGATAGCATTATTAATGATGGTTAACCTTAGGGGACAACAAAAATGTCTAGTACTAGCAAAATGGTAGACAAATTATAATGAATACTATTAGTGGTATGTTATGTAGCCATTAAATGATCATGTGGAGATTAAATAGCAATGTGGAAAAATACTTTAAACAATTAAGCCAGGCCTATAATCCCAGTTGCTTGGGAGGCTGAAGTGGAGGATCGCAATTTCAATGCCAGCTTTAGCAATAGCGAGGTGCTAAGCAACTCAGTGAGACCCTGTCTCTAAATAAAATTCAAAATAGGGTTGGGGATGGTCAAGTGCCCCTGAATAGTTCAATCCCCAGCACAAAAATAAAAAAAGAAAAATAAACAAAATGTGGGTTGTTGGAGAGATGTTGGTCAAAGGATACAAAATTTCAGTAAGCCAGGAAGAATAAGTTCAGGAAATCTGTTAGACAATATGATGGTCATAGTTAATAACAATGTATTGTATAATTGAAATGCATTGAGAGTAGATTTTAAATGTTCTCATAACAAAAAATTGGTATGTATGTGAGGTAATGGCTGTGCTAATTAGATTGACTTAACCATTCTACATTGTACACATTTATAAAAGCATCATGTTGTATACCATGAATATGTAAATTTTTTTCCTTTCAGTTTAGAAATAAGGGCTCGGGTTGTGGCTCAGTGGCAGAGCACTCGCCTAGCATATGTGAGGCACTGGGTTCGATTCTTAGCACCACATAAAACTAAATAAAAATAAAGGTATTGTGTCAATCTAAAACTAAAGAAAAATATTTTTAAAAAAGAAGTAAGTGAAAAAAGTAGGATGAAAGCTATATCTTTTGTATGTTTAATAGTATGCATATGGACAAATCTGAAAAGGAACATAATGAAAGAAAAATACCTTTCAGTTTTCTTTTATAACTTGACCCCCTCTAAATTCAAGGTCTGCTAGGATTACTAATGTGTCCAGAGTTTCAGATCAAGCCAGTTGGGAAGTTACTTTTTGTTTTGATATGTGGTTTCTTGTCTCGGGCCCTCTTGGTTGTCCTATCCCCTACTCTTACCCTTTTGCCATACTTAGATTCTTTACATGCAAGGTCCTATTAAAGTTCCTCTGTCATACTTGCAACTAACCTTTCCCAGTTTAGCCTCTTGGCTTCACCCAGTAGACTCAGTCTGCCAGTGTGATAAATGATGAAAAGCAGACAGATAAAACTAGCATAAATTGCTGGCTCTAGATTCACATCAGCCCCTACCAAGTAGGCTGTGATGTGACTAGGATTCAGTATTGGAAGAATGTATTAACATTTATTAAAATAGGACTTAAATCCAGAGACCTAGACTGGGTCCTAGTACCTGGACCTAGAGCAAAAGATGAAATCTTAGTTATATCCTAAGACAGAATTCTAGTTGCCAAGAGCTGGGGATACAGCTCAGTGTTGGAACACTTGATCCTCAATACCACAAAGAAAAAAGAAAAGAATCCCAGTTGCTATCCCATAAAATAAGTGCCTATTATATGACAACCAGTATATCACTAGTACTTAGAAAATATGTCAGCAAAAACTAAAAACCAAATCGACATGACAATTAGTCATTTCAGTTACTTTTTTTTTTTTTTTTCTTTTTGTGGTGCTAGGGATTGAACCCAGGGCCTTGTGCATGCGAGGCAAGCACTCTACCAACTGAGCTATATCCCCAGCCCCTCAGTTACTTTTTTATCAATTCCTCTACCTTCGAATACTTACCCTGCTAACCCTTCCAGGTAGGACCCTGTGATCTGCTCTCTACCACATCTTATTGTCCTTAGCACAGAGAACAGGTGACATGTGATATTTCTGTTTCTCCCATCAGATGCTGAAACTGGGACTGTGGAGGTGTTGATTCCAAAGCATCATTCTTGGAAAAATCAGAATCACATTGTACTCACAAGAGAATTCCACAGAGATGTCGCCAAGGAATTCAAAATTTCAAAAGCTCCTCTGAAGGGAAAGAAAAGACTAACAAGGCTGTTGGAATGTTTCAAGCAATAGAAAATGAGGAGAAAGACAAGAAACTTCAAACATACAACAGTTAAAGACCGTAGAACACTCACCGAAGTGATTGATCAAGAATCTGAAAAAGATGGTAGTCAGTGCTATGACCCAGCAACACAAGACAAGGTTCAGGCTGAAAAGAGACAATACGTATGTACAGAGTGTGGGAAAGCCTTTAGTCAGAGTGCCAACCTTACAGTGCATGAGCGGATCCATACAGGAGAGAAACCCTATAAATGTAAGGAGTGTGGAAAAGCCTTCAGTCATAGCTCCAACCTTGTGGTTCATCGGAGAATCCACACTGGACTGAAGCCCTATACTTGTAGTGAATGTGGAAAATCTTTCAGTGGTAAGTCACACCTCATTCGTCACCAGGGAATCCATAGTGGGGAGAAAACCTATGAATGTAAGGAGTGTGGGAAAGCTTTTAGTCGGAGTTCAGGGCTTATTTCACACCATAGAGTTCACACTGGGGAGAAGCCCTACACTTGTATTGAGTGTGGGAAAGCCTTTAGCCGAAGTTCAAACCTTACTCAACATCAGAGAATGCACAAAGGAAAAAAAATTTACAAGTGCAAGGAGTGTGGGAAAACTTGTGGTTCTAATACGAAGATTATGGACCATCAGAGAATTCACACAGGGGAGAAACCCTATGAATGTGATGAGTGTGGAAAAGCTTTCATCTTAAGGAAGACCCTTAATGAACACCAGAGACTTCATCGAAGAGAGAAACCTTACAAATGTAATGAGTGCGGGAAAGCATTTACTTCTAATCGAAACCTTATTGATCATCAGAGAGTCCACACTGGAGAGAAACCATATAAATGTAATGAGTGTGGGAAAACCTTCCGGCAGACTTCTCAAGTTATTCTACATTTGAGAACCCACACTAAAGAGAAGCCCTATAAATGTAGTGAGTGTGGGAAAGCCTATCGTTATAGCTCACAGCTTATTCAACATCAGAGAAAACATAATGAAGAGAAAGAAACCTTGTAAATAACAAACATTTCAGTAATATGGCTAAGTGCTACTTTTCTTAAAACAAATTTTCAGAATTAATTTTAATTCTACTTCTAAGATTCCAAACAAGGAAAATAATAAGACAAAGGTTAACAAAAAATTAATGCCAGCATCAGACATAAATGTACAAGAGAGAGAGACCTTGATTTTCAATAGGATGGGGTTAAATGAATGATGCTCTATATGATGGTTCTGCAGCCACTATAAACATTTTTAAAGAAAATAAGATGTCAGCTGGGCATAGTGGCACATGACTATAATCTCAGTGACTCAGGAGACTGAGGCAGGAGGATCATGGATCATGAGTTCAAGGCCAACTTCAGCAACTTAGCAAGGTGCTAAGCAGCTCAGAGAGACCCTATCTCTAAATACAAAAAAGGGCAGAGGGTTTGGCTCAGTGGTTAAGTGCCCCTGAGTTCAATCCCCTGTACAAAGAAAAAAAAAATGATGTCATGGGGAAATGATTTGGACAAAATGGAAGATAAAGCTGGGCATGGTGGCACATGCCTGGAATCCCAGTGACTTGGCAGGCTGAGGCAGGAGGATCACAAGTTTGAGGCCAGCCTCAGTAACAAAGTGAGGCCCTAAGTAACTTAGTGAGACTGTCTCAAAATAAAAAAATTAAAAGGGCTGAGGATGTGGGTAGGTGGTTAAGCATTCCTGGGTTCAACTTCTAGTACCAAAAAAAGAAAAACAAAACAAAACAAAAAAACCCAAAAATAAAATATCCAAATTTTTAAAAATATTCTGGAGAAAAGGGGGAGGAAGTAAACCAAACCAAAACATTATTTCTACATGATAGGATTGTAGATTATTTCTATTTTCTTTTGTATACTTTTCTATGCTTTCTATGTTTTCTACAATGAAAATATGCTATTTATATTTAGGAAAAAAGTATAGTATTTTTTAAATGCAGTAAGACCATGATTATTTTTACTTAACTGTGTTAAGAATAGTATAAAGTCTAAAGTCTCAGGATTACATCTTAATACTGGCATTTAGCTGTAGTGGAACCATGAATGAGTCAGTTCCTTCTAGAGTTGGTTTCCTGTTTGTAAAATTATATTTTGGCTTTTGCAGTTTTAAGATAAATTGACTATAGAGTTGTCAACAAAGTGTGTGATCACTGTTAGGTGGAAAAAACAGAGCAAAAATTTAGTGTATCTTGCTTTCCTTCAGCAGTGGAAGGATCTGCAGATGATTAAGAACTATGTAGGCTCCATCTTTCCAATGTATGTCTGGACAACTAGAAAAACATGTTCCTTTATGAAACTGAATCAGAACTAGGCTCAGAAACTTTAAAGAGTTCCAGGCATCATTAATATGAAAGTAGTGAAAGACTTTGCCTTTCCATATTATATAGTGCTTCGTAGGTAAAAGTACAGACTTAAGGTTTGGAGAGATCTATGTTCTAATGCCAAGACTGCCAAGAACAAGCTTGTCAATTTTAGACAAGTCACTTATTTTAAAGACTCAGACTTTTCTGTAAAAATGGAATAATTCTCTGCCTCACAGGGTTGCTGTGAAGATTAAATAAAATGTTGCATGTAATGGATGACAAGCTGGGCACCTGGAAAATAATAATAGTCCAAGAATAGGCTATTGTATTGTAGCAGTATATAAGTATTACGGCAGTGTTTTTAAACACTTGACAGAGAGAAAGAACTTTTTCCAGAAGTAACATTTAGTATGTTTTCAGGTAATGAACAGAATACCAAGTGTAAAAATTCAAGAGAAGTCTAGTAGTAAGCAATTCCAAATTTGGTTTGGCAACTCATCAAACTTTCCATTAACTCCCTAATTTTAAGCCCTATTGGCTCATTTTTCATAATCTCATGGTTAGAAGACAGTGCTGCTGCAAGTTTCTTTTCTTCACACAACTCTTGCAAAGTTAGGAATTGGGGAAAGGAGTTGAGGCTTTCTAATCTGGTTCCTTTCTTTTATCATTGAGAAAAATCTTCCCCAGAAGCAGGGAGGGAAGAGTGCTGAGTTGTCAGTACTCACCAGCTTTCTTGGACTTCTTTATGGCCAACCCTTTAAGAAGACCTAAATCCACTTTCAAGAAGCATTCAAAATGTTTAAGTCCTTACTCAGAATCCGTCTAACAACAGAATCTCTCCATCCTTTTTGTTTGTTTGGTTTTGGTGGGGGCAGCCCTGGGGATTGGACCCAGGGATACTTTACCACTGAGCTACATCCCCAGTCCTTTTCATTTTGAGACAGGGTATTGCAAACTTAAGATCCTCCTGCCTCAGCCTCCTGAGTCACTGGGATTAATGGCATGTACCACCATGCCCTGAATCTCTGCATTCCCTTTCTTTGTATATAGTGAGTTCCTATGCCCAATATAATTTTTCTTATACACAGTGATTTATTGTTTCAGGAATTAAGCTCAGATCTGACTTTGAAGTTCATAATTTCTTCATTATACCAAAGTGCCTCCACCCACCATGGTGATTCTATGTATGAATGGGAGACCAGTTGGGGTTCTCTTAGGCATCCACCTCTATGAAATATGTGGACAATTATTTGACCTTGGTTTCATAAGGAAGATGCTATTTTCTCTGAGATTTATTGCTGATCTCTGTACCTCATAATTTAGTTTTAAAGGAACTATATAGCTTCCTACTACTGTTTCCTACTACCAGTTTCCTACTACTGGAAAGAAAGAAGTGAAGAGTGTGAAGCGTATATATTTGTGTAAAAAGGGATTGTTTAGCTTTGTCCTGCTTTTTGGATAGTGGTTTGCACATAATCGTGTGAACATAATAGTCCCTCTTTGTATAGTTAAAGCAGGTTCTTGCAGCCTGGAACAGATTTGCTACATTCACGAACATTCATTGCTGAGTAGATATTCTCTGATCATGATGTCATCATTTTCCCATTGCTATGTCATAGTATCTGGAATTCTTTTTCATTGAGAAAGACTTTGTGGTCTTTAAGATTAAATAGAGTAAATAGAATATCCTTCTAGGACAGATATCATGTTATTTCATGCCCAGGATCTGAATACAAAAGATCACATTTCTTGCCCCAGCAAAGTTAGTATTATAGTCTCTTGAGAGTGCAGTCTCTTGAGACCCTTATCCATCTTCTAGGTTGATGCCTTCCTTGATCTGCAGGAGTAAATGCTGGCAACAGATCCCTTCACCCTCTGAGATAAATATTCTGCAATACAATTTGAATTGACAACCCACCTTCCTCCAGAAGTCTGCTAGGACTGACAGCTGTTATCTTGGACTTTAAACCTGCACCTCTGACCATTTTTTAACTCCTTTCATGATATCCTCTGATTCAGGGGTTCTCTGGATGTATTTTCTTTACCTTGTTCCAATGGAAATTGGGCAATGCTTCCTCTGCAGTACCTCAGTTACTAGTATTTGTCGCCCTCAAATCATATCCCTCTCTGTACAGCCATTTCCTTTCTAATCTCCATCAGAAACACTGCCCTTCTGAAATGCCCATCATGACATTACTGTGTATTGCCCATTCTTATTTTTGTTCTCTGCTGGCTTCCTGTGCACTCACCTCATCTTTTTTAGTACCCTGAATTTTCCTGAGGCATATGAAGATGACATATTTTGAGCCACTCTCTCCTGGTTATGTAGAACTGCTCTGGAATAAAAATGTGTGCTTTTTATAGTTGAGAGGAAGATGTGAAATTTCATTTTATATATCCGCAATTAAAGGGAAACACATAAGACAAATCTGCTTAGAAAAATGTTGTCTCCCTGGATTTAGAGATTGATTTCATAGATGGTGTGTACTATCTTATGTCTTACTTGGTAGAAAGTTGAAACCAAGATTTGTTTAGCTGAGTAAACATATTGTATCCAAATCCTGTAGGACTGAATTTCATTGCAGCTCTATATCCTCAGTGACAGACTTCCTTTTTAACTTTTCCATCCAACGTAAATAAGACCAGGCTCATATTGTTAGATGCTTTTTAGTTACCACACTGGCTTTAGTCCCTTCTAATATTATAAAATTGGAGTCATAAAATTGTTTTTGCAGGAAATAGTGATAATTCTTCCAATAAATATCTGCTTTTATAAATATCACTGGCTTTATGTTGTTTCCTTCATTCAGAGAAGGAAGAAACAGTTCAATTTGCTTTTCTTCAAGAAGCTGACTTTTTAGAATAAAGTGATTCTGACTTCTTTCTATGTGCAGCTAGTTATTTTCATACTCATATAAATTAGAGCTCTTTAGCCCTTTGATGGGTAGAGGCTGTAAGGGATAGAGAGGATGGTGGGAACGTGTGTTAAGAGAACAATTCTATAAAATGAGCCCACTGTGGTGACCCCCACCCTCCACATATACATATGCTTTCTTTTCCAAAAACAACCTGCCTGGCCTGAGTGGATAGGATAATGTCACATTCCTCAGCAAACTGAGGCAGGGGGACAAAGGTCAGGCAGTCAATGGAGGGAATGAATGATAGGGGTCCAGAGAGGATGATGACTAATTATTAAAGAGGTCAGGGGGTTGTTAACCTCTGCCATCATGCTCCTGACACCCTGGTTTGCCAATAGTTAACCTCCACATCCCTGCTCTTAGGCACTTACCCAAAGAAGAAAGAGAAGGCAATAATTAAAAAGCGGTTTCTGGGGTCTATAAATAAGCAAGATGTACCTTCTCCCATGGGTTTTTTTCAGCTCAGAAGCCCCCTTCTCTTCAGAGAAGTCTGTCCGCTATCACTTTCTTAAATAAAACTTGCTTTCTATACTCACCTCAGCATTTCTTGGGTATTTCATCTTCAACACTAGGGATCAAGGACCCATTTCTGATCTACAAGACTGGTATCAGAGCCACTTCCTCACAGCTGTACAAAAAAATCAGAGGATAGGAGAGTTGACCATGTTGCAACACATAAAGGGCATATTCTTTAATTAGCAAGCTGAACCTACTTTTTTTTTTTTTTGAACTAGGGATTGAACTCGGGGGCACTCAGCCACTGAGCCACATCCCCAGCCCTATTTTGTATTTTATTTAGAGACAGGTCTCACTGAGTTGCTTAGCGCCTTGCCTGTGCTGAGGCTGGCTTTGAACTCGTGATCCTCCTGCCACAGCTTCCCAAGCCACTGGGATTACAGGCGTGCACCACCACACCCAGCCGAACTTATTTTTAATATCTGACTTAAAGAATTTTGGTGTTTGAAAATATGTCCTTCTCTAATAACTTGATCCATTATTTTTCCAATACCCCAAAGGAAAGGCCTCAATTAACATTTTCTTTGCTAACACCTTTCAAAAAAATTTTTTTTGACCTACCATTTTAGGGCCTTTTCAGAACAGAGTGTATTCAGTAGTCATAACTTACATAAAAAGTCTGACTGGTGCGAGCCCCAGTGGCAAACCTCCCTGCTTTCTACCCCACATCAGATAGATTATCAAACACATAGATTGATTCCTTGTAAACAGGGAATATTAGTGTGGGTCTTCATTCAAGTTGGCATGAGTTCTCTAAGTCCCAACCTCAGCTAAAATATTCACACTGGTTTTTCTGAATTTTCTCCCTCACCTGTGTTTTGCCTTAGAATCCTGAGTGATTTGCTTGCATCACTGTGGACAAAAGCCTATATATGTTGGTGGAAGGAGCACTTGCCTTGGATTTCAAAAACTTGCTAGTTATTAGGCAGAAGGTTTTAACATTAAATTTTACCAGCTCATTAAAGCTGTGACAATATAATCTATTTCAAAGGACTCATATAGGAAGTAAATGAAATTAACGATGTGAAAGAGGATGACCCAAGTTATGTTTATATTCTTTTTCTGATATCCCAGTGGTTCTGGGTTGAACTTTCGCTTCATTCAATTTTAAATGTTCTTCACTTGCTGGTTGTACACAGCTGAAAAATGTGTGTGTGTGCGTGTGTGTGTGTGTTTTGGGATGGAGATGCAGAAAGTGCAGTCGACTAATTTTTGACACCAGCAATCGATGTCTTTCAAGAGTCAATAGTTGTGGCTCAGTGGTAGAGCGCTTGCCTAGCATGCATGAGGCGCTGGGTTCGATTCTCAGCACCACAAATAAATAAAACTTTAAAAAAATTAAAAATAGAAAAATCCAACAACCCAATTTAAAAAAACAAACAAAAAAACCCAGTCAATCATCTTGTCCCCAGCCTTGCCACAGAAGGTTGACCTACAGACAAACAGCAATCTGGAGCTCCGCCTCTCCTCGCCGCCTCCGAGAAGAGCCACGGACCATAGAGACGTGGCTTCATAGAGAGTCGGCGATTGGGGTGGTGAGCAACCGGAAGTCGCGGTGTCCGGAGCTCGGCCATTATTTTGGGACTCCCCGGTTGCCGCGTCGCGTTCTACTGTCATCTTCTAGCGGTCCTGGCACCGAGGAGACAGTACCTCAGGCTGGACCGCCAGAGGATCCCTGGTGAGTGGGGTGGGGTCTGGGCGGGTGGGCGTGCGCGGAGGACGGCTCGCGTCCCTGGACCACCCTCCCGAGCGCCGAGTCTCATCCCCGCCGCTCCTCAGCTGGATGCCGGGGTCAGCGCGGTGGCCTGACCCGGGCGCGCGGCCGGCGCGGGAGAGGTGTTGAGGGCAGGACCCGAGTCTGTGTGTGGCCGTGGGCTGGTGCAGAGGCAAACAGGACAGCTGCCTCATTAGCCAGGGTCCCCAGCTCAGGCCTTTCTGCACTTGTTCAGTCTTCTCTGAGGCTGATGCTCAGAAACAGTTTGAGACTTCTTCCAGAGCAGTGGCCCCCAGGCTGCTGGAGACCGTTCTGTTTTGGTTTTTAAGGATGGACCAGTTGTCGTCTTTTACTTTTGTGATATAACGGTATTGAAAAAGCAAACTTGAACTATGTATCCCGCGGTTCTTTCAGAGAACACACATACTAAGACTGCAAACTCAGAATAAATGCTGTCCTTTGTAGAGAAAAACAAAAAGTCATTGCCAACCTGTCAGTGACTATGTATGGCCATTGCTTTTCTCTTTTTGCAGTTTTCCAGATTAAAGTTTTATCATGGATTAATGTTTGGAAACCATTGTTTTAGAACAGCTGTTGTCTGGGTTTCATAAGTCTCTTCATAGGTAGAATTGTTTTGGATTTTGGAGTTAAGTTCCTGAATTCAAAGTTTGCTCCCATAACTTAACTAGAGGCCTTGTGTGAATCACGTACTTCCTCTGAATCTTTTGTTATTTTTAGTTTTTGCCTCATAAAACTTTTTTGAGAAGCAATCGAAAATTATGTTTAAGATGTGTTATTTTTATCGGTAGAGTACACGTGAATAGAGTACTGATGACTTACTATAGGAAATTATTTAACATCTTTTTAATTCCATTCCATCACTCCCAGCTTGATCACCAGACACTGCTAAGTTGTTCTGAATTATCTTATCTCTGCTACTGCTACATTTGGAATTAATCATTTGTTCAGACTATTTCAAAACCCTAACTGGCTTTCCTGATGTACAGTCCTCCCTCCCCCATCATTCCTCCTTATCAATTCCTGACCCCACATAAGACTCTCATCAGGGGTCAGAGTGGGAAAGGTCTGTCTGATCATGGCATAAAACCCTGAAACAATAAAAAGAAAAGATGCTTTGCATGGCAAAAGTTATGGTAAATAAAGTCACATGACCTGTGACAATGTTGCGAAGACACAATTTGCAATTCCCATTGGATTTTCCTTTGATACAAAGAGTGCACAAATTAACAAGATCCAGCACCTCAATAGAAATGGGCACAATATATGAATAGTTAACAAAAGGACTCTTCACTCAAGGTGCAAGTTAATAAAGTGGTAGATCCCAATCTTTGACAACTGCATTGGTGAGAGAAATAGGCACTCCCTCACAGTTGATGCTGAGCAGAGTGTAAATTGTATGTTGGTACAATCCTAATGAGGCCTAATTGGTAAGATCAAAATTTAAAATTCCTGCACCTTTGGACCCAGTAGTCCTGCTTCAAGTAATTTTTCTTATGTGTGCCTACACACGTGCAAATTGATGTATGCCCAAGGTTATTAATGATAATATTGTTGGTCTTAGGAAAAAATTGAAACTGCCTAAATGTCCCATAAGTTATAGAGTGAATAAGTAAATGATAGTGCATCTACAAAAACAGGAAAAGGGGATGCTGACAGGAAAATTGAGAAAAGGAAAATGCACATTTTTCATTGTATTCTACCATTTGTGAAAACAGGGAAATAGAAAACATTATGTGTATATATGTATATCACAAATAACTAGAAAACTATATAAAAAAACTAACAGGGAGAGGGAGTAACACAGCATGTGTTTTGTTACTTTAAACCAAGTAAACATTTAACCAAGTAAATTTGTTGTTTTAAAAAATAACAAGGGAAAATGTGGAATAAAGCCTCTTTAATGATTACCCATTGCTCATAGGGCATGATCACATCCTTATTTTGCCTCTCAAGAGCCTTTCTTTTTATTTTTTTTTTAATTTACATTTTTTTTTAGTTGTAGGTGGACACAAAACCTTTATTTTATTTTTTGTGGTGCTGAGGATCGAACCTGGGGCCTCATGCATGCCAGACGATCGTGCTACCACGAAGCAATGACCCCCAGCCCCTCAAGAGTCTTATACCTTCCTGCTCTATTCCTGTAATCTTGCCACCAAAGTTTACTTTTCTCTTCTGGTTTGCAAAGCCCAATTCTTTTTTCCTTTTCTTTCTATCTCCCCCCACCCCCTCTTTTGGTGTGTTTGTGTGTGGTGCTGGGCATCAAACCTAGGGCTTGTGTGGGCTTGATCAAACACATGCTAGTTAAGCATTGCATAGTCCCTCCCTCCCTCCCTCCTTCCCTCCCTCCCTCCCTCCTTCCCTCCTTCCTTTCTTTTCTTTCCTTTTTTCTTTTCTTTCTTTCTTTGTTCTTTTTTTTTTTTTTTTAAATGCTACTTGGGATTGAACCCAAGGCCTCACACATGCTAGGCAAGTCCTGTCCCAAGCCCTTTTGAAATTTTTATTTTGAGTCAGTCGCAGGTTGGCCTGGAACTGGACAATCCTGCACCAGCCTCCCAAGTAGCTAGGATTACAGGCATATGGCGTCATGCCCAGCTCTAGAAAACCCATTTCTAATAGAGCTATGTGTGCTGTTACTCCTTGATTTTGAAAATCCAGTATCTTTCTTCCTGGAATGGCTTCCTTGATATCTTGTCTTTTGATTTTTTTTTTCCATTAAAGCCCAATCTAAAATTACCTTTCACTAATCCTTTCTGTCTTTATTGTATTAGTTGAATTTACATATTATATTGAAATTGTGTTTATGTTTCTGCCTCCCTTGTTTAGTTATAAATGTCTCTGTGTTAAATAAAATCAAGGAGAATGCTTTCATATGTTACTGATGGTGATGTAACTGTTATCACCTTAAAAGTTTAAAAACATTTGTACCCTAGAAATTTTTCCTCTAGAAATTTATCCTGAAGAAATAATCAGCAATGAAATCAAAAATTCACCAGCAAGGATACTCTTTGTGGCCTAATTTGTAATAGGGGAGAATTAGAAATAATCTTAAATCATCTTAAATGTCTAGTGATCGGGGAACTACTTAAATATGACTGGACTCATACAGATCTCAAAAGCAACAAACAATATTTAATGTCCTTTTCACAACACTGTCTGAGAACAGCAAGTTTTAAAGCAATATTGTCAGATCCAGGCTTGTGATACAAATTGTTGCATTGAAGAAGGACATACTCCAGAACAATAGGAGTGATTATTTTGTATGTTTCCCAGTTTTATAGAATTTCTGTTTGGTAATCAGAAAAATAAATGATTTTTTTGAACCAAGGATTGAACTCAGGGACACTCAGTCACTGAGCCACATCCCCAGCCCTATTTTGTATTTTATTTAGAAACAGGTCTCACTGAGTTGTTTAGGGCCTTGCTAAGTTGCTGAGGCTGGCTTTGAACTTGAGATCCTCTTGACTCAGCCTCCCAAGTTGCTTGGATTACAGACGTGCGCCACCACGCCCGGCAATAAATGATATTTTTAAAGATCAGATGACTTCTCGAGAGAATAAACCTAAATTCTATATAATGAAACTTTATTCAAAGTTATCCAAATCTTTTAATAGAATGAAAGATTATCAGATTATTCAAAGTGAGTACAGCAAAACTACACAGAAATCAATTCAACTTTTTTTGTTAATTGAATTTTAGAATTTTTTCCCATTGTATATCACGATTACTTGTTGATTGCTTCACATAGGAGAGAGTGCTACTTATAGAAAGATAACTAACATTTGAGTGTATGATGTATCAGGTATTGTTCAAAAGTTGAAATGAGAGCCAGCTCAGTGGTACAGTGCTTGCCTGGCTTGGGTTCTATCTCCAGTATCAGAGAGAGAGACAGAGATAGGGAATGAAATTGATATGCAGCAATTAAAAAGAAAAACTTGAAATGTATTTATACATCAGAATCTCAAAACAACCCTGCAATGCTGTAGGGTAGGAACTGCTATTTTCCCTGTCTTGCAAGTCAAGAAGCTAAGGGTTGGACTGGGTGTGTAGCTCAGTGGTAGAGCACTTGCCTAGCACATGTTAGGCACTGAATTCAATCCTCAGCATGGCATAAAAATAAATAAAGATGTTGTATCCATCTACAACTGTTAAAAAAAATTTTTTTTAAAGTAAACGAAGGCTTAGGAGTGAGGTAATGTGTTCAGGTTACAGAAGTATCTAAAAAGCCCATTGTTAAAATGGTAAATGAGTTTATTGTAATTAGATGGAAGAGCTCTTATGCATAAAGACCAAAGGAATTCCATGTGTTTGGTTTCAGTAGTATTGTGTCCCCTGGCCTTATGCAGAGGGTTTCTGTTAGAGGAAGCACTCTTTAGACCTTGGTCCTTGCTTTCAGGGATGTTCTGTTTATTACTGCAAGTTGATTGGGATCTGGAAAACTTGGTTGTTTCTCTGGACTAACTTTAACAATGATTTCTTGAGGTCTTATAGATGACGTTCTCCAAGCTCTAAGGAAGAAGTCAAGCAAGAATTAAGGGGACGTGGAGAGGAACCTTTCTTAAAAGGAAACAATGACGAGAGAAAATTGGGCCCACAATGCTCTGAGACAAGAGGGTCTTGTGAAAGGGAAGGATGATACCTGGAAATGGGGAACCAGCTTCCAAGGGAGCAGCTCCTCTGTTTGGGAGACCTCTCACATGCACTTTAGACAGTTACGTTACCATGAAACATCTGGACCCCAGGAGGCTCTGAGCCGGCTCCGGGAGCTCTGTCGCCGATGGCTGAGGCCAGAAGCGCGCACCAAGGCTCAGATCCTGGAGCTACTGGTGCTGGAGCAATTCCTGAGCATCCTGCCTGGGGAGATTCGAACCTGGGTGCAGCTCCATCGTCCTGGCAGTGGTGAGGAGGCTGTGGCCCTGGTAGAGGAACTGCAGAAAGACCTTGATGGACCAGCACTAAAAGTGAGAAAGGCTGGGGGTAGGGAGTGAATGGAGGGAAGAAAAGAATTAAAGCTGGGCTGGTGGTTGACCCTGTGATTTTCCATTAATAATTAGCAACACTAGCAACCTAATGCAAATTAAAGCAGGTTCATATGCAATTCAGATTACAGAATATGCAGAGAAATGGATTTATGATTGAGGTCTTTGGACCCATTTCAATCAACACAAAAGCTTTGATTCCCTAGATGAAACTTGCTCATGCTGAGTCTGGTTGAACATCTCGAAGAGGATGATATTTATAAGTGTTCCCCTAAACAGAAGCATATGTGCTATTTCTATAATTCTGATTGGCATGGTGATAAAAGCCTGGGGTATAAAAAGCAATGGCATAGCAAGAATGAAGCTTTCCAGATCTAGCCAGACCTCCTCCAGAATTCCCCTACTAGGAATTCTGCAAGACAAGGGGTTAGGTTGAGATATTTACTCCTGATAAGATATGACATTCTTTTGGGGGGGTAGGTACTCATGATTGAACTCAGGGATACTCGACCGCTGAGTCACATCCCCAGCCCTATTTTGTATTTTAGAGAACAGGGTCTCATTAAGTTTCTTAGGCTGGCTTTGAACTTAAGATCCTCCTGCCTCAGCCTCCTGAGCCACTGGGATCACAGGCGTGTGCCACCACACCTGACAGATTTTACATTCTTGACCTTTAGAGTGGGACTTTTAAGATAGCCTCTCATGTGTGTGAGATTTTTATTTCTATAAATCTGTAGCCCACTAAAAACATTTCTGTGTAAGAAGTCTGAACCATAACTCAAATTTGGCATTGGCCTCAAGGATAGGCTTGTTTGTTTTAATCATAAAGATGAAGCATTTTAGAGCTTTGTATCTCTTTACAAATTAATAACTCATCCTTTTTCATTTGAGAGACAGGAAAACTGACACTGAAAAAGTTTCAGTGGATTGCCTTAGGTCAGACATTTAGCTAGCAGCAAAGCTAAGTGTCTAGGTGCCTACTCCATTGTTACTTGTGTTGGAGCAGGATGAGTAAAGGGGTAAATAGACAAGATGTGATTGAATCCAAGTCTGATAAAAAATTAGGTCTGAAGTGAAATCCATGCTCTTAATTACTGCTTGTTACTTCCATTCCCTCCTTAACCCACACCCAGGTCTGGCTTCTGTTGCCACCGTTCTGTACAGTCTCCTGTGGGAGAGGTCACCAGTGCCGTGAGTGGGGCTAGAGGGCAGCTCCATTGTTCTCAATGCAAAACTTTACTGCTGTTTTGATGCTCCATATTTGAGGTGGGTCTTTGTGATCTCACAGTTCTAGCAAGAGGGCAGAAAGAGGTCCATAGTGGTTAGGAGAATCCCTTTTCTAAAGATACAAGAAGAGCCAGCTTATTTTATTTTGCTTTTTTCAGGGTCCAGTCCTTGTCCAGGACCAGGACACTCTCCAGGAAGGGTTGAGTGCTCCAGGAACAGTACTTGCTCCTGCATGTTCCAGCAGCCACTTATCAGCAGAAATTCACCTGAATCCTCTTTCTGACACAGTGGTATTCAACCTCCAGGATCCTCCTCATGGTACTTATTTTTCCAGAACCCTTTCTGTGACTCATCTCCCTACTTCCAGAATATGCCACTGAATGATGCCAATGCTGAGTTAGGTTGAACACTGTGAAGAGGATAGTATTTTTAAGTGTTCTCCTAAACAGAATTCCTACCCTGTATAGGAATCCCTTACAATGACAGTCTCTTTCTGCTGTTCTGCTGGTTCTCTCTCTTGTCCCTTCCTAGGTCCTTCTGACCCATATCCATTCTTATTCTTATTGCTGTAATTGTTTTTCCAGTCCTGCATATGAAAGTCATTCAGAAAAGGGTTGTAGGTCATTTTGTAGACAACATTGCCTAGACTTGGAGTTCTAGATCATTCTGGTTTTTGTTGTTTTTTATTTTTGTTTGTTTGTTTCTTTTGTGGTGCTGGAGATTGAACCAAGGGCCTCCTGCATGCCTGGCAAGCTCTCTACCACTGGGCTGCATCCCTAGCCCTCTAGATCATTCTGAATTTCTAATTTGTAGATGTTATACTTGGGATGGTAGGCCAAAACAGCAATAATCTCACATGCAGTTTGTTCCTCAGATTCTCCTGCCCCTGAGGCTTCTGCCCTTTCCCAGGAAGAGAACCCAAGAAATCAATTAATGGCACTTATGCTCCTAACAGCCCAACCCCAGGTAAGGTTTGCATCCTCTTTCCTTCTTGCTTGCACTGCATTAATTGTTGCTAAAGGGCCCTCTCTTATCCTGGTGCTGGGGTGTCCCATCATTTCCCATATCCAAATCAAGGTCCATGCTTTTGGAAAACTGACTTTGCAGGGTCTCTTTATTTCTCCATGATATCCATGGCTCACCTTATGGCCTCACAATGTATCTCATCCCTAGAAGTGAAAAGGACCTTTTGATAGGGGAGCTCCTAAGCATTGATAACCTCACACACACCTGTTATTTCAGGAATTGGTAATGTTTGAAGAGGTATCAGTATGCTTCACTTCAGAGGAATGGGCATGTCTGGGCCCAATTCAGAGGGCCTTGTACTGGGATGTGATGCTGGAGAATTATGGAAATGTGACCTCTCTAGGTAAGGATGACTTCTTCCCATAATTCTTACCTTTATCATATCTGTTTTGATTATAAAAGTAGTTTATGTTCATTTAAGAAAACAGACTATAAGAATATTCACTTTAACCTCATTATTTGCAGACAATTGCTATCAACATTTTGATATATCCCGTGTGTTTTTTTCTATGTGTTTGAGGATTTTTTAAAAAATATGTTGTTCAAATATATGTGAATATATATTGAAAAAAATACACACACACACACACACGTATATACATTAATAGCTTTCTTTGCAGTCAATTATTGGCTACATATTTTCTACCATAATCTAAATTTAGTTCTCCATTTTCTTTTTTTTTTTCATATTTTAGATAATCATTGTCATAATCATCAATCTCTGTGCCTAAAACCTTTCTTTATTGCTCCTTATGTTTTAGAATTACAACTGCTGGGTCTATGTATTTGAATTGCTTTAAGGCTCTTGCTTTATACTATCAAATTGCTTTCCATAGTGACACATACCCTCTCTGTTCTTATCAAAAGTTCTTTCAAATACTCCTTTTATTCTGTTCTTGTTTGTATTTAGAATTCCCATTCTTTTAAACTGTTACTAATTTTTAAAGTTATAAAATCTAATCTATGGTGGATTTCTTCAATTAGTAACAAAATAAGAATATTTTAAAATCTTTTAGCTGGGTTCAGAGGTACACATCTATAGTGCTAACCACTTGGGAGACTGAACCAAGAGGGTTGTTTGAGATCAACATAGGTAACATAGAGATCCTGTCTTGAAAGAAAAACAATGTAGCCATTCGTGCTTCCAGCAAACTTTTAGCATCTATCATGTATACCTGTGAAAATGATATGATTCCACCCATAAATAATTTATTATGGTTTGGGAGATGATTATAGAAAGGATAAACAATACAAGGCAGAGTAAAATAATTGGTGCAGTAGTGGCATAAACTTTGTATGATGGGAATACAGAAGACAGAGCAACCAAGCTTATTCCTGGAGACCAGGAAAGGCCATAAAGGAGGTAGTATTTGTAGTATAACTGGAAAAGTAGGACTCTGCAGATAAATAGACATTGAGAACTACGAATCAACCACACAATCTTTTTTTTTTTTAAAGGAAATTGAACAGGTTTTGTTATTTTTAAAATTTCTTTTGTAGATGGACACAACACCTTTATTTTATTTATTTAGTTTTATGTGGTGCCAAGAATTGAACCCAGCACCTCACATGTGATAGGCAAGCACTGTACCACTGAGCCACAACCCCAGCCCCCACACAATCTAATTTTGACTGGAATACGTATCTGTACTAGTTTAAATGGCCATAGAGTATTCCATTGTCTGTGATCATGCTTTGCATTGACAGTTTTATTCTAAATGTTTCCATACAGGAACATTACATACCCTTTCATTTTTTCTGTACTGCCTTTTCTCTGTGTTTCAGGCATATTGCAAAATCACATTTGACTAGATCTTACATATTTCTGGTGATATTTATTCTTTGGAATTAGTCTAATATTTTCTAATTGTCATTTGCATATAGAAAGTGCTGATGTTTTTGTATATTAATTTTGTACCCAGCAGCCTTATTATTTTATTATCCATAGTGGTTTATACTGTATATTTTTATACTTATGAAAACATATTCTTTAGTATCTGAGCAGTAGTTATGGTGGGTCATATATTCTGTAGGTTTTATACTTTGATACGTATTACCAAACTGCCTTTCAATGTTGTTTAAGAATTGTTTTTTTTTTTTAATTCTTTATATTATTTATTTTTAAGTGGTGCTGAGAATCAAACCCAGTGCCTCACACATGCTAGGCAAGTGATCTACTACTGAGCCACAACCGCAGCCCAAAGAATTGTTATTTTTTATTTTTAATTTTTTTTGAACTGGGGATTGAACTCAGGGGCACTTGGCCACTGAGCCACATCCCCAGCCCTATTTTGTATTTTATTTAGAAACAGAGTCTCACTGAGTTGCTTAGAGCCTTGCTAAGTTGCTGAGGCTGGCTTTGAACTCGCGATCCTCCTGCCTCAGCCTTCCAAGTCGCTGGGATTACAGGCGTACGCCACCGCGCCTGGCTAGAATTGTTATTTTTTGAGCCTTAGAAAACCATTTATATTGTTCGACTATCTGTATTCACTTTATGGTCTTTTTCTCCATAAAATTATTGATTGATTGATTGATTGGTATTGGGGATTGAACCCAGGGGCACTCCACCACTGAGCCACATCCCCAGCCCTATTTTGTATTTTATTTAGAGACAGGGTCTCACTGAGTTGCTTAGGGCCTCGCTAAGTTGCTGAGGCGGGCTTTGAACTCGCGATCCTCCTGCCTCTGCCTCCCAAGTACTGGGATTACAGGCGTGCGCCACCATGCCCGGCCCATAAAATTATTTTTTAATTTAATCTATGTTTTCTAAAGATACACTTACATTATTCCTAACATTTCATTGAATGGATATGTTGCATTTTGCTAATCCAATCGTGAGTTGATGTCCATTTTGGATTGTTCAATGCTGGTGTAGTATGGAGGAATACCATTGAGTTTTGTATATTGGTATTGTTTCCTGCAACTAGGCAAGTGCTAGGCAAGTGCTCTATCACTGAGCCACAACCCCAGCCCTGTAAATGCTTTTTTGGTCTGCTGAGATGACCATGTAGTTTTTATTCATTCTTTTGTTATGGTGTATTTCATTCATTGATTTTCCAATACTATATCAACATTTTTCCTCTGATAAATTTCAAGTGTTCATGGTGTATAATACATTTTATGTGTTGCTGGATTTGTTTCTGTTGTATTCTTTTGAGGAGTTTTGTGTCTGTATTTCTAAAATGTATTTATAGTTTTCTTTTTGTGTCATGTTTTGTCTTGTTTTGCTATCAGGTTACTACTGGCCTATAGAATGAGTTGGGAAATATTTATAATTCTTCTGTTTAATTAGAAGAGTTTATGCAGAAATGGTACTAATTCTTTTAATATTTAGCGGAATTTACCAGTGAAGCATTCTACATCCAGGCTTTTATTTGTGGATATTTTTATAATTTATTATTAACTGATTCAGTTCTTTACTTGTTAAAGGTGTATTCCAATTTTCTATTTCTTTATGAGTCAGTTTTAGTTGTTTGTGACTTTCTAGGAATTTTCCTATTTCATCTAAGTTGTCTAACTTTTAGGTGCAGAATAATTTGTGGTATTCCCTAATAATTCTTTTGATCTCTTTAAGATTAGTGATAATGCCCAAATGGAGTAACTTTAGAGCTTAGTTTTTAAGGGTTTAGGTGCAGCACAGTACAGCAATTCAGAAAAAGTCATGGGCAGTGATAGGTAAGGAAAAAAACATGTTTGGGCAGCTGCTTGTGGTTTACTATGTTAGTACCAGAAAAATAGGCAGACAATGGGTGAAGCATCTCTTGAGGTATGCTGGTCATTTGTGCTTTATCCTTTAAGCAAAATAGAGTTATATATTTGAGCAGGCAAATGACGTGATCAAATTTACCTATCAGAGTCATTGACAATGGAGTATACCTGGATTGGGGCAGATGAAGGGCAAGAGAAATTGGAAGTAAGGATCACCTTTCTTAACAGGCCTCACCAAAAATTTCTCAAAGTAATGAACTCCATCATTCTGACGATTTTTACCAAGTTCCCTAAAGTTTGGTAGGCCAATACATAATCTGATCCCTGCACTAAAACAATGAGGTAGCTTAACCAGCTAATTAGCTACTGATACTCATACAAGAATTGCTAATTTTTAACTATTTTCCACCTTAAGTTAGTTACTTGTCACTTCTGTTTCCTTAAAGCTGGCTGCATTATATAAAGAAAGAAAACCTTCCTCTCTACCAGCATCCTGCTTGACTTGTGAAACCACCTTTTGATCTAATCAACTATAGATAAGGAAACTGAAGTACCACTTAATATTGGATAGACCAAAGACACATATATAATCCCTATGGCCAAGAGGCTGGGTAGTGTGATTGGCAGTTCTGCCTTAGTATCACAGAGAGGGGCAGCTGAGATGAGACATGACAACCTGAACTTAGAATTTCTGGAGCTCAAGTGAATGTTCATTGGATGTTTCCTATCCTCACTCTTCTCATATACTTAAAGAAGTTTGTAATGAAATAAAATAGTTCACTCATTTTCTATATTTTTTGTCTCTGTTTTAGGTAAAAGAAAAGTATTGTTATATTCAAAGAGAAAACAGTGTTACTATTATTAACACAGATTTACTTATGAGATAATTTGGGGAATTGGCTCATAATTTTTCTCACATTTTGACAATTTGAAAGTAAACTTGCAGAACATTTTTGTAAATAATTTCACATTTAAAATATCTGAGAATGTTATATTAGGAAGGAGCTTGGAGATTAACTATTTCAACCTCATAATTTTCAGATGTTTTCATTTTTTTATTCTGTCTCTGTTTTTTCCTATTTATTCTATATTTCTTTTACCTTTTGGGCCTAATTAAGGAAGTCCAACATGGACATGATATTTTTGTGAAATGAATTTTAAAATTTCTGTTTATCACTTTTAAGAAGAATACTAGATGTTGTACATGAATTCTAAGAATTAAGTTGCTTTTTGCTGTTTTTCCTATAGGTTAATTGCTTTCAGCTAATTAAAAAGTTTTCATGCACTTGACTTTTCAAAAATTAAAAATTTCCTTTCATATTCCTTAGGTGTATTTGACCTATTTTAAAGTTCCCATCTTCCTACTGTGAGGAAAATAAAAAGAAAATTCTTTCTAAGTCAAATGGTTGCTCTTGCACTGTCCAGCTTTTTGGGTGTCTGGTCCAAATCATCTACATAAGATCCCATCTTCTCTCTCTCATTCTTCCTTGCTTCTATTTTGTCAGCATCATTTATATTTTTCCATCTGCTTCCTGAAGACGAAGAGCTCATAAATGTCTCAGAGTGAGCTGTATGTCCACCTATTTACAAAATCCTTTTGGTGTAACATTCTGCTTTGTACCTTCATTTAATAAAAGTTTCACCTTTTTATAGGCATATAAAAGTGTATCATTCTAGGACTGGGGCTGTGGTCAGTGGTAGAGTGAGTACCTAGTAAGTGTGAGACCCTAGCCTTGATTGCCAGTACTGGGGGGAAGAAAGTATCTATATAGAGGTCAGAGTATTTGACCCCGATACTGTGATAGAGTATTTGCCTAGGCCCTAGACACATGTTTCTAGCATGTTTTTAAGACACTTGAAGATTCTAATCTCACAAACATAGGGACCTGATAACATTTGTGTTTTTAATTCTTTTTACCAGAATGGGAGACCATGACTGAGAATGAGGAGGTGACATCAAAGCCAAGTATTTCTCAAAGAGCAGATGCTCAGAAAGGAATATCAAAAAGACTTCAAGGAGGTGTTTCCCAGGTCTTTGGTTTTGAGGAAGAGTGTGAATGGCAAGTTTTGGCAAGTCAGTGGGGAAATGAAACAGGAGAAAGGGTAGAAGCAGTGAAAAAAGGTTCCCTGTGTGAACAGGACAAGAAGAAAAAGACTCTACCGGAAAAACGAGGCCAGAAGTGGAAGGAATTTGGAGAAAGCTTGACTTTAGGTTCAGCTGTTTCTGAAGGTTTAATAGGTACTGAGGGAAAGAAGTACTATAAGTGTGACATATGTTGTAAACATTTAAATAAAATTTCCCATCTCATAAACCATCGGAGAATCCACACTGGTGAGAAACCTCATAAATGTAAGGAGTGTGGGAAGGGCTTTATTCAGCGCTCAAGCCTTCTAATGCACCTTCGAAACCATTCTGGGGAGAAACCATACAAATGTAGTGAATGTGGGAAAGCATTCTCTCAAAGTGCTTACCTTCTAAACCATCAGAGGATCCACACTGGAGAGAAACCTTATAAATGTAAGGAGTGTGGAAAGGGCTTCTATAGGCACTCAGGCCTCATCATACATCTAAGACGCCATTCAGGGGAGAGACCTTACAAATGTAACGAGTGTGGGAAGGTTTTCTCCCAGAATGCTTACCTCATTGACCATCAGAGGCTCCATAAGGGAGAAGAACCTTATAAATGTAATAAATGCCAGAAAGCTTTCATTCTGAAGAAGAGCCTCATTCTGCACCAGAGAATTCACTCTGGGGAAAAACCCTATAAATGTGATGAATGTGGAAAAACCTTTGCTCAGACCACCTACCTTGTTGACCATCAGCGACTGCACAGTGCAGAGAACCCTTACAAGTGTAAAGAATGTGGGAAAGTTTTCATTCGAAGTAAAAGCCTCCTTTTACACCAGCGAGTCCACACAGAAAAGAAAACCTTTGGTTGTAAAAAGTGTGGGAAAATTTTCAGTTCTAAGTCAAACCTCATTGACCATAAGCGGATGCACAGCAGAGAGAAACCTTACAAATGCACTGAATGTGGGAAAGCCTTCACTCAGAGCGCTTACCTTTTTGATCATCAGAGACTCCACAATGGAGAGAAGCCCTATGAATGTAATGAATGTGGAAAAGTTTTTATTCTGAAGAAGAGCCTCATATTACATCAACGGTTCCACACTGGAGAGAATCTCTATGAATGTAAAGATTGTGGTAAGGTCTTTGGTTCTAACAGAAATCTCATTGACCACGAGAGACTCCACAATGGGGAGAAGCCATATGAGTGTCGAGAGTGTGGGAAAACCTTTATTATGAGCAAGAGTTTCATGGTCCATCAGAAACTTCATACACAGGAGAAGGCCTATAAATGTGAGGATTGTGGGAAGGCTTTCAGTTACAATTCAAGCCTGCTTGTACATCGAAGAATCCACACTGGAGAAAAGCCCTTTGAATGTAGTGAGTGTGGGAGAGCTTTCAGTTCCAACAGAAACCTCATTGAACACAAGAGAATCCACAGTGGTGAAAAACCCTATGAGTGTAATGAGTGTGGCAAGTGCTTCATCCTGAAAAAAAGCCTCATTGGACATCAGAGGATTCACACAAGGGAAAAGTCTTACAAATGCAATGACTGTGGGAAAGTCTTCAGTTACCGCTCAAACCTGATAGCCCATCAGAGAATCCACACTGGTGAGAAGCCCTATGCGTGTAACGAGTGTGGGAAAGGCTTCACCTACAACAGAAACCTTATTGAACATCAAAGAATTCACAGTGGGGAAAAAACCTATGAATGTCATGTCTGTAGAAAAGTCCTCACCTCTAGCAGAAATCTTATGGTACATCAAAGAATACACACTGGAGAGAAACCTTATAAATGTAGTGAGTGTGGAAAAGATTTTAGTCAGAATAAAAACCTTGTTGTACATCAGAGAATGCACACTGGGGAAAAACCGTATGAGTGTGAGAAATGTAGGAAATCTTTTACCTCTAAGAGGAATTTAGTTGGTCACCAGAGAATTCACACAGGGGAGAAACCCTATGGGTGTAATGATTGTAGTAAAGTTTTTAGGCAAAGAAAAAACCTCACTGTACATCAGAAAGTTCATACAGAGGAAAAACCCTGTGAATGTGGTGAGTCTGAAAAGGAATTCTCTCAGACTTCAAAACTTCATTTTCAACAAAAAGTCCATACTGTGGAGGAATTCTCTTGGCTAAAAAATACCAGTGAGTCTAAGATAGAGATTCAGAAAATCTAGTGGAGAGCTGGCATTGTGGCTCAGTAGTCGAGTACTGCCTAGCATGTGCAACCCCCAGCACCGCAGAAAAGAAAAATCTAATGTCATATGTAAACTTAGAGGAATGATACCTAGTTCCTAAAGGAAAAAATTCATGATCATCTTACAGACAAGTAGAAGAAAGTGAAACTTTCAAGTGTAGAAAAACATAATCCAAATTGTAGCCAGAGGATTATTGTGACCCTGGAAAGAGACCTTAGAGCAATTGATGATAGAAGAAAGTGGGTTTGGGTCTTATAAGAGATAATGGTGCAGTTGTAAATGGTAGCAAAAATATCTTTATTAAAGTGGACATTATTTCAGAAAATATGTACATTGTACAGTTTAAAGATAGTATCACTGCTGCAGAATGTCCATATAGACAATAAAATCCAGACACTGAGATGTGAAATTCAGTAGACAAGAAGTTGCTTGGCTCATGCTTAAGAGGGGCACTAGATTTAAAATCAGAAGACCTAGGTTTGGATTCTCTTTCCCTTACTGTGTCAATGTTAAGTACACCTCTAAGCTTCAAAATGCCTACCTCACAGGGTTGTTGTGAGGGTTAAGTGAAAGGATGTTTGTGAAATCATTTTTGAATAAAGGTGGATAAAAGAGGTATGGCCAAAGTCTAGGATATGGCATAATGTGAGTTTGTTTATTAAGTCAGTATTAGAATGAAGAGGATCCCATGAATCTCAAAGATAGTCATTTTTATGAGGGGAAATATGATGGATAACTTTGGGATTTAGTACTCTAAAGACTTTTTAAAAGTACAACTTTTAAAATGTCTAAGGGAATTAATGTATAAGATGTCTACTTTGTTTTTTGGAAAATATATTATGGCCAGCCATTAACAGTGATGCCAAGGAAAGCAATTTTTTTTTCATTCTTTGAATGTGAAACTTAATAGATGGTAGAGCATCAAAATGGAAGGACAATTCTATGTTACTTTTCTCTTTATTGGGAGAAATCCATAATCTCATTACCTGAGCCGCTGATCCCTGCCATAGCCATTGTCCATTCTAATCAACATTTAATTGTTGTCATGTGATAGCTTGTCACTCACAAAATGACTTTCTTTCCCAGCACTTAATTTACTATCTAAATTTTTACACAGCCAAACCTTTAAGTTCTGATTAAGCCAATGCCGAATCCACTTCTAGTCAACCACTGCCCTTCACTCCCTGTGAACCACTTGTTCATTCAGCTGGTGCCCTATTGTACATTTGTTGGGTTAATTCAGCCTGTATCACTGGGTCGGTAATTTTATCTTGTAATTCTCCAAACTCCAGTTTTGCAGGTAGAATGGAAATACCAGTATATCAGGATGGTGTTTTCCAATACAAGCAGTATCAAAGTGGTATGTTGATTATGACATGTTATTAATTTAACCCCAAAGCTCCTTGAGGGCTGGTACCCTCAAGGTACCAAGAATGCAAACTGGAAGGGACCCATAGTTTAAACACTTAAGACCTGGATGAATCAGGTTCTGACTCTTGCCTTGGACAAGTCTCTTCACTTCTTGGAGCCTTGATGTCCTCATCTGTCAAACAAGAGGAAAAATATCTACCTCAAAAGTTGCTACGAGGTAATGAATATGAAAATGCTTCCTATCCATGCTGTAGAAGAATCATTCCAGATTATATAATAATTGAAAAAGGACATACATATTTAACAGAGAGAGCTGACATTTACCTCATAACCAAGTAAAAATACAGTATCACTGACTGAGCCTACATAAGGTGCCTCCTCTTTTGATGTAATAAGCCAAAAAGTCTTTTGCGTGGTTTTAATCAAGTTTCTTAGACCTAATCACCAGTTTGTAGAAAATACAGGAGAAATAGGAACAAGATAAAAGACACCATAAGAAACAAAAATTCAGAACATGGGATATTAGAAAATTGCCCTGGATTTTTCAAAAAGTAATGATGGAAAGGGGAGTGATCATTATTGATTCTGGGTAAGTGTAACTGGAGCTCACTATGTTGCTCTTGCTTTGTATAGGTATGAAAGTTCCCATAATGAAAGGAAATTTTACTTAAAAACTTTAAAAAATCATAAAAAGTTGATGAGGGTTTTTTTTTTTAAGTAAAATAGAGCCATAAGATACTAAGAGCCAGAAATACACAAATTTCCGCTTGATTTTTTTACAGAGGTACAAAAGCAATTCAACAGAGAAGGAATATCCTTTTTAACAAGTGCTACTGGAGCAATTGGCTATCCATAAGGGGAACCCCCGGCCCGCCAACATCTTTCAGGACTAGGACTAAGTGAAGAACTCACAGATGTCATCAAAACCAAGTTTCATAAAAGGGAAAAATGATAAATCAGACCTCAAAAAAATTAAGATGCTTTTCTCTGCATAGATCCTTTTAAGAGGATGAAAAGACAGAACCAACTGGGAGAGAAATATTTACAGATCATATACCCATCACAGGATTTGGATCTAGACTACATAAAGAACTCTGAAAACTTATAGTAAAAAATCCAATTAGAAATGCACAAGATACCAACAGACATTTCACTCAAGTATAGATGGCAAATAAGCAAATGAAAAGATGTTCAACATCATTATTCATTAGGAAAATGCAAATTAAAACCATGAGATACTTCTATGCACCTATTGGAATTAGCTAACTTTTTTAAAAAAGGGGATTGCATCAGTTCTGACAAGGATGCGGAGAAACTGGATATCATACATTGCTGGGAATGTGAAATAGTACAACCACTTTGGAAAATAATTTGGCATCTTATAAAACCAAACATGCACTTAACTATATGCCTCAGTAATTCCACTCCCTAGCATTTGTCCCAGAAAATAAAAGCTTATGTTCACAAAAAGACTTGTACATAATGTTCATACAATCTATGTTCTTAATATTCAAAACCTTTAAGCATCAGGTGGTTAAAATAAACTATGGTATGTCTATACCATGAAGAACTTAGTACTTGGCAATAAGACAGATGACCTACAGATTGTCACAACTAGAATATATTACTAGGGAATTAATGTTCAGTGAAAATATCCATTTCAAAATGTCATATATTGTATGATTACATTTATATGATACACTCAAAATGAGCCGGGTGCGGTGATGTATGCCTGTAATCCCAGCACTTGGGAGCTGAAGCAGAAGGATTGAAAGTTCAAAGCCAGCCTCAGCAACTTAGCGAGGCCCTAAGCAACTCAGTGAGACCCTGTCTCTAAATAAAATACAAAATAGGGCTGGGGATGTGGCTCAGTGGTGGAGTGCCCCTGGGTTCAAACTCCAGTAACAAAAATAAATAAATAAATAAAAATTGACAAAATGATAGAGGCGAAAGATTAATGGTTGCCCTATGTTAGGGATGGTGGGAGGGGTAAGGGGGAGATGAATGGGGAATAACAATAAAAGGGTAGCACCAGGGAGGTCGGTGCTGGGACAGTTGGGTTGCCTGATTGTGATGATTACACGAATCTCATGTGATACAGTGACAAACACATAGGCACACACTACCAATATATGATTGTTGATGTTGATATTATAATTACATAAGCTGTAAGTATGGGGGGGTGACTATTTGCAATTTCTTGTGAAATTGTCATTTTAAAATAAAATGTGAATACACACAAAAAACTAAAGAGCCATAACTAAATACAGTGTTGTGAAACTGATTTGGAAAAAACAGCTTTGAAATGTGTTTCAGGACATTTGGAGAAATTTGAATATTGACTGTATATTAGATGGTTTTAGAGAATTACTGTTAGTTTTCTTACATGTGATGATGGTGGTGTTAGTTTGGAGAATATTCTTAAGGGATGCATGTTATTTGGAATGAAGTGTTTTGATGTTTACAGCTTTCCGAAAAGATAACGTTAAATAGAAATAAGGCAAACATAGCAAAATGTTAATTGTTGAGCCCAGATGGAGGATACGGGTATTCTTTATATCGTTCTTTGAACTTTTCTGTACCGCTTGATATTTTCAGAATAAAATGTTTTGGGAAAAATTATCAAGACTTTATAGATTAACGCTTTGAACTCCAGACTTTCGGGTGCACGCCTTGCACGAGCTACTTGCCCATTCTGAGAATGTCCTGTCGTCCCTTCCCAAAGCCAAGGGCTTCAGTGCGCCCCACTCGCCCCACAAGGGCATCAGCCCTCTCCCTAGTCCTGGACTACGTTGTACACCCATCGAGAAGAAGGCTCCTCCGAGATTCCTAGAGAGGCCAGCCTGGCGAGCTGGGAGCTGGGAGCCGGAAGACCATCCCGAGGCACTTCCTGTCCGGTCATTGTTCTCGCGCTTGGAAGGGCAGGGGTCCCAGAGAGCGAGCCTCTTGCTCTGTCGGTGCGCCCGGAGCCGGCTTCTGCACTGCGCATGGTGAGCCGGTCGTCGGGGTGGCCAGGGACCACTGGGAGCAGGGCGGTGTCTGGAGCGACGGTCCCGAAGCGTCCCGGAGTCGTTCCTTCGGGACTTAGCCCTGCGGTCCCGGAGCCGATCGGCGCCGCACCGCTTCGCAGTCCGGGCTGCAGCCTGACGGGTGCCTGGGCGGGCAGAGCTCGGAGGCCACCACCCAGGGGCTAGGAGAATCCTGGAGACCCGGCACAAGGGCCTACTGATGGAGGGAACAGATTGCCACATTCGTAAGTGAGGAAAGGACTTTAAAAGGGAAGCCTTTGATAGAGAGCTCTCTGTCGCCTGGGGCTGGGGGATTCCTTTGAATCTTATCAGAAGTCTGATGAGAGTACACAAAGTAGACATTCTTGTCTACACGTCATCCTGTCAGGTAGAATTAAGCTAAGTCATGGAAATCTCCAAGTATTCTAGTCACGGATATCTTAAGCTCCAGAATTAAAATTTGTCGTAGGAATGTAAGTATCTTTCATTACTCTGGAAATTCAATTGTGCAATAAATTGCATTTAAGTTAACATAGATAAACGAATGTGATCATTTCAGCTGCAAAAAGGGATTTAGTAAAATTTAGCATCTTTTTTTTAGTAAAACATCCAAAGAGGAATAGAAAAATCTCACTCTCCTCATATTTATCTAAAATAGTAACATTATTTGACTCACAAAATTAAAAACTCTGCTGGCTTATCTGTGGTCAAGGGGTTCTATTAATTAGTGGTGGTGTGGCTTGAGTTGATGTGGTACTTCTGGAAGGCAATTTGACAACATGTTCCAACTACACATTCCTTAAGCCTGATTCCCTTTCTTTATTCTGAAAGAATAATGGAGCAGAAGAAAAAATTTTACCCATAAAAATTTCTAACGTTTAGTAAGAAAATACACTGAAAACAGTCAAGACTCCTTTTACTAAAGGAATGGTTCATTAATGGGGTATAGTTAAGTAAATTATAATATAGCCCTGATTTAGAATTCTCTGCTAGAATGAGGCATATATGAACTATATATTGAAAGATCACCAAGACTATTGTGAAATAAGGAGATTAAGTTAAAAAGGCAAGTAGTGCAACTTGCTGAACAGTGTGCAAGTGTATTCTAAAGTATGATTTAGAAAAATAAGCAGTGAGTGCACATATGAATGCAGATAACAGAAAAAGGAGCAGGATGTCCACTTAGACTGATGATTAATTTGTACATATGTGTGTAAGAAATACATGTAATGTTTTTTGTTTGTGAAAACAAAACACTTCTTTTTAAATGAGAGTGAAAATTTATCAGTACCATAGATTATTGTTGCCTTGTCTTTTGGTGCTCACTTTTTGTCCCCTCAGTGCAGTGCGTACTTTGTGTGTGCTAAGCAAGTGCTCTGCCACTGAGCTAAGTCTCGAACCTCAATATTATAGGTTATTGTATAGCAAATCCAAATAAGCATAAAAAATGACAATGTGAAAATGATCTTTTTTCTTCATTTTAATCTTAAGAGTAATTCTTGGTCTTACTGATATTTGGAAATGTAAAAAACAAAAAGAACCTCAAAACTATTTGTAATTACACCACCTGGAGATAACCACCCATTCCTAACATGATGTATATACACTTCCAGTCTTTTGCTTGACATTCCTTTTTCATGCTAATTTTTCATCCCTGCCCATAAAGAAATCTTTGTGTTGTGTTATCCCTTTTTTCAAAATGCTCATGATAATTGTGAACATACCTTTCAAAAACAAAATGTTTATAATCATTGTTAGTGTGCTTGGAGATTTTCCCTTAAAGGAAATTTTTCAAGTTTTTACAATTAAAATGTTAACCTTTAATCAAAAAAATCAATGAATGTTGCATACAGCGATTTGCATTTACAGATTTATATTTTAACTCCTTCCATCTATAGTAGTAGAACATTCCTTGTACTACAGTGATCACTGGCCAGTCATTGGTGAACTTGGCTAGGGGACTGAGTGTCAAATCTTTGCTCACTGCTAACAATGTTTTCTCATTTCTCAGTTGACAGTACTCATCTTGGCCCTGAAAAAAAATCAAGAAGAAACTTTTGAAACTTAAAAGATTAGATGGGGCTTGACCTCTGCTGGGCAACCCCTAGCTATAGGATTCTTCTGCTGTGCAGAGAAGATGACTACGAAATTGAGAGAGGCCATGACCCCGGCCTCTTGGGCTCCAGTGAAGGTGAAAAAGGAGGAGGAAGAGGAAGACAATTTCCTAAGTCAGGCATCCAGCCAACAAGCACATTCTGAGAACATCAAAGTCTGGGCTCCACAAGAGGGGCCTCAGATAGACCTTGATGTATCCAAAGAGGAGGAAAAGGTAAATGATGACCTGGGAGTAAAGAGGAAGGACAGACCTGAAGACCTCAAGTAGTTTCAGGAAGATTGCTTCTCTACTTCCAAACCCAGCATCAGCATCTTATTTCCTAGCTAGGGCTCTGACCTTAAGTCCTTTCAAATATAATTGAGTTGTTCCCTTTGATGCATTATTCAGGTTTTTTGTTTGTTTGTTTTTTGTTTTTATAACCAAGTAGTTCTCAATCTTTCCTATATAGAATGTGGGGAACGTCTATAAAATCTTTCTGGCTATGTTGTAGTCTATTCTGAGGAAATTAAAATCTAGGGGTAAGAGCTAGTTTGTATATTTAAAAACTCTTTAGATGATTCCAGTTGTAGTTTGAAAGCTCAGAGTGCTTCTCAAACTTTAATATGCATAAGAATCACTTGGGGTCTTATTAAACTGCTAATTCTGATTCAGGAGGCCTGGGGTATGGTTTGAGATTGTGCATTTCTCAGAAGCTCCCACAGGCCACATTTTGAATAATGAAGCTATAAATGATACTATGTCCTTAATGTTTTTAAACACACCCCTTACCAGTACTAGGCAAAGGAGGGCAGGGGTTGTCCTAGCGAAGTTATATAAGTTATATAAGAACGTGATCAGGCTGGGCACAGTGGTGTACACCGATAATCCTGGTATCTCAGGAGGTTGAGGATTTCAAGTTTGAGGCCAGCCTGGGTAACTTAGTGAGACCCTGTTTCAAAAAAGGTCAGGAAGGGGCCTGGCTGAGGATATGACTCAATGGTACAGCACTTGCCTAGCATGAGTGAGGCCCTGGATTCCATCCCCAGTACTGCAAAACAAGAAAAAAAAATTATGATCAGAACCTTGCTTCTCTGATCTTTTTTTTTTTTTTTTTTTGGTACTGGGGATTGAACCCAGGGGCACTAAGCCACTGAGCCACATCCCCAGCTCTGTTTTGTATTTTATTTAGACACAGGGTCTCACTGAGTTGCTTAGGGCCTCGCTAAGTTGCTGAGGCTAGCTTTGAACTCTTGATCCTCCTGCCTCAGCCTCCCAAGTGCTGGGATTATAGGCGTGCGCCACTGCGCCCGGCTTGCTTCTCTGATCTTTAGGACCCAGAAAAGTCTCCTTTGAAAAATACTGTCATGTGCTCTCTTGTCATATACTTATTAGCAAGTTAGGTTTGGATGCTGGAGTGAGTGATGGGATGAAATCAAAGTAGCAGATTTCTTTCTCTAACTCACCTTGGGGGCTGGGAAGAGGAAGATTCTGGCATCCTTTTCCTTTTTTTTTTTAAAGTTTTTTTTTTTTTTTTTTAAGTGTTTTGTGACCTCCAAAAATAGATACCTGTGTTTGCATCCTCAAAGCTGTATTCACAATACCCCTACCATCAATCCCTTCATAAATGCCTGCTTGTCTATAGGATCCGAATATGCTCTGGGACATGGCAGTAGTCCTAAAAGCAACACAGGAGGCCCCTGCTGCTGCACCCCTTGGCAGCTACTCATTACCAAGGACTCTGGCCAAGAACGAGCTACTGGAGACTCATGAGAACCTGAACTCTCTGGGTAAGGTTTAACTCCCTTGTTCAGATTCTGACCATTCAGGTTTCATAGAATCTTTTCAGAGAGTGTGGGTGGGCATCTGGTTTCTTTGTTTGAGCAACAGAGTTTTGAGTTGTTGAAAATGCTAAGGAGTACTGGATAGGATAGTGAGAGTCGCCTCTGCAATTATCTTAGGAAATGGCTTATTTGCACACAATCTGAAGATACCAGACAGACATAAATTCTGAATTCTATCATTTTTATTGCTCAGTGAGTTTCATATCTATACATATGCATAGACATATGTTCTCTTCATATTTTTTATGGTTATTATAGGTTGGTGAGCCTGCAAGATAAGCTAGTGAAGGTAGGAAAGGTCAACTTTTGTGCTGATTTTGAAAAAATGCCCTGGAGATGTTCTGTTTTCATAGATCTTTGTGCAAATTCTGGAGGATTTTGAACAGCTGTGTCAACCATAATTATGGTCAAAACTAGGTCTTTGTGGAGGATACTGATGGCTTATCACCTGGTTCTCCCAAGCTGGACTCAGCAAAGGGTATCATTTTCTAAATGTCTTTTTTGTATGTGTGTGCTAAAAACAAATATCTTTAACATATAAAGAGCTATTACAAACTATTAGTATGAAAAAAACTGTCCTATTTAAAAATAGCTGTGCCAGGCACAGTGGGTTCTATTTAAAAATAGCTGTGCCAGGCACAGTGGCACATACCTGTAATCCCAGCAGTTTGGGAAACTGATGCAAGTTTGAGGCCATTCTGGGCAATTTAGTGCAAACCAGTCTCAAAATAAAATATGAAAAAGGGCTGGGGATTTAGGTCAGTGGTAAAGTGCCTCTAGGTTCAATACCAGTACCCTTCTCCCCACAAAAAAGGAAAAATAATAATTAATTAAAAATGGCTATAATGCATATGAGTAAGTCCTTCTAAAATAGCAGAAACAAAGATATCCAAGAAGTATGTGAAAACATTTGTGGCAGAAGCTTGCCTGTGGAGGAGTGGCGTGTAATTATGGTTCAAGAATGTGGTAGCTGTGAGCTCTGAGTTGCATACTCAATCACCTGGATGACTGCCAAGGTCCCTTGTGCTCATGGTTTATGTGTCTGCCTGATAGAGACCAATGTCTGAATATTTCAAACCCATTCCCCTCCCTAGACAATTCATTAGGCATTTGCAGACCAAGTTGCTTTCTTAAACCAGTGCTATGGAAATGGTTAAAATCTCCACCTTTCATTTTCTTATCTTTAATTATTCCCCATACTCTCAGGCACGTCCATACTTCCTACTTTCTATTCCATTCTCTCTAGTGTATTTCCCTGTATGTCTCTTTGCTCTATCATCCATAGTCAGCTCCAAGAGCTGTACCCATTAACTAGGAGCAGCCAGTTTTCCTTCTCTGCCTCTTACCTCCAGACCCTGTTCCCACCCAAGACTTACCTTTTTGTGCTGCAGGCCATTTCCAGAGCAGCAGGTAATAGAAACACCGAGCTCTAGGAATTGTGAGAGAGACCTGAGTATAGTTGTTGCCCTGCCTCTAGTAATTCTGGTCTTGATGGAGTCCCTTCTTTCTCTGGACCTGTGTTTCCTATTCTGCAAACTAGAGTACATTGATTCAGTAAGACACAGGATTTGTTAAAGGCCTACTTCCTGTGAAATTAGCAGTAAAATAAGGGCTGCGGAAACAATTGAATATGACACAGCCTTACCCATTTTCATTTCCCACACAATTGAAGAAGAACATTTTCATCTCAATGATAAAGTCATGTGCAAGTTGAGCATCCCTAATCCAAAGTGCTCCAAAATCCAGAACTTTCTGAGTGCCATCATGACACCACAAGTGGAAAATTTATGCTTTCCTCATGTGACTGGTTCCAGTCAAAATACAGGTACACTAAAAATGTATAAAATTACCTTCATGCCATGTGTATATGAGGCACAAATGAATTCCATGTTTATACTTGAGACCCATCCCCAAGATATTTGTGTATATATATCCAAATATTCTAAAATCTGAAAGACCCAAATCACTTCTGGTCATAAGTGTTTTGGATAAGGAATGCTCCATCTATGATGTACATTTGGAAATGAACACAGGATTTTAAATGTCTCGGGGTTTTAAATGTCTCAGAGTTTTAATTAATGTTGAATTAAAGTTTATTCACTTCAAAACCATTTTTTACACCTTTTAGCATAACTTACTATACTTTAATCTGTAAATTTAGAAATATTTTTATAAAAGTGAGAACATTTGTACTTTTTCCTTAATTCATGTTCAGTTAAGTTTTAAGTTTTATAGATTATAAATTTTTAGAAGTTAACTCCACCTGCATGTCAGCTTTCCTTGACAAAATACTAAACTGTTCTTTGACACAAGGAACATAGTAAAGACTTACTATGTTCAGTTTCTTCCTCCTACTGTAGCTGCTTGTCATCATATCAACTCGCATTCCCTAAAGGTTCATCTTTCCTCCTTGCCCCCAATAGCACCATCCATCAGAATGAAAGTCACTGCAGGCACCAAAAATACTATGTCCCATGTATTATTCTGAACAGTTGACAGAATAATTCCATTAGTCCACTCACAGCCTTATGAGGTAGATGGTATTATTATCCTTGTTTGAGAGATTAGGACACTGAGGCACAAAGAAGTTAATTAGCCCAAAGTCATGCAGCTAGTTAGTAGTAGACTAAGGATTTGAAACCAGGCAGGCTGTCTTCAGAGTCCATGTTTTTAACCTCTGAGCTACATAGCCTCTCAGTGTTTTGGGTGCTGTTGACTTCTGTAGACATCTTGACATCCAACATGACCTTTCTGTCCATGTTACCCTGGCTTTGTTGACATCTGAAGACATCTTGACATCCAACATGACCTTTCTGTCCATGTTACCCAGCATCCTCACACAGTAAGACCCAAGTTGGTAGGTCTTTGTTCACAGGGAGAGATTCTCTCTAATCAAATGGGGGATTGAAAGCAATCCACACCAGTAGCTCAGGTAGAAAGGCAAGTCCAGAGAGAGGCTGGTGTCCTTTGTAACTGGTCTTAGGGTGAGATCCATACAAAATTACCTTCATGCCATGTGTATAAGGAGGGGTCTAGAGCATGGGCTTCTCTGGCATGAGGCAGTGGGTTAATATGGAGGTAAGTGGAAAAGCCAAAAAGACCATGAGTGAATGCATTCAGTGCCAGGTATGGGGCAGGGCACAGTCTCTGCAGAAGAATCTACAGAGCCGGAGTAACATGAGGGGATTCCTTCCTTTATTGAAGCCAATTTGCAAAGGTTCTGAAGTCATATGTTTCCTTGCCTTTTTGACTTGATAATATTTTTTTGTCTATACTAGAGTAAGCTAACATTTGTATTTTTCTTTTTTCATTTCAGGTGCTGAAACCAAGAATGTACAGTTACTGGTTCCAAAATCTGAGATATGTGATGAAACTGAGAAACCCCTCATAATGTCAGGAAAAAGCCAGGAAGTTGACGATCGAGGACCTGAATTCAGAGAATCATGTGAAGCAGGAAACATGGCAAAAAGGCAGAAAATAAAGAGGGAAAAGAAAGATTTCAGACAAGTGACAGTGAAGGATTGTCACCTACCTGAAAACTTCAAAGAAGAGGAAGTCCAAAAGTGTAAGAAATCTGGGGGCAAATATAGCCTTAGTTCTGGCTCTATTAAAAATCAGAAAATCCAGCCAGGGCAGAAGCCTTTTACGTGTAGTGTGTGTGGGAAAGGCTTTAGTCAGAGTGCAAACCTTGTCGTGCATCAGCGAATCCACACTGGGGAGAAGCCCTTTGAGTGCCATGAGTGTGGGAAGGCCTTCATTCAGAGTGCAAACCTCGTTGTACATCAGAGAATCCACACCGGACAGAAACCTTACGTTTGTGCAAAATGTGGGAAAGCTTTCACTCAGAGTTCAAATCTGACAGTCCATCAAAAAATCCACTCCTTAGAAAAAACCTTTAAGTGCAGTGAATGTGAGAAAGCCTTCAGTTACAGCTCCCAGCTTGCCCGGCACCAGAAAGTCCACATCACGGAAAAGTGCTATGAATGCAATGAGTGCGGAAAGACGTTTACTCGGAGCTCAAATCTCATTGTCCATCAGAGGATCCACACTGGGGAGAAGCCCTTCGCTTGTAATGATTGTGGCAAAGCTTTCACCCAGAGTGCAAATCTTATTGTCCATCAGCGAAGCCATACTGGTGAGAAGCCATATGAGTGTAAAGAGTGTGGGAAAGCCTTCAGTTGTTTTTCACATCTTATTGTGCACCAGAGAATTCACACTGCAGAGAAACCTTATGATTGCAGTGAATGTGGGAAAGCCTTCAGTCAGCTCTCTTGCCTTATTGTCCACCAGAGAATTCACAGTGGGGATCTTCCTTATGTGTGTAATGAGTGTGGAAAGGCCTTCACGTGTAGTTCGTATCTACTTATTCATCAGAGAATCCATAATGGGGAGAAACCTTACACATGTAACGAGTGTGGCAAGGCCTTCAGGCAGAGGTCCAGCCTTACTGTGCATCAGAGAACCCACACTGGGGAGAAGCCCTACGAATGTGAGAAGTGCGGTGCAGCTTTCATTTCAAACTCACACCTCATGCGACACCACAGAACCCATCTTGTTGAATAAGAAAGGGTGAGGAAGACCTGCTGCTGGTCATAATGTACTACCCACCAAATTAGACTCCTCTTTGAAATTTTCTTTCTCCTTTGTAAAAACAAGGTATGGTTTTCAGGAAGGCAGCACAAATAAGCATTTTGGAGGTTAATTTAAAGAAACTAAGCAAAAGAAAACTAAGCACTTAAGGCAAGGACTTTGGTTTAATTCTATCCTAAGCAGTCATGTTTTCTGAAATGGAATGTGGTTTTCTTAGGAATGGGTCATACAAAGCTCGTTAATAACGAGACTGGGAAAAGGTCTTTTTTGCTTGATCTTGTTTCTTAAAACTCTGGTAATTGCTTGAGCAACAGGAAGGTTATTTTCCTTTTTGAATTCTGGAGCTTCGACCTTTGTATTGTATTCTGGGTTAAGTGATGACTAGTTAAGGAAACCATTTGGGGTAGGCATTCAATAGCAACTCATCTATGAATATAAGCTTTATATTCCCTAGGTTGTTTTTTAAAAATCAAAGAAAAAAAAAACTACTGTTCCTAAAATGGACAGAAATATGAAACAGCTGTTTCCTTTGTTGTTTATGCCTCCTGAACGTTGGTTTAGTAAAGCTCTGGGGACTTCGTATGAGTCTGTTCTGACCATTCCCCAGTCTGCAAGACCAGGTGCTCAAGGCTTGATGGAGACAACACACCAGTTACATTCATTTGTTAAGGCTGACGACTCCCCTTAAACAGTTCCACCTGGCCCCCCAAGTCCCATTGCATTCCTTTTAGGTGAGATGCAACTAGCATGCCTGTGCTCTGATAGAAGAATAAAGCTTGCCTAGAGACATGCCCGGGGTGCCTCTGCTCTCATTCTGCTCAAGCCCAGCCAGGGATCTCAGTATAGGTTTCATTCTCACATTCTGGATGATATTTAGAAGAAATGTAGAATTTCTACATTAGTAGAAATTCTGAGAGGGCCAAAGAGAGGAATGAAAAGAGAGGGAGGAGGCAGAGTGGGATTCCTAAGGGGTTAGTTTGGTTCTTAAGAAGTTCAGAGGTGTTGGAATGTGAAAACTTCTAAGGGTTGAAGAAACTAGCTAAGGTAAGGTAAGATATCTTTGTTGTTGTTCAGCCTGATTCCTGGAAAAATGATTCATAAAACTATGCAATAGGTAGAGTTCTGTAATAAGACTGCCTCGTATTTATATAAAACTTATTCTTTGTTGTTTGCCTTCATGTATAGCATGATGATACCTGGCAGTGATCTCATGCTTTCCCATAGACCCTTATCTTTATTTTTGGAACACTGCAGAGGTGTTTTCTCATTTACTTGAAAATGGTCTGTACCATGAGGCCAAGTAAGAAGTGACTGCCCATAGCCATTTCTGGGACCTGCTGCTATCTGTAATCCTTATTCATACCTGTGAGGGAGCCTGAGAAGAGGGTATGTAGTCTCATTTTCAGGTGAGGAGGCTGAGATGGTAGATTTTGGGTATGTTTTAGGTGGTCTGACCAGGAGTAGCAAATCTAGTGCTAGAATTTTGGTCTCCTGTTTTCTGGGTCTGTCTCCTCACCCTATTTCAACACATTGCAGTAGCATGTGTTATAAACACTGAGCAGGGTGATAAGCAGTCTGGTGCAGTTCTCATCAAGAAGCCCATGCTTTTATTGTCTTTTTTTCTGTAAGACTAAATAATATAAATCACATAGTGTTTCCTAGTTTACAGAGCACTTTAATGTACAGAAGGCATACAGAAGAAAGCTTATTATTTTCCTGTTAACTTTTTTTCTGCCTCAGGAAGTTCTTTGTCAAAGTACATGCATCATTGTTACCCAGTTTCACTCTATTCATAGGGATACAGATACAAGAAATTAAAAGGATTCAAAAGTAGGACTCAAACACTGATGCCCTCATTGACCCTAACAGTGATTGTTTTGCCCTCCGTCTAGGAGAAAAGACCCAAGGATAACACTTCCGCTTCTCTGCTGTGATTAGGAACAAATTAGTTCTTTCCCCCCTGCCTGATCAGGAAGCTCAGAATGTCAAGAGAGCAAGCCTGAGGGTTTGAGATAGCTTTGTGAAGTTGACCCACCAAGAGACCAATGTGTACTTTACAACCATTACAACAAGTTAATGTGTTTTAACTTCACCATATATATTCATAGATGATTATAATATTCTGGCTAAAAGTTTTCCATTCTTGGGTGGAAAGTCACCCAGTGATTCTGATGCAAAGCTAGGTCTGGGATTCTCACTCAAGCTTGAAGTAAAGCAATGGTTTTCAACCTTGGTTGCATCTTAGACATCACCCAGAGTACTTTAAAACCTTGCCACATCCATACCTCATTATTTTTTAAAACCCTGGAGGGGACTGCAATGTTAGGAGCCACTACAGGCATAGAATGTATGATCAAAGGTGGGAAGGAGGCTCCATTGTAAGGATCTGTATATATACAGTGTTAGCAAAACAACACTTACTCTGTATTGGCTGGATTAGGTGTCCTTTAGTGCCCCTGCCAAACTAGTTGTTTGGATTATGTGACCTTATTTGTATTTAAGTGAATATACCAAACATTTTTATTTATATGAGCAAACCAAGTTTTGCATACCACACTTTTATGTATGTATTATGACTTTTTACATTTCTACTTTAATTTCATTTACAGTTCTGGGTTTCCACAATCCCATACCCAGGTTCAGGGCCTCCAATCCTACTCAAATGATGTGAGCCAAGTAGATTATTAACAACTCTTCCCAATTTTTTTTTACAATCTTCAAAATAAATTACAACCTGTGATTTTCCTTATAGTTTCTAATAGAGGAAGAGTGTTTTTTGTCAAAGTTGGGTTAAGTTTTCCTGTTCCTTTGGGTCATCTTCCTTCCCCATTGGCTGGTCTTGTTAGAAGTGGTTGAGAATTCCGAAGTTCCATTTCCCAAAGTTGCTGAGAGTTATCAGACTTTAGTTATCAAAGAGGTCTGTGCTAGGCCTGGTGATTGGCATGAAGAGCAGAGCAGGAAGTTGGTTGTGGTGGCACACACTTAATAATCCTACTAATTGGGACCCTCAGGCAGGAGGATTGTAAGTTCATGGACAGCCTGGGCAACTTAGTGAGACCCTGTCTCAAAATAAATAAAAAGCTGGGGTTATAAATTAGCGGTAGAGCACTCCTGGGTTCAATCCCAGTACTGCAAAAAAAAACAAAAAGCAAAAAAAAACAAAACAAAACCCAACAACAATAACTAGGAAATCTGTCTCAAATGGCACCAATAGATGTGTGTTAAGTGGAGCACAATGATGCATGACTGATGGTGAATCACTACACGTAGTTTGAGAAAGACTTCATCAACCCCTAATATGAACACACATACCTCAGAATCAGTAGCCATGAATTCTTCCTGGCTCCAGATGAGGTGTTTTTGCTCTGAATCAGATGTGCAAGAGGCAGTTGTCCCTCTTGCACATCTGACAGTTCACTTGCTCCCTTATCCAGTGTGCCTAACCTTCCTACAGTTGCAGCTCCTTTGAGAATCTCATGGAGATTGTGAATACGTTCCCTAAGAAATGCCTGTTCAACTTCATGCTCGTTGGTAGTTTCATACAAACTTCTTTCCTGAAGGAAATCCATAAATCCTGTAGGGATTAACATCTCACCTGAAGTTGCACTGCATAATCACCTGTGAGGCTTTTTAAAATGGAGGTCAGATTAGGGTTATCTCTTGAGTGTTGCCAAATACAACCTTTAAATCTTGCTTCTCCCAGTTCCCTCCCTGTGGCATTATATTCACTACTTGGAGGACCCAGATGAGAGTCCCAGGAGGCATTCCAGTTTCCTGTGTATCACTTGTCCATTAAGAAAATCGCATGTGTCCTCTTTGAAACACCTTGTGCAAGATCATGGAGTGCCAAAGCAAACAAGGTCTACTAACCCTGTTCATCTGTCTCGTGAAAAATGTCAGGATCCCATGACGTGATTTGCTGAGCTCTTCATAATCTCTTCCCAGCCTTATCTCTACTTCCTCATACCTTTTATTAAAGCCTAGAGGCACGTGCTTGCTCTTCTCTGTGCCTTTGCTAGCGCCTTCCACAGTGCCTCTATCATATTACCACCACTTCCTCCTACCCAACCCCTCCTAGCTTCCCTAAGATTTGGTTTAAATCCCTATCTCTGGGAAACCTTTGACTGTCCCGTGGACAGGGGCGTATGATTTATATTTAGAAGTATAAAAAAGCATGATATAGTATGTATCCAGATTTTAAGTTTTTAAAGTGAAAAAATGTCGGCTCAGTGGCTCAAGAGTCTGAGGCAGGAGGATCGCAACTTCATAGTCAGCCTTAGCAATCTAGTGAGGCCCTAAGTAACTGCAGATGTGGCTCGGTGGTTAAGCGCCCCTGGGTTCAATCCCTGGTACAAAAAAAAATTGTTTTTGGATTCAAAATTGCATATATAGTAAAGTTCTCAACTTCTTTTTACTTATACTGACTAAATACTATTAAAAAGTATTTAGATAAGTTACCTGAAGGAAATACAAGAAAACATGTGGTTCAATGATGTTTTCACAACCATACAGGTGGTAAATTCTAGAGGGTAGACTCAAGGATAGGTCCGCTGGATAACAGAAGATAGGTAATTAAAAGGTTTTTTAAAAAGTAATTTCCATATTTTCCATAAGAAACAATTTTATAATCAAAAATTATTTATACTATTTACATACTTCATTTTATTGCATTAATTATAAACAGTATCTCAGTTCCCCATTGTATGCAATGTTAGGTATACTCTTCCCTTGTCTCCTCTTCCACCTTCTTGCCTCTGACATTGGCAAGTCTGATAATTCTAAAATACTGTTCTGTAACCATATTCTTTTATGCTTTGATTTGTCTAAAAGTCAAAAATAACCAGTATGGGGTCTGGGGTTGTGGCTCTGGTGGAGTGCTTGCCTAGCATGTGTGAGGTCCTGGGTTCAATCCTCAGCACCACATAAAAATTAAAAAAAAAAAAAAAGAAAGGTATTGTGTCCACCTACAACTAAAAAATATATTAAAACATAAACAGTATGAATGTTATAATCACATGAATATTATTCAATCTAGACCTTCACTTTGTATTTCCTTTTTGGGACAGCTTTTTGTTTTCACCGAAGTTTCTAGTTGACTTCCTTTTCGCTTTGTACTGTTTGCTTTTAGCACATCTTCAGTCATTTACAAATCCTCCATCCAATTAGATAACTGTGTTGAGTACCCCTCCCCCATTTACCTGTATATTTCCCCTCCAGGTACTTAAGCCTCCTGCTCTAGTCTGGCATGGATGCCCTCTTTGCTTACTGTCTTTACTCCCTCATTTTACTGCAGCACATCTTCAAGTAATATGGCAAAGAGTATATGAAAGGCAAAGTTGTTGAGTCTTTGTCTATCTCAGACTTCTAAGACCTCATGCTTGATTGGTAGTTTGAGTGAATCTTGAATTTTAGATGGAAAAATTTCCTCAGAAGAGATCATAACATCACTGACTTAGAACATCCATTATTGCTAATGAGAGGTCTGACTCCAACCTGATTCTTATTCCCTGAGGAATCAGTAGTGTTTATATTACAGTGATCTTTTCCCACATCCCCATGCCTCTATATTTTAAAGTCTTGTCTTTTCCTTGGTGTATTCAGTTCCCTAATGCATTGAGAATTTTCAATATAGTGACTTGGGTGCTTCTCTTGGAAGATTTCTTGTTATTTACATGACAATTTCCTTTTCACAATTTTTTTTCTGTTTCTACTCTGTGGATTCCTGTCAATAAAATGTTGGATCTTTTGGATTAATTCTTTATTTCTACTTACTTGTTTCATGCCACCTTCTGGGGGCATACCTTGATTATTTTTCAGCATTTCTTTTAATTTTTAAAAAAAAAATTTTATGGCAATTAGTTTAATTCCTAAGTGCCTTTTCTCTCTCCTTCTCTCTCTCTCTCTCTCTCTCTCTCTCTCTTTCAAATATACTATTCTCATTTTAGAGACATCTTTTAAAGTTCTATAAGTTTTTTTTGTTGTTTTCTTTGTTACTGTTAGGCATGAAACCCAGGTCTTGCGCATGCTAGGTGAGTACTCTACCACTGAGATATACCCCGTAGTTCCTCTCTGAGTATTCTAATTAGAAGGGTTTTCTTAAAAGTCTTTTCTGTCACCTGTACCCTCTTCATGTACCTGCCCCTGAGTCCTTTTTTGTTTAGTTTATTTACTCACACTGGGGGTTTTCCTCACGTATGTTCTGGCACTTACTGATATACACACATTCTCTCTCTCTCTCTCTTTCTCTCTCTCTCTCTCTCACACACACACACACACACACGTGTCAAAAGTTCAATTGAAAGCTAGGCATGGTGACATGCATCTATAATCTCAGCTACCTCCTGGGAGGCTGAGACAGGAAAATCACTTAAGTCCAGAAATTCAAAGCCAGCATGGGCAAGATAGAAAGACCCCACCTAACCTTTAAAAAAAAAGATAACAAAATAACAACAAAAAACCACTATTGAGACCTTTCCATAGAACAAACTATTTCCCTGGAAACCTCTAAATACCAGAATGCAGAATCTGTTGCTTGGAGTGCTTGGCAAAAGATCCTCTAGTATTTTTGTGTGGGCTTCACATGTTGCTAAGTGCTTCTCTTAAAGTGGGAGAAAAGGGAGTCATGTGTTAATACAACAAACTTCTAGTTAATCCCACTTCTCTCTTCTAGCCTTCCTTCCCTGGGGTTTGGCAGGTTGACCAGCTATCTCCATTTTATCACCCTCAGCAAGAATAATGATAATGAGAAGGTGCTCAGAGTAATAGTAAATGATTAATGCAAGGTACAAAAATTCTACAGAGCCATTTTCTAAATGTACATGCATAGAAAAGACTGAAAGGAAAGATTGGTTAAGTGGTTAGATTTTCCTGCATGGTCTTTCCTATAGTGAGCCTGAATTACTTTTATTATCCAGAAGGAAAAGGTTTAATAAAAGGGAAAGAACGTGGCTTGTTCAGAGTGGTGAGACTTTCTTAAGCATAGGCTGGGTTGTGAAGAAAAACAGAATAATAGAGTCTGGATTAATAAGGTTCCCAATTTCCAAGGACCCAATGCCAGGTGAAGTTCAGCAGGGAATATGTTTGTGACATTCTGGCTTGAGTGTGGAGACTGATCTGGGGAAGGGGTAAAGGATTCCTGTAGATGATACTGGCAGGGTTTTGTTGTTGTTGTTTTCTCTTCTCTTCCCCTCATAGTTCAGGAAAGACCACTGAATTCTGACCCAGCCACTGGTCGGGAACAAAAGAGAAAGGGGCAGATTGATGTTTTGAAGATGAAATGAGCAGAACTTAAGAGGCATAGAAAATCCAGCATCAAATTTCCAAGATAGAACCCAGGTACAGACTTATTACATAACAAAAATGGGGCCACGCTGAGGTCTGATAAGCCATGATTGGGCCTCTCTGGAGCTGCCCTGTGTTCACAGTGGCTAATGTCACTCTGCAGTTGAGAAGGGCTGAGAGTGAAGAAGGTAGTAACCCAAGTCCTCATAGGCCACCTGATTATCCCAGCCCACATCAATATCCTGTCTTCCTGGAGGCCTTTGATCTCATTGGTTATTTTCCCTCCAGGGACTTGGGTACCCCCAAGGTAAGTCAACCTGCTGAGCCAAAAGAAAGTTTGTAAGCACTTATTAGTTGAAGATATTCCTTTGTGCCAGACACCATGCTCAATGTTAAATGTGACTTATCCTCACCTGAGGAGGGACATTCTCCCATCCTCATTTCAAAGCCACTAGAGTCAGAATTAGAACAACTCTGACATGAAAGCCTGTGCCCCTTTCTCACAGTGTCTTAGTGCCTCACCAGGGTCACCTGTCCTCCACTAGTAGTGCTCTGTTATAAGTGCAGCTGGGCATGGTGGCACCTACCTGTAATCCCAACAATTCCAGTGGCTGAGGCAGGAAGATCACAAATTCAAGGGCAACCTCAGCATCCTACAAGACCCTGAATCAAAAATAGAAAAGGCTGAGGATATAGCTCAGTGGTAGAGTGCCCTGGTTTCAATCCCCAGTACCAAAAAATTTTTTTTAAAGTGAAAGTGCAATGCTTGCCTCTGGTAAAAAAAATTAACTGTACAAAGGAATAAAAGAAAAGTAAGATTCCCTCCCAATCCAGACAATCGGTCTCCTACTCCAGAAGTAACCATTGTTAAATTTCTTGGGCATCTTTCCAGGGAAAATCCATGTCCTTGTGTTTACAATGTTGGGAATTCCCTTCTTCAAAGATCCCAAGCAGGAGCTTAGGATGCACAATGTCTACGCCTTGCTTTTTACATTTAATGTGTCTTGGAAATGGTTTCATATTGGCCTATATAATCTACCTCATTCTTATTTTCACTGTTTGTGATGCTCCAATTATAGTATGGATGTACCATAATTCATATAGAGAGCCCTGTTGTTGGTAGGTTCTTTTCTGTCTTTTGCTGTTACAAACCATGCTGTGCTGAATATCCCTGCACAGGCGTTGGTATGTGTGTGCAGGATAAATCGATAAAAGGGCAGGTGCATTTGGTATTTCAATAGAAATTGGAAATGCAGGTCCCAGTTAAGTGTATGAAAATGCCCAATTTCCTGAGTCCTCTATGAAGCTATTGTCTTTTCTGAGCTCATAAATGAAAGATGCTCTCATGTTTTAATTTGCATTTAGTTATGAGTGAAGCTGATTGGATCCCATGCGTGAAGCCCATGTGTGTATTTCTTTTTCTATGAATTGCTTACTTGTGTTCTTTAGCAGTTTTTCCTGTTGTTGGGCCTTTTGAAAACTGCTTTGTAAAAATTCTCTATATAGTAAAGAAATTACTCTTATCTGGCATATGTGTCACCAATATTTTCTCCAGTTTATTGTTTGTTTATTTTTTGCTGTTTGGATATTTAATGTTGGGCAGATGGTGTAGCTTTGTGGTAGAGCACTTGCATAGCACATCAAGGCTTTGGATTCCATCCCAGCACTGCACACACAAAACGATTTAATGTAAAATCATAGATTCCTCAGGCTGATACATTCCACCATGGTTTCGTCTGGTCTTTTAATAAGTCCACCAGGAAATCACAGTGGAGTGAGAACTGAGGTGGTCTGGGCCTCCTCCCACCCCTCTTCCTTAGGGATGGAGCAGGAAGAATGAGCAGGACCACAAAGATGCAGCTGGCTCCCTAGAGTTGCCAGTCAGAAGCTTACAGCTGTCCTGCCACACAGGCTCATGGAGCCAAGGATGCACTTGCAGGCCAGGTGCAGCACAGGTGAGCCTGAGGTGTGAAGGGGAGGGAGGAGGCTGTAACTTGCAGGGGTTGGGGATAGGGTGGGGAGGAGTGTTGGGCATGGGGCCAGATAGGGGAAGTGTAGAGACGTGGGTTAAGAAGCAGCAGTTTGGAGGAATGAAAAGCTTCCTCTGGGACCTGGGTCCTACCCAGTGGCTATCTCTGGCCTTGGGTTAGTGGGATATGAACCAGGCTGTTCTTCTGAGGACAAGATAGTTCTTCCAAACCTCTTGGTGGGGAAGAGGGAAGTCTGGGATAGCCCCGCTCCTCACCTCTAATCAGGACAAATCCCTAGCCTGTGGTCTGACTGGAATGCAATGAGGTCTGCAAACTGTTTCACAACCATTATAGGGCTACCTGATTGCACAGGCCTGTCATTTGTCTGCTGGAGTCAGGATAAGCATGGAAAAAAGATACCCAAGCCTTACCTCATTGATGGAGAGAACATTTTTACTTCCACAGTTAAATGTGAGTTCAGTTCCTGTGGACTGCCTACACTAGGGTCTCCATGTCCTTGAGAGGGGCTGCAGAACTGCTGCTCCTTCTAGAGCCTTGTCCTTTGGTGGAAGCTTAGAGAATAAAAAGCTGAGGCCTTGGCTGATGAGGGGATAAGAAAGAGGTCATGAAGGAGAATATGAAGGCATAGCTCAGGTCCCAAGGGCATCAGTTTAGCATATGGGCTAAGGGGTCATGGTGCTGAGGAAGGAGAAATGAATCTGTGAACCCTTGGCCCAGGGGCCAAGAGAAGATGTCTCAGGAATCAGGTAACTCTGGCAAAGTATAGACCCCTCCTGATAACATTGCCATGACCTTTCTAAGGAGCAGGATGGATGTCCTGTGAGTTTTCCACTTGGCCCAGCCCTGCCCTACACCAGCCCTCCAGAACTGGGGGACTGAGGAGTCCCAGTGCTTACTGAGCCTCCCCTAACAGGACCCCTCCCTCCCCTCCTGAAACTGGAGGCTGCTATGGCTTGAAATGGCACTGTACCCACTGCCTTCTATAAAGGAAGGTAGTAGTTTTCTGTGGCTTTACAGGTTACCCCTGCAGTTCTGGCAGAAATGCTATTGGGCCGTGTCTCCACAGGAAAGCAAATTAATAATAACAGCTATTTTATTTATTTATTTTTGAGACACGGTCTCAGGTTGCCCAGGCTGGCTTCAAATCCCTGGGTTCAACCACTCTTGCTTGAGCTTCCTGACAAGGGGCACTCCACCACTGAGCCACATCCCCAGCCCTATTTTGTATTTTATTTAGAGACAGGGTCTCACTGAGTTGCTTAGGGTCTCGCTAAGTTGCAGAGGCTGGCTTTGAACTCTCGATCCTCCTGCCTCAGCCTCCCAAGTGCTGGGATTACAGGTGTGCGCCACTGCGCCCAGCAGTGCATCCACTTTCATGGCTTGCAGACCCTCATCGTGAACATCAACCACCTATGCGCTCTCGTTCCAGGCTCACCAGGCAGTTTGTTTTCTCATCTAGTGGTATTGGTTTAAGATTAAGTTAGTCTGAGAATAAGAAATCACAGTGGCACATGAGGGTGGAAATTTATGTCAATGATACTGAAAAGTTCAAAGGCAACCTGGAGTTGGCCTGGTAGCTGTGCTGCCCAGATTCCTCAGAGAAACAGCCTTCTTCAAGCTCACCACCCTGCCAAACCTTAGATATGACACTTCACATTGAGATGGTGAGTGCTGGGGACTGCATTGTGTCTCTTCCCTCAATTCATGTGTTGAAGCCCTAACCCCCAATGTGAAGTTATTTGGAGAAAAGACCTTTGGGATGAAATTTAGGTTAGTTGAGGTTATCAGGGAAAGGGCCTCATGATGGAAATAGTGTTCTCATGAGAAAAGACACAGAGAGCTTGCATTCCTCCTTCCTTTGTGTCTCTCCCTGCCAAGTAAGGACACAGGCAGAAGGTGGCCATCTACAAGCCAGGAAACCAAATCAGTCAGCACCTTAATCTTGGACTTCCCAGCCTCCAGAACTATGAGAAAATACATTTCCAATATTTAAGTGTTGGGTTAAACACTAATCAGACCTGGAAAGCTTGCAGTGAGATAAGAAGGTTTCCAAAAGAATGTGGTAATCAGGGAAATGGGGAGGGGGAGCTGGCCACTTCCCTTACTTCCAATCCTTGGGAAAGGAAGAGAGTGACCTAGGAATGTAGGAATGTACTCTGAAGAAAGTCTGCCTGAACAACAGGCATGCCACCTATCCTGTGTGTATTCCCTCAGCTTATAGGCAAAGAGTGGCCCTCCATGGCATCCCAGCCTGCCGCCACCAAGGAGTAAGTAATAAAATGTCTAAAACCAGTGCTGGGATTATGGCTCAGTGGTAGAGCACTCACCTAACATGTGTGAGGCCCTGGGTTCGATCCTCAGCACCACATAAAAATAAAGGTATTGTGTCCACCTACAACTAACAATTTAAAAAATAAAATAAAATGTCTAAAACCTCTCCATTGAGTCCTCCATGTCCTTTCTTTGGGATTGGAAAACATTTTGTTTGGGGCCTTTGCAGCCCTGGGATTGAACAGTAAGTATTCTAGTCTATTTTGTTGTGACATCCCACGTTAACTAAGAAAGTGGACTAGATTCCTGAATTCCTGAAGAGACCACCAAAATTACCAATTTGTCACCAGATGCTCTGAGATGCCTCCAAAGACAAGGGGATCTCAACTGGGTCCCAGGCAGGTTTGTTTTGTTTTGAACCCACAGCCTTGTACTTGGTAGGCAAGCATTCTACCTCTGAGGTTTTTTGTTTTGTTTGGGCACCAGGGATTGAACTGAGATGCACTCAACCACTGAGCCACATCCTCAGCCCTTGTTATTCTTTATTTTATTTTGAGATGGACTCACTAAGTTGCTTAGGGCCTTCTGAGTTGCTGAGGCTGACTTTGAACTCATGATCCTCCTGCCTCGGCCTCCTGTGCTTCTGGAATTAAAGGCACCGGCTACTGCATCTGGCCCCAGGCAGGTTCTTGATGTTGGCCGAAGAAAAGAACTTCAGGACATGTCAGTAGTAAAGGTGCAAACAAAGATTTTAAGAACAGCAAAGGGGTACACGCTCAGAAATAGGGTGTGGGTGTCCTTGAGAGGGAGAGATGCATGATGGTCTCCAAATCCATATTTGTATGTACTTTTTCCGTATATATGCTTTTCCACATGGGACCCAAAAAGCATAGTTAGTGCCTTTGTGCATGCAGTTCTGACACAATTGTTCAGATCATTTCCCTTTTACTTGAACCCAGCAGTTAAATTCCTTTCCTCCCTACATGTGCCCAGTAGTTAGCAGTACATTCACTTACTAAGTTCTTGCCACAGGATGTGTTTGCAATCTATAGGTTACTTATTTATACCAGAACTTTGTGAGCTTTTCCTTTCCTGCAGGATTCTAAAGTTTATGTATTTTTCCTTTTCCTCCCATTTGCCTATTTCAAATTGATCTAGTGAAGTCAAGTATTTTGCTTTCTGTAGTAACAGATACTTCTGCTTTAACAGTCTTAGATCTAGAAGGGGAGATCAAAGGCTTGTAAGCTTTACTGGAGGAGTCTGGTTTAAACTTGTAAGCTTTACTGGAGGAGGATACTTGTAAGCTTTACTGGAGGAGGATACTTGTAAGCTTTACTGGAGGAGTCTGGTTTAAACCAGATTTTTCAGTGAAGAAATCTTGTTACTAAAATCAAATGTCTGTGCTACCTACCATTCAACGAAAAGATGTAGGAGACAGGTGCTGGCAAGGTAAAGATTTTAAATCATCCCTTAAAAAAACTGATTGATGAGCCCAATTGAATGAATTACTGTTCTGAGAAGGGACATCTTTATCTTGATTGGATATAGTGGAGTAGTCTCAACTATGAATTTAGGTAAGTGAATTTTCAGGAATTTCTTGAAATGAATAATAAAGTGATCTGAAATTTTATCTTCCAAGGCCAATATTCACTGAAACAGTAAAACTATATTTTTGAATGTTAAGTATTCAAGTATTAAATAGTAAAATCATATTAATATAGACAACAGGCTGTATAACTAGCTACGAGGTCAGCACACTTTTTCTGTAAGGAGCCAAATATTTAAATGTATTCAATATAATAATACATATAAATAATAAAGGTTAAGGGGCTGGTGGTATACCTCTGTTGGTAGAGTGCTTGCCTCGCATGCACAAGGCCCTGGGTTCAATCCCCAGAACCAAAAATTAAAAATAAATAAATAAATATATATATATGTGTGTAAAAATTATAACAACCGAAACAATTTCATTTTTTTGATGAAATTTAAAGTACAATAACAATTAGTATGCCTTTGTTATGCAAGTTTACAATGAAAATAATGGAATTCTTTTTTGGAATAACAGTTCACTTAATTGGGGTTGAAAACTGACATTCTAATTTGGCTCTGGAATGCCCCCAAAGGATCATGTGTTGAAGGCTTGGACTCCAGCTGGTAGTAGAAACTCTAGGAGGAAGTAGGTCACTAAGGGTGGGGCCTCAAAGAGTATAGTGGAACCCTGGCCCCTTCTCCTGTCTCTGTCTTTGTCTTTTCCAGCTGCCATGATGTAAGCTCTCTGTTCGGCCACGTAGAACCCTCCATGATGTTCTGCCTCACCATAGGCCCATAGCGATGGGTTCATGCAACCATGGACTGAGATCTCTGAAACTGAGTCAAAATAAATATTTCCTCCTTCAAGATATTTTTCTTAGGTATTTTGTCACAACAATAGTAAACTTCCTAACCTTTTTGGTTGTTTCCTGTCATCAAAAGCCAACGCAAATCTTTTTCTGTAAGTGCTGATCTATAATGAGTTTTTTTAACCTAATTCATCTTTGAGAAGATCTTTTCACATAGAAGATGAAAGGACAGATACAAATTAAAAATTAATTTTCCCTGTTGAAAATAGGAGATTTTCCTCCCTTCCTTATTCTCAGGATATTTAACCTAGAAAACTTGGAAGTACTTTCTTGCTTTTTTGAAATATGTATAAATCCTTTTGAAGACCAGGTAGGGTTTTTGACAGTTGACATTTTGTCAGCTATAAAATCCAGCAATGCTTTCCTCATGAACCTTGGTGCCATCTCTTTGAAATGCAAACATCAAGAGAGATTGCACCTCACTCACCCAATTTCTCCTAGCAGGTGACAGCTTAACTTTGATGGGTGCTTCACTCTAGGTTGCAAAACTGTTGCGGTCATAAAAAGATGAGGCTGGGCACTGTGGTATATACCAGTGATTCCAGGTACTTGGGAGGCTGAGGCAGGAGGATCACAGATTCAAGCCAGCCCAGGCAACTTAGCAAGACTCTTCTTTTTTGGAGAGTCTGGGGCATGGGGTATTGGGGATTGAACTCAGGGGCACTCGACCACTGAGCCATATCCCCAGCCCTATATTGCGTTTTATTTAGAAACAGGGTTTCACTGAGTTGCTTAGTGCCTTGCCATTGCTGAAGCTGGCTTTGAACTCTCAATTCTCCTGCCTTAGCTTCCTAAGACACTGGGATTACAGGTGTGTAACACCACACCCGGCCAACACTCTTAAAATTAAATTTAAAATGGTCTAAGGATATAAATCACTGATAGCGTGCTTGCCTAGTGTATGCAAGACCCTGGGTTCAATCCCTAGTACTGCCAAAAGAGAGAGAGAGACAGAAGATTTTCTTCTGGGTAAAGCCAATTAGTTAACATAGATCATCACGCTAATTAGCAGGATAAAGATGAACTATGTGTGACAAAAGATGCTGTCAAGTCCTTCCATTTGAGTAATAATTATTATTTATCTTGAAAATATTTATGATGGAGCTGGTCTCTACTTGACTATATAAAGGGGATGAGATTTCTTTCTGTCTTTGCAATCCCTTAGTGGATCGCCCATGATGTGCATTACATTTTTGTTTAATGCTTATTCAATAGTAAACATATTTTCTTTCCCTTCTGCTTCTGAGGAGAGGATTTTTGGATTGAGAGAGGTTTTGTTTTTAATTATATTCCCCCAACATAGTTTAGATAGAAGCTCCTCAATTGTCACTTATATGGATTTGGAAATACAATAATTTCCTTTGTTCTTGCATGGAAGTATGGTTTGAAGACGTCTTCTGGAACTGTGGAATTTGGCTTATAGGTTTGATTTGTCAGCCCCCTAATATAAGCAAATGCTGAATTTATTTATTTTCCAGGCAAGGAAATACATAATAGAGAAATTCTTTGAGCATCCTGAGGAGTTTTTTGTTAGGAATGTGGGAGATCATAATGGTGATGCTAATTAAGCATTGATACTTATACCCTGGATGAGGCTGAATGAGCACATAAATCTGTACATGATCTCATTGTTCATTGGTCAGAAAAATTTTTCATTGCGGTAGGTGGATTTCTGTGTTGCTGTACTGCAATTGCTTTAATATCCTAGTCATTTATCAGTTTTGACCAGAAAATAATCAAAGGTGATGTTTATCAGCTTCATTCCCAGTGAAGCACAGTAGTCAATATTGTGTTACTATGACCTAGGGAAGTGCTATTGAAAGTGGAAAGTTTGGAGAAGGTTTTCATCTTCCAGAAACTGAAAATGCCACTCAAAATAGCTTAATCAAGAAGAAAATGTTTAGGCTGGGATTACTGGATAACCAAAGTTGGATTGGCTTCTGAGTTGGCTCAGACTCTGCTTTGCTTTGAATCCTTTGCTTCGTCCTCTTCTATATATTGCCCTCTTCCCCACAAAGAGAGCAAGATGGTGACAGTGTTCTGATTCTTTTAGCCAATAATAACTTGGTCTGCCAAAAGAAACGCTTTTTGGGTGTTCATTCAGAATGCTGAACATCCTTGCCATAAACATTCTTTCTCTCTCCCAAGCACAAAATGCAACATACGTCCTGGAAAGATTGCAAAAATGGGTACACATTCTTCACACCTCTGTATGTACTACTATTCACAGTGAGACTTGTGGCTCTTCACACTAAGTAATTGTGGTTTGGATACGAGGTGTCCTCCAAAAGCTTCTGTGTTAGTGCAGAATTTCTCAGAGGTCCATGCTAGTTTGAATGGACTAACTAGGTGATAGCTGTAGGCAGGTGGGATGAAGTTGGAGAAGGTGGGTCACTGGGGGCATGACCTGGAACATGGTGCATCTTCCCTGCAGCCCCTTCCTGTCTGTTTGCTTCCTGGCCACCATGAGGTGAACAGCACTTCTCCCCGTGTCCTTCCACCCTGCTCTTCTGCCTCACCTTGGACCCAGAGAAATGGACTCAGTTGACTATGGACCAAATCTCTGAAACTATGAGCCACAATAAACTTTACTCCTCTAAGTTGCTTTTGGTCACAGTTGGTCTTTTCGTCAGAGTGACAAAAACTAACATAGTACTAGACTCTATTTCTCTACCCATTGAATGAAGTAGGCTCAGCATGTGAGTTGTTTTGACCAGGGAACTCTTAACAAAATTGTTGCAAGGAGAGGCTGACAAAATGCCCATTGGGGCATCTTCTCTTCTACCACTCTTGAAACTCTGAGGCTACCTACCAAATTACAGAAGCCCAGGATGGATTGCTGGAGAATGAAAGACCATGTGGAGCAGAGACAAGCCTTCCCATCTGAGGAATACCCCCAACCAACCAGACTACCAGTGATAAGACATGTAATCCAGGCCATCTCATCCTAAACAACCTAAGACACCCCAGATTAGAAAACATACCCCTTAGATGATTTACTGAATTATTAGAAGCAAAAGTGTTCATTGTTTTAATCCACTAAGTCTTGGAATGGTTTATCAAAAAGCAAAGCAAACTGGCATATGCCCATGCCTGAGATGGTCCTAGGCAAGAAGAATTGTACTATTATGTGAATCAGGAGACCCCTATGAATTTGGGATTAGGGTCTGTTTCTATGATGTTCATGGCTGAATGGAAGAGGTGCAAATACTGAACCAAATGAGGTTTCGATAGGAAGTAAAAGGGGAGGAAATGCTGAGTTTGGTAACTGAAAATATCTACTAAATATACTGTGCATCACGCTTTATGTTGCTTCTTTAAATAAGAAAGAAAACTAAAATTACCACTAGAAAACTCTTTCATAGGTATACTCCACCAGCCTATAGTTATCACCCAGTAAGTCCATACAAACAGGGTGAGCTCAAAAGCGGATCATTTCACCTCTGAATATTCCCACATTAATAGGAGCTTTTGAAGGACACCTCATATCCAAACCATAACAACTCAGTGCCCTGTTTTCTTTACATAGCCTTCTTAAGGGAGTAAATATAGGTGCATTTCTGCCTCATATAGAGAAGCAACATATATCTTTGTGAAGTGTTTATTTTTACAAGTTTTGTGGGAAGAATGCCAAGTTATCAAGAATTATATTTCACAGAAGCAATTCAACTCCATGCATTGTGTTCAGTGTTACCCCCAAAAACAGATTAAGCAAATTTTAGGGTAGAAGCAAAGCAGAAAAAAAGAATATTTCAAAAAATGCATTCAAGTATTTATGAGATAATTTAAAACTTATTTAATTCCTTAAATCTCTGCTTATTGTTTTTTAAATTATGTGTTAAGGTTGGGGGGTGGCTTACCATGTCTTTTATAATGCTTAGGCCCTCAAAACATTATAATCCAGCTCTGACTGTATATGGTATCATCTTTTTGGAGAACAGATCCGAGTTACTAGCAAGGGTTTATAACTTTAGATGAGTATATATTTTCAAATGTATTCTTTATGTAATCTGCTTTGGTGAAAAACCACGTTTCCAAAAATTATATCTAATAGAAGAGGGAAATTGACATCAAATAATAGCTGGTTAGAGTTTCACAGAGATAAATGGGTCCATCACAGTTGCCCTGGGTGGAATGTTACAGGTGTATATCTTCATAATAATGTACTTATGTACATATGTGTATTTACCTGGCCATTAGATAGGAGGCTACAGCTGCAATTACTCATAAGGATAATAGAATATGAACACCTGTGAAGGCAACAGCCAAGGCGGTCACGACGGGATTAGCATTGGGTTTCAAAGAAGCAATATGTGTTGGATGACTAGGTAGAGTAGGTAGAAGATAGCAGAATATGCCAGAAGGCAAATCCTGGAAAAAACAGTGGAGAGTCAAGAACAGGATAGGGATTTCAGGGGGTCAAGGGAAATTCAATGTAAGAGCTGAATATGTATAATATATGCATAAGAGATGTTGCTTTTGTAGGCCCAGATTCGGGGTTTGTCCTTTATTCTAACACACCAGGATCATTCACCATTCTTAATTGGTGTGTGTGTGTGTGTGTGTGTGTGTGTGTGTCTGTACTGTGGTGCTGATAATTGAACCTAGTACTGCGCATGCTGGGCCAGCCCTTTGGGGGCGCTATTTTAAGCAGATAAAATATGCTGCTTAAAATAATTCATTACTGAGATAGCCCATTCCAACTCCTACCCAGCATCCCTTTCATCCCTAACACCGCCCTTTTTTTTTTTTTTTTTTTTTGGAACCGGGAATTGCACTTAGGGGCACTCGGCCACTGAGCCACATCCCCAGCCCTATTTTGTATTTTATTTAGAGACAGGGTCTCACTGAGTTGCTTAAGGCCTCGCTAAGTTGCTGAGGCTGGCTTTGAACTCGTGATCCTCCTGCCTCAGCCTCCCGAGTCGCTGGGATTACAGGCGTGCGCCACCGCGCCCGGCACTAACACAGCCCTTTGATGATGATGATGACGATTTGGTGATGCTGAGGATCAAACCCAGGGTCTCTGCATGTGAGGCAAGCACTTTACCACTGTGCTATATCCCCAGCCCCCTAAAACCGCCTTTTACAATTTTCCTGAGGGACGTGTTCCAGCCCGACTTAATCTTTAGGGAGACACCACGAACGTGGCTGGGCTTGGAGGGAAACAAGCTGAGCTTGCAGGCTGGGCTTTGAGAGTACACCAGCTCCAAGACACCATAGAGATGATCCTCCCAATTCCTAGAAAGGCAGTCGACGAGGTACGAGCCTGCTTCTAACGCACTACCGACCGCGCCAAGGCTCTTCCGGTCTCGGAGGGGAAAGTCCGTGTCTTGGTCCTCCACGCACCCCTGGGACCATAGACACCGCCCAGCGGGGAGCTCCGGGATCTCACGGTGAGCGGGATGGGTCCGGAGAGGGGAACCGAGCGGTCCCGGCTCGCCCTGGCTGCGGGCAGCGGGCCGGAGCTTGTGTGAGGAGTCGGTTCCGGCCTCGTCCCCCGTAACGGGATTGCTGCCTGAGCGTGCCGCCTGGAACCTGGGGCACCCCGGGCTTCTTGGCCGGCCCAGTCTACAGCCTGACTACTAGCACTTCAACCCAGAGCCCAGCTCAGAATCCGAGGCAGAGGATAAACTTAAGACGACGACAGTGAATGAATGAACGAATGAATGAGTAAATGATGGATGAGTGGGAGATGGATGATCAATAGCTAGTACCCGTGTCCGAAAAGGAAGGTCTGAATCAGAATTCTTGGTCCCAATACCAGTTGCTAACCCCCGCTCTATCCTACAGCTAAGAAGCTTATGTAGGGACCGTCTTAATAGTGTAAAACGCACTAAGTGGGAAGTGTCAGGACCTACGTTCTAATCCTGGAGGGTACAGACAGAGGCTGTCTCTTGATCTCTAAAGTTGGACGACATCTGGTAGTCTGTGCCCTGTTTTCTTTACCAGGTTCAGTTGACAGCGCTTTGCGTGACAGCTTGTATGCAAACGTTTGTTTTCCAACAAAATGTTACTATCCATTTATCGCCAAACATTTCACGGAATTCAGGGGCAAGGAATAATTAGATTTCTTCACAAGTGGTATCATAGCCTCCTCAAAGGAAAGATGCTTCCAGTCTAGTACTGGAAGTTATGTATCTGAGTGGGATTGAGTAATATTTTATTTTTTGGTGCTTTTTAAAATTGGTGCATTGTAATTACACTTGGATAATATTTTAAACCACATTTATTTAGCACTGTATACTAGCCACTGTTTGAACCAGTTCTGATTTATTTGATCTTCACAACTGCATATTATCTGTAATTTTTTAAGTGAAGAAAAGAGGTACAGAGAGAATAGGTTATTTGCCCATGGACACATTGCTACTAAGTGACACAAGTCTGCAGAAAAGGCAGATGCAAATGCTGCTGTGTGTTATTTAGTGCCAGCAGGCAGTCCAAGAAGGGTACTTTTCACTGTGGTCTTATTGAAGGAATTGCGGTTTTAAATCCTTGAAAAACTGCATTTGCCTTCCTTAGACCACTTCAGCTAATTATTGAAGGGTAAGGAGGTGGCAGTGAGGAAGCAGTTTAAGAGGTATGAGGAGGAAGCCACCTCCCTATTAGGTTACAAGATGAAGTTATTAAGATCTTTTTCCTTTTGCCCTTTATTATATAACACCCATCTCCCCCTAGATCTGCTGACAGATGGTTTTAGTGATCTTAAAATCACTAACAATCAGATTACTCCACAATAGGCACTTAGGGAAGCATCTGTACTTTACTTTATAGGTTGTATTTAGACTGGGTGTCAGCCAACTATGGGCCATGGGCCAAATTTGGCCTACCATATTTTTGCTAAAATTTTATTGAAACACAGCCAAGCTCATTTATTTACATATGGTCGATTTCCGTTTTAAAATTACAAGGTAACCTTGAAATTGCAACAGAGAGACAGTTTAGTTGATGAAGCCTAATATACTTTATGGCCCTTTATAGAAAAAGTTCTCTGCACCCTCACATGGACAAACTAGTGATAGCTCAGATGATCCATGGTTAGAGAAGAAGGGTCATCACCAAGACATCTTTCCTTCTCTATGGGTTTTTAAATCAAAATAATGTCCAACCCCTCTTGGGTGTATACCATGTCACAGATTTTTATGAATGCTTTACATGAATTAATTCATTTAGTCCATGTTTCACAAAATTTTGGAGTTGGAATGACTTAATGGAAATTATCCAATTTTTCGTTTATTTTTGGTTAAGAAACTTGTGTAGGCCCACTCACATGGCAGGATAGTTTCCTGACTCCCAGTCTAATCTACTTCATCTTATTCTGAATGGAAGACCACTACCATATTCATTGAATCTGATATTTTTTTGGTTTTATTTCTGTTTTTTTTTGTTGTTGTTGTTGTTGTTTCTGGTTTGTTGTTGTTGTTGTTGTTGTTTGTTTGTTTTTGTCTTTTGGTGCTGAAACCTTTTTTTTTTGCGGTGCCGGGGATTGAACCCAGGGCCTTGTGCTTGGGAGGCAGGCACAACTTAGCTATATCCCCAGCCCCCTGAAACTCATATTTTATTTATTTATTTATTTATTTATTTATTTATTTATTTACTTTTGGTACTGGGGATTGAACCCAGGGGCACTCCACCACTGAGCCACATCCCCAGCCCTATTTTGTGTTTTATTTAGAGACAGGGTCTCACTGAGTTGCTTAGCGCCTTGCTAAGTTGCTGAAGCTGGCTTTGAACTCGCGATCCTCCTGCCTCAGCCTCCCAAGAGCTGGGATTACAGGCGTGCACCACTGCGCCCAGCTGAAACTCATATTTTAAAAATAACTTTTCTGACTATAAAAGTAAGAGATATTTATGTTTACTGAAGGAAAAATCAAGAGTATACAAGAGTATAAAGTTACAAAGTAAAGTGATTTGTTTACTGCCTTGGAGATAAGTATGTTAATTTTGGTGGATTTTCTTTCTTTCCAATTTTTGGATGTGTGTATTTTGTTAAATTGGTGTATTAATTACTCAGAGCTTACTTGGAATATGTGTATGATTTTTTGTGTTTGTGTTTTGTATCCATTTTTTTCAACAAAATGTATTTTTTCATGACTATTCTTTGAAAATATCATTTTTTAGTTTAATAATCTATCATGTTTATTTGTTTTTTAAAATTATAGTAACAATATAATCTTTGCACAAAAAATCTTGGGGACCATCTGATTATATTTGTTTGCTTTTTTTTCATTTGATTATAGATATTATTTATTCCCATGGGAAAATGTTCAAATATTACAAAAAGATCAGCTCTAAAGCAAAAGTTTACTGCAATTTTACACCTCAGGGATGATCACAGATAACAATTTGATATCAATTCTTATATTTAAGTTAGGATTTTTTTTTTTCAAAAGTAAAGTAAAATATAGACAACAGAGGCATTTGGGGAAAATTATTTATAATTCATTATCACCCCGGTGATTATTTTTCTTTCTTGATCTTATTCACATTCATCTTTTAACAAACATATTTCATATGTTTGGTTCATATATGTTTGTTACTTCATACACATTAAAATATGAATGTGAGTAAGATCAAGAAGAAATTTTAATATCCTGCATTTTAATTTACATATTAGCATAATTAGTTTTCCAAATAGTCCTTATTTTCGTTTTAATTACTTCTGTGTTTCTATAATTTCCATCAAATGGAATTACCATAATTGCTAAGCTTTAGTGGGGTTTACCAATAGAAAAATTATTTCCAACAACACTGCAGGGGATATTTTTTTACATGTAACAAAATTCCATTTTTTGTTTCCCTCTGAGAACTTCTCTATGAGAAAGTTCTAGTAGTAGAATTACTAGGTCAGAGAATATAGGCATTTTTGTGATGTACTTTCATGATTTCAGTTACTCTATTTCAAAAACTCTGTGGCGTTGGGAGTGTTCAATGTTGGTGTGTATGCCTAGTGTATGCTAGGCCCTAGGTTTGATCCCCAGTACCACCAAACCAAACCAAGAACACTCTAAATGTGTGTGTTTCACTCACACATCTCACCTCTATTCCAGATATGTTTTACTTTTTCTCTGGACATTTTAAAACTAAATGTATCTTTTTCTCCCCATATCAGTGTTCTCACTTCACTCTGCGCCACTGTCATCATTCAAGCCATGGACTTGCCAATTATCCTTGACTTCTCTCTCTATCTCACCTCCTCCACCTCCTCCCCCCAGTATTCATCCAGTCCTGGTGATGCTGCTCATAGTTGGTCCAGCACCCTTCCTGCACTTACCCAAACAGCCTCACTAGCCATGCACTCCCACCCTCTACCCCTTATATTTACTTTCTCCATGCTGTGGACAGAGGGGTGTTTTTATACAACAGTAGATTGAATCATATGTTTTTTAAAATGTTTTATGATTTTCTGTTCACTTTAGTATAGAACCCTTAAATGGTTTGCAGAATTGTTTGATTTGGCCTTTGCTTGCCCTCAGACTTTATGTCTGATTTCTGGTGCTTAACAGTTTAGCTGTACTGAGTCTCTTTCATTCTTTCCAAATATTGTTTTGTTACTTTTGTATCTTTTGTTTAGTCTTAGATATAGTTTATCTTTATTCCTGTGTAGTTCCTTCTTGTCTCCTTCACCGAGGCTTGGTTTCCTGTATGTACCCCATACTTCTACTTTTGTAACTCCCGTATTTGAAATTATTGATTTAATTGTCTTTGTTCAGTTATGATATAGTTGAAGGCTTGCAAGGGCATTGTTTGATTTTTCCCCCACCCCCAATGTCTAGCACTGATTACACTCAAATTCCATTCTGCTGTTTGAGTCTCTGTAGGATTGTGTAACAGGTGATAGGTGTCCTTTTTATTTCCTCCTGTGAAAGAGAACCAGGAAAGCCTACACAAGATCCTCTTAAGCTTTCAAAACTCAATACTGGGATTTCACAATTAGAGTTTTTGTTGTTGTTGTTGTTGTTGTTTTAAACTGCAGGCTATGTGCTCATATTGATCTGTGCTTGAAGAAAAATTGTTTAATTGATATGTCATCTAGAAGAAAGGACAATCAGCATATTTTTAGCTTGTACCTATTAGAGTTCCCTAGGCATGATTCAGGCTCATTGACATATGGTAGAAATTATTCAGTCAGATTTAATGCATTAGGCCTTGCCATGAGGCTATTTTTCCATGCAGTTTTTGATTATATTAACTGACTTTTAATAACGATTATTGTATAATGGACAGAGTGCACTAAGTGACATGAATATTCATATCTGTTTAATCTTTGCCTTTATAATTTAAGGTTAAAAATAACATTTGGATTTATTCATCAAGTGCTTGAGCATTGGACAGTTCCTCAGTCTGTCTGAGCCTGCCACTTCCAGACCAGCTGAAAAATGGTGTTTGTGAACCTAGATGGCTGCACACCAACCCTGATTTTTGCTGATGTAGTCGCACTGCTCTCCTGAGAGGTATTGTGTGTATTATTAAATCATTTCCCCAAACAATAATTCTTTCTCATTTTTCTGTTTGCTGGGAAAATGATATCTTCCACCCCTACCATTTTTTTTCTGCCTAGGAGCAGGGCTGGTGGTTTTCCAAACCTGAAGGCTTTTCTAATCAAAGCAAGGATATGATTTCTGGATATTGAATATGCAAGGAGCTGAAGAGAGAGCTACTGAAAGAGATACTTGTCCAGGTGAGTGAGTATAAGACAGTGTATGAGAAACAGCCATTCTGTAGGAAAGCTTTGAAAATTTTAAAAGAGAAAGTGATTAAGGCTCAGGAGATATAATTATTGTCTTTCACAGGAATGTTGGGGGCAAGTGTTGATGAGCATCTTGTTCCTTGGGACTTATTAAAGCTTTCTCATTTCTAGCATTTGCCTTTTAAAATTCTTCCATTACCCACTTTTTGAATACAAACCATCCATTTTACCCATTTTGGTTTAATCTCAGCCTCTGTGGTGTCTGTTATTTTCCATTTTCTCCCTTGGCTGTGATTGGCTCACTTAATGGGTGTCTTGCTGCCCCTTCCATGAGGTTCCTCATCACTTGTAATCAGATTTACCTAATGCAGATCTCTTGCAACTCTGACTTATTTGCCAGGCTTGCTTTTATTGTTCTATACTCACAGGCCATTACTCATAGGCCATTATTCTATACTGATAGGCCATTACTGAGACCTGTGAAAATTAGGATTCCACAGCTTCAGCAACCAACTCTGCTCTACATAAGAGATATTTACTGTGATGATTTCTTTTAGGTTGGAAGAATAAGCCTGTTGCAAAGCAGGGCATTTTTCAAATTGATCCACCAGGGAGAATAGCAAAGAGATTCCAAGACGATGAACAGCAGGATTCTATGTTGGAAGAAACATATGCCTGTGAGGATATAAAGGAAAACTCTTGGGAAAAGCCTCCTGGGCCAGGCCTTTTCCAGGAAGGAGGTTTTGGGGGAATAACCTTTCTCCATGGAGAAGCATCCCCTGAAATGTTTAGTCAAGAATATAATTTTGAGAAAAACTTTCTTTTGACCTCAAACCTTGTTACACATCTCAGGGTTTCTACAGAAGAGAGTCTGCATCAGTGGGAAACAAGTAATATACACACCAGTGAGATTTCAGACCACAGTAAGATTTCAACTCTCACCACACAGAAAAAATCCTGGCAATGTCAGGAGTGTGGAAAAATCTTCACTCAGAGCTCATCCCTTACCCAACATCAGAGAACTCATATTGGAGAGAGACCTTATGCATGCGAAGAGTGTGGAAAAGCTTTTAGTCGCAGCTCATTCCTTGTTCAACATCAAAGAATTCACACTGGAGTGAAGCCATATGGATGTGAGCAATGTGGGAAGACCTTTCGATGTCGATCATTTCTAACTCAGCATCAAAGAATCCACACTGGAGAGAAACCTTACAAATGTAATGAATGTGGGAATTCTTTTCGCAATCATTCACATCTCACTGAACATCAGAGAATTCACACTGGAGAAAAACCCTATCAGTGTAGTAGCTGTGGAAAGGCATTCAGTCAGAACACACACCTTATACATCATCAGAGAATTCACACGGGTGAGAAGCCTTACTTATGTAACGAATGTGGCTCTTCTTTTCGCAAACACTCAAATCTTATGCAACATCAGAGAATTCACACAGGGGAAAAACCACATAAATGTGATGAATGTGGGAAAACCTTTCAAACAAAGGCAAACCTCTCTCAGCATCAGAGAATTCATACTGGAGAGAAACCCTATAAATGTAAGGAATGTGGCAAAGCCTTTTGCCAGAGCCCATCTCTTATTAAACATCAGCGAATTCATACTGGAGAAAAACCCTATAAATGTAAGGAATGTGGTAAAGCTTTTACTCAGAGCACTCCACTTACTAAGCATCAGAGAATTCATACAGGGGAAAGACCCTACAAATGCAGTGAATGTGGTAAAGCCTTCATCCAGAGCATTTGCCTTATTCGGCATCAGAGAAGTCACACTGGAGAGAAACCCTATAAATGTAATGAATGTGGAAAGGGCTTCAATCAGAATACCTGCCTCACTCAGCATATGAGAATTCATACTGGGGAGAAGCCCTACAAATGTAAAGAATGTGGGAAGGCCTTTGCTCATAGCTCATCTCTTACGGAACATCATAGAACTCACACTGGTGAGAAGCTCTATAAATGTAGTGAATGTGAAAAAACCTTCCGCAAGTATGCACACCTTAGTGAACACTACAGAATTCACACTGGTGAGAAGCCTTATGAATGCATTGAATGTGGAAAATTCTTCAGACATAGTTCAGTCCTTTTCCGACATCAGAAACTTCACAGTGTTGATTAATCGTGGCATTTAGCTTATGATAGTTCCTGCAGAAAGAGTGTCTACGAATCTTGCTGGGAGGAAAGGGGCAGGTAGGGAAGATGAGACGAGGCTCCTCTTCTCATGTGGAGGCAGAAGCCTGGAGAATGCAGAACCTATTCCAGGTGGACATCTTGGAATGTTGGGTAGAAAGGAAGATCCAGTTGTTCAGATAAAGCTGGCAGATTACCACTCCTCTCTTTTCATATGACCACACAGCAAGGGCAGACATTTGTTAAACTAGCACTTGTGTTTTCTTTACTATGCAGCCTTCTGACTTTGTCACCTAAGTACACTGGCTGCTGTGGAAGTGGAAGCAGTTCTGATGTAGTGCTGAGCTTTGAGTGGCTTCCAGATGTTTGTGGAAGTTGTGCTTCCTCCATGCTAGGGAGCCTCCCTGATCTGTGGAAGTAGTCCTGTGAAGGGGATACAGAAACAAGTGGAAAAAAAAAAAAAGAACCTATATTCATTCATTCAGTAAATAAGGGGACATGTGGCCAGAACTGAAGTGATCTGTACAGATGTCCTGGTGAAGACAACATTCATCAGGGTGAGGAAGATTTTTCTGATGCTTTTAAACTTGTGGGTGACATGGAGCTAAGGAGGAAAGAGGAGATTAAGAAAGTTTGCCTTTTTTTTTTTTTGGTACTGGGGATTGAACCCAGGGGCACTCAACCACTGAGCCACATCCCCAGCCCTGTTTTGTATTTTATTTAGAGACAGGGTCTCACTGAGTTGCTTAGGGCCTCGCTAAGTTGCTGAGGCTGGCTTTGAACTCACGATCCTCCTGTCTCAGCCTCCCAGGTGCTGGGATTACAGGCGTGTGTTGCCACCATGCCCGGCAGTTTGCCATTTTTAAAAAAATTTTTTTTCATGTATATTTTTAGTTGTTGATGGACCTTTATTTTATTCATTTATTTTTATATGGTGCTGAGACTCTAACGCAGTGCCTTACACATGCTGGGCAAGCTCTCTACCACTGAGCCACAACTCCAGCCCCAAGTTTGCCATTTTGTGGGAAGGCAAATCTGCTCAAGGGGAAGGGAAAGGAAAGCCCAACTTCTGTCACAGAAGAATACTAGCTTACTCAGGAGAGAAGTGGTCTGTGGTGGATACTGATGATAACAGGCATCAGAATAGAGACCCTGCTTGTGACTGAAGGAGCCATATACATAACCCTGTCCTGACCTAAAGTGTACATCTCCCTTAAAAGTTTGGCCAGATCACTGGTTCACAGGGACTAGAGGACAGGGACCCACTAGGACTAACAAAAGGGACTTGGGTGTGGCCTTCAACAAAACAGTGAATTAGGAAGACAGCCTTTTAGGCTGGCTGGAGTTTTGGCAGCCTTTTAGGACTGCTGGGCTATTCCTTAGTAGAGTGCTGATATTAACATTTGTCACAGAAATACTTCGGAAAGATATCTGAATCCCTGAAAATTGAAAAAGCCGTTTGCTACTGACTGATATTTCAAGAGAGATGACAGTTTTATTTCTTTGTTCCTTTCATGTTCTTAACTGCCACCCAGAAATTGAGCTCTAGAAGATTGGGGACTTTAAGCAGTATTTGAAATAATTTCTAAGTTCTGAAGCTTATATAGTTTAAAAAATATGAATATAAAAATCGCCTAAAGTAAGTTGATTCTGGAATGCTTGGTTATTTGTAACTTGGCGTTTATTTTTCTAGAACATCTGTCTTGCAAGCATTAGAGTAGATCATTCATAATTGGTAAGAGAAATGTACAAGTTCAAGTAACACATTTGCTTATCCCTCTCTAGCTGTGAAGTTTATGTTCTTGAGACCTACCACAGAGGATTCATCATTGAGGAAATTAATACATTATTTGCAAAAAAAAAAAAAAAAGAAACCCTATGAAATGTTTCTAAATATTTTATACTTATGAAAATATATATTTTACTGAAAGTAAATGTCAATGTGTTTATACTTTCTAAATGAAAAATAACACTATAGAAGTAATTGCTGGTACATAGTGTTCAATAAATATAATATATATATGTCTATATATATATATATTTGTGTGTGTGTGTGTGTGTGTGTGTGTGTGTGATGCTGGGGATTGAACCCAGGGCCCTGTGCTTCCAAGGCAAGCACTCTACCATCTGAGCTATATCCCCAACTCCAAATTAATATATTTTAATCAACCTTTGCCTACTAAGATCTTTTTAGGAACTTTCCTGACATGTAGAGATATATATAGCAATATAATAATTATACATTACTATTTTTTAAATTATGAGTGGATAATACAGACTTGGAAAATTTTCTTGTGAAATAGTAAAACCTTAAGTATGAAAGATATTTCAAGTTCTGGTGAGAAAGATTTTCTAAAATGGAATGGATGTAACCTTGAATATTTAGTCTTTGATCTGGTATAGTCTGGCACATTTCTACTTCATTGGAAAACAGAAAGGAAAGGATCTAACTTTCTTTCCACTGTCCTCAGCCCATATTCTCACATTTACATAACTGCTCTTAATTGTATTTCAGTTGCTGGCCCTTGATTGTGCCTAGTCTTTTCAGTGTGTCTACAAACCTAAAAATTGCCCTCCCCTTCCCTTTTATTCATTTTTCATATTAATCCAAACCCTCTTGAATATATCTCTTAAATCTGGAAGCCATGTGCATTACTACTGCTTTGGTCTAGTTCCCAGTTTATCTTCTAGACTGCTTTCTGTTTTTCTAAACATTCTTTCAGTTTCTAGTACCACAAAGCCATCTTTCATATTCTGGATGATTTCTATAATCCTAATTACAAGCGTTATTGCTTTCTCTTAGAATAAAGTCCTAACCCTCTAAAGAAACATCTGAGGCTCCTTATTTGGCCCATGTCTACATCTCCATCTTCAGCTGTCATTTGTTGTCCAGTAGGTTCTGCCTGATGGTGCAGATTCCTTTGATTCTGCAACATCACCACTGGGCTGGTGTTTTTGCATCTACTCTTTCTGTTGCCTCAGTTCCCTTCTTTCGTTTTTTTGTCTGGAAAGTTTGCATTCATCATTCATGCATGTGCCCAGGCAGTGTCTTAAAACTGCCTCTATCCTCACAATTTTTATTCTGTATTTTATACTTTTTTTTCCTTCCTATAAAAGTTTATTGTGTAATCTTTTCCAAGAAGTGGTAAGAGCGCTAATTACAGTTACATAAAGGTAAGAAATGACAGAATATGAAAATAATTTAAACACACATATTAGTAACAGCGACATTTCTTTCTTCTAACAACTAGTAGGTAATCTTGCTCAAGATTTTTCGAAAGGTATTAAATATGTTTTAGATAACAGTACATAGGGATACAAGTGAACAAACACTATACTCACACACGTGCGCGCGCGCGCACACACACACACACACACACACACACATATATACAGCTCAACTGTTTCCTTCTGTGAATTCTAGCTAACTGATATAGCTAAAGTGGAAAAACTGAAAACTAGATGCCTGAGTGATCTTGAAGTTGAACAAAACGTGCATTGGTGCAATTTTTGGAGACCTGCTAAGCTTCCCCCCAGTCTCCGTGGTACCTAGTCCCTCTGGTTCCCATCTGAACAATTAAATGTGCCTTTCTGATCTGCTCAATGGTGTGCTCATTGTGCTGTTGCTGGTGCTGGTTCAGGAAGACTCGCTTTCTCCTGCTCTGAGTACCTCCTATGGACTAGGAAGGGGTGATTCTAATATTTTATACTTTTCATCATTTTGTCCTATGACATGATGATAATGATTTGTTTACAAACATTTTTTTTTTTTTTTTGCGGTGCTAGGGATTGAACCCAGGGCCTTGTGCTTACACGGCAAACGCTCTACCAACTGAGCTATATCCCCAGCCCTACAAACATTTTTTTTCCAACTGAACTGTATACTCTACCAGGGCCAGAGCAATGTGATATTCATCTTTGTATCCACAGTGTGTGGCACTTCCAAGTTACTCAGTAAATCCTTGAACTCAACTCAGTAAACACTTGAATGTCAACTAATACTTGACATTTCTCCATGCCAGCCTGCACATTGTAACATAGGTCCCTATGTATCAGCAGAAAGGAGATAACGTGAATGTATGTGTCTTTGAAGGGTTTGACATGAGCAAGAATTCTGAACCTTTCTCCAAGATATATATAGGTGAATTAAGTAGAGGACCCCATAATAAAAATAGTTTGCAGCCAAAGAAGTTTATTACAAATTAAGCAAAGTTCCATTCCAAGAAAAAAAAAATGTGTGCAGCTGCAGGGTCACCTATATCAACTGTAATATTCATGAAATGAAAAGGTAAACAGAAACTGAAGAGTAAGGCTGGTCTGGCATGAGAGCACTTGGATCTGAGAAATCCCAGAGTGAAAGTGGTTCTGGAGCTCATGGCCTCTCTAGGTTTCTGGGATGATAGAGTTGTATTGTCTGGTGTATTCTTGGTGTGTTGAAGTTTCATCACTCCAGAAGAATGCAATGAGATGGGGCTACATCAGATCCTCTGAACAACAAAGGAGAAAATATGCAATTGGATTTTGCCAGAGCTACATAAGCAGTGTCAGGTAAATTTAAAATTACAGTGTCCTCATTTTTTCTTTCACATTTCTATTTATTGGTCATACCTCTGTTCCATATACCTCTCTACTTTATCCATGAGGGAACTGGCCACTGAGGGGGCTCCATCCTTTCCCTCATCCAGAGGATGGGAGGAACTCACTTTATAAGATCAGAAGTTTTTACCCTCCAAATTTGATTTTGCATTTGACCCCTCCCTACTTACCACATAAGGCAGAAACCTAGCCTTGAATAGGTGACACAGTTTCATTTCCCTGTGTCTTGTGACCACATCTGGGCCAAGGTCATGTTCGTTGGGTGGAATATTTTTGGTGTCCATCTTTACCATCCTTTTCCCATCTCATTAAGCCCCAAATGCTTTTAAGCCCCAGAGTACTGTTTCTAATGAACTGCTGTACTGAGTGTACCCCACTACGGCTTAATTTCCATACAGAGAAGTCTGCTGATTTAGATTCTTTGAAGCCTAAAATATAAGTGAAAAGTAATCAGGTCTAGGCTCTCTGGCCTATGGATGTTAGGACTGTGGGGAAGAAGTTGCTGTCTACACCAAAGAAGTGCCGAGAATGTGATACTTGATAAAATGCCAGAGGTGCTTGACAGTTTTTACCTGACAGGATCAGCGATGGTTACAGATTGAGTAGTGACTTAACAGCAATTACCGCATGCTGAATGCTTAGGAACCTCAGTCTGTGGCACCTCCACTCTTAATTCTAAAGGGGCTCAGTTTGGGGAGAACAGCCTGTCTGGGAATTCGAACATAATTTCTTTGCTGCATCTCATTCGTGTACTCAAGTGTTAAGCACAATACCATATTCTGCACACTAGGGATATAATACAACTCCACTGTCCTGAGCTTGTGGGAGTGCCTAGATCAGGTGCTCTGCTGCCCATAAATTCCATCACTGGGATAGATGTGAGGATGAGTCCACGAGTGCAAGTATTTCTTGAATGAGGGTCTGAAGTTTTGCCGATGTTAGTGGGAATTCTACCTTTGGGAGCTGGAAGAGTCACTGCGGCGAACGCAGAACAAGAGGTACTGTAGAAGGGATTTGAAAAAGATGGTAGTTAAGTGCCAGGCAATCTTAGTAATTTACATTTATTAATTTAATTTTCGGGACAACCTTATGAATTTTCTGCCATTATTGTTTTATAAGTGAGGAAACAGGCACAGAAAGGTAAAGTAACTTGCCCCTGTTCACACTGAAAACTTGGGATTTAAGCAATTTAAGTGGCTAACACAAAGCAGAAACCTTGTTCTTTGACCCCTTATTAACGAACCTAGTCAGTAAGATGTTTGGGGTTCCTGTGAGATGGCTTTCTGGCGTTTCAGAATACATATGAGGAAAACCAGGTGAAAGCCACCAGAATCCCCAAACGAGGCTGACAGGCGGATAAATGTGGCAGGTCTGCAGGATAAAATGATGCAGTAAGAGCTCCTTGTGATCGATCCCATTCTCTCCTCCGTTCAGCATTCTTAAACAGGGACGCGACACGTTGAAGCGGGTTGGCGGGCTGTCCTCCCAGCCGTGACTTCAAACGCGGAGTCCACACCTCGCGGCTCAGGCGGGAGGAACCACCGATATGAAGCCGCCCTGGTCTTCCTAGAGAGGAAATGGCGCGGGACGGTGACGTCACGCAGACGGGGCGTGACTTCCGGCAGTTAGGGAGCGCGCGGGCACTCTAGGGCTGAGTGCTAAGCAGGGTTACAATGTAACCCGCTGAGCAGTTTCGGCTGTGTGCGCCTCGTGGGCTTCAGACCCGGCGCCTCCCTCTGACCCCGACCGCTAACGGTAGGTTTCTCTCATCGTGACGATGGCGCGGACAGGCTCGCCGTGAGGAGGGCGGGAGGAGGCCGTTCAGAGCCCGTGGGAAGTCGGATCCTGGCTTCCATCTGTACGTACTTAAGCATGCCCACTGGAGGTCACTTCCGAGCTCTTATATTTAAAATATATATATATCCTGAAGTAAATGTGATGACTTGCTTTGCCAGTTCACCGCTTTGTACGTGTGGAATATTTGGAGTAACGAAATAGGTGCTCCATGAAGACAGATTCAGTAGTGATTTAATAGCAGTTACCGCGTTCTGCTTCTGAACCGTCATCTAAATATCTCCCATATATTAACTCACTTATTCATCACCAGAATTCTGTGATGTATTGTTACCGTCATCTTCATTTAACAGTGCAAAAAGTGGAGCGTGTTCTTGTCTTCAAGTTTAGTGGAAAAGATGTAATCGGTATTAGATTAGAAAGTAGTACAGTAGAGACATACATAAAATTGAGAATGTAAAGGAGGGAGCACCTCCGGAGAGTCAAATTTCCCACAGGAAGGAATTTTTGCGGTTATTTTATTTGGAACTAATTTTGTTTTTCAGTGTCAGATAAGAAGTGCCAGTGGATTTGGATGATTTTTATACTGGAAATCAGGCCCCTATCTTTTAATAGGGTTTTCTATTAGGGCTTTAAAACCCTTTCCTTTAGGGGGGATTCCAACAGACCCCTCTGTCTGTTGGGAAGAGAGGCGTTTCTTTTTACAGAGATTTCTGCACCTGCAGTTGTGGGAGGATAATGGAAAAGGAAGTTTTCCTGCTGTTGACTCAGGCTACTTGTGTGTGTGGATGTGGATGTGGTGGTGGGTGGTACTTGGAATTGAACCCCTGGGCACTTTACCACTGAGCTACATCCTCATCCTCAGCCCTGTTTATATTGCTAAGTTGCTGAGGCTGGCCTCCAACTGTGGTCCTCCTGCCTTAGCCACCCCTTAGGAGGGTTACAGGCATGTGCCACAGCACTGGGCTTACTCCAGCCACTCTTAGGTGTTTTTCAGATAAATGAACAAGCAGCCTCCAAAAGATGGATTGGACGGGCTTGGTTTTAGTTTTTTTTTTTTTTTTTTTTTTTTTTTTTCTCTTTTCCCTTCTGTTTATAGAGTCAAAAGAATTTTGGTACTGTAAGCAACCTTGGATATTTTCAACTTTTTAATTTTTCAGATAAGAGAAAAATCACAAGAGACTGGAGTGAATTGCATCAGGTCATTGAACAAGTCAGGGGCAGAAGTAAGAGTAAAATTCAGACCCCTTGACTGAGTCTGTTGCATTCCCACTGCTCTCTACTGTAGCCCCACAGTCTTTGACTTTTGAAGTCTGTTGCTTTTCCTTTATGCTTGGGTAACCTTTGTTCTCTGGCCTTATCTCCTGAGGAGGGATTTTTATCCAAGGATGCTTAAGTCCTTAGGAGTACCTGCTGCCTTCGTGCATTCTTTGTGCTTCTTTCAAAAGTCTACTCACTAGCCCAACTTTTATGATTGTGGTACTCTCCTCAGATAATAATGAAGCAAAATGCACAGAAAAACCTAGAGAACAACTTTACTTATGTATGAAGTATCAAATGCTATTTGTGTGTAGAGAAATATGTAGAAAAAGAACTGAAAGAATACACTCCAAATTTGATAATATCAGAGGAAGGGAATGGGTTTGAGTAGGGTAGGGTGAGGTAATAGCTATAAAATGACTCTTTTATCTTGTATACATGTATTTTTTAAAAAAAAATTTTAGTTGTTAATGAAACTTTATTTATTTGTATGCAGTGCTGAGAATTGAACCCAGTGCCTCACACATGCTAGGCAATTGCTCTATTTCTGACCCATAAACCCAGACCAACACATGTATTTTTGAATTGATGCATAGTATTGGGATTCATTGTGACATCCATATATGCACTTAATTTGGTCAGTTTCATTCCCTAGTATTATTCCTTTTTCTTCCCCTCCCCCTGATATTGTTTCTTTGCCTTTCCTTATATTTTCATGGGATCCCCCTTTTCCCCCCTTATTTCATAGCTTTTACATAGAGAGAATACATATAACCCTTGACTTTATGAAGCTGGCTAATTTTATTCAACAAAATGTTCTTTGGTTTCATTTTCCTGAAAATGACAATTTTTTTTTCTTCTTTATAACTGAATAAAACTCCAGTATGTATATATACCACACTTTTAAAATCTGTTCATCTATTGTTAGATATCTAGGCCAATTCTATAACTGCTATAAAGATGGCTGTAGGTGTGTCAGTATATTATGCTAACTTTAACTCGTCAATAAATACTGGATAGTGATATAGCTGGATTGTATGGTGATTCCATTCCTGGTCTTTTTGAGGAACTTCCATACTGATCTCCCTAATGGTGTACTAATTTAATATCCCACTAACAGAGTATAAGAGTTCCTTTTTCCCCTGCATTCTTCCTGGCATTTATTATTATTTGTATTCTTGATGATTGCTATTCTAATTGGAGTGAGAAGAAATCTCATATAGTTCTAGAGAGATTCTAGAGAGTGGATTGAGGGGCACCTTACTACTGAGCTATATCCTCAGCCCATTTTGTATATTTTTATTTTGAGAAAGGATCTCCCTAAGTTGAGGTTACCTTCAAACTTTCAATCCTCCTACTTTAACCTCCTGAGTCTGTGATTACAGACATGCGCTACTATGCCAAGCCTCAGTTACAGTTTTGATTTGCATTTATCTCCCTGTACTAGAGATGGTGAACATTTTTTCATATATTTGTTGGCTATTTGTACTTGTTTGGAGAAATTCATGTTTAGTTCATTTGCCCATTTATTGGGGTTTTTGAGGGGTAAGTTTTTAAAATTCTTTATGTAATCTGGATATTAACTGTGTGTCAGAGGAGTAGCTAGCATTTTCTCCCATCTGGAGGCTCTCTTCATGCCTTTTTTCCCTTCTGTATCAGGAATTGAATCCACTTTACTACTGAGCCACATCCCCAGTCATTTTTATTTTTTATTTTGAGAAAGGGTCTCACTAAGTTGCTTAGAGCCTTGCTAAGTTGCTGAGTCTGGCCTTGAACTTTGTGATCCTCCTGCCTCAGCCTCCTGAGTCGCTGGGGTTACAGGTGTGCGCCACCACACCTGGGTCTCTTCATGCTATTGTTTCCTTTGCTGTGCAGAAGCTTTTTAACTTAATGCTGTCCCATTTACTAATTCTTGGTATTATTTCTTTAGCAGTAGAAGTACTAATGAGGAAGTTGTTGTTTCCTGTACCTATATATTAGAGTATTTTCCTATGTTTTCTTCTAGCATTTGCAAAATTTCTGATGTAATTCCTAGGTCTTTTATCCATTTTGAGTTGACTTTTTTGTGCAGGGCGTGAGACAGAGATCTAGTTTCTCTCTTGTACATATGAATATCCAGTTTTCCCAGCACCATTTGATAAAAAGCAGTCTTTTCTCCATGCTTTTGGTGGCTTTGTCAAGGATCAGATGAGTGTAGCTGTGTGGGTTTGTCTCTGTGTCTTGTAATGTTTTTTGGTTTTTTTGGTCTCTGGGTCTATTTTTATGGTAGGCCATGCTATTTCAGTTGTAGTAGCTATGTAGTGTAATTTGAAATTGGGTATTGTGATACCTCCAGCATTTTTGTTCAGAATTACTTTGACTATACTGGCTCTTTTTTTCTTCCATATGAATTTTAGAACTTTTTTGTAAAGATCTGTGAAGAATGTCATCGGTATATTGGTAGGGATTGCGCTGAATTTTGTATCCCGCTATTTTGCTGAATTTGTTTTTCAGTTCCAGAGGTCTTATGGCGGAACTTTTGGAATTCCTAGGTATAGGATTGTATTTTCTTGAACTAGTGATAATTTGATTTCTTCCTAAATATTTTTAAATGAGGATATATTCTTGCATATAGAAAACTTAGAAAACTAAGGTAGGAATGAGCCTCAGCAAACGAGACTATGCCACTGTTTCCAGCCCCATCCGGGGAAGCAGTTGCTGTGATGTGTAGTCCTGACTGTCCACTCTCTTGTTCTCAGACTTCATGGTTTTGGGATTTGATGCCATTACACTCATCTGAGTCCTCCTTTCTTTCTTCAATTCTGTGCTTCCCTGGGAGCACCCTGATGACAATGATTTGGTTCCCTTATGATTTTTTCTTTTTTCTTTTCTTTTTTTTTTTTTGAACCAGGGATTGAACTCAGGGACACTTGGCCACTGAGCCACATCCCCAGCCCTATTTTGTATTTTATTTAGAGACAGGGTCTCACTGAGTTGCTTAGGGCCTTGCTAAGTTGCTGAGGCTGGCTTTGAACTCGTGATCCTCCTGACTCAGCCTCCCAAGTCGCTTGGATTACAGGCGTGCGCCACCGCGCCCGGCTCCTTATGATTTTTTTCTACAGTGAAGAGACCGTGTTAACCAGTTGGACATTGAGCATAAGAAGTTTTCATTTTAAATTGATAAAAGGGACTTTGTTTTCTACATTTTCCCTCTTGTAAATGTGATTAGTGTACCTCACATTCTAGAGCATTTCTTTGGCTACAAAGGTGAGAGCCAGACCCTGTGTCCTGATGTTATAGTCAGGTTACTTTCCATTGAAAACTTCTTCCGTAATGACTGTTGTCTCACTTTCCTGAAAGGAAACCATGTTATTTTCTTTCAGTAAGCAGGACTCTAGTTTTCAAACCTATAGATTTCTCAATTGGAGGTAGGAGAAAACCTGCCTGAACATTTTGGAAAGAAAGGGGTTCAAAGACATACCTGTCAAGGTGAGTGAATAAGAAAAGATTCATAAAATGGGTCAGTGAAAGTTACAGCATGGTTGCCCTTTGAAATCTTGGAAAGTAAACTTTAGTTATCACTATTCTGCCAAGATATTGCTTATAGGCAATCTAAGGAAATATAATAACTGTTCACCTATTTTTTAAGAAGTAGAGATTATAGGTGGACAGCAAATTTCCTCCACATTTAATTTTTCCAAGCCTAAGTTACCTAATTCGTTTCACACTTCGTACTGTTTATCACTCTAGATGCAAATCTAGATGTTCCCAGATTACCTGGATTAATTGCTAGTATTTGATTGCTTCAGAATCAATTATGATAGAGAATTTAATTGAATTCCTAATATTTGTCACTACTTATTTTCTTTCTTCAGAGAAGCTGGTTATCAGGGGCTGACTTTGGAAAAGCTGAAAATACATGCTGACACAGGAAAGGGGGAAATCCTGCAGGAACAAGGGAGAGGACAACATGTGCACATGTTTGTGCGCACACACACAAACACACCTCTTTCCCTGGAGAACAGTGCTCCTCTGATGACGACCATCTTAGAGAAGATACCACCTAAGCATGAATTTGAGAGGTTTCATCTAAACCCCAATTTGGATAGAAACCCTTTCAATGTGTTATAGACAGCACAAGTTCTAGCCAGATTTCACACCAAATGAAAAACTGAGGGGTTAACATGCAGAAGAAACCTTCAAAATGTAGTGAGTGTGGAAAATTGTTCACTCAGAGATCTTCTCTTCTCCAGCATCAGAGGATTCACACGGGGGAGAAGCCCTATGTGTGTAGTGAATGTGGAATGTGTTTCTGTAAACAGTCAAATCTCACTCAACATCTGAGAATTCATACGGGAGAGAAGCCTTATAAATGTAATGAATGTGAGAAAGCGTTTCGAACAAAAGCAGTCCTAGTCCAGCATCTGAGAATTCATACAGGAGAGAAACCCTATAAATGCAATGAATGTGGAAAAGCTTTTTGTGAGAGCCCATCCCTTATCAGACACCAGCGAACTCATACTGGAGAGAAACCGTATAAATGCACGGAATGTGGCAAAGCCTTCAGTCAGAGCGTATGCCTCACTCGTCATCAGAGAAGCCATTCTGGAGATAAGCCTTACAAGTGTAATGAATGTGGCAAAGCTTTCAGTCAGAGTACGTACCTCATGCAGCATCAGAGAGTTCATTCAGGGGAGAAGCCCTATACATGCATCAAGTGTGGAAGAGCCTTCGCTCAGAACTCTATCCTTGCCGAACACGAAAGAACTCACACTGGAGAGAAACGTTATAAGTGTAGCGAGTGTGAAAAAACTTTTCGCAAACACGCACACCTCAGTGAACATTACAGAATTCACACTGGAGAAAAACCTTATGAATGCACTGACTGTGGGAAATCCTTTAGGCACAGTTCAGCGCTTGTTCGACACCAGAGGCTTCATGCTGGAGAGTAAGACTTGGAATACAGTGAATGTGAAAAGATTTACATGGAAATGCCTTTTTTCTTTCTGAATTCCTGGGGGTTTAAGACTCAAGACAGCAGTTGTCAAGACTATTTTGTATTTTGAACTAGAGGTGTTGTGTCCTAAGAGTTAAGAAAATAGATCTCAAATCAAGTACAGTGTTTGATGCCATCTCTGCTACTTAATGGATTGAGATCTTATCCTCTCCAAGCCAAGAATAGTTTCCCCATTCTTACCCCCAGAAGAAAAATGGTGATAATTCCTAGGGTTGTCTTAAGAATAAAGTGAGTTGTATATTAGAGTTAAGGGCCATTAGTTGTTTTACAGATGTTCTAAAAGTCTATAAAAGTATCTAAGTATGCCTATTAAGAACTAGCAAATTGGCATTAGTTTTTTTTTCTTCTTGTAAGTATTTTAAATTTTTTCTTTTTGCAGTACTGGGAATTGAACCCAGGAGTGCTGTACCCACTGAGCTACATCCCTAATCCTTTTAATTTTTGTTTATGAGATAAGGTCTTGCTAAATTGACAAGGCTGGCCTCGAACTAGTGATCTTTCTACCTCAGCCTCTGAGTCACTGGAATTACAAGCGTGTACCATAACACCCAGTTTGTGTATTTTTTTAAGAACATTTTTGTAATGGTCTATGATTTCCTACTTAATCTACAGAAGTTCTTTTATACCAGATTTAAGCATGCCATTTACAATTTAAGACCAGTTTGTCCTTGAGAAATTTCAGACTTTTTTTTTTTTTTTTTTGGTACCATGATTGAATTCAGGGGTACTTAACCACTTAACCATCCCTTTTTATTTTTTATTTTGAGATAGGGTCTCACTAAGTTGCTTAGACCATTGCCAAATTGTTGAGGCTGACCTCAAACTTAGGATCCACCTGCCTCAGTCTCTACAATTGCTGGGTTACAGGTGTGGTAAAACTTCAGATTTAATTAGAGGGAAAAAAAAACGATTGGGATTTGAGTTGACATTGTGAAGAAGATCTCCCTTTATAGGATTTAATTTGATGTCAGGCCCTGTGTTTCTCTTGCGCATGCAAAAGGAAATTTTGCTGACATTAGCTGAATAAAATCTCACGCTGTAGGGCTTGTGTGTTTGGGAGAGGTGGGGCAGTTGTGAGAAGGGACAGGACAGTAGTAAGGGTTGGAATATAGAGAAACATGCTGGTGAGGATGTAGCTGTAATTGTGAATTCTCAGAGGACAAGATTGAAAGTGGTCTTTTAAGGGAAGAGGAGGGCAGGTGACAAGTTTTGCAAGTAATGTCCTTGATCAACAACTAGCTTTCTGTCAAAGCAAAGTGAGAACAATGTCTTGGTGATGCTTATGAGTTAGAGGTTCACTTACAACAAAGAATGACTTCTGAAAATCACAAAGAACCCAGGCTTGGTGTGTAGCTCTGTGGTAGAGCATTTGCCAAGCATTCAGGAGGCCGTGGGTTCCATCTCAAAACTGTTCCCTCCCACAGGCATACAAACAAAAAAATCAAGGGATACTTTCAATGGTGTTTTATGCAACACTAAGCTCATTAATGTAAATAAGACCTTAAATGAAGTTATTGCCCATCCTCCAGAGTCAAGGAAAAAAAGAATGTATTTAACTTGTTCAGAATCATGCAGGTAATGTCAGAAATGAATCTCGAATCTAGATCTTTGTATTCCACGTGTAGTCCCAATTTTTATAGTACCAAACTGATGCACAGGTAATTTTCCATCATTGAACTTTTTCAATAATACGTGCAAAGTCAAATTTGTGAAAACCATTTTTTTTTTTCAGTACTGAGGATTGAACCCAGGGCCTTGTGCATGCGAGTCAGGCACCCTACCAACTGAGCTATATCCAGGCCTGAAAACCATTTTTAAAAAATGTTTTTTTTCAATTTAATGCATACTCATTGAAATACACTTAAAAATTAGAAATGTGGACAATTATGTGCTTTTTTACTCTTGAAATATAGTCATTTTAGAGTATTGATTCCAGTCTTCTCTGTTTGGCTTTTTTCTTCCCTTTTAAAAATAACAGTGATAATTGTACTATATGTCCTGTTATTTGGTTTAACATACGGATTCAGCAATATTAACACAGATTTTATCAACTTCATTTTAATAACTGCCCACTAATTCACTGACCTGATCATAATATATTGACCTCTTCTCCTGCTCTGATACTTACATTAACCATTTTTTCTTATAATTCAGTTAATCCATTTAGTGCAATGTCACATAGTGTGACAGACTTTTTTTTAGCCATTAATAGTAATTTAAAAGTGAAACATTTTTAACACACACAAATCAAATGCATTTATCTACATAAATGATGAATCATCTGAAAGTGAATTGAGGAAAACAACTCCGTTCAAAATAGCCTCAAATAAAATACTTGGGAATCAATCTAACAAAAGGTGAAAAACCTCTACAATGAAAACTACAGAACATTAAAGAAAGAAATTGAGGAAGACCTTAGAAGATGGGAAGATCTTCCATGTTCTTTGATAGGCAGAATTAATATAATCAAAATGGCCATACTTCCAAAGATGCTATGCAAATTTAATGCAATTCCAATAAAAATTCCTATGACATTCCTCACAAAAATAGAAAAGGCAATCATGAAGTTCATCTGGAAGAACAAAAGACCCAGAATAGCCAAAACAATCCTGAGCAGGAAGAATGATGCAGGAAATATCACAATACCAGACCTTCAACTCTACTATAGAGCAATAGTTACACAGCATGGTATTGGCACCAAAATAGATAGACCAATGGTACAGAATAGAAGACACAGAGACAAACCCACATAAGTACAGTTATCTCGTACTGGACAAAGGTGCCAAAAACATACAATGGAGAAAAGATAGCCTCTTCAACAAATGGTGCTGGCAAAACTGGAAATCCATAAGCAATAAAATGAAATTAAATCCCTCTCACCCTGTACAAAACTCAAAATGAATCAAGGATCTAGGAATTAGATCCTTGACTGAGACTCTTCGCCAAATAGAAGAAATAGTAGACCTGAATCTTCTTCATATTGACTTAGGACCAGGCTTTCTCAACATGACCACCAGAGCGCAAGAAATAAAAGGAAAAATCAATAAATGGGATGGATTCAAACTAAAAAGCTTTTTCTCAGCAAAAGAAACAATCAAGAGTGTGAAAAGAGAGCCTGTAGAGTGGGAAAAAATCTTTTCCACACATACTTCAGACAGAGCACTGATCTCCAAAATTTATAAAGAACTTACAAAACTGTACACCAAAAATGCAAAGAACCCAATCAATAAATGGGCTAAGGAACTGGGCAGACATTTCACAGAAGATGATATACAGGTGATCAACAAATATATGAAAAAGTGCTCATCATCTCTAATAATTAGAGAAATGCAAATTAAAACCACCCTAAGATTTCATCTAACTCCAATTAGGATGGCTATTATCAGGAATACAAGCAATAACAAATGTTGGTGTGGATGTGGGGAGAAAGGCACACCTGTACATTTCTGGTGGAGTTGCAAATTGGTGCAGCCACTCTGGAAAGCAGTATGGAGATTCCTCAAAAAACTTGGAATGGAACCACCATTTGACCCAGCTATTCCACTCCTCCGTTTGTACCCAAAGGTCTTAGAATCAGCAAAGTATAGGGATGCAGCCACATCTATGTTCACAGCTGCTCAATTCACAATAGCCAGATTGTGGAAACAACCTAGATGCCCTTCAATTGAATGGATAAAGAAACTGTGGTATGTATACACAATGGAATATTACTCAGCCATAAAAAGGGAATAAAACTGTAGCATTTGCTGGTAAATGGGTGGAGTTGGAGAATATCATGCTAAGTGAAATAAGCCAAACCCAAAAAACCAAAGGCTGAATGTTTTCTCTGATCAGTGGATGCTGATACACAATGGGGGTGGGGGTTATGGGGGGGATAAAAGAATGGAGGAAGAATGGATGGTGTAGAGGAAAATGGGACAGGAGGGGGTAGGGGAAGGAAAAATAGTAGACTGAGACAGACAGTATTACCCTATGTATATGTAAGATTATATGAATTGTGTGAATCTACATTGTGAAAGAAAAGATATATTCCCTGCTGTATAATTATATCAAAATGGGTTCTACTTCCATGTATAATTAAAAAGAACCAATAAAAAAAAGTGAAACATTTTTGTATTTAAGGATTTTCTTCACTTAAAAATTTTTTAATTAATTTTTGGTACTGGAGATTGAATCTAGGGGGTTTTTACCCCTCAGTTATATCCTAGCCCTTTTTAATTAATTTTAATGTTTTTACTTTGAGACAGGGTCTCACTAAATTGCTTAGGGTTCAGTAAGCAGCTGAGGCTGGCCTTGAAGTTGCAATCCTCCTGCCTCAGCCTCCCAAGCCACTAGGATTACAGGTGCACACACCACACCTGGTTTAAAAAATATCAAGCTGCTAACTTGTCTTCCAAAGTGGCTGTACCATTTTGCATTCCCCTTGATAATGAATCAGAGTTCCTCTTGCTCCACATCTTGTCAGCATGTTGTGGTGTCAGTGTTTTGGTATCTTTCATCTGCTTATGCTTTCATCTTTCATATGCTTATTTACCATCTGTACACCTTTTTCTTTCTTTCTTTCTTTCTTTTTTTTTTTTTTTTTTGTACTAGGGATTGAACCCAGGGGTGCTTAATCACTGAGCCACATTCCCAGCCCTTTTTTATTTTTTATTTAGAGATAGGCTCTTGCTAAATTGCTTAGGGCCTGACTACTTCTGAAGTTGGCTTTGAATTAGCAATCCTGCCTCAGCCTCCCTAGCTGCTGGGATTATAGGTGAGTGCCACTGAGCCTGGCTAATCATTTTGCTATTTCATTTACGTCTTCAGAGATTATTCTTTATCAATAAAGATCTTCCCCCACCATTGCCCAATGTCATGGTCTGAGTAGGCCATTATTTAATTAGTTCCCTATTGATGGACACTTAACAGCTTCCTTTTATTCCTCTATTGTAAGCAGTGCTGCATATATAACATGCTTGTCTTTAGGCACATGTGCATATTTGTAGGATAATTCCCAGAAGTGAAATTGTTGGTTAAAAGACGTGCACGCTTTGGTGTTTTGTAGATAATCATGACATTCCATTGAGAATAAATCATTTATCATCCCCCAACAATATGTTGGGATTTCCCAGGCAGTAAATCTGAAACTAATTTTTGGAGGGCTGGGGACAAGGCTAATCGGTAGAGCATTTGCCTGGCCTGTGTGAGGCCCTAGGTTTGATCCCTAGCATTGCATTATTTTTGGAGGCCAGTGTAGCTTTTTTCATCCTTTTCTTTTGGCAAGTGAACACACTGAATTAAACTACCATCTGTTATATTAATAAATTCATAAAAGTATATTTTAGCTCCATAGAAATGAGAATCTTAGAATAAGGGACTCCTTGAGGAGAGGAAAAGCTGGCGTCTTTCACTGACACTTTCACCAAGTCAAGCCCTGCGGTTTGTTGACATTCGTGTGCTGTTGCCACCTCCTAGGATTCTGGCTTCTTCAGTACTGGGCCACCATCAGTGTTATTAACTTCAGGAGGCTCTTCTCTCCTCTATCTTCTGTCTCTTGATTCTTTCTTTAATCACCATGGACCAGCTAAATCTTAACTGTCACACTTGACAAGGTTTTATCAGTTTCAGGGCTAATATTATAAAAGGAAACACTGCCCAATAACATGGCTCAGGTTCTCATGGACTCTCCTGTACAGTTGCTTCCCTGCCGAGCCTTTGGCTTGCCTCTTGCTTGTAGCATCTTTCCTCTTTAAAATTGAAAGTACCCTAGGTGCCTAGATCAGCAAGATATGGCTTTAGTGACCAGCTTCTGGATACATGGGGCAATCTGACTCCTAGTTGCCTGCATTCTCCCCTGAGATCCTGCTAAGCTCAGATTCTCTTCAATAGATAGGATGTACAGAAACTTGTTCCTCCTCCCAGCAAATGGTTCTTTCAATATTTTCTGCCCTGGCAGCACTGAAAGGCCTCTATGAAGCCCAGAGATAGAAGGAATGTGGTGGGTATTACATGTCAGGTTGTGGCAGAAATGAAAGGGTGCTGCTTTCTGCCATGTGGCACTTTTACCCTCAGAGTCCTTTGAAGAGGAACTCAGACCCCAAACCCACCATCCTGGGCGCATAGATGGGAATGTATTCCACACTGGCTTTTGAGTTTAGCTTTCTTCTCACACCATGTTGTGGTTTAGTGGCCCACAGAGGAAAACCCTTGGGATTTTAAGGCACACTCACAAAAGAAAAGGACTGGCTGCTTGTGAACTTATTTCGGAGCCAGTATGTGCTGACTGCCTCCACTAACATCTGTGCTGTCACAGGGCCCTATGGACTTGAAGAAGCCAGGGTGGCAAGAGCAACCCCAGGACATCCTTATCAACTTCTAAGCCCCTTTAGTATGTGTCAGGTGCTCCAGGAATCAGAAGCTTCTGGATACATGGGGCAATCTGACTCCTACAGAGTGGAGCATAGCTGGTACACAGGGATGCATCCCCAGGAAACTGGGCTGGGTAAAGTACACGGAGTGAGGAGAGACACTGGATTTGGAGATGAGCCAGGGAAGGGGCCAGGAATCAGGCAAGATGTGTTATGGGTCTTTCTGACCACAAAAATATTGCAGGTAGGATCCAAGGAATAAAACCTATCTAAGAGGGGAGGGCCAGCTCCCCTTCCTGCAGTTAGTTCTTCATTCTTCCCCAGGGGTCTGAGGGTCTGAGGGTCTGAGGGTCTGTGGGGTGGGTAAACTCTTAGCTGTTACATTTACATTGTTACATGTATCAACTGCAGTGAAGGTTTCCTTAATATGATGTATTTTAAGATTTAGGCCTTTTCAATAGTTTTTCACATTCCTTGCTTAAATTTTTCATTTTATTTCTTATAATACTTCTAATAGTCTTATTAGTGGTTCTTAAACTAGAAGAATATCAAAAGCACCTGTCAGACTTGTGGTAGAGCTAGGTAAACTACACAAAGCTTATGATTTAGTAGGTAAGGCCCAAGAATCTGCATTTTTTCAGGTTCCTAAGGGGCTCTGATGCTGTTGGTCTGGGGTCCACTGGTCTATAAAAAGATCAAAGACAGTACTCTCATTCATTCTAACTATTTATTGTGCACCTAATATGCCAGGTATTGTTCTGGGTACTGAGGATAACAGTGGTCATTAGAACAAAGTTCTTGCCTTCAAGATTCCCACCTCCAGGCACTAAGACATACCAAAATGTACAGTAATTAAACCAGAATAGTTATGGTACAAGAAGAGAGCAATAATACAAATTAGAAAGAGGAAAAAACCAACAACAACACCATGGCTTACATAAGAAGTGAGTATACATCAAAGAGAGTATTGCAGAATGGCTTCAGGACTAGTTGAATAATTTAGAAAGAACCTATTTCAGGGCTCCCAGTCCCACCCACGTGCATCAGCTGTGAGTATTCTTTCCTCCATACTCTGCATTTGAGTAGTCTTTAGATACTTAAAATGAAGGAGACAGATATGGCACCAAATTCATGACAAGATGCTCTGAAATTCCTAATTTCAGATAGATGTGTCTGGTGAAGATGGGGTCGTAAGCCCCCAGTTTTGGGTGACTTTTACTAATGAGAAAAATTATTAGGATTAAGCAGGTTCTTGAGGAATAACCTGGAAAGCTGCGGGCTCTACAGTGTTTCTCTTTCTTCCCTATTCCAACACTTGGAAAAACCTCTCATTCAGATGTCCTTTCAAATTGAGAAGCAGGCATGAGTCTACAATAATTGATTATTGGAGAGAAAAAAAAGTATAGCTGTTTTGATTCCAGGTGGTATAAAGTTCAAAACATAAAAAATGAAAACAAAGAACAAGAGAATATAGGTGATTGTTTTTTGATACTGGGGATTAAACCCAGGGCACTCTACCACGGAGCTTTACCACCAGCCCTTTTTACTTTTCATTTTGAGACAGGGTCTCGTGAAGTTGCTGAGGCTGGCCTTGAACTTGTGATCTTCCTGCCTCAGCCTCCCAAGTCACTGGGATTGTGCCTGGTGAGGTGATTCTATCTGAGACAGAACAAAAGGTTCATAAATTACACAATTCACAAATTAATAAGAAAAACATAATTAAACTTATAGAAATGGACAAAAAGCTAATTCGAGAAATAACAAAGGGCAGAAAACATATCTTAAAGTTTAGCCTCACTGGTAGATCAAAGAAAATGCCCATTAAACTTAACCTATTAAATGCCATTTGCAAATATCAAGTTGAAAATAAATAAAGCCTGGTGTCAACCCAAAGCTTGTGCAATGTTATTGTGGATGAGGTCAAGTGGCCTCTTATGGTTGGTAAATATTAGTAGCTTTAAAAATATTCAAAGACTTTTCTCCCTTAATAAATATAGAATAAAGAAAATTAAAAAAGTTTCCAGCAATTCATTCTAAAGAAATCATCAGAAATACACACGTTTAACCAGTTATTTACTACATCACTTAGGGACAGCATTTGACTACAGAAACCTTTAAGAGAAACCTGAGAGGCTTAAATAAGCAGAGTTTTTTCTTCTCATGGTATTAAGAAGTTTGGAGGCCAGCACTCCACGTCTGGTGCATACCATCCAAATCCAAGCTCCTTCAATTTCCCACTTTAATATTCAAAGAAAGTGGCTACCTTCCTTGTGCCAAAAAATTCCAGCTCTGGTACTCCTAGCTCTCATGTCTGTACTCCAAGTAGGATGAAGAGATAAGGGAAAAGGCTCATATTTGTCAAGTCTATTCTTTTGTATCAAAAAACCCAGCATCTTTATTAAGCAGGCTTCCACTTGCATCTCTTAACTCGCCAGAGCAGAGTAACATGGCCACCCTTAGCAGGAGCTGGTGTTTTTTTGGTTGTTGTGTGGTTTTTTTTTTGGTACCAGGGATTGAACCCAGGGACGCTTTACCCTTGAGCTACATATCCACATATCTAGCTCTTTTTGAGATAGGTCCTCACTAAGTTACTTAGGGCCTCACTGAGTTGCTGAGGCTGGTCTTGAATTTGCAATCCTCAGGCCTCAGACCCGAGTTCTAGGATTATAGGTGAGAGCTACTGCATCCAGCTGGGGAAGTATTTTTAACTAGGTGCATTATCATCTCACTCACTCAAAGTGTTCTGCTAATGAGGAAGACACAATAAGGGAAATCCATTTAATTATGAAATTTACTGTAGCTATTAATTATCAGATTTATGAAATTTGATGACCTGGAAAAATGCTCACAATGCAATGTCAACTGAAAGAGGAAACACATATAATACAATCTCAATTTTGTTTATAGAATATAATTTATATACATATATACACACATATGGCAAGTAACAAAATGTTAATATCTATAAAGTTGGCATTTCCAGTCAGGAGTATTGATGGATAGACATAGATTTTGTTTTATTAAATTTTTTTCTGTATTTTATAAATTTTCTATAATGAACTTGTAGTATAACAGGGAAAAAACGTTATTTTAAAAGACATAGGAAAAAATATTTTTTTGAAAATACCTCATATACTTCCAAAGAAGGCTAAGTCCAAAATGCTTACACTTACTCATTTTCCTCTTCATTGTCAAAAGAAAGAAGGCTGGTGTTTTTGATTTGTTTTTGTGAGTTCTTTTTAACTGAGTCCTGTTTGTTTATTTTGTCTTCATTTGTCAACTTCTTTTTTGAGCTTGCTGTTAAACCTGAATATTTTTCATCTGAGGGACGCTTGACTGGTTTTCGATACATGATTCTTCCATCAGCTGCAGGTGGTTCTTCATCTGAAGCAAAAACAAAGAATTTTTTTTCTCATTATTTTGCCACTAACAAGAGTCAAATGGTAAAAACAATTTCATACTGTATTTAAGATTTTCAATGAGTAAATTCAGTATTGTCTCTTCTATTGCCTCTAGTTATATGTCCCCCAAGACTAGCCAGCATTCACTTGCAAATGCTGCACCCCTAGTCCATCAGGTTGTATTTTTAAGTATTTTGAAAAGTGTTTAAAATACAGTATTTTCCCATAAAGCAATGTAATAGATGTTAGGAAATAATAAAAATACATTATATAGCATAGCACAATTCAGGCACTAATTATATAGACCTTCATTGACTTGTTTGTAAACCTAACCACTTTTTTTTTTTTTTTAGTGGGGCTTCTACTTAAACTCACCCCAATCCTCAAAACAACCCAATAAGTATACTTGTCTCCATTTGACTAAGGAGGAACTTGAGGCTCAGAGATGAAATAACTGGCTCAAAATGTCACATCTGGTTAAGTGCCAAAGCCAACGCTTGAACCAAGGACCAGCTCCTTCAGACTAGTCATTCTATTACATAAAATAATGCAATTTCATACTCCAGGCTTCTTAAATTTTCAGGGAAACCAAATTATTTTCAGATATACCTGTTTTTGCAGCCTTTATTTCTGCTTTAATTTTCATGACTTCTTCAGCTGTCAGGTCTCCCTTTCTTAAAACCACCACTTGGGGCTTTTCATCTTCTTTGTCACTGTGATCAGCATCTTCATCTGGAAGTTGAGGCTGGATTCTCTAGGGGAAAACAAAATACAACATGTAGGTTGCTGACCTTGAACCAAATACAAGTACCACCTCTGTGATCAAGTGTGATTATTAAACTGAGACGGATAACTAACAACTAAATGAGGTAGGAAATAAATTTTCAAGTAACTACAAAGAGCCTAACTGCACCATACCAGGGAACAGGTTTACCTGCCAGTTGACCTGGGAAGCCTGCCCAGTGGGATTCATTTCCAAATTAGAAGGACCCCAGTTTGCAGTTACTTGTGACAGGGGCCCTCTGCTTTGGGTAATTCCATTATTCCTAGTCTATTCAGAGCAGTGCTGAGCTACATCAATTCTCTTTTTGTTTGTACCTGGGATTGAACCCAGGGGCATTCAACCATTGAACTACAGCCCCAGATCTTTTTTGTATTTTATTTAAAGACAGGGTGTCATTCTAAGCCTTAGAGTTACTTAGGGCCTTGCTAAGTTGCTGTGGCTGGCTTTGAACTCGTGCTCCTCCTGCCTCAGCCTCCCCCGTCACTAGGATTACAGGTGTACACCCTGTGCCCAGCTCATCAACACTTTTTACCTCTGTCTTCTCAGATTTAGACAAAAAATAATCAAACACCATCAAAGTATAGAAAGCTGCAAGTAAGAAGTATTCTTTCTCCTACCTCTGCTCATTCCTTATCCCGTGTAACAGCTTCAGTTTCCAAGTATATACAAATATGTAGGTATATAAAACATTTGTACATATTGTACATGACTTATTTTGCCAGTTGATTGAGATTTCCAAAAACAGCCAGACACCAAAAAAGCCCCCTCTTTTTTTTACTCAAAACTATCTTTATTAATACTGAGATATATAATTACCTGATTTTATCAAATCACTGCCTTGTATTTAATTATATATGGCCATTTCATGATTTATCTGCCCAGTACCCTATAAAAAAATTTTTGGTTGTTCAGAGTTTTTCCTACTATGAGAAAAATCTTGTATACATTTTTGCTCACTTTTGGAAACTTACATGTAGACAAATTCCTGGAAGTAGAACTGTTGGGTTAAAAGATAAGCAGACCAAAAGTGTTTTCATACTATTCAAACAGCACATCATTCTACTTCTCATTGAGATTTGTTTCCCTAACAGGGCAACAAAGCCCTGCATTACTTGGCCTCAGCCTACAACCATGACTTTCTCCCATACCACTCGCTCCTGGCCTCTAGACTGCAGTCAGGTTTGAGTATTTGGAGATACACAAATGTATCTGCTCCTTTAACTCCTCTGTCTCTCAACAAATCCCATGGCCCCTGACCAACTCCTACTCAAGCAGCCTTTAAGACTTAGATCTTCGAGAAGGGCTTACCTAATCTCATCTCTTCTTTTGTGCACTGTGCATAGCTCATAGGAAGCAAGTACCACCCTGTGTTTTCAGTGCTTTGTCTGTCTCCAGTAGGCAAGCTCGTTTGAGAGGCACTGTGTTTCATCTCTATATCTAGAGGCACACAGCCTGGAAAATAGAAGGGACTCAAGACATACTTGCTGATCTACTTATGAATGACCAATAGGTAGGTAATGCTGAATAATCTGAAATCCTGACAAGTTATTCACAAGTACATTGATCCGTTTAGTGTAGGTCTTAAGTGCCCAAGTCCCATTACTCAATAAGCTCATTCTCTTTAATGGTATCTATGTTAGTTCACTGATTATTCATTAGGTGCTGCCTATTTTTCTCTAGAAGTTTCTAATAAGTGATCACAATCAAGTAGGTAAATAATAAGCATATTTAGCAAGGAAATGGAAAAGTAAAATCATTTCTGATATTCATTAGACTTAAGAATCATTAATTTTGATTCTCTTTTTTAGTTGAGTGGCTAGAAAACTGGAGAAACAGTGTAAGGAACAATGGCAGCAACCACTAAAGACTGTTGAAAGCCACTTCTGAATTAACTCTCAAGAAGGTGAATAAGATGATTTTTCTTAATTATTATTTCCCACAAAAGTAGTTTATTTTTGTTAAGTCACTAAAATGGTAATTAGATTGTCAAACTCATTAAGAATTGTTTGGTAATATTGTTACAATTAAGATTGTTACCAGCTGGGTGCTGTGGCACATGCCTGTAATTCCAGCAGCTCAAGAGGCTGAGGCAAGAGGATCTCAAGTTCAAAGCCAGCCTCAGCAATGGTGAGGTGCTAAGCAACTCAGTGAGACTCTGTCTCTAAAGTAAAAATACAAAATAGGGCTGGGGATGTGGCTCAGTGGTCGAGTTCAACCCCCAGTAGCCACCCTGCAAAAAGATTGTTACCATAGAGGTAACAATCAGAGTGATTGATCCCCAAGACCAAAAACAATAGTTACATTTCCTGTGCTCATTGTTCAATCCATGTCCCTTTTCTCAAAACTTACTCTCTGCATTACCATCATTTTTGGTCCTGGGGATCAATCATTCTCTGATTGTTACCTCTATGGTTCCTGCCCATCTTCACCAATCCTTTCATCACTTCTACATATAGACCATAATTCACCATATTCCACACCTTTACCCAAGCAGTTCCCTCCACCTCTAACTGCTCACCTATCAGTGCTCAACACTTAATCCAAATACCACTCCTCCGTGAAGCCTTGCCTAAAACAGGCAGTCATCCAACCAATATAACTGTCATTCATTAATGACAGTGCTGGGACAATAGAGGGATTAAGATACTAAGAGTTTGATTTAGTGAAGGAGATAAAGAAAGGCGCAAGTTGTTGCAATACAAAAATGAGTGTTATAGACGAGATGGATAAAGTGACAAGTAGAAAAAAGGAAGAGTAACTGGGGAGTTTTGAAGGGCTTCAGAGAGGTGATGGGCTGTGCCCACAGAGATAAGGCAGGGCAAGAATGCGTTAAAAAGAAAATAACACTTTAGAAATCCATCTCCTTGTCCTTTCAGAGCCTGGCATAGTGCTGAGTTTAGCACATACTCAATGTATTGAATAATTTCATGTAAATCAATTTTATCTATTCTATTAAACTCTAAGTGACCTCAGTGCAACTACTAGAGACACAATGCTATATAAATTTGTTTTTCCACGCATCCTCTAAGCATAATGGTCTGTTACTATTGAAAGAGGGCAGGTTTGATGGGAACTAGCTATACAGCAGAAGCTTAAGAGGGATCAGCGGTTGATTCCTATTGACATCCCGTCCCATTGTATTTAAGGTTTTGTTTACTTTGTTTTTAAGAATATGCTTAGTTTACTATAACAACAAAACAAATAGATTCAGGGCGTTTCTCAAAATACGTTCCAGACCCGAGTCTTAGGATATCAGGTCATTTGACCAAGGGCCTGTCGGAAAACAGGATGATGCTATCACTCAACCTGCGCACAGGTTCTGCAATAAGCAGGCGAGAAGAGACAGGAAAGGACAAGGACCAGGAGCTTCACCTACGTCAGGTCATTTTCAAGAAAGCAGCCGCGCTGTAAAAAAGACAGAGCTCCCTAGACGCAAGAGGATGTATTGTTGGAGCAAGTCCTGCCTATTGGGGTGAGGAGTAACCCTCCTGCAGGCGCCGGAAGTGGTGGACCCGGAGCGTTTCCGAGGTGACGCGACTGCAGGGCTCACCTTGGTCTCTACGGTGGGCCCTTCCCTGTACCCGACTCGCTCCTTAAAGCGGGACAGGAACGCGGGCTCGGCGGGCCTCACGTACGACACCTGGTTCCGCTTGCTCATGGTCGATCTGGGTGAAACCCGTTCCCGGCCCCCCTCGCAGCGGCCAGAGATGACGGAGCTCGCCGGTGACGTCAAAGGCCACGCCCCAACGGAGAATGGGCAGGGCGGTGTGCGTGCTGACGTAAGCGCCGGCCGAAGCGCCAAATTCAAACTCTCGCCATCTTAGGCGGGCGGGACTGCTGCGCGGCGGGAGGTGGGGCAGTCTGCTGCGCAGGTCCGGGTTCCGGTACTGAGGGCGCTATGGCACCGGGCTGCAAAAGTAAGTCGGGAGCTGCGGCTTCGTGACCCAGTTACCGCCCGCGATGTAGACGTCGCGAGGCCGCCCATAGGGTTCCCCGGGGTGAAGGGCAGGAAAGGTCCTGTGGAATCTGTGGTGCACAGACAGCGTGCTGGCACACCACTCTCACGCGGTTCCTTCTGCATATTGGCGCGTGCTGGGAGCTGGCATAGTTCTGGGTGCTCGGAACAGCAGTGGGGAACCGGAGCCCTAAGGCTAGAACTGGCGTCCAACCCGTCGGTTCTTCCCTTTCCTTTCGATCCTGCTGTTTCCTTGCCGGCCTCCTCCGTGTCCGCCGGGGACTTGCCTGAGGGTCGGCCCTTGTTCTCTCTACCTTCTGTACATTTCTGACTTTCTCAAAAGGAAGGATTTATTTATGTCCCAAATACGTCTTTCTCTTGCATGGCCTCTCCTCAGATAAGGGAATTTTGAAGCATAGATTGCAGCAATATCTTTGCAGTAGTCCCCCTTTGCCCTATCAATGCCTGAAAACAGGACTGTACCATAGTGCACAGTCTTATATATACTATTTTTTTCCTATACATATCTATGATAATTTGTGAATTAGGCACAGTAAGAGATTAACAATTAGAACAGTTAACAATAGACTGAAATAATAGTTATGTGAAATGTGGTCTTTTAAAAAATATCTTACTGTATTCACCCTTCCTCTTGTAATGTGAGATGGTACAATCCATACCTGGTGAGATGAATGATCTATGCAATGTGAAAGAATTAGGTTACAAAGCTTACTTGCACACAAGCACAGTGATACCACTAGATGATCTAATGATAACTGAGGTGTCTACTCAGTGACAGATGGGAGGGTAGCATATGCAGTGTGAATATGTGCTGGCTGGGCGTAGTGGGATGGCATGGGATTTGATCCTGCTACTCGGAACAGCAGGCATTTCTTGCTGCTTTCAAGATTTTTTCCTTGTCTTAGACTCTCAGAATATTTACTATAACGTGTCTATCTGTACACCTCTTTGGTTTTATCTTATTTGAAATCATTGAAACTCCTGGATGTGGTAGGTTCTTTTCCTCTGAGAGCACTTTAACTCTGAGGAAGATCAATTTGTCACCCTGGAGCCAAATGTTAGTTCTCCATATTGATGCCACCTTCCGTTTAAACATCTGTCTGGTAAGGAAGAGTTGCTACAGCTGTTAAGAGAACACATAGGTGGGGAATGGAAGAGAATACAAATCATGGGAGGCATTGAGTTAAGGGCCCTGGGAATTTGCTGTTTTGATGGCTTCTCAGCAGTTTTTATCCTTTATGTTGTTTGTCCTCAGATAGTCATGGCAAGAGCATCCTGATTCTAATGATCCACCTAGTATCTGAAGCTGATGAGGTTGTTTGAGGGGAATGGTGAAGGCCCACACCAAGCTTTTCATACCTTACATGCTATGACTTAAGGTGGGAGAGCAGAGAAAAATCTTATACTATTTTTTAATGCTGTTAGGCCATGATTTACGGCTCAGGATTGCATTTGCCCTTTATTCCTGTGGTTTTCTCTGTCTCAGGGGAGTGAGAAGCAAGGAGATGGTTGTAATAACCCAAGTAAAGGATGTTGCTGGCTTGATTCTGCAGTGCTAGCAGTGGATTTTGCAAGAAGTTGTAGTATTATAGATATATTTTAAAGTTAGAGTCAGAGATTGCTGACAGAGAGAGTGAGAAAGAATGGGGTTAGGAATGACTATGGTTTTTGGCCTGAACAATGGGAAGGATGGAATTATGATTTACTGAGGTGAAGCAGAACATTTGGTGTGGCACAGAGGAATTAGGAGCTCAGGATTAGACACATTAAATTTGAGACGTTGCCCCTGGACATCCAGTTGGAGATATCAAGTAAGCAATTAGATGTTAAGTCCAGAGTTTAGGAGAGCAATCAGAGAGAATGTTTAAATTGGGAATCATCAGTGTACACCTAGCTTTTTAAACTGTGGGACTGGACAGCATCACCAACTTAATGGGTTGAGATAGAATGGGCAAGAGGATCCAGGCCTCCAGCCCAGGAGCAGCACACTGTGGATGTGAGGGATCTGAGGTGACTGAGGAGTGTCAGCAACTGAGGAACACATTACAGAATGGGAATTCCATAAAGTAATTGTAATCATCTTTAATAACTTACCTTTCTTTCTAGCTGAGTTGCGCAATGTGACAAATTCTCAGTCTAACCAGCCAAGGTAAGAAAAAACTCTTGTTGATGAGCCCCCAAAAGACCTAGCGGTTTTGTAATTCTAAAAGAAGTATTTAGCATAGTAAGAGATAATTGTTTTAAAATTTAACTTAGTCTTTAACCAACTGGAAATATGGAAAAATCATATACCTCCCCTGCCCTCTTAATTTCCAATCTAAAATATGGGATCAATTACATAATTCTCCCTTGGAATGACTATTTTACTTTTGCTAGTAAGAGGGAGTGAGGGGATGGGGTTGTGGTTCATTGGTAGAGCACTTGCCTAGCATGTGTGGGGCACTGGGTTTGATTCTCAGCACTGCATATAAATGAATGAATAAAATAAAGGTCTATCAACATCTAAAAAAATTTTTTAAAAAAAGAGGAAATGAGAGACAAGCAGTGTGTACATTCCTTTGAAATGAACTCCTTTTGAGTTTATTTCCAGTAGAGGTTTGTAAGGTGCCTTTCATGAAGTAAATCAATAAAGTGTGTGGGTCATTGAGACTCTTATAAGAGGAAAATTTAAATGGAGTATCTCTTGGACTTTGTTGGGGAAACTCATTATAAAAAATGTTAGAGGCAACATGAGACTCAGATCCTTTCACAGTTTTCTTTTCTCCAATAAACTTAATTGTTACTTTTTTTCCTTTAGTAATGAAGGTGATGCCATCAAAATTTTTGTGCGAATTCGTCCGCCAGCCGAGGGCTGTAGGTCAGTTGATGGAGAGCACAACTTGTGCTTATCTGTGCTTTCCACCACAACTCTCCGACTGCACTCCAGCCCTGAGCCCAAGACCTTCACATTTGATTATGTTGCAGACATGGACACCACTCAGGTAATGAAAATTGGAAACTTAACTTTTCATTTGAAATAAACCAGTCTTTGTTATTTGCAAGGATTTCATTAAGATAAGTTCAAACATTCCTTGAATATTTCAACTCTAATATTCCTAAATAGTTCTCTTCTTTGTTCATCAAATTTTGTAATAGGATGACACAAGCCTGTTTTTCTTTCCTTCTTCTCTCAGTGATGGAGGGTAATGGAGGTGTACTTTTCAGGGCCACTTGAGTGGTTGATAAGTACAATTAACCACCTAGTTTAAGGATGTAGAATTATTATGATGACAATAACTGTTTTTACAGTTAAGTCCAATTTAATTAAGATCTAGACAGCACTCGCCAATAGAACTTTCTGCATTAATAGAAATCTTTTATATCTGAGCTGTCCATCACAGTAATCTCTCTCTAGACACGTTACTATTTAAGTTTAATAAAAATTAAATAAAATTTTAAATTGGTGCCTTGTGTACATAAGCTACATGAGGCTGTGTTGAGCACTTGAAATGTACCTACTATGTCTGATGAACTAAATTTTATTCAATTTTAATTAATTTAGACTTAAGTAGCCACATATTGCTAATGACTACTACTATGTTGGATATCACGGGTCTTGATTATTCTCTTACACGTATGAATGTTTTTGGTGAGCTATTTAGAGTTTACATCTTTTATCTTTTCATCTAGGGCATTCTAGCCAATAGAAATATAAAAGCCACATACATAATTTTAAAATTTCTAGTAGACACATTGAAAAGTATAAAGACTCGGATAAAAATTGATTTTAGAAATATATCTTATTTGACTCAATATGTCCAAAGTATAATTTCAATGTAATCAATGTAAATTATTGAAATATTTTCCTTTTCTCCCCCCATACTCAGTCTTCACAATCTAGTGTGTGGCCAAGTGTGGTGGTGCACACATGTAATCCCTGTTATTCAGGAGGCTGAGGCAGGAGTGTTGCAAATTCGAGACCAGCCTCAGCAACTTAACGAGACCCTATCTCATGATAAAAAATTTTAAAAAGTCTGGGGAAGTAGCTCAGCTCAGTGGTTAAGTGTCCCTGGTCTCAATCCCCAGCACCTCCCCACTCCAAAAAAAAATCTAGTGTGTTTCACACTTTCAACCCATCTCAATTTGGACTAGCAATGTTTGAGGTACTCAATAGCCACATGTGGTTCATGGACAATGTAGGTTTAGGAGCTCTTGCATTGTTGATAAGACTGCATCTACTTATATGCAAAATTCGAAATAAAAAGCAGATATTATTTAATATAAACTTATAAGAAAATAACTGAAGAGAACATAGGACTGTGTGTCTTATTTTATATTAATATCAGAATAATATTTGTATGAAATATGCTGTGAAAAGTTTTACATGAAGTTTAGTTGTGTTTTTAAATTTACAAACATAACATCAGCACTTTTTAAAAATAATACAAACTCTATTTCATAGGAACAGATGAAGTCGAAGATAGTCAAATAGGCACTGAGTTAGCTCTCTCAGGTACTGGTGTTTGGCCAGGTTCTGCCCTGCCCTTGATATATGTGCATTTTAAATCTATAATTATATGGGAGGTTAATAGATTTAATTATGGTTAATATTTTATCATCTTGAGATGTTTTAGACATTTTTCTACAGTCCTGTAATCTTTATGTTACATAAGTGTTAAAAATTCTAAGCACTCAGTTTTTATTGTTATATTGTAGAATATAGTTTAGGAAAAGGTTTTCATTTTTCTGAAATGTTAACATGCTTGGTACTTATGTTTGTAGGAGTCTGTATTCTCAACTGTAACTAAAAGCATTGTGGAGTCTTGCATGAGCGGCTATAATGGTACCATCTTGGCATAGTAAGTTGTTGACTGTGTCCACATATAAGTGTACAATAGTATGTCTTTATAAGGTTTTTATTAGCTTTCTATTGTTTTAATAAATTGCTGCAAACTTGGTGGCTTAAACCTACACAAATTTATTAGCCTATGTTTTTGTAAGTCAAAAGTTCATCATGAGCCAGGCACAGTGGTGTGTACGTATAATTCCACAAACTCTGCGAGGTTCAAGCAGGAGGATTGCAAGTTTGAGGCCAGCCTCAGCAACTTAGTGAAACCCTGTCTCAAAGTTAGGGCTGGGATATAAGGCAGTGGCACTTGTCTCTGGGTTCAATTCCCAGTACCAAAAGAAATAAAGAATGAAAGAAAGGTTCAACATAGGTCTAACTGGGGTAAAAATCAAGGTGTTGACAAGGCCATGTTCCTTCCCAGGAAGCCGTACTAAAAAATCTGTTTCCTTTCTTTTCCTAGTTTCTAGAGGCCACTCAGATTACTTGGCTTACAGGCCCCTTTATTTTCAAAGCCAACAATGTGCATTTCCTTAATTCATTCATTCTTTCTTTCTTTCTTTCTTTCTTTCTTTCTTTCTTTCTTTCTTTCTTTCTTTCTTTTTTTTTTGTGGTGCCAGGGATTGAACCCAGGGTTTAATTCTTCTTTCTTAATCACATCTCCCCTTTTTTTCGTTAGTCTCTAGTTTTTTTATTATTTTTCAGTTTTCCCAACTCATGAACTATAGCTCATTTTGAGATTTTTCAGTGCATTTCACAGCAAAAATGAAAAAGAATCATTAAAATGGTTGTACACAAACCATTTCTTTTTCTTATAATTTACAGTTTGTTGTGAAAAAAATTGTTTTTGTTATTTTCATCCTACTAATCCCCCAATAGAACACAATTAACCAGAGCATGAAGCTTACACTTCTTATGGTGATGCCATAGACACAGCCAGTTACCAGGGCTGATGATCAACAGGCATGCGGTAGCACACTGACGGGAGAACCACATCAGCAGAAACAGTAAGGCACCACTTGGGGAAAATCAAGGTAGCTTGCAGTAGCAGGTGCTGAGCACCGTAGGCAGGTACTCAATGAATACTTGAATAAATGATGAAAACCATAATTAGACCTATTCTTTTAATTGCCAGCAATTCTTCAACCTCAATAAAATACTGACTTAAAAAAAGATTTGTACCTGAATACATTTTCCTGATATCTTTTTTTCCTGATATCTTTTTATTTCATACTTTCCTCAGCGTTTCAGTTTCCTTGAAAAGAAAATAAAACTATACCTTATATGTGCTCAGACACATATACATATATAACTGAGTTACTGACAAATATGAATAGTCATTTGTTTTAATTTTTGAATGAATAGAGGTAAGATAAGCAAGCTATCCAGAGACACAGTACATAATACTGAATATTAACCTATAATTGAAAAAAAGGTAAGGGAAAAAGTAACAGTTTTGTTTTTCAATATTTGCTATTTTCCTTAAAGCCGTAGTTCTTGAAAGGCCAAAATCTCATCATATTGACATGAACACATTTTAAAAATTGTGTAATATTTAATAAATTAAATATAATAATGTCATATCACAGTAATAAATCGTGTAATATTTGATAAAACTAGGTATTGAAAAATGTTCTGAACCTGGGCGTGGTGACGCACGCCTGTAACCCCAGCACTTGGGAGGCTGAGGCAGGAGGATCATGAGTTCAAAGCCAGCCTCAGCAACTTAGCGAGGCCCTAAGCAACTCAGTGAGACCCTGTCTCTAAAATACAACATAGGGCTGGGGATGTGGCTCAGTGGTGGAGTGTCCCTGAGTTCAATCCCCAGTACCAAAAAAAAAAAAAGAAAGAAAAAAGAAAAATGTTCTGAATGTTTTCAAGTATAGTAAAATGCTCAGAAGAAAAAATTCTCCATGTTTATAATTCTAATCAATTTGTAAATATACATTTTAAAAGCATGCCAACAGAGGTGGATAATGGCTAAGTTCCTCAGATACAGGCAACACAGTCTTTTTGAAGAAAAAGAACGCCTTGTTACTATAACCTGGTGATTTTTTTTTTTTTTTAAACACTGATTTCAGGCACAATGGCTGAATTCACTTCTGGGTCGTGTTCTTCCTCCTCTTGGTTGGTTCATAAGAGTAGTGAATACTTCAGTTATGGATAGAAAGCAAAACACAAACTCTAAAAAAGAGGCTTCACTTTTCACTACAAAGCAGTCAAAGTCACTGAGTTCTCATTGTCATGTGCATCCACTTCCCCTGTGCAAAAATAGGTATTCAAACAGCTGTAAGGACCAGGAACTGGATAAAAGATTAATCATCTAATAATTCAGGTACAAGGTTTTAAGATTGTATTGCTCACATCACATGAACAGGTTGGTGAGAGGTCTGCTTTGTTTCTTTAGCCCTTTGGTCTTGCTGAGTATGATAGTGCCAGAGTAGGTACATTCGTGTTTAGTTTCTGTCTGCAGTCAGGCGGTAGGTCACTCAGTGCAATGAATCCAGCTGGGGAGGATTTGGGGTAAACAGAGAAAAACTTCATTTGGACAACTTTTAAGCGAGCATGCATCACTCAGCTGCTTGTGCTGTTGGAATTACTTTCTAAAGGGGTTTGTGATATACCCAGCCATCTCCCTCTTCAATAAAATATTTGGTTTTCCAGTGTGTGCCTGTTTGAGTATGGTGCCTTTCTTCTGTCCTCTGTTGTTCTACCAGTGTCCGTTTATGCTCTGACCTTATCAATTTCAGACTCCCTCAAAGAGTCTGTCACATTTTTCCAGTGTCGCCTGGATTCAAATGGATCCTGCTTCTACAGTGGTCTACTCTTTTTTGTCATGACCAGTTTAGTCAGGTCCACACACTTTGTCTCTCCATTGCTATAAGTGAACTCAAGAACACTATTCCATTCCCCTTGCACTCTGCGTACCACAGTGTTGTGATGTTGTGCTTTCCTTCAGCTGTAACCCAGTGCAGTTTACCACCATAGAATGACTTAGTATGAAAGGTAATGCAGGTTTTGCACAGTTGACCCTGACTTTGCCACCAAATTCCACCCAAGGAACAGTCAAAATTGACCAGGCATATGCGCAAGAGAGAGAAAAAGTATACTCTTCTCCATGCTCCAGTAGACTGAGGATACCTTCTCTACCCATTGTCACACCTATGGACTTGCCTAAGAATTTGCTGCTAGTCCAGACATGGGCATTTACACACATCTTCCTCTGCACATTCTGCATAAAATCCTGAGACTGGAGGATGATGAGAAACCTGCTCAGCAACAAATCTGACTGTAATAGTCTGATCCCACCTGGATGGTGGACTCCTCTGATAGAGAAGCATGAGTTGTGACTGCCTGGGTGGAAGAGCTGCTAACACCACTGGGTGCAACCTCACTCGGCATCCTTCAGGAACAGTGAAATGTTTCTCCAATGATAGGATTGTATGGTTTCTTAGCAATGGCTCCCTTGTGACCCTGGTGAAATGAGGTAAGGTAGTACTCAACAAAGCAAGTCATTCTGTCAGCTGTGGCTTTATTAGTGATGGCTATAAATAGGTCTGGATGAGACATAAAGTCTGCATACATTATTCCTAGGCTTCTCTAGGATAAATGTAGGGAGCACCACTCATCAAGTCCATGCCCAGCTTGAGCCATGACAGAGATATAGGTTAATGCTGTGTTGCTCTTCTACAGCTCCCAGGTCATCCTCTTTGTTGTCCCAGGTGTCTCCTACCTCATCATCTGCATTTCCTTCAGGTTCCCTTGCTATTAGTCCAGATTTTGCAACAGACTGCTCTTCTGGGACTGCCACAGGCTTACTGTGCTCACTTGCAAATGGATGATAAGCTCCATTTTTATAGTGGTCTGACAGAGGTACCTTTGGTTCTAACCATTCGATTGTGGTTCCTGAAGGCAGTGAACCCTTCTGATGTGATGCATGCTGCAACTGGAGAATACGGAAGCAATCATTTAAGCAGTTCATGGTTGACATGGAAGTAGCTTTGAGCATTAAGAGATCCTGGTCCAAGGAACCAGAGTAGGAAGGCATTCAATTCGTCTAAGTCTCTGTTGTCCATCAGCATGAGATATCATTTCTCTGACTTCCACAAGATGATCTGGAGATAAGTGAGCTCTTTTGCCCACTGATTGCAGTTTGGAGTGTCCAACATTAAAGAAAGAAATGACATTTTGACTTGGTCTCCTCTGGGATATAGGAGAACTACCACTAGATGCAAATGAGAAGCTCCGTGACTTCAGAGGAGAATTATTCTTTCCAATGGCTTCAGTGTGGTGTTGTGTACACATCTGAAGTCTGCTAACCCAATGTTGTCACTCTTTAGCATCTGTGGCTCTCTGTCTGCACTGCTCCCCAGTGGCAGCATTATCGGTGAAAATGTGAGAGTCTTCATCACTGGATGATATAGCGCCTGCAAGCTGCAAAGTACCTCTGGGTTTTTTATTTCTAGACTGTTTATTCACAAAGTATTCCAATAGCCTCGCTGCATTGTTTTAAACAAAACAAACCATATTGCCACCCAGTGACAAGGTTGGAGTACTTCATTAAATAGCCATATACGTTTTCCATGTGATCCCTATACTGCCAGCCTTTTGCACTGCCACCACTGTGGTGGCTGCTGCTGCTGCTGCTACTGATTCCACCTGCACAGCTACTGTTGCTGCTGTTCTTGTTTGGTGTCACCACGGTGGCCCGGCCATCCAGCTTTCCTTCATTCTCGGAGACTCGTTGACACTGGTTCACCCCTGCATCTTACCTCCAAAGTTCATTTGCCCCTCTCAGGAGGGAGAGAACAACTCTGTAGAGGAGTTTTGTAGGTGCTTTAAAAAAAAAAAAAAAAGCTACATGTAATCCCAGTTGCTAAATCAGATGGCATCTAGAATGGGAACCATCAATGATCTAGGAAAGCAAAGTTAAAACTTTTAAGAGGGCAAGAGAACTCTGGAGGCAGATATTCTTCAGAAACATATTTCCCTCCTGGCAAAAGCAAGAAGGAGCATGAAGGAGGTCGGATCTGGGGGCCAAAAGGACTGGGCAAAGGACAGAGGACCACAGAAAAGGGTCCGATGGCCCAACTTCTGGGCTGTGCAGGGCTGACCCATCGCACTCCCTCCTCTTGAGCTCTGGCCAACCCTCAGCTGGAGAATCCTGTCCAACCTGCTTCATGGTTCCCGCTGCAGACACCAGACAGAACAGAGGCCGTCGTGAGAAGCACCGGAGGAGGGTGGCCTCTCCTCGGTCCAGAGGCAAGCAGTTCGGGAGCGATTTTGTCCAACACGCCTGGCCCTGGTCCTCAACTGAGTTTCTAGGGGCAGGGGACTCACTCACCCTCTCTCCAGCTCAAACATGAATACGAAGGCGGCAGCCATGGCCCCACCCACTGCTCCACAGCGGGTCACCCACTCTCCTCCCTTTAACCATAAGTTCTTGGATTTTTAAGAACTTATCTGGTTAAATTATCCCCACCTCATAATCAGGGTAGTCAGAGTAAGCTCTGCCTTTTGGAGAAAATAGTATCCATATGTTACATTTGAAATTCTTCTGTAAGATTTGTCTTCTTTGTTTCTTTCATATGGACATACGTATGTTTTTAGTATACTTTGGGTTATAATCCTGCATTATTTGCTCACATCGTTCAGCTTTAACCACTGGGAGCTCTTGGAGGTTGGTTTCTGTCTCTTTGCCATATTCCACCTTTGTGTACTTTGAATAGTTCCTTATTCTGTGATATTACAAGATGCTCTGGGCTCATCTTTTATTACTCCAGCCCTCACTCAGCCATTGTGCCATTGTGAGTCTTGGGGTTTTTTTTTTCTTTTTTTTTTTTTTTTGAGACTAATTTAGAAACCAAGATCCGCTTGGTACATGTGTCTGTTGCTATTGAAGACTGACTGGTTCTAGGCCTTCTCAGTAGACAGATCTAAGTAACAGATGTATATATGCTAAATTATGTATAATTGTTTCTATGCCTATCTATTTGTGTGCATGTGTGTGTAAAGGGAAGCATTATTTCATGCTGTTGGCTGATCCTAATCCATAACCACTATTTAACTTTCCTTACTGACAGTGAGACACCTGACTTCTGCTGTTTACCATTCATTTACTAACTTGTGCAACCTAGAGTACAGGTAAATTAGTTTCAGATTTGTTTGCCTATGTCCCTGGGAGATGAATATTTACAATTCCTTTTTTTATCTTTTTTAAGCCTTATGATTTCTAGTCAAAATCCATTTTCTAAACTTTTTTAGGTCAACTCCTTCCCACATACTCACTTCTTTTTGTTTGTTTGTTTGTTTTTTGGTACCGGGGATTGAACCCAGGGGCACTCAGCCACTGAGTCACATCCCCAGCCCTATTTTGTATTTTATTTAGAGACAGGGTCTCACTGAGTTGCTTAGGGCCTCGCTAAGTTGCTGAGGCTGGCTTTGAACTCGCAATTCTCCTGCCTCAGCCTCCCAAGCGCTGGGATTACAGGCGTGCGCCACCGCGCCCGGCTCCACCTACTCACTTCTGTGCAGTTGTCTCATAATTGTTAGATGCATTCCATTCTGGAGTCTTCAATATCCTGGTTGATAAGTTTTGTTTGTTTACATACTTTAAAGTTCAACCTTTGTGCTTTGTGGTTGTATTGGTTTTGACAGAGGCATGGCATTAGGTATTTACTGCCAGCACCACAGAGTTCCTTTGCCTTCAAAATTCCCCATGTGTCCTCTTTGTAGTCAGCCACTCCCCCTCCTCTCAACTTATGTCATCAAGGGTATACTTATATATTTTCCATTCCTGTAGTTTGCCTTTTCCAGAGTGTCATGAGCTTGCAAAATCATACAATATCTAACCCTTTCAATCTGACTTCTTAATCTTAGCAAAATGCACTGAGAGATTGTCTGTGTTGTCTGCATTAATCATTCATCCTTGTTTTGCTGCATAGTATTTTTGTGTATGTGTGGATGCACCAGTCTGTTTATGCATTCATCCTTTAAAGGACATCTCGCTCCTTTCCGTTTTTTAGTGATTGTGAATAAAACTGCCACAAACAGTTGAATTTGGTTTTTGTATGAACGTAAGTTTTCAATTCACTTGGGTGAATACTTAGGAATGCCATTTCTGGATCGTATGGTAAGTCTATGATTAACTTTATAAAATACTGCCAAACTATATTTCAAAGTGGCTGTAGCATTTTACATCTGCTCAATCATGTATATATTTGAAGTTAGTGATGATCCTGTTTTTCTAAATGTTGGCAGCCTGCAAACGTTGTAGTGGGTTTGATATTGGGATGCTAGCTTACGTTCAGAAGGCATCATGATAGTGTAATTATTTTTTTTTCCTTTAGCAATAGACTTTCTAAATCTATGTAGAACTAGAAGGTTTTAATAGAACGTAGTGATTTTTATATTCATTTTGAGCAGCTGTTAGGTGCCAGGGAGGAGGGGGGTTTGTTTTGATTTTGTTCTGCCTATGTATCCTGGTTCTTCTATAACTGGCAAGAAATACAAGAAAATAAAGAATATGTTAAGAAGTTAAAAGTCTACCTCTCAGTGGCCTTGTCCTGTGCCTTTTTCTTTCCTTGTGTGGACACCGCCCTGCTCCCGTCAGACTCTGGCCTGCCATCTTCTTGAGACCAAACACCATGCCTTCAATTAAGTTGCAGAGTTCTGATGGGGAGATATTTGAAGTTGATGTAGAAATTGCCAGTCTGTGACAATCAAGACCATGTTGGAAGATTTGGGAATGGATGATGACCCAGTTCCCATACCAAATGTTAATGCAGCAATATTAAAAAAGGTCATTCAGTGGTGCACACATCACAAGGATGATCCTCCTCCTCCTGAGGACGATGACAACAAAGAAAAGCGAACAGATGATATCCCAAGAATTGGAACCAAGAATTCCTGAAAGTTGACCAAGGAACACCCTTTGAACTTATTCTGGCTGCAGATGACTTAGACATCAAAGGTTTGCTTGATGTTACATGCAAGACTGTTGCCAATATGATCAAGGGGAAAACTCCTGAGGAGATTCACAAAAGCTTCAATATCAAAAGTGACTTTACTGAAGAGGAGGAAGCCCAGGTACGCAAAGAGAACCAGTGGTGTGAAGAGAAGTGAAATGTTGTACCTGACACTGTAACACTGTAAGGATTGTTCCAAACACAAGTTGCACTGCTCTGTTTATAATTGTTAATATTAGACAAACAGTAGACAAATGCAGCAGCAAATCAATTGTATTAGCATAATATTGTCCTTATTGCATGTGTAGTTTGAGTACAGACTCCAAACCTATGGCTGAATTTCTTCTAGTATGAGAGAAAGTTTCTTTTTTCTTTACTCTGAATAAAACTAAATTGTGGTTCTCTGTAGAAAGTGGCATTTTGAGCTTTCCCTCCTTTTGTAAAGCAATTTCTGCCTCGTTTATTGTCACTATTAACTTTAGTGAGCTTTTAAAAGTTGGCATAGTAAATAAAACAACTTGCAAAAAGTTTTCTGAAATAGGAAAAAAAAAAGCCTACCACTCATTTTGCACATATATTACACTGTGAAAACTTGCCTTTGTTTTTCATGTTATTTTTTTTATATAGTCAGAGGTAAAAGTTCTCTTTTGAGCCATGAGGCTGAAAACTATTTTCTGATGTTTCTTCCTCAGAAATTAAAGATTTTTTTTCCATACAGTATTTGGAGTATTGAAGTTCAAAATGAATTTGAAATAGCCACAATTACCAGAGATTATGTATCTTCACAACTCTTAAACTCCTGTAAGGCATACTACTAATAATATTTAATTCATGATGTACTCATTAATAACAATGAAAATTACTTTGGGTAGTTATGGGTAGAAATAAAAAGCACTTAGAAATGAGTGATTTATTTATTGGATGATCTCACTTTCTGGTTTGCCTGGGATAGTGCCAATTCTAGAGTAAATGTTAATAATGGGCCCCTCACTGTTTGGACTATAGATTGCAGGGTTACCCTAGTCGTACAGGACTCAATATCCATTTCTCATTCTGAATTACAAAGAACTTTACCCCCTACTTCTAAAATTAGAAGGTAACAATTAGACCATACTTTTTTCTGGTTGGGGGGGCGGCGTTTGCCAAAAGAAAATTCAATATTTTATTTATTATTTATTCTTTATTTGCAGTACTGAGAATTAAACCCAGAGGCACTATCACTAAGCTATGTCTCCAGCCCCTTTCTTTTTCTTTGTCATCTTTTCTTTTTTCTTCTATTTCTATTTCTTTTTCTTTTGCAGTTCTTGGGATTGGACTCAGGGTTGTTCTACCACTGAGCTACATCCCCAGCCCTTTTTATATTTTATTTTTGAGACAGGGTCTTGCTAATTTGCTCAGGTGGGTCTCAAACTTGCAATCCTCCTGTCTCAGCTTCCCAAGTAGCTGAGATTACAGGTGTAATTACTGCTGTGCCTGGCAGAATTGTGTATTTTTGCTGTGAATCTGAGCTAAAGTTATTTGACACCATGACTGACATTTATTTTTAGCATACAAGTTTTTTATTTTTCGTTTTTTGTTACTCTTGTTTCTGTTAAGTGGAATAACAAAGGAGATAGGATACTGTGCACAAAATAAAACCTATATTACATAACAGTTTTAAAAATTGCCATAGTTTTAAACAAAGATGTTTAATCTTCTTAAGACAAAGCATTTAGGAAAGGAACTGCTGCACTGTTTAGAATAGCAAAAAATTGAAAATGGTCCAGTTGATTTTGGTTAAATAAATTATGCTATAAGATTTCATATCCATTAATACTATGTTGCTATTAAAAACAGTGGGTCAGATATCTATTTATTGACTTAGATATCTGAGATAAAATTAAGGGCAAAGCAGATTGCAGAGCAGTATGAATAACATCTCACTTTTTGCAAATGAAAATTCTGAAGGTTACGTTTATATAATCTAGAAGTATTTAACAGATAATTGATACTGGTTAGTCCTTAGTAGTGGAATAGGAAGGAAGAAAAGTAGATCATTCATGTTTACCTAATATAATTTAGAAATAGAATAACTTTTTGTGGTGGAACTTTATATGCCAGTAGTCCCATTGAAATTAGAAGGATAGTCTTCTAAATTTTTTGTGTTAAAGTAATACATAAAACCTTTTTTACAGTGGGCAGACGGGCTCAGGGAAGACATTTACCATGATGGGTAAGTAAATTCAAGACTAATATATGCTCTCGTAAAGTATGCTTTCAGTGATGACAAGCTGTAATACATTTTGAGGGAGGGCATAATTTCTATATGTAATGTTGATCTCATAAAATTAGGGACGTTCTCTAGGCCAGATGGTGAGTTCCTGACTAGTAGAGTCCATGGCTTAATGATGGTCATAGTTAAGTCCCCTAGCTCGGCGCCTAGCACAGACTAGGTGCTGGGTAAACAGTGTTTCAGTAGGGCTTAACGCTGTCTTGTGTATTTCTGTATCACCAAGATCAAGATTCCTAGTTTGGAACTACTCTGGCCCATGCCTCTGAAGTAATGCTACTCTCCATGCCTCTGAAGTCCTGCTACTCTCATCATTAAATTTGCTTGTTTTTGAGGTTCCAAAAATGAAATACTACTATTTGTATTCTTTTGTTTGTTTTTTTCCTCATTGTTTCTATTGCTGTGTGTAGTAGGAGTTTATTTCCATTACTATATATTATAGTACTACAACCTTTTCATTCACTGTTGTTGGACATTTGGATTTGGTCCCAATTTGGGACCATATAATGCTTCTCTGAGTATTTTTTCTTGTATTAGCCTAGTTTTTTAAAAAATATTTTTAGTTGTAAATGGACACAATACTTCTATTTTGTTTTTTTAGTTTTTATATGGTGCCAGGGATTGAACCTAGTACCTCACATGTACTAGACAAGTGCTCTACCCCTGAGCTACAACCCCAGTTGTATTAGCCTTTTTTGTTTTTCTTTTTTGGAACCGGGGATTGAACTCAGGGGCACTTGACCACTGAACCACATCCCCAGCCCTATTTTGTATTTTATTTAGAGACAGGGTCTCACTGAGTTACTTAGGGCCTCAGCCTCCCAAATCGCTGGGATTACAGGTGAGTCGCTGGGATTACAGTCATGCGCCACCGCGGCCCGCTTGTATTAGCCTTTTGAGGTCATTTTATCGGATGTCTATCAGGGAGTAGAATTGCGGGATCATAAGTTATGTGTATGTTTTGCTTTAGTAGATACTGCCAAACAGTTTTTAAAGTGATCTTTCTAGTAGTATACGGAAGTTGCAGTTGCTCCACATTCTTTTAAACACTTGATACTGTTCATAAAATTTTAGATTTTTCTCTAGATTTTTCACATTTTATTTTGCTTACTTAAGTTTTTTTTATTGTTGTGGTTATTGTTGTTTTCCTGTACTAATGCTTTTTATTTTTATGCGGTCAGATTTCAGGATGTTTTTATTTTTCCTGCTGTTTTTATTTCAATGGCTTCTGAATTGTGAGTTGTAAAGAAGGTCTTCCCCTCTCTGAGGTTATAACAACAAATACTAAAATGCTTACAATGCGGTGGGCTCTCTTCAAGGCACCATTGTCCTATGAATACAAGGCCATATCCAGGTTCTTGTGGAGCTTATATTCATTCCAGGGTGGGGGTGGGGCATGTGTACAGTTAAAAGCAAATAAATAATTATTCCAGAGGTTATCAGTGCCATGAAGAGAAAAAAGCAGCGGTGGGGGGTAGAGAAGAACATGGGGTGCTGTTTTAGGTGGATGGTCAGGAATAGCTTCTCAGGTCACAATTGAAGTGAGAATGGGCACTGAGACTCCAGAGAAGAAACTTACAGGCAGAGGCAGAGCAATGGCATAGGCCCTGAGTTGGGTGCGTAGGTGAGAGCGTGAGGAGCAGCAGCCACAGTGGAGTTCTCCAGGACAAGGGGCTTGAAGGAAGGGACATTGGAGTGGTAGCCTACAGCCCATCCACATAGGCCTTTGAGAGGACTTCAGATTTTGTTGTGAGATGAGAAGTCATTGGAAGATTTTTTTAAAAAACAGGAATTACATACTCTGATGTGTAATTAGAAGAATTACTCAGGCATCAATGGAATAAAGAGGAAGAGGGGTTCAAGTGGAAGCAGGATTAGTAACTATTGCCTTGTAGGCAAGTGATGATAAAGGTGCCCAAGGATATGTTGACTTTCTAACTGTTGTTCAAGAAGATGGTGTAAGATTGTCTGCTCTAGTATTATTCTTTTTGCTCACTTAATTCCATTTTCTATCTTTGTTATGCTTTATTTTTCTTTCCACATTTTTTTATTGGTGCATTATAGTACAGAACGATAGGATGTCATGCATTTCTTAAAGTACAATTTACAAGGACCATTTAAATATTCCAGGTGTAAATAAGGCCTTGCACAAGACAAGATTTTTTAATTGTTCTCTGTACCCTTCCTATGCATACCTAGATTCTGTTAGTTCCTTTGGTCTCTAGGGCACACTTAACTAATTTTGTAGTACCTTTTAGATCTTTCCTTGCTATTTATTTTTTCTGGTAAATATTGCTATAGCTTTCTGCAGGAAAAACAGCTGTTTTTCCTCTGCTTTCACACCACAACAATCAACACATAAGACTGGTGACTTCAAAGGTTTAAGAATTTCTCCCTACCAACGAGTAAGCAATCAGGCAGCAGACACCAGCTGAGTGTCCTCTAATCCAATTCATTTCTGACACTATCTACTGGAGGATAATATCAGATCCCATAGGTTTAGGGCTCAGTCCCCAAGACTACCTGCCTGCTCCAGTTTGCGGATTATGTTCCTGACCAACAAATTATAAACTGGAGTTCCCATAACCCCCTCCTCTGATTTGATTAATTTCCTAGAATAACTCACAGGACTCAGGGAAACATCTTTAATCAGCTTACAATTAAGGATACTTTTTTCTGTTTAATTAAAAACAGGGTTTTTTTTTATTTTTTAGTTGTCAACAGACCTTTATTTTACTTATTTATGTGCGGTGCTGAGGATCAAACCCAGTGCCTCACACATTCTAGGCAAGTGCTCTACCACTGAGCCACAACCCCAGCCCTAGAATTGTTATTAAAGATACATGCAAAACACTAATATAATACACTAATAGTGGGGATGTATATGTTTCTCTTTATATAAAGACACTCAAAAACAACAACAAAAAAAATGTGTTTTAAAGTTATGGAGCTGGGGTTATAGCCAGGCTCAGCAACTTTGGGGCCCTAAGCAACTTAGCATGACTCTATCTCTAAATAAAATACAAAAAAGCGCCGGGGATGTGGCCCAGTGGTTGAATTCTGCCCTTGAGTTCAATCCCCAGTACCAAAACAAAACAAAACAAAACAAACAACTCTTCTTAGGCATCCACTCATTTCTCCTCCTTCCTAAGGAAGTAGAGGTAAGACTCTTCACATTTATCTCTCTGATAGAAATCTTGTAAGATATTGTTACTTTGTCTCTATTACTAGCTTAGCTTTTACTGCCCAATTTAAATAATAGTAGCTACTCCTAATTTTCAGTACTTAGTAGGTTTAAAGCACTGCTCCAAGTGCTTTACTTTTATACTCTCAGTTGATTCTAACAGCTCCATGTGATAGATATTACCATTATTATCTCCATTTTATAGTTGAGAACACTCAAGTTTCAGAGAGACTAATGAGTCTATGCTTACAATATGGGGGACGGTCCTAGAATAATAGATCATTCTGTGAAATCAGATGTCACATGCAATAAATAAATTAGAATTAGTTGGTATGTTTTTCATATTTTAAAAATTCTTTTTTAGGTATAGATGACAGTGTATTTTCAAAAAAAATTTTTTTAGTTGTAGATGGACACGATACCTTTATTTATTTTTGTGGTACTGAGGATTGAACCCGGTGCCTCCCACGTGCTAGGCAAGTGCCCTACCACTGATCCACAACCCAAGCCAGTAGAGTGTATTTTGACATATTGTACATACATGGAGTATAACTTCCCATTCTTGTGGTTGTATAAGATTTAGTTGGTATTTCTGATTTTGGCACACAGCAGTTGGAAAAATTTCAAGCTTAGTGCCTAGATGGATTTTTGTGTTTGTTTAGCAAACAACAGCGACATTTGAAAATCAGATGGTGACTGCTGTGAGCCTTCAGTTCCACTGATTGGTAGATTCTAGCACCCTATCTTTCACAGGCTTAAATGTAATGTTTGGAGCAGAGGCAGGAGATTGATTATACAGTGTATCATCATATTCTTATGTAAATTGCCTTTCAGTGTTCCCATCTTGAAGGACTCTTGTAATAGAATGAAATTTAGGCCTTCTGTTTATTTTACTTTTTTTGTTTTTAGGACCATCTGAATCTGATAATTTTTCTCATAACCTGAGAGGAGTAATTCCACGAAGTTTTGAATATTTATTTTCCTTAATTGATCGAGAAAAAGAGAAGGTAAAACTTACCTTAAAATAAAATGGTTCAGTGAAATATCTAGTTTTGAGTATTAGGTGCTAATAATTAGCTCATGATACATGGAGGAACATGGATGGTACTCAGTTCTATAATGTGGATCAGCAAGTGTATTAAAAAAAGCTTTCTAAACAAAATCAGTGATTCTGGGGATTTTGTTTTCAATTTAATTGAGTTTTTAGTTTGTAAAAGAGAGAAAGTATTTTTAAAAAATCCCAACTGAGGAAAACATGCATTCACTAATATACTAAGCCCAGTGTCTACCTGTACCTGGGTGTACCCTAGATCCTAGATCCTCCTGACGTCCCCTAGTGATGGGTCCATCCTTGCCTCCTTTGCAGCACCTGCTTCCACCTCACCATGATCTCCTTGCTCCATGTGTGATATGGCTCTTATCATCTGGGGATGAGATCTTCTCTGTCTTGCTGGCTCCTAGGTTGGGCCATTATTATGATTGTGCTTCCTCTTTGGCTTAGCAAATTTCAGTCTTAAGAACCTTTAGTATTATATATTCCATTACTTGTATACCAAGGAAACTGATTTTGATATCAGTTTATCATTTACTCCTTTTCAGAAACTATCCCTAAGCTTGGTGGAATGATGCATACCTGTAATCCCAGTGACTCTGGAGGTTGAGGCAGGAGGATCACAAGTGTGAGGCCAGTCTCAGCAACTTAGCAAGACCCTGTCTCAAAATTGAAAAAAAATGGATAGGGCAGGAGATGTGGCTCAGTGGTGGAATACTCCTGGGTTCAGTCCATAGTACCATCAAAAACAGAAAAAGAAAGAAAAAGAGAAAAGAAACAATCCCTAACATTTTGGTTAGACACATAAATTGCATGCCAATAAAATAATTGAGTTTAGCAACAAGCATTTCTGTGGTTTAAAAATTCAGTCTTTTAAAGAACATAATACTTGTTTTAAATAAAACTTTATGAGAAAGTCCAATATAGAAGACAGACATAAATGAAATTGCTCATATAACCTCCCTAAGCTGGCTCTGAGATGCCTCTGGACACCTCTGGGGTTCCTGGGATCATACTATGATACTGCTTTAAAACATTATGCCGGGCGTGGTGGCACACGCCTGTAATCCCAGCACTTGGGAGGCTAAGGCAGGAGGATCTTGAGTTCAAAGCCAGCCTCAGCAACTTAGCAAGGCCCTAAGCAACTCAGTGAGACCCTATCTCTAAATAAAATACAAAACAGGGCTGGGGATGTGACTCAGTGGTCCAGTGCCCCTGGCTTCAATCCTCAGTACCAAAAAATAAAAATAAAACATTATGATGTATTGAAACTTGTTATCTAGATTTTTTTCCACTGACTTTTCAGTGTCTTTATTAAAGGTTAATAGTGTAGGAAATTTACACCTTGTCAAACAACTGCAAGATTAATGCCGGTGAAAACTCAGAGACACATGCAGATAGTGGATCTAAGTGAGGCTTTTCTTTCACAGGCTGGGGCTGGAAAAAGTTTCCTTTGTAAATGTTCCTTTATTGAGATCTACAATGAGCAGATTTATGACCTGCTGGACTCGGCGTCAGCTGGACTGCACTTACGGGAGCACATCAAGAAGGGAGTGTTTGTTGTTGGTGCAGTGGAACAGGTGGTAACTTCTGCCGCCGAAGCCTATCAGGTACCCTCCCATGGTATTTACTTGAAGCTTAGTCAATAACATGCTGGGAAAGCACCCCAATCTCAAAGAAGTAAGAATGAGGTGCCAAAAATATTTCATGAAGGCATGATGCAAAATGCTCATGAAAAGAAAAAAGAATATGGCAGTATTTAGCTAAAACAGAACTTTGAGCCATTTGATTTAGCATTATTTTGACACAATTTTTTCTAATCAAGTATTCTTGAAAAAAACCCTGCAGTGACAACTTACTGGCATCCCTGTTTCTTAAGTTATTCTTCCTGGGAGCTGCCCGTTTAAGCTCGTGGGAATGCTGGCCTTTAAGCAGCTGGCTCTTCACTTCTTACTTTCCACTTTTGCTTGCAAGTTGGGTGTCAAAAGCCAACTTCTGAGCATTTGGATCAGGACAAACCAGCAATGCAAATTTATAAAAATCTTATATTTTACAGATTTTAAGTAATTTTTATACTGTAATATTTAATGCATATAAAATATTGCCATGTGCATGTACTTATTAAGTTTAATTTTAAAGCAAACTTGCAGGACAATTTAATACTCATATAGCACCAATATTATCCAGTTTACTTGTGTATTTCTCCCTGTCCCATGATTGCTCTTCCAAATACTGTTGAATATTATTATCATTTGCTTCTGCTTTTAAACCCCAAATGTATGTATGTATTAATATGTTGGTTTTGCTTCCTTTTGAGTTTTAAAAAAATGCTATGTGTTCAACCTCCTATGAATTTTTAACTCAACATGGTTTAAGAAATGCATGTATGTTGCATTGCATTTATTTTCACTAATGTATATTACTAGTTTGTTCTTCCATCTTCAACAAGTCTCCTGATTCAAACTTTTTTAAACTGAGATTAGCCAGTCAGAGATCAGTTTTACATGTGACTCAGTATGGATATAGATACATGCTCAAGAAATTGTGTTGGGTTTTTGATTGAATTACAATGCAGTTGTAGACCAGCTTGGAGTAATTGGTACCTTTATAATATTGTCCATAATCAACTTTATTTCTTCATTTATTTAGATCCTTTATGTCTTGTGATATTAATTTTAATAACTTTCACCATAAAAGCCATGTATTCTTTATTAACTTTGTTATAGTATACCTACAGTTTTTGTTGCCCTTCTAATCTCTTTTCAAAATTACATGTTCTATTTGATGCATATAGAAAAGCAGTTGATTTTTATAGAATGCTTTTTAATTTGCCATCTTGCTAACTATTATAAAATCAGAAATGTGTGTTAAATTCTTTCAGATGCTTTTTCTGCTACTGGCACGATCATGTGCTTTCTTTCTCCTTTAACATGTTAACATAATAAAGTACTAGATTCAATTTTTCAACTTTTTTTAACATTTTTTTTCATCAATTGAAAGATTGAGATCAATCTCTAATTTCTCTTTCTGTAGGTGATTATATGCATATTGAACTTAGATTTTCTGCCCTGAAGGGTAGGCACCCATATTCTTATTTTAAAAATATAAAGGCTGAGACTTGAAAAGGTTTAACTGACTCCAGACCACACTACAGTAGAGCCAGACTTGAACTCATCGTGTTCATCTGACTCTGAAGTCTACAGTTTGAACTTTCATGTATTCCTGCTTGCCACAGGGGATAGAAAGGGAAAACAGATACTTAATAGGCAAAAAAAAGAAAAAAGAAAAGGCTGGACAACTTTTTGGGTTTAAAAGTAATTCAGAATCCCACCCCCCATTTGGTTCAACATTCTTATTATCTAGGTGAAGAAACAGGTGCAGAGAGATTTTGTGATTTATATTAAGATAATTCAAATAGAATAGGCAAAACCCATTCTAGAAGCTTTGCCTTTTGACTTCCTGTTTGTTCTTTTTCTGTAATATGGAGAGGGAAAGAAAATAATTTGACTATGTTCTTTGGTGGGCCAGTAATACTTCTCATCACACTTTACAGATTTCCTGTCGATTTTGGTGACTAACATATATCACTTGGATTTTGTGAAAATATAATTTCTCATAAAAAACTTGATAACGGAAAGACCATAGGTGTTCCCCACCTTTATTCTAGAGGGAAAATATCTTTTGTGCAAATGTTATGAAAGTAAATAACTATAAATTAGTATTTTTCTTGTTAAATCAGTGGTTCTCAAGTACTTATTTTAAGTTTGTCTTATGTTGCCTGCCATGGCTGCTGCTTATACATATTCCTCTTACCTAGGTGTTGTCTGGAGGGTGGAGGAACAGACGCGTGGCATCGACATCAATGAACAGAGAATCTTCTAGGTCTCATGCAGTCTTTACAATCACAATAGAGTCAATGGAGAAAAGCAATGAGACTGTGAATATACGAACCTCCCTACTCAACCTGGTGGATTTAGCAGGATCTGAAAGGCAAAAGGATACCCATGCAGAAGGGATGAGGTTGAAAGTAAGAATGAAATTATGGTCTTCAACTGACATGTGAATTCTTTTTTTTTTTTTTTAATATTTTTTTTTAGTTGCAGATGGACACAATACCTTTATTTTATTTATTTATTTATTTTATGTAGTGCTGAAGATTGAACCTAGTGCCTCACATATGCTAGGCAAGTACTCTACCACTGAGCAGCAACCCCAGCCCATGTGGATTCTTACTAGAAGTCAGTACTACACTAAGTATTGTGAGGATTGCAAAGAAGTAAGAAATTGCCCCTATCTAAAAGGAGCAGAATTTTGTTAGATAGGGAAAGTGAATGGGATAGGGCAAGTGACGAGAACGTTTTAATTCTTGCTAGAGAAGATAATGGTATAAGAGGTATTGTGTGCATGTACAAATACATAACAAGAAATCCCATCATTATGTGTATAATGCACCAGTGAAAAATATGGAAAATATATCTGGAAAGAGAGAATTTAAAAAAGGAGGTATTGCTTTGCCACCATTCTAAAGTTGAAGTGTATGTCACAGGGAACAGAGAAAGAAGGGTGTGGGATGAACTGCTTGGGGAAATGTAAAAAAAAAAGTAGTTCTTAAGTTGTCATCTCAAATAGGGACAGGATTTGGGTAAGGAGGGAGGACCTGGGAATAATGCCCAGCTGGGTGGCATCTCAAGGCTTATAGTGTACATGCAAAATGAGAATGGCATTTGGCATTTTGACACGGGTCAATGGAGGGATGGGTTAGAGAGGCAAGCAGGCCAGATCACTGAGGATAGGAGTGCCAGGCCAAATTTGTGCTCGACTCTCCAAACACTTGGAAATACTTAAAAGTTTTGAACAAATGAGTGATTTCATGAAGAAAGCCTATTTTATAGAAAACTTGGATCTTCTGACTTACCACAGCCAGGATAAAGAGGGGAGAGCCTAAAGAGAAAGGAGACCAGTTATGTTGTTTAATATTTCAGGTATATAGGGTTGAGGACCTAGGCCTAGGCTAAGATGCTACCAGTCATGCCAGAGGTTCTATGTGATATGTATTGTCAACATGTATATAAGAATTGTAATGTGATCATCACTAAAATGTGTGTGAATTCTGTAGTTTAGGATATATTTGAGTTGGGGGAGAGGTGTCAGAAATGGCAGAGGAGATTTTTTGCATTAAAAGTGAGGCTTGAGCCTCCTGAGCTCTCAGGCAGTTTCTGGCGACCTAAGGCTCATGTTTCTATTGATAGATGATGCATAATAAAACAACATGTTTACACAGATGCTGCTTATAGTGGGTTACATCCCAGTACATCCCCTGTAAGTTGAAAACATCTTAAGTTTAAAACGTACTGCATATATCTACCTACTGAACATCCTGTTTCCACAGTAGAGTACTTGGTAGTGTATTGGTTGTTCCTCGTCATGATCTTGGGGCCGACTGAAGGGTGTGACTTGCTGCTGGCGCCCACCATCCTGAGAATGTTGTCTAACCTGCAAAAAGATCAAAAATTGAAAGCTTAAATGCAGTTTCTACTGAACGTGTATTGCTTTTACACTATTTTAATGCTGCAGCACACATCAAATAGAAAACTGTGAGGGGATAATTGAGCATATTAGTTTTTTAGCTCAAAAGTTGTTATTAAAAGTTGTTATTAGGGACTGGGGCTGTAGCTCAGCTGGTAGAGTGCTTGCCTCGCACATGCAAGTCACTGGGTTCAATCCTCAGCACCACATAAAAAAATAAATAAATAAAGATATTGTATCCACCTACAACTAAAATCTATTTTTTTAAATTGTTATTAATAGTCCCCAACCTGCCTTTTCATCCAAAATTATCACCCTACTAGATTTATTTTAATTTAGAAAATCACTTACATATAAATTTTTCTTATTTTTCCTCAACATTTTAGGAAGCAGGTAACATAAACCGATCTTTGAGCTGCCTAGGCCAAGTGATTACTGCACTTGTTGATGTGGGTAATGGAAAACAGAGACATGTGTGCTACCGAGACTCCAAACTTACCTTCTTACTGCGGGTAACGTAGATCACTGGGTGCCTGGACTCTTTTGGTTGCGCTCACTATGGTTGATAGTGGGACATTTCTCAATGTTGATGGAAAGAGTGTGCCTTTTATTTTTATTTATTTATTTATTTTGCTTAAAAAGATCTTGTGATTTCTCTCATAAAAACATGTACTTTTTATATCATTGAACAGGATTCTCTTGGTGGTAATGCCAAAACAGCCATAATTGTAAATGTTCATCCTGGATCCAGGTGTTTTGGGGAAACCCTATCAACTCTTAATTTTGCTCAAAGAGCAAAACTGATTAAAAACAAGGTAAAATATCTCAATGTATTTAAGTAAATTAGAAAAAGACTTAAGTTTGAAGTATTTTTGTGATTGCTCTAATATTAGTGTTAACTTTTATCTATTTCTCTGTGAAAGCTTATCTTAACTATATGCAAAATTTCTATTTTCTCATTTTCTTTTCCCCCTTTTTTTTTTGTGTGTGTGTGTTTGCGGGGGTGGTGCTGGGGATTGAATTCAGAGCCTCACACCTACTAGGCAAGCATCTTACTACTGAGCTATATACCCCCAGCTCTTCCACTTTATTTTCTGTAGCCTTATATACATGTCATTCAGGACATATGCTAGATCTTAGGGTTGTTAATTTTTTGCTAGTTTTTTCTTTAGGCAAAGTTTTTCCTTCGTAATAGGATTGACTCAATTTATTTGCCTAAGCAATGATGGCAGAGCTGGTTATATACATGTATGTATGTCATAGGTGAAAGTATGCTGTGAAAGAAATTTCTAACAATGATAAACTTGGTCTTTCAAGCTGTCTTTTTTTAAGGGAGCCTCCATTTTATTTTATATACAAGAAGCTTCTTTGATGTTGGTGTCACACCTGGGGTCAGAAATCTTTTCTTATTAAGAGTCAGGTAGTCACTATTTGATGCTTTTGGACCGCATGGACTCTGTTCCAACTGCTCCTTTTTGCCTTTGTAGTGAGAAAGCAGCCATAGACAGTGTGTAAGCAAATGGGAGCAGCTGAGCTCCAGTTCAGCTTCATCTACAGAAGACAGTGGACTTTGCCAGCCCCTTTTGAGACCGTTAAAAGACCAAGGAGTCCCCCACTTATATTTGGAGAAGTTGAAGACCTCTTTGGTTTCAGACAAAAGAAATGTGCTATAAATTGGTAGACTAATTTTCTTTCTCCTTCGGGGGGGAACTTTTCATGCTAACCCCCCAAGAAAATTTTCTGATCACCTGATCATGGTTAGTCTGAACCCCTTCCCCCAGGTAGAGCAGAAGAATATAGATCTAGTCTGTTGTTATATTTCTTTGGATTCTGACTCCCTACTAATATGAGTATTAGCAGTATGAGGAGGAAATATGATTAGAGCTTCCTGGCCCTATCTCTTGGGACTTCTAGAAGTCTGGAGAAAATAGAACTGCAGTGATAATTGAAATTATGGTGTCACTGATGTGATGGTGATGTCAGAAGTGCCTCATAATGAGACTGGCCATAAGAGTCAGGTGCAACTGGAAATGGCTTCTTAACACACAAAACAACAAAACCAGGAGCTTTATATTAGTCCCTATTGATGGTAAGTCCCTGACCTAGCCTACCAGTGGAAAGTGCTAGGGTGGGTGTTTAAGAATGAGCTATTTAAATCTTTCCAACTGGGTGGGCTGGTCCTACATCAAGAGCAGAAGGAAGTTTCCTTCCCACTCCAGTACGCTTTGATTCTGGTGGCCTTCTGATCATTCTTTTTTTTTTTATTTTTAATTTCTATAGTTGTATATGGACAGAATACCTTTATTTTATTTGTTTATTTATTTATTTATTTATTTATTTTTATTTCTTTGGTACTGGGGATTGAACCCAGGGGCACTCCACCACTGAGTTACATCCCCAGCCCTATTTTGTATTTTATTTAGAGACAGGGTCTCACCGAGTTGCTTAGGTCCTCGCTAAGTTGCTGAGGCTGGCTTTGAACTCACAATCCTCCTGCCTCAGCCTCCCAAGTGCTGGGATTACAGGCGTGCGCCACTGTACCCGGCACCTTCTAATCATTCTTGAAATGGAAACACAGTTTTTGTTTGTTTGTTTGTTTTAGTTGTCAATGAATCTTTTATTTATTTATATGTGCCTCACACATGCTAGGCAAGTGCCCCTCCACTAAGCCACAACCCCAGCCCCAAAGCAAAGTTTGATTTGATGTTTATTACTCCATACCAAACAAATGTAAACACAGGGCTATACAACTCAAAGAGTGATCTCTTCATTCTTGAACAGGCAGTGGTAAATGAAGACACTCAAGGAAATGTGAGCCAGCTCCAAGCTGAAGTGAAGAGGCTCAAAGAACAACTGGCCCAGCTTACTTCCGGGCAGACACTTCCAGAAAGCCTTCTGACCAGAGGTAGGATGAACATGGCAGGACCATCCTGGGAAAGATGTGTGTGAATATTAGTTCAAGATAGGCCTAGTTGCTGCTAGATAGGCCTCTCAGAAGTTCCCACGACTATCTTTCTCTGTTCATTTAGCCCTTTCAATTTTTATCACCTCTATAGGAGCATGGGACCTTGTAATCAGATACAGGAGCCAAAGACACTGAATTCTGAGAGATGTGCGAAGAAGGAATTAAAATAATTTTGAATAACTCATCCTTAATAATCGCTAAAAGGAGACTTTCATTTAGATAATTTCCAATAATCTGTCATAGCATATATAATCTACATATGTTTATTAAATTCAATAGGAGACGCTTTTCTCAAAGATTAGTTCGTAGAAATTGAATTCATTTGAAATCCATAAAACAAGAGGGCAAATTAAATCTCAGTAGGCACAGCACCCTGGTACTCCCCCCCAATTTTTTTTTTTTTTTTTTTTAACCAGGGATTGAACTCAGGGACACTCGACCACTGAGCCACATCCCCAGCCCTATTTTGTATTTTATTTAGAGACAGGGTCTCACTGAGTTGCTTAGGGCCTCGCTAAGTTGTTGAGGTTGGCTTTGAACTCGCGATCCTCCTCACTCAGCCTCCCAAGTCGCTTGACTCCCCCCAAATTTTTTAGATTCATTTCTACTTCTACATATCATATGTAATCTGTATATTTTGGCTAAATAAAGAAAAACTCATTCTTCAAAGAACAGCTAACACAGTGAGTAGTTTAATTTGAAATTCGTGATTCAGTGACAACAGTCTGGTTCTTCTAGATTAGTTGAGAGCATTCAGTCAAAGACTGTTAAGCTCATCTTTTGGTTCCAAAAATTTGAGCAACTTTTTCTTTATTTTCCTTTTATCAATTGCAGATGAAGAGAAAACTGATTACATGAAGTATTTCCAGGAGGCAATGCTATTCTTCAAGAAATCTGAACAGGAAAAGAAAGTAAGAAACTGAATTAAGATAAAAGGGATTTAAGATAATTTCAGGTTTTCACTTCCTTATTGAGTGAAATAAATAAATAATACCAGATTAATAAAGAAAGTATAAGAAGGCTGTGAAAATCTAGTTTTGCCTTTAGGATTAAATGTAAATTTAGTATTCATTTCTGGGTTTATGGAAATTTAGGAAGGCTGAATTCTTTTTTGTGTTTAACTAAACATTGAATTTCTTTAAGTCTCTGGTAGAAAAAATTACCCAATTAGAAGACCTCACCCTCAAAAAGGAAAAATTTATTCAATCGAATAAAATGATTGTGAAATTCCGAGAGGATCAGATCATGCGCCTGGAGAAGCTCCAGAAGGAATCCCGGGGAAGTTTTCTGCCTGAGGAGCAGTGTCGCTTGCTCTCAGAGTTAAGGGATGAGATCCAGACTCTGCGAGAACAAGTGAGTATGTGGCATGTGTAGTATTTTTACTACTTACTTTTATAAAGGAAGTTCAAAGCAAATATGAGTTTGTCACCAAATACTTGCTCTTTAATACAATGGAAATTGTTTTAAATGAATGACTTGCATAATTCCTTTCCCTCCCTTTCCCAAAATAGTTATGTCCAAAGGGAAAGGGGAAGACTTTATAGTGATGTTGTTCCATAGCACTCAACGCTAGCAGGCCGAGCAGATTTTCACCCTGTGGCCATTGTGGTTATACTCCAGTCAGTGGTCTCTTTAGGGTTGAGTCTTTTGAAGTTTAGTTGTTTTTCCCCTCTCCCTTAGGAGGCAGCAAAGGCATCTGGTTTAAAAACCACCATAATCTATTATCAGCTCTTTGTGGAGCTTTCCAGAGGTTCTGTTTTTTTGTAATATTGAGTATGGGACCCAGGGCCTTAGGTGAGCTATAACCCAGCCCTTTTCATTTTTTATCTTGAGTCAGGGACTCACTAAGTTGCCCAGACTGGATTCAAACTTATGATCCTCCTGCGTTAGCCTCCTGAGTTGCTGGAATTACAGGGCTGTTCCACTGCACCTGGCCACTTTCCAGAGTTTTCAATGCATGTTTAAATTCATGGGTAGTTTTACTTTCATTTCTTTCACATTCTTTTCTACCCTTTGCCACATTGTGTACTCCGTGTGTATCTCCCTAGGGGCATGGGTGAGAGTTTTAGGGAACGTAGCATGAACAGAGGGTAGGTCGTGCATATTTCAGTGTGGTCACAAATGCTAAGTTGCTTTCCACGATAGTTGCATTAGAATACAATCAGTATTGCAGTGTTACTAAATTTTCTAATGGCTTTTTAGAGACACTAATTTAGTAAGAAAATGTTTAGATAAATATTGTGTGTGATTCCTCTGTGTGACAGATAGAGCACCACCCTGGAGTTGCAAAATATGCTATGGAAAATCATTCCCTCAGGGAAGAGAATAGAAGACTGAGATTATTAGAGCCTGTGAAAAGAACCCAAGAAATGGATGCCCAGACCATTGCAAAACTAGAGAGAGCTTTCTCTGAAATATCTGGCATAGAGAAAAATAACAAAGGTAAGAAATTATAGTTGTAAAAAGGGGCTGTTTTTTGTTTTTGTTTGGCACTGAAGGTGGAACCCTGGTGTGCTCTACCACTGAGCTACATCTCCAGTCCTTTCCTATTTTGAAACAGGGCCTCACTAAGTTGCTGAGAGCCTCTCTAGGTTGCTGAGACTGGTCTCAACCTTGGGCTCCTCCTGCCTTGGCCTCTTGAGTTGCTGGGATTACAGGTGTACACCACCATGCCCAGGTTTAAGAGGCTGTTTTGAAGAACATTTGGAGTGCCTTACAGTTAGCATCTTCATTTTTAGCCTCCAGACCCGATATGCTAATTTCTTATTTACATACCTTTTTTTAATGTTACAGAAAGGAATTTACTAAACTTTTTTCCCTCAAAGATCATAATAATTTACATAGATTAATAGACTTAGCAAAGAAACACTCATTGTATTTATCTTGTTTTATTGATGAAGGAAAAGAATTTGGATATCACTAAATTTTTATTAAATAGAATTTTCCTGTTTAAAGTATTTAAAATTGGCCGGGCGTGGTGGCCCACGCCTGTAATCCAAGTGACTTGGGAGGCTGAGTCAGGAGGATCGCGAGTTCAAAGCCAGCCTCAGCAACTTAGCGAGGCCCTAAGCAACTCAGTGAGACCCTGTCTCTAAATAAAATACAAAATAGGGCTGGGGATGTGGCTCAGTGGCCGAGTGTCCCTGAGTTCAATCCCTGGTTTCAAAAAAAATAAAATAAAATAAAGTATTTAAAATTTTAACTAATCAAACTTGAATGAATAGAGTTGAAATGTTTGTCAGTCTGGCTAAGGTTTATACAGCGTAGGTGGGTGTCGCACTCATGACCTACCAAGCGGTATTTTGGTCCTGGTATTGTGGTAACAATGAATATGAGTGACACATTATTCCCAGGAGTTTTCTTGTACTCTATGAAAAGTGGTTTAGTTGGTACTAAATCTAACTTACAGGTTTGGCAGCTCTTGGTGTGTATGCCCTGGATTTGATAGTAAGGTTTATTTGTCCCTTTAGAATTGGTATTTTCATGGTCTTTTCTTTTCTTTTATTTTTTTTTTTTTGGCGGTGCTGGGGATTGAACCCAAGACCTTGTGGTTGTGAGGCAAGCACTCTACCAACTGAGCTATATCCCCAGTCCTTCATGATCTTTTATCATACTCAGTCTCCACCTTCCTTTTTTTAGGTTGAGGAAGTTCTAATCTTTTTATTCTGCATTCATATAGAAGATTGTCTCCTTGCCCTTTTTTTTTTTTTTTTTTTTTTTTTGCGGTGCTGGGGATTGAACCCAGGGCCTTGTGCTTGCAAGGCAAGCACTCTACCAACTGAGCTATATCCCCAGCCCTCTCCTTGCCTTTTAAAAAAAATATTTTTGGTTGTAGATGGACACAATACCTTTATTTTATTTATTTATATATGGTGCTGAGGATGGAACCTGATGCCTCACATATGCTAGGCAAATGCCCTACCACTGAGCCACAACCACAGCCCCCTCCTTGTTTTTCATCTTTCATTTGGTGCTGGGGATTGAACCCAGGACCTCATGAATGCTAAGTGTGCACTGCCACTGAGCTACATCCCCAGCCCCTTCTTGTTTTTAAATTCTCCTTTCCTAAGCTGCCTTCTATTCCATTATGACTTAACAGAAGAAGATTCACAGTATTTGAGTTGTGGAGAAACTTAAAATTTTAGATGCAAAGTTAAATTTTTGGTTTTCTTTCCACTAATTTGCCCTATAATGCTCTGTGTTTTGTCGACAATTTTGGCCTGAGTAGTATCTTGACTTACTACGTTTGACAGATACTAATGGTGATTTCTGAGACCACTAGTTTATAAGCAGCTACCATCCTGCAAACAACTTCTATGTAGTATTTTTCCATGCTGGAACTCAGTGAACTCTAATCAGTTTTCTAAGCAGTTTTTGAAAACTAATATTTTCTACCTGGTAGAAGATTCCATGTTCTTTCAGCTTGCTGCCTTTGCTATTCATTTTCTTTTCAAAATAAGGCATCGACCATTCAGACTGGCTGTTAGCACTAATTCCTCTAAGTTCAACTGTGTGATTCTCCATCCAGTGTTAACATGCTATATGTCAGGCATCATTAGCTCTTTTCATGGAAAAGATGTTGCCTTAGCTGTGTTTCTCCATCCTGTGGGCCTCTCTGCTGCTTGAACATACCTCCTCCTAATTCTTTTTGACACAGCCCAAATCTCCTGAAGAGACTCATATTTGAGGGCCCACCTCCCAACCCACCTATTTGTCCTCCTTATGCCTCAAAATTGGTATGTGGCCAAGAACTTTGCAAATGTGTTTTGTTATTTTTGTCTTTCAAAGACTAAGGTCATTTCTTTATTATCAGGTCAGCAAGGATTTTCTCCCAAAGCTCCAAAAGAACCATGTTCATTCACAAACACTGAGAAATTAAAAGCACAACTCCTGCAAATTCAGACAGAGCTGAAGAATTCAAAGCAAGAGTATGAAGAATTCAAAGAACTAACTCGGTAAAGTGTGACTACACCTGTGTGCTCACCTGTTATAGTGTTTGTTTGTGGTAGTGTTAATATTGACAATTTAATTGGGCATTTTAAATATTAAACTCTTATATTAATTAACTCATATTATTTTGTCTTGTTTTGACACAAAGAAAAAGGGCTTCTTGTCTTTTTGTTCTTTATATCTAATGAGCTAATGGTATGTTTTAAGCAATGTGGTGTCAATTGAACTTGCTGAGTAAATTATTTTGTAACCAAATTTAAATTATAGTTATTAATTGAGTCCATATTTTTAGAAGTTATGGGTTTGTTAGCATTCTTGATGCCCATTGTATAAAAGAAAAAAAGACAATCCACATTGATACAACAGCTAAGATTAATTCTCTCCTAAACTATAAAGAACAGTTGTTTTTAAAATGACATATCACAGCTGGGCGTGGTGACGCACACTTGTGATCCCAGCGGCTTGGGAGGCTGAGGCAGGAGAATCACGGGTTTAAAGCCAGCCTCAGCACAGGCAAGGCACTAAGCAACTCAGTGAGACCCTGTCTCTAAATAAAATACAAAATAGGGCTGGGGATGTGGCTCAGTGGCTGAGTGCCCGAGTTCAATCCCCAGTTCCAAAAAAAAAAAAAAAAAAAAAGACATATCATATTTGAGCCCTACTATTTAGTAATTGAATTCCTTAAACACTGTGAGTCACTAAGCTGTGTATTACCCAGCTGGAAAACGAAGGTAATGATCTGAGAGAGTATTTCTGATTTAAAAGGTAACTTACATAAAAGTATGTGAATATATAAACTGTAAACTGCTTTACAAATGTTTGACATTGCTTATTACCTGAAATACTGTTTTACAATATCTATTAGGAAAAGACAGCTAGAATTGGAATCAGAGCTTCAGGCTTTGCGCAAAGCAAACCTTAATCTTGAAAGCCTTTTGGATGCAACAAAAGCCTGCAAGCGTCAAGAAGTTTCTCAACTGAATAAAATTCATGCTGAAACACTTAAGGTAGGTTATCTGAAGCAGTGGTCCCATGTTAAGTTAGTGCTATCTCTTCTGTATCAATAATGGAGTGCATCTACATGGTCTATCTCCAGACGCCGGTGGCATCCCTACAAATGATTAACCTCAGGGTCACACTGACTGGTGTCTGATGTATACCTCCAGTGGTAGGGCCAGGAGCAAAGAATACAACATTTGAAATCAGATTCTTACCTGCCATTAACCTTAGGCAGGGTTTCCTAACTTCTCAGCCTCATCTTTCTTTCTTCTGAACTGAAGGTGAAGGGTTTTTAGAGTAGTAACAGGTTGTTGATAGAGAGCCTGGTACTTGGTAGATCTCAATAAATGACAGCCATTGTGGTAATGTGATGTGTGCTCAAAGTGTGCTGTAGAATAGATGTCCTGAATGCAAAGAACACTGAACAAGGAGAATATGTTCATAAAGTACTCATACAATTATCATAGGTGATACTTGGAAATAACAGGGGAGGTTCTCTAATAACCAGTTCTCATAAAAGAAAAAACGTGTGAGCATCTGAGTAAAGAGTGAGGCAGGGATTACATAAGGAAAGTGAAGGTTTGACAGTGATGCTGTTGATGGTAATGTTCATTCAACATATGTTAGAGTTCATCCCATGCCAGAAGGGTAAAGGAACTTCCTGTCGTTTTTGGTTTTGTTTGCTTTTTTAGCTTTTGGTTTGTTTGGGTAAAAGAATCTATTATATGGATGTATCAGGATTTTTTTTTTGTATCGAGAGTTCTGCTTTCTTTATGGAGTTAGAATTTTTTTTTTAAACGGTGACCTTTGAAATCTTTGCAGTAAATTAAAATACTTGAAGAATATTGTCAAATGTTTCATAATCCTTGGTGGCCTCTTAGCACAGTGGAACTGTGGGGGCAAGAGTGGCATATGATTCAGATCTTTGGTGGTGGTTTTCCTTACGTGAGTACTTTATGAATACAGTCCCATGGTTTAAAAGTACAACTTAAGGTTCAAGTTCTTTGGCAGCACCATTGCCAGTCTAGTTCCTATCTGGTCCTTCACTCCACACTCCTGGAGGTAATTTAATCCTTTTTCTTGGTTTTTATGTATAGCAAATATTCATGGATTGAGAAAATATGTAGTTGTTTTATAGTTTGTTTTGCTTTAAAAAAAAAATAGAAGTCAACTTGCATGTTTTTCGTCGATGTGCTTTAGTTAAGTCAAAGGGTGTGCCTTGTATCTTTCCACATTAACTAGTACCCAGAAGGCAGCCTCACTTTAACCCTCAGCTTCTGTGCTTTGGACAACTCATGACTCTAGTTGGTTTTCAGGGTGCACGATCCCTGGAACTGGAGAAGTGTTTGTGTGGGCAGTGAGCCAGGCCTGCTGCAGCTGCCTCTGGGGGCATCATCAGGCTCTTTTAACTTTTACAGTCTCGTGCCTGAAAATCAGGATCTTGTTAAGGTTTTATTTCTCACTTCACTTCTAGTGAGGATGAATGTCTTTTCATATTTTCCTGTCCATTTTATCCTTTCCTGTAAGAAAAAAAGCCCATTTTCTACTGGTTTATCTTTTTCATGGGATCCCTTAGAGTTTTTACATATTAATCTTTTTGGTTTTTTACATGTACTGTCAACATATGTGGCCATCATGGTGTCTTTCATCTTTGCATGGTATTTTCGTTACACAGTAGTTTTACGTTTTTGATGTAGCCAGGCTACCTTTAATTTTGTTTTTATATTGAGATGTTTGTGTTTATTTTTGAACGGGAGTTGAAAGGTTTAACTTTTTGAGTAATCCATGTTTTTCTCACTAATTTGAAATTTCTACACAAATCATTCTGTTCCTGGACTTTGTATTTTTTCCAATTTTTTGACTATAATGTGCTAAAGTACTGTTTCAATAATCATACCCTATTTATAATATAATTTTATATTGAATGTGTCTTATACATGGATTCTTTATACGAAGTTAGATATCAGTTTACCAAATTTCATTTTTTAAAACCTTATTAGAATTTTGCTTGGGACTATATTGAATTGATAGAATTATTTCTGTTAGGTCATATCTCTGCTGTTTCTTCAGGGACACTTCTTCCTTTCTTTTGAATAGATTTCATTTTTTTCCAGATACTGGAGATTGAACCCAGGTGCACTTTTTCACTTGGCTGTATTTCCAGCCCTTCTTGTTTTTTCATCTTGAGACAGGGTATCACTAAGTTGTCCAGCCTGGCCTTGAACTTGTGATCCTCCTGCATTAACCTCTGAGTAGCTGAAATGAAATTACAGGCTTTAATTTTTATCTTCTCTCTTCATAAAATTACTAAATATGCTATTTTTTCATGTGTGCTAATATTGTTTTCCATAATCCATTTTTTGCAGGTTATAACTACACCAACCAACACTTATCAACTTCGGTCTCGACCAGTACCAAAATTGAGCCCTGACATGGGGAGCTTTGGGTGTAATTCTAGCATATTAGACAATGATATATTAAATGAGCCAGTTCCACCTGAGATGAATGAACAAGCTTTTGAGGCCATTTCTGAAGAGCTTAGGACAGTGCAGGTAATGTTCTAGTTTTAGAAAAAGTAAGTAATTAGACACTCAGTTAAATAATTTTCTGTATCATTTAACTCCCTATAATTTGTAGTGTTAGTGTGGGTGTGTAAAGGACACTAGCCTACACTAGCCTAAAGGACACTAGTCTACTCTTGTTCTTTTAATTCATTTTGCAAACTTCAGAAAATCACTCTCCATTCTCCATGGACTTTGATTCCCTTGTGTAAAATGACCATAATTGCTAGCTTCAAGTTTCAAGGCTGGTTTATGTGGCACAGAGGTTTATCTGCAAAAGAAAGTTTAGACATTTGACACAGAATCTTAGTATAGATCAAATTTTAGACAGCTTTTAGTATATTTGAAAGAACTTGTAAAATTTGATTATTTCAGAATTCTGGTTTGATCATTTAAAAGAAAAAAATTTTTTTCTGTTCCATAAAACCTGGAGTGGGCCAGATCACCTTAAATCCCAGTAATTTGCTCCTTCCAAGCCATTGAGGCCTTTCAAATGAGGGGCCCCCATGCAGCTCTGAGGAAGCTTTTGAAGTCTCAAGATGGTTCTAGGTTTTAATTCTAATCACTTGTTTTCTTTGGGTTTAAATTATCAATGTTGATGGACCAAAGGAGTAACTCTGAAACATCAGAAATCATCATGATAGCTTTTGAAGTTTTCTGGCTTCAAATAGACCTTTGCTGTCTTCATTCCTAAGAGGTTTTGAGTTTGTTTCATTTTGATTTCTTGTCTCTTTAATTAGAAAGGATTGGTGATGGTTTGTGAAATCCATTAAAGGAGTTTTGACTGAAACTTTTGTATTGCAGGAACAAATGAATGCTCTTCAAGTCAAGCTAGATGAGGAAGAGCATAAAAACCTGAAGCTTCAGCAGCATGTTGACAAACTGGAGCACCATTCTACACAAATGCAGGAGGTGAGCGTGGGAGCTTGGCCTCAGTCAGTGTGTGAAACAGGTGCTCAAAGTAGGCAGGAGGTTCACAAGTTTGAGGCCAGCCTCTGCAATTTAGTGAGACCCTATCAAAATAAAAATGAATGCTCTGAGATGTCGCTCAGTAGTAATACACCCCTGCTACTGGGTTCACTCTCCAGTATCAGACACAGAAACAAACAAAACAGCCAGGCTTGGTACATCCCTATAATCCAAACTACTCGGGAGGCTGAGGCAAGAGGATTGCAAGTTCAAGACCAGCCTGGGAAACTTAGAAGATCATGTCTCAAAATAAAAATCAGAAGAGCTGGGAATGTAGCATATGTTAAAGTGATCCTGGGTTCAATCCCTAGTATGAAAATAATACAAAATAAAAATAAAAAGGTCTGTGGGTTTATCGGAGTGGTAGAGTGCTTGCCTAGCATGTGTGAGACTCTGGGTTCAATTCCAAATACTGGGGCTGGGGAGGGGGGCAAAACCAGAAACAAATTGATGATTTAGACTATGTCTTAGCACACCAGTATTCCTTTTCCAATAAATATATCTCTTTCCCAAAGCTTTTCTCATCAGAAAGAACTGATTGGACCAAACAGCAGGAAGAGCATCTCTCACAGTTGAATGTCCTTGAAAAGCTGCTTCAAGAGACTCAGACTGAGAATGATTGTAAGTTTGGAAAATAAGGAGTTTTGTGATCTGAAGGAATACTGTAACCTTGGCATCTTTTCACTCATTTAAATAAATGTTGTCCTGTGTTTTGGGGTTTGGTTGTTTTATGTTAGACAACCAGATTTGAGTTTGCATGATAGTGGTAACAATAATATGTCATAAAAGATAACTTTTATTACCTTTGACAAACTGATGACACAGATATTTGCTTAGCATCTTAATTAAATTGCTTAGAAAATGAAGTGTCTTGAATTTATGAGTGTTTTAATATTGACAAAGCATTATTTTTTAATTTTGGGATTATCATTTGATTCCCAGTTTTTTCACTTTACTTCTCCCTTTATCAAAGGTCTATGCAGTAGTTTCCAGTAAAGTTAACACAACAACAACAAAAATAGCTATTCTGGTTTTTTTTTGTTGTTGTTGTTTTAATTTAAAAAGTTACCCAGTTCATTTTTCAGTTGGAGTTTCCTTGGAAGAATTGTTTAGCCCATATTGAAAAGTTCTGCTGTATCACCAAAGGATTTTCAATAACTAAGACAAAGTGACTTGAAATTTGTTAGACCTCATGATGTTTCCTTCTTACCTTAAGAGTTTTGATGCACATTTTATAGGAGAAATCTAGAAAAGTCAAGTGACCTGCAAGTGAGGGACAGATGTTAACGCTTCTTTTTTAAGTAGAAATGTAGGAAGAACTATGCAGTAGGGAGAGAATGAAACAGAAATCTCAGGTCTCTTGGGTACCACCACTTGGTTCAATATCTATCCTTCAAATTTATTTGTGTACTTTACAAAAAGTATTTTGTGATGAAACCTGTTGAGGACTTGTTTTGTTTTTTAGTTTTAAAAAGTGAGGTGCGTGACCTGCGAGTAGTTCTTCATTCTGCTGACAAGGAGCTTTCTTCAGTAAAACTGGAGTATAGTTCATTCAAAGAGAGTCAGGAAAAAGAATTCAACCAGCTTTCTGAAAGACATGTGCACGTGCAGCTTCAGCTGGACAACGTCAGGTAGAGTTGTCGGGTGATGGTTTCAAGATGCCAGGTTGGCTGTAACTCAAGAGGACTTGAAGTGCAGGTGTTATAAACCCAATTCAAACTGCTTCAGCAAAGTAGTAATTTTTAGGGATTTGTTGTGGGTGCACTATCTCTTCTTATACCTGGCACTTGTTCTCACCTCTGAATCACTGAGTCTAATCTTGGCTTTATTACAAACTTGTTTTGTGTAATTGTTTCTTAAGTTACTCTACTAATCTCATTGGATCTTAATTTCCTTTATATTTACTTATCGTGGTGGATCTACATAAAAAATGTAAAGAATACTCAATATTTAGCTAGGTTCTTAAATTTACCTTTTTAAATATACTGAATACAATTTATTCTTTCTCATTGTCTCTGGTTTAACATTGAATAATTCACTAATTGGACTGCTTATTCTCTCTTGTGGCACTCAGAGGCTTCAGAATGAAACAGCACACCAGTGCTATTGTTTCTTGAATTATTTTGCTTACTTCATGTATACTATTTACACCACAAACACCTAGATCTTTATATGTGTGTGTTCATTAGTCGAGGCTTGTGTAAGTTGGCAGTGGTCGGTTGATGGAATAAATTTAAGTGCAGATAATCTGACTCATGGAAATATTGAATGTTTATATTTACCATTGCAAAAATGTTTTCCTGGTAAAGATTAGAAAATGAAAGGCTTCTTGAGAGCCAAGCCTGCCTACAAGATTCCTATGACAACCTACAAGAAGTAATGAGATTTGAAATTGACCAACTGTCGAAAAATCTCCAAAACTGCAAAAAAGAAAATGAAACTCTGAAATCTGACCTCCATGTAAGTGAAGAAGGGTGTTGGGAATTTGTGAGTGTGACCTGTGGCTGCCCCTGTGTGAAAGGCAAGGACTGCCCTGTTCTCCCACTTTTCCCCTAGACCAGCCCCAGGGCCGGCTACATGGAAGGTATGCCACATGTGTGTTGGGTACACATTGCTTGTAGCAGCGTCTACAAATCTCATGTTAAGTTTGCCTTTTAGAACCTGATGGAGCTTTTTGAGGCAGAAAAAGAACGCAACAACAAATTATCATTACAGTTTGAAGAAGATAAAGAGAACAGTTCTAAGTGAGTGCTGTCACTACTGTGTTCTTTGTCTTTTTTTGTGTGTATCTGTTTGGTTGGTTGGTTTTCATGCTAATACCCTGCAGAGTCGTTTTTTAGCTGGGAATGTGGCTCAGTGGTGGAGCACTTGCCTAGCGTGTGTAAGGCCCTGGATTTCATCCCCAGCACCACAAAAAAAGAAAAAGGAAAAAAGCTCTTTCTTTTAAAGGTTACCAAAATGAATACCAGATTCTTTTGTTAAATGGCTATATAAAGAAACTTAGCAATAACTAGCTATGGTGCTTTTAAAGAATTGAGACATGTGGTGATCAGAACTCAGAGCCTTTTGTAAGTAAATCACAGTATATATAATATCACTTCCAGACACTCCTTTTATTATTGGGAGGTGGGGGCTGATTTTTATTTCTGTTTCTACTGTCCTTTTTCTGGCTGCTCTTTTCTCTTCCTGGTCCCTTACCAGGAATGCCAGCGTCTTTCTTTTCTCTCTCTCCAGGTTCTTTTCCTTGATAGCCTTTAGTCAGTCTCTTGGCCTCAGCCAGTGGTCTTATGACCACTCTAAGGCAGATTTGTTTCTTCAGTCAGTACTTACAGAGTTCTTATTATGAGATAGAATCTCACACGTTGTATACAGTGGTAAATGTAGAGCTTACATCTAGATAGGAGACAGTTAACATTTTCTCACTCACGCAAACATTTAGTGATATCCATTAAGCCAGGCACTAATCTGGTAAATGCCACAATGTATAGAGTAAAACAGTGAACAGAACATCCCTGTGCTACTGAACTTTAGCATAGAAAAGACAGGAAATTAACAAATACTGTATGTTATGTTGAGGAGTACCAAATACTCTGAAGTAAAATAGTCATAAAACAAAAATGGGCTCTTTAATAGTCATTGAAATGGTTCAACTTTCTGACTTCCACAAGAATATAATGACAAAGCCAAGGATGTGTTTAATAAACTTCATTTGCATTACTAACAGACTCAGTTCCTGTTTCCATTGAATAAGAGTGGTCAAAAAATAATTCTTCTCTTCCAGAGAAATCTTAAAAGTTCTTGAGGCTGTACGTCAGGAGAAACAGAAAGAGATGACCAAGTGTGAGCAGCAGGTATATTTCGTGTTATTCTGATTCTAGTATCTGAAGTTTGTAAGCTCCTAAAGAAGTTTACTACAAAAATTATTTCAGCTTTAGGTATTGGAAATCAGTTAATTTTTTAGCTCTTTTCTAACTCCTAAATGACTGTAATCATAGGTCATTTTTGTCCTCAGAGAGACCACAAAATCATTGCCTTTCAACACAATTTATCACTTTCAAGTATTACTTTTAGTATAGACTCTATAATATGAAAAGCAGGTATCAGCTTGGTTGGTTGGTTTGTATTTTAATGTATGTGTGTTCCTGATTTAATTCCTGTTTTAAAGTCTTTGCTTTTCCCCATAGATGGCAAAAGTACAGAAATTAGAAGAAAGTTTGCTTGCTACTGAAAAAGTGATTGATTCTCTGGAAAAGTCTAGAGATTCTGACAAGGTAGGTAGAGTTTATAAATGCTGACTTCACATTCCCCCTTCAGGGAAGGTGGAATCTTCAATGTCCATGTTCATTTAGACCTTCTGCATCTTCCAAGGGTGCTTACAGAATGAAGTCTCCCATTTAAGTTAATTTTCCAAGTAATTTCAAGAGCAAACTGCTCTGTTCCTTTGAATAGAGCATGTGTTTGTAAAACACATTCTGCTGATATAATTGTGACTCTTTCTCATTAATTCTAAGTTCCATGATACAAATTCTCAAATTCCTTGGTGCTGACTTTAATCTAGAATGATGAAATTAAGGGCTAGGGTTGTGGTTCAGTTGTAGAGTGCTTGCCTAGCACATGTGAGGCATTGGGTTCCATCCTCAGTACCACATAAAAATAATTAAAGGTGTTGTATCCATCTACAACTAAGAAAAAATATTTAAAAAAATAATAGCATGTTTTTCCAAGTATAAAATAGGTATAAGGTGGGTGTGGTGGCATACACTTATAATTCCAGCTGCTTGTGTAGTTGTGGCAGTAGGATCCTGAGCTTGGGACTAGCTTAGGCAACAAAGAAAGACCCAAAAAACAAAAACATAAGCCTTATTAACAGGCCTAGAAACATCCTTATTTGTCTAGCTCATATTCATTCATAAAACCAAAGCAATTAATTAATGTACAATAAAGCTAGTAAAACATAAATTGATATTAATAACAATGTGATATATTTTGCTAAAATAAAATTGACCTCTTATGTTGCCATTAGGAACGATAAATGGTTTATCACTTTAAAATGATGTCCTTAACATCAATGGGTATGAAGATACTATTTCTGTCCTCATCAGGAAGTTGTAGCTGACCTCATGAACCAGATCCAGGAACTAAGAACATCAATCTGTGAGAAAACAGAAACTGTAGACACCCTGAAACAAGAACTGAAGGACATAAACGTAAGTTCAGTCACCAAGAAGATATCAAATTTGTGCTTGAGGCACACACTTCATAGACCCCTCAAAGGGTCAACAAATGTTCCACCATAAAAAAAGATTCTGTGATCAAATAAATTTGGAAATGCTAATTAAAGCTCAGTGAATTCCTGTGTTTCCTAGACTTGCAAAGCCTTTATTGTGCAGCATATACATCTTTGGGAGGCAATGCCGTTGGCAGCATTTCTCACGTTTCACTGTCCTGGAACAGTGTTCTCTGCACACCACTTGGGAATTACGGACGCAAACCAGATAAGAATAAATTGGGTGTTACCTGTGACAGTGAAGACTAAGGTGGTGCTCCTTAGTTGCTTTGAGAAAAAAAAAAAACAAAAAAAAACACTTAAATGAAGTTCACAGACTTCATGGTTTGTTTCCCCAGTGTTAGGCTTAATGTTTCCTAAAGTAACTACTTCTTCTTCTTCATGTATCTAAATTGAATGTTGAGGCTTCCTCCTCTGCTTGGGTCAAGGTGAAGCTTTCCTCCACCTTAGTGTTGTTCCAAAAGGAGCTTGCCACACTCCATGCTTTTTTCCAAAGGCTGTCTCTTGATGAAGAAGACAAAAAGCAGAAGTGTTTTCACTGATCTATGAAATTTTTCTACTTCTTTTGCCGCATACATCAATTCTTCCGTCCCTTTACTGACAAGTATTTGTTGAATTAGTTTGTATTAATCTAGTCATCACTGTGGAACTCTTACTTTAATCTGCAAATAAACAGCTAATAAAGCAAGCACATCTTGTATCATGATCTTCTTTTCTGCAGTGCAAATACAACTCTGCTTTGGTTGAAAAAGAAGAGAGCAGAGCATTGATCAAGAGGCAGGAAGTGGATATTCAGGATCTGAAAGAAACCCTTAGGCTGAGAATACTCTCTGAGGACATTGAGGTAGATGTTAACACAGCATGATTTTTTTTTTTTTGTCTTATTACTTATTGATGTATATATTTGTGCTTGGAGGTTTTTAATGAAAAAATAGAAGGTTTTTTGAAGTAACATTAAAATCAGATCCACTTTTCCCATGGGAGGTTGGGCATTTGAGAGCACTAAAATTTTTGTTTTAGGTAGTTGATCTGTTTTCATTCATTTGTGATGATACCCTGGTAACTTCTAAAACTGGCTTCCTCATGTAAGGAGTGCAGAGTAGAGACTGTCTCTACCTGGACGCAGTGGTAGCAGCAGGAGCAAAAGGCTGGTTAACAGTTTGATTTCAGGGTTTCCTCTTATGTTTTAGCTAAAGTAGGTTTTTCCTTTTGTTGTTGTAATTGTTGGTATAAATTTATCTTTTTAAAAATTAAGTGGTATTGGGCTGAGGTTGTGGCTCGGTGGTACAGCGCTTGCCTAGCATGTGTAAGGCACTGGGTTCAACCTTAACACCACAAATAAATAAATAAATACATACATATATACATACATACATACATACATACATAAATAAATAAGGGTGTTGTAGCCATTTACAACTAAAAAAAATATATTTTAGAAAAACGAAGTGGTACCAGCCAGGGATGGCAGCATATACCTGTAATCCTAGTGATTCAGGAGCAGAGGCAGAAAGATTGTGAGTTTAAGGCCAGTCTCAGAAATTTAGCAAGACACTGTCTCAGAATTTAAAAATAAATAAATAGGACTGAGGATAAAGCTTAGTGGTAAAGCACCCCATCCAGTTTTATTAGTTTCTTATATATCTTTCTAGAGATATTTTAGACTAATCCTAAATACTTTCACATAGATGGTAATCTGCTGTGTATACATCAGTCTTCATTTGCTTTAGAAATAAGGTTTTCTTGGGAAACTGTGCTATCAATGAAATAACTTCAACAAATCTTTATTGAATCTACCTGCTGTACAAGCTGTGTCCGGCCTGGCATTTGGGATTGGAGGAATGATTAAAACATTGTTAGGCCAAAGCATGCATTCCAGTTTAAGCGTATTACTATGTAATAAATGATTTGGAGCATAGGAAAGGGAGGAGGGGAGTAATTCTGCCTGGGAAATTCCAGAGAACTTTGCAAAAGAGATGGTATTTGTACAAGACTTTGCCCAGGCTCTCCTTGAACTTGCAGTCCTCCTACCTCAGCCTCCTGAGATGCTGGGGTTATAAGCCTGCATCACTGTGCCTGACTAAGTGTTTATAAAAATAGCTTTACTATACATCAGCAATAACCAGTTCTAAAACAAAATAATTTTTTAAAAAACATAATATATCAAAATCTTAGGGAGGAGATTTAGTGAGTGTCAAGGACATAAAACTTCCTGAGACTTGGATAAAGGGACCTACAGGGAGACTTAGATAGGAAGGCACATTGTTGCTTTAGAAATAGAAATTTACATATTCTTGTTCAAATCTCAATTTTTAAAAATTTGACAAGAGGATTTTAAAATTCCTTTAAGTAAATATACAAAATTTCTCAACAAAACTTGGGAAAAAAATAATGCAGAGATTTGTAAACTGGACATTATAATGCAGTGTCAGTGTTGGACTGATGGTAGATCTTTGCAACAATTTGGAACATCCATGGATAGACCACAATGAAGAGGAAGGAATTTAGTAGAGTAGTAAAAGGGATATTTCACACCAACTAAGAAAACATGGGTTGTTAATAAACATTAGGAAAAGACCCACTTGAAACGATAGGGTTAGATTCTTACCAATGCAAGTTTTGTTGTTTTTGTTTGTTTGTTTGTTTGTTTTTGTAATGTAGATGGTCAGAATGCCTTTATATTTTTATTTTTATGTGGTTGGTGCTAAGGTTCAAACCCCGTCCTCACACATGCTAGGCACGTACTCTGCCATTAAGCTACATCCCCACCCCAGTCAATGCAAGTTCTTAGATTAAACAAATAGTATTAGGAAAGTATTAGAAAATAGACATGACGAATCCTGAAGATTGTTTTCAAAAGTGACCCTTTGAAAAAATGTTGACAGTATGGTTAGAAAACAAAATGGAGTATTATACAGATTAAAGAGAAAAATAAGACTGAATGATAGATTGGGGGAAACTTCCACTGATGAGATCAGGTTAATAGCCTAGTACACAGATGAGCTCTTACAGCTCATGAGGAGGAGAGAACATCCCTGGTGGAAAGTGGACACAAGAAGGTACGTGAACACTCCCCCAAAGAAGGAATGTAGCAGGACACAAACCTCTTTAGGATCAAAGAAATGCAAAGTAAAATATGTTGTAAAATGTAAGCCTCAGGGAGGATGTGCTGAGGGGGTGGACATGTGGAGGTATTGAAGTTCAGCCCTTGGAGAGGTAATCTGGTAATATGTACCTTAAGTTTTTTGCATATACTTTGAGTTTTTACTCGTAGAAAATTACCCTAAATAAGTAAATCTAGATATGAGAATAAAGTATATGTAATTGTGAAAAATTCAAGTTAACCAAAATATTCAGTGATGGGTTAAACCGTGGTGTATCCATAAGATGAAATGGAGCCCACCCAAAGAAAACCATACAAGAAAAGAATGAGTAGATGGAAAAATGGTTGCAATATATCAAGTATTTTCTGTTAAATAGCAGATGAATACATAAAACACATGGATTTGGAAAGGAAGGATAAGCAGATTCTTTACAGTTTGGTAGTGATTACATACACTGCATTCATAGGAATTATGTATGCAACCTATAGGATTTCTGATTCTGTTACTTTCCATTATCTTACATTCTGAAATTGATGGCCTATGAAGTGTGGTGAACTACCCAGCCCCTACCCAGCTGACTTGGGGGTAGGGTGTCATTATAGCTATTTACCTTTTAGTATATGAAAAACTAAAGTTAATTGGTGAGACATCAGGTATGCTCTATACCGCGGGTGTTCCCCAGGAAAGAGTTCAGCTTTAAGATCCTGGGGATTGGGGCTGGGGTTGTGGCTCAGTGGTAGAGCACTTGCCTTGCATGTGTGAGGCACTGGGTTCGATTCTCAGCACCACATAAATAAATAAAGGCATTGTCTCCCTCTAAAAAAAAAAAAAAAAGATCTTGGGGGTTGAGAGAGAGTGCAGTTCAACTTCAACTGTGGTATCTCTATGAATTTACTGTGTCATATTTTCCTGTAGGTCTGTTCACCTAAATATTAGCTGATTAGTTTATCTTGGAATGGATTAGCATGCAAAGTTTTTTTTTTTTTTTTTTTTTTTTTTTGTAACATAAAAACTCAACCTTTAAAAAATCAGTAGTGACTTGCGGACCTTTATTGGAGTATCACAATTAAATCTTTTCTTGGTGGGGATTTTGTCCCCTAACAGAGAGATATGCTCTGTGAGGATCTGGCTCATGCCACTGAGCAGCTGAACATGCTCACAGAAGCCTCAAAAAAACATTCAGAGCTGCTGCAGTCAGCCCAGGAAGAACTGACCAGGAAGGAGGCCCTGATCCAGGAACTTCAGCACAAGGTGAGCTGCACAGTGGTGTCACTCAGCATGGTGTCGGGAGGAATCCACAGTGGAAGTTGTCAGGGCATTCCTGCCTTGGCTGATTTCTCTATACACAAAAGGTGAAGTCTGAAGGAGAGCTTAGGAGATCTGGCAGGTGCGCTATGGATTATGGATCTGGGTTTGCTCATGTGAATCGACACTGGCATGGCCATATCCCTCTGTGCCCTGGGTCCTTGACCACAACCTCTAACCTCTCTGGTGAGGCATGGATGACCTTCATCTCTTTAACTGCTGTTGTTATTGTTTTACATTTTGTATTTTTCTAAAATGAACCTTTTATTATAAAATTTAGAAAGTAAGAAACGGCAAATTGTGGGAGAAAAGGAGATTACTGGGTTATGGTAACAGCTGAGTTAGACAAACATAGCACCAGATTTCACAATTTATTACTGTGAAAAAAATGCTGTTGTTTTATTTTAGTATCTTAATTGCTTTTCAAATTATTAATCTCAACTTCTAAAATATTGTAAAAAGCATATTTCTACATACCTTGGAGTTTGGCATTTACACACACAAATACAGATAGGATAGGCATGTGTACATATATGTAGTATATATGCAGCATTCTAAGAAACATTTTTATTGTATTTTATTTTCAAGGTGTTAGGGATTGAACTGAAGGATACTCAACCACCCAGGTACATCCCCAGCCCTCTGTATTTTATTTTTTGAGACATGATCTCATTAAGTTGGCCAGGCTGAATCGAATTTGCAGTCCCCCGCCCCAGCTTCCCTGGTTGGTGGGATTACTGGTGTGCGCTACTGCACCTGACTGAAACATCTTTTTTTGTTTGTTTGTTTTGGGGGTTGAACCCAGGAGCACTTTACCACTGAGTTACATCCCCAATCCTTTTTATGTTTTATTTTGAGGAAAGGTCTCACTCAGTTGCTTAGAGCCTTGCTAAGGTGCCAAGGCTGGCCTCGAACTTGGTATCTTCCTACCTCAGCCTTCTTATTACAGGCACGCCATCACACCCAGCAAGAAATGTCTTTTTAAAATTGATAGATGTAATGTGTATTTGTGGAGTACAATGTGATTTTATACAAACACACATTATGGGATGATTAAATTAACTGATTTTTTTTGTGTGTCTTCATCATACATTGCAGTAGATCTCAAAAACTCATTTTTCTTGTGCACCTGAAACTTTGTACCCCTTTGTCAACATGTCCTACCTGTGTTGCCTCCTCTGCTCTCCAGCTTCTGGTAACCACTATGCTCTATTTCAATGAGTTTGGCTTTTTTAAATTCCACACATAATTATGTGTACTTGGCTTTCTGGTTCTGGCTTACTTTAATTAGCACAACATCTTCCCAGTACATCCATGCTGTTGTTGCAAATGACAGAATCTGCTTCTTTTGGAGGCCTAACAATATTTGGTTACATACACCACATGTTCTTACCCATTCAACTGTGGATGGACATTTAGGTCTACTCCATGACTTGGCTATTGTGAGTAAGGCCTCAGTGAACACGGGAGTGCAGTGTTCCCTTCAACATATTGTTCCAGTTCCTTGGGGTTTATACCCAGAAGTGAGACTGCTGGCCATTTGGTAGTTCTAGTTTCAGGGTTGTGTTTTTTGTTTTGTTTTGTTTTGGTTTTGGTTTTTTTTTGCAGTGCTGGGGATCTAGTTTCAGTTATTTGGGAGAAACCTCCATACCATTTTCCAAAAGGACTGTACTAATTTACATTCTCACCAACAGTGTGCACAGAGTCCCTTTTGTCCACATTCTCACCAATGCATATCTGTGTGTGTGTGTGTGTGTGTGTGTGTGTGTGTGTGTGTGTTTCAAGCCTCTCTAACAGGTAATGAGGTGATACTATGTTGTGATTTTGATTTGTAGCTCCCTGATGATTGGTGATGGGGAAACTTGTCTTCTCTAATTAGACCCTGTGCTTCATATTATTTTTAAACTTGTAACCTTTCATCTGTTCAATTTTCCCAGCTAACCCAAAAGAAAGAGGAAGTAGAACAGAAGAAGAATGAATATAACTTCAAAATGAGGCAACTAGAACATGTGATGGATTCTGCTACTGAGTATCCCCAGGTACTTCTCAAGAAAAGTGTGCAGTGCAGGAGGAAGAAACAGTTTGGTTTGTGAATGATAAAAATGTAGAACCAGGACCATAGCTTTGTCTCTCTTTTTTTTTTTAATTATCTTTAGATATACATAACAGTAGAGGGTATTTTGACATGTTATACATACATGAAGTATAATTTATTCTAATTAGGATCTCATTCTTATGGTTGAACATGATGTGGAGTTTCACTGGTCATATATTCATATGTGAACATAGGAAAGTTATGTCTGATTCATTCTACTGTCTTTCCTATTCCCACCCCTCTCCCTTCTCTTCATTCCCCTTTGTCTAATCCTATTTCCTAACCCTCCCCACCTTGTTGTGTTAGCATTGCATATTAGAGAGAACATTTGGCCTTTGTTTTGGGGGAATTGGCTTATTTCACTTAGCATGATATTCTCCAGTTCCATCTATTTACTGGCAAATGCCATAATTTCATTCTTATTTATGGCTGAGTGATATTCCGTTGTGTACATATACCACATTTCCTTTATCCATTCATCTGTTGAAGGGCACCTAGGTTGGTTCTATAGCTTAGCTACTGTGAATTGAGCTGCTGTAAACATTGATATGACTGTACCACTGTAGTGTGCTGAGTTTAAGTCCTTTGGGCATATGCTGAGGAGTGGGATAGCTTTGTATTTTTAAAGAAAGATTTTCACTAACACCCTTTGTCTGCTTTCTCCTTGATAAAAGCACCAGTCTTTGGTGTGTTTTACTTGGACATGAATTAGAATAATGAGTTAAACTGGCTTATGACATGGCATGTACTGTGTGCTCACTGCTTTATATATACTTTTATGAAATGCACATTCTGTGTGTTAGCTATATAGATTTAAAAATGAAATCCTTATAGCATCACTTAATCAGGTATTTGGATGAGATGTGATTTTATTTTAGAGTCCTAAAACACCACCATCTTTTCAAACACATTTGGCAAAACTCCTGGAAACACAAGAACAAGAGATTGAAGATGGAAGAGCCTCCAAAACGTCTTTGCAACACCTTGTAACAAAACTGAATGAAGACAGAGAAGTCAAAAATGCTGAAATCCTCAGGATGAAGGTACCTGGGTCCTTTCCACCCACCCCAGCCTCAGTAAATTTAATTTTAAAAAATAAGCAGGATCCTCAAGGCTGCTAAGGATAAACATTCAAAGGGCACAGAACTGAAGGGTAAACAGAGAAAAGTCTTCCTCCCACCTCTGATCCCTGGCTACCTAGTTTACTGTCCCAGGGTAGCCAGTGTCTTTTTTCTTGTTTGTTAGAGCTTCCTAGTGCATACATAAACCAAGTCTGTGAGCATCCTTTCCCTGCTCTGTGTGGCTTTTACACAGTGGTATCAATATCACACAATTTGTGCTGACCACACTGTCATCAGGAGAGAGCCTATATCCTTAAACTTCACCTCATAGTGCTATGCAACTCCGAGGTCTTTGCCATCTTAGAAGCATGTTATCCGTGTCTTTTTAATTTTTCTTATTTGAAGTAACATCGAGCATCTTGTGTTTTTCTTTTGTTGTAAACTCTATCCTTCACCATTTTTCTGTTATTGGACTTTTTTTCCTTATATGTGAGGGAGAGTTACTTTTGTCTGTGATGAATTTTTAAAAATTTCTTCTGTGAGTGGCAGGGGTTTGTATGATTGGGGTGGAGGTATGTGGAGGAGTGTATGGGTAGATTTGAGGGGGATGTGGATGCCCACAGAAGAGAGCACTTAGCCTGTTTGTTGCTCCGGTTGCTCTGCAGTGAGTTTTTTTTGTTTTGTTTTTTTTTTTTTTTGGAACCAGGGATTGAACTCAGGGACACACTCGGCCACTGAGCCACATCCCCAGCCCTATTTTGTATTTTATTTAGAGACAGGGTCTCACTGAGTTGCTTAGGGCCTCGCTAAGTTGCTGAGGCTGGCTTTGAACTCGCGATCCTCCTGACTCAGCCTCCCAAGTCGCTTGGATTACAGGTGTGCGCCACCACGCCCGGCTTGCAGTGAGTTTTTAAGAACCCAATTAGGTCACTTTAACCAAGTGACATATGTATGTGAAGACAGTGTCACTCTTTAATCTTATTTCTCACGGAGAGGATCCTTCCTTCCCTTTGAATTCAGGGCAGTTCATGTCTCAGGAATGGGGCTGTTACCCAGGTTGGCATGACCTTGAAACTTAGAAGAAGCTGGATCAGGTTAAGAGATCGTAGAGTCGTTGAGTAGAATTGAATTTAAAAAATACTCCTTGCAGACAAGTGTTTATTTCTTTTGGATAAAGTTGTGGTTTTTAAGTTAGGATCTGATTAAGTATTTTGAGGGATCAACTATAGCATCAGTTTTTTTCTTTGCTTTGTTTAGAATCTATTAAAAAAATATTTGAGAACATTTACCAAAGTAGAGACTTCTGTCATTTTTTTCCTCCTAAAGGAATTATGAGAATCACACTCACATAACGAAGTAACTTATGTGATATTGATAAGAAACTGTTCAGAGCACTGTGGTTATGGTCATCAGTCATAGTTCCAGGCCTCCAAGAACTTGTCACAGTCTGTGTTTTATCCAGCAATAACCCTTGCCCTGTTCCATGCATAGGAGGAGCTCCAAAAGAGGAATACCTGCCTCAGTCATGGACTTGGGGTGCAGATTAACACTTTCACGTGTTTTCTGAATAGACATGGTTTTGGTATGTTCTTAGGAACAGTTGTGTGCAATGGAAAACCTACGCCTGGAATCCCAGCAGTTAAGAGAGAAAAACTGGCTCCTGCAAAGTCAGCTGGATGATATTAAAAGACAGAAGGACAGCAGGTGAGAAAGAGCCACCAGAGCTCTGTGGGCTAGAGCTTGGCCTGCCTGGGTGTAGTTAAGTGCGTGAGGTCAAGCGGTTTCATGGCGTATGGGACGTCCCACTAGCCCAGGAGGTGCTCCCTTTGCTGATCTGAAGCAGGTCTGAAGATGTTGCTTTTTCCAGAGTGGGAAGATAAGGCATTCGTGATCTCAACTACCCTGTTAACCTTTTGCTCTGTAAAGCTGCTGAATTAGTTTAAAATGTGTGAAATATTTGAATCAAATTACTTCTATTTTAAAAAGTCGTGGTTTGGTTGTTGTTGTTTTTTATAGTAACTAAATTCAACAAGACAAAGTTCAAGAAGCCCTGCTGAAAAAGGGAGGATTCCTGCCTTGTGTCTTTGCTTTGTAATTCATGGTCCAGGAACACTCCTGGGCTGGGCCGGAACATCCTCAGAATTATACAGAGAGGGTTTGCCCTGCCATAACCATCTTTGCGTGTGTGATTTGGCCTCAGCTAAAGCTGTTCAACTGCACTTGCTACTAGCACAGCATAGTGCCATGGGGAGCCACATCCGAACCATGTCCTATCTCTGGCACTTAAAAGTTTTGTAATTTCGAACACATTTTTTAACCTTATTGTGTAAGTTTCCTTAACAAGAAAGTGAGGAAAGTTATAACTTCTTCCCAAGATGTTTATTTATATATATATGTGTGTGTGTGTGTGTGTGTATTTTTAGTTGTAGATGCACACAATACCTTTACTTTATTTACTTATTTTTATGTGGTGCTGGGGATCGAACCCAGTGCCTTACACATGCTAGGCGAGCACTCTACCACTGAGCCACAACCCCAGCCCCCCAAAATGTTTTAAAGATTGAAAATAACATGTACAGGATTGGGATTGTGATTCAGTGTTAGAGCTCTTGCCAAGCATGCCTGAGGCTCTGGATCCCATCTCCAGCACCAAAACAACATAGAACTTATGAAAAGTGCCAGTTATAGTGCTTGAGTAACCGTGTCACTCAATAAAAGGGAGTGATTAAGTATACAAAGTAGAATTATGGTCCAACCGATTGTTCATTTTCTCCTTGAAGGACTAAAGAAGACAGGGGCCTATAAATTTATGTGGGAAGTTGAATTGAACTGTAGTTGGGGGTGGACAGTCTCTGGGACAGAGGACCTTACTGAATTCAGCCTCCCAGATCTGTCCATCCTATCTGTGCTGTTTCCAGAAAATCTTTGACAGAAGTTTGCCAGCTCCCCCGCTATCCCATCTAAACAGGAGATTTGAGGGTGGTGATGGTGGTATGCTAACAATCTTTTCTTAAATGGTTATTTGCTAGTTTTAATAAGCACCAGAGATCAGATTTTGTAGGGCTGGATTTAAGTCAGAAATCTCCTTTTTTGATAAGCAACTTCCTCACCTTCTAGTTAACTTCTAGGTCCACAGTTTGCTCACCTACTTTCCATAGGCTCCACCCCCACATCCATTTCTATCAAAAGTTGTAGGAACATAGAACATCCCCAGATTATTTCTTTAACCATAATTTTAAATGCTTCATTTCATAGTCTCATGACCCTTGTATGAGGAGCCACACCAAACCTCTGAAAACCCAGAAAAGGGCTGAACTACAGTCCAGGGACCAAGTCCAGCCCACAGCCTGTTTTGCAAATAGTTTTATGGGGACATAGTCCCCTCCTTTCATTTCAATATTGTTCTGGCTGCTTCTGCACTGCTGTAGGCAGATGAGTAGCTGGGACAGAGATGATATGGCTACCAAAGCCTGGAATGCATTCTATCTAGTTCTTGACAGAAGTTTGCCTTTGCCAGGCTCAGTGATGTACGCCTGTAATCCTAGCAATTCAAAGGCTGAGGCAGGAGGATTGCAAGTTCACTGCTAGCCTGGGCAACTTAGGGAGACCTTGTCTCAAAATAAAAAAAAAAACAAAAAGGGCTGAGGATGTAGCTCAATGGTAGAGCACCCCTGGGTTCAATCCCTAGCACTGCCAAAAAAAGAAAAAGTTTGCCTGTCCTGGAATTAGTACACAGAAACACCTCCCCCTATGATGCAGAGTTCTTCCTCACTGGAGTTTCACTGCCATTTTTGTCTAGGCTGCCAGATTCATTAAGGGAAAGAGACCTTATTGTAGCTTCTGTTTTCCTTCAAGAAATGGTCTTGTCTCACCTGTCAGAAAGGGATTCCTAGAGAAGCCCACGGAGTTCAGGCAGGTTTTCTGAGGGGGAGGTCTTGCATCCCTGGAACTACCCACAGAACTCAGCTCCCAGAGAAGGGCCTTTCAGTACAGTCGTCTGCCTCTCCGTCTATAGGGAGCGTTCCTTTCTCATGAAGAGATTGACGCATGGTGCCCAGGGAGCCTCCTTCCCTCCTATCCACAATACGCGGGAAGCCAGAATGGTCATCAGAAAATGCCAGCTGACTAGAGAATCCAAACAAAGGGGACGTCAGGGGCTCCAAGGGGTTTTAGAAACCCTCCCCATTCTCAGAAAGGCCTCCTCCCACCTGATCCTGCGCATGCCAGGCCCCAGCCTGCCTTTTTTCCCAGCTCTCTTTTGCCCCCATTTGATCATCAGATATTACACTCTTCATTAGTTTCTACGTTTACTTTCAGCCAGGCCTTGATTAGATTTTCCAGCTCTGCTTGTCCCATTTTTGTACTGGGAGGAATGAGTCCTGAGTTCCAGGGAGCAGCCTTATTTCATCCCGTGTGTTGATCACATCTATCACCTGTGCTAACTTGACCCAGTCACCAAACAGTTAGCTTTTCTTGACATAACTTTCATTGCTACGTATAATGAATTTGAAACTGTCACTTGGATATACTTGACAATGTTTCCCTGTCCACTCCTCTAACCTGTGCAGTGATCAGAGTCATCCAGACAATCAACAGCTGAAGGATGAAGAAGAAGAAATTATCAAAGAAAGACTTGCTAAAGTATGATTTATGTTACATAATAGTATCTTTTTCTCTGAGGAATGTTTTTATGAGTATGTTTTAGAAACTGTTTTGCTTCTGAGATTCCCGTCTCTTCTGCATTCCCACTGTTTGGCATGCTGTTTACCATCAGCATTCAGACCTAGCTGAGAAGTAGAGTGGATTTGTCTTCATGCCTGGGTGGGCAGACCCGATACAGTCCTTCATTCAGAAGCCAGTGCGGAGGCCTCAGAAGGCGCAGTGCATGAAGTCTTGTGAATTCATGCCCCCCGACGCAGTGTGGCTGGGATTGCGGAAGAGGACATGGGTTTGATTTTATTAGGGATGGATTGCTTCCTTTCAGTCTTTTCTTTTTAATGCTGTTAACATTTTTAAATATGATGTTATTAAGGAACCCAAGTCATCTTTTTTCTTTTTGTCTTATTACAGAGTAAAATAGTCGAAGAAATGATGAAAATGAAGGCAGAGTAAGTATACTATTTTGTAGTTCAAAATCTTGATCATCTTTTCTTTATTCTCCTCTAAAGAGAGATTTTAGGAAATAAGCACATTGGAAAGCCTAACTTCCCTTGAGGAATTGGGATTTCTCCTCGTTTTTACGTCTGCTCTGGTTTCCTCTGATTTAAAACCTTGAGGGCCTCTGAGACCCATAGATCAGTGCTCTGATTCCTTGTCTTGACCTTGGTTCTTTTCCTGTTTTTTCTGAAGCCATGATTTTAATTTATTCATATAGTTTTCATATTAATTTATATCTTACAAATTGCCTCATTCTTTGATGAACAAAACATACTGTATTTTCTGTCAAGTTCAAACTAAGTAACCAATAAAATGATAAAATACCATTCGAAAGATATTGGAGTAATTACCAATCCAGAGTCCTTAAACATTTTTATTTGTTATACATCCTAAGAGAATTTTTTAAATACCATATACCCTCTTACATATTTTTAAATTGGCCTTAGGTCTAAAACTTTTCATTATAACTTTAAATTATTGCAAAGGATGGATGGTTCAGCCTATTGAAAATGATGATGGGCTAGGGATATAGCTCAATTGGTAGAGTGTTTGCCTTTCAAGCACAAGGCCCTAGGTTCAATCCCCAGCACCACCAAAAAAAAAAAGAAAATGATGACATTTGAAATTAAAACTCCTGTCATTCTTTTAAAGGTTTCCAACTAATTTGCAACTTTCTATCCATTTAAAAATACATGAAGGCTGGGCGCCATGGCGTACGCCTGTAATCCAGCACTTGGGAGGCTGAGACAGGAAGATCACGAGTTCAAAGCCAGCCTCAGCAACTTAGCGAGGCCCTAAGCAACTCAGTGAGACCCTGTCTCTAATAAAATACAAAATAGGGCTGGGGATGTGGCTCAGTGGTGGAGTGCCCCTGGGTTCAATCCCCAGTACCAAAAAAAACAAAAAACAAAAAACATGAAGGGCTGGGCATGGTGGCACACACCTATAGTCCCAGTAACTTGGGAGCCTGAGGCAGGAGGATTTCAAATTTGAGGACAGTTTGGGCATTTTGTCAAGATTCTCTCTCAAAATAAAATAAAATATAAAAAAGGTCTGGGGATGTAACTCAGTGGTGTAACACCATTGAGTCTAATCCCCAGTACCACAAGAAGCGGGGGGGGCGCGGATATTAGGGCTAGGGTATAGCTTAGTGGTGGAGTGCTTGCCTAGCATGAATGAGGCCCTGGGTTTTATTCCTCAGCATTGAAAAAGAAAAAAAAAAGCATGAGCAAGCTGGGTGTGATTATGTACACCTGTAATCCCAGGGATTTGGGAGGCTGAGGGAGGAGGATCCCAAGTCTGAGGCCAGCCTCAGCAATTTATTGACACTCTAATCAACTTAGCAAGACCTTGTCTCAAAATGTGGGGGATGTGACTCAGTGAGACAACACTGGGTTCAATCCCCAGTACCCCCCCCCAAAAAAAAAATACATGAGCAATTTCTAAGTCTAAAATTACACATTATTCCCTTTTTTTTTCTTTTTGTTGTGTTGGGGATTGAACCCAGGGGCCTGTGCTTGCAAGGCAAGCCGTCTACCAACTGAGCTAGACCCCCAGCCCTTCCCTTTTTTTTTGAAATTGAGTTTCCATTCTATACTCCGTAGAATTTTATCCTAATTAATTATATTTTGGGGACTATTTTATTGATTAACCAATCATACTACTGTGTACACAAACTGAAAGTATTCTGCATCCCTCTTTTGGGTTTTTATTTGTTTTTGTCCTGGGAATCTGACCCATAGCCCGTGCGGAGTGGAGGCCTTGTGTGTGCGGGGCTGCGAGCATAGACTCTGCCACCAGGCCACATTCCTGGCCTCCAAAATGTATTTTAATCGTATGGTTACAAGTGTTATATTTCTTCTTATTTTAACTGTCAAAGTGTCCTAAATTTATTATAATTTTTTTAAAAATTACTAAGTAAAAATAGTTTTGTTTTGTTTTGTTTGTACTGGGGAGTGAACCCAGGGATTCACACATGCTAAACAAGTGCTCTATCACTGAGCAATATCTTCAGCCACCCTACCTTTTATTTTTTTTAGACAGAGCCTAAGCTGCCCAAGCTGGCCTCAAAGTTGAGATCCTTTTGCTTCAGCCTCTTGAGTAGCTGGAACTCCAGGCGTGCACCACCATATCCTGGCTATATTTAGTAGGATTTTAGTGAAAATGCATCTCTTAATGCATTTTATTCTAATGCTTTGTCTTCAGATGACTCACTATTGTGAGTCACTAAATTCTAAAATGAGACAGGAATTCATTATCATTTCTATTCGTGTTTTTATAGATGTAAATGTTGAGAAATCTTTTGGCACATACTAGTAAATAGCAGTGGAAGGGGTTAGAGTGTACTGTCATCCAGTCATTTGAATACTTTCCAAATTAATATGCCAAAACTTACATGGTGGGCTAGGAATCTAGCTCATAGGCAGAGCACTTGCCTAGCATGTATGAAGCCTTGGGTGCTATCCCCAGGACTACCCCCCCAAATAAAAATTATGGTGCTCTCTCATTAAAAATTCCGTTTTAATGATCTTTGATCAGGTGGTCAAAGACCACCCAAACTGAAAAATTCATTACTTGATCATTGAATCATTTGCTTCATAGGGTCAAAGTATATACACATGCTACATGTGTGAAAAGCCTTTTCATTTGCGTATGGGTAGTTCAGAGTTCTAATCAGTCAGTGGTACAACTAAGCCAGAAACCCAGATCTTTTACATTTATTCCTATACATTTATATCTATAAAAACACGAAAAGATTTTTTACAGAATCTTTGAGAATCCAAATATATGGTTTGTAGAATCATAGCCACTTTAGAAATAATATTCTCATTTGAGAGTTTTAGCAAAAGAATAAAAGCTGTCCATCTTGGCCTATAACTTACCTCATAGTCTAGTGACAAGGAGTCCTCGAAACATGTAGGAGCCCACACTTCACTGGGCATAGGAATTGTACCCAGCAAATGGTGGACATTGGCTTATCAGTTCCGACCACAGAAAGTGCCCTGTGGCTGTATAGGAAGCTCTGCACACTGTATCGTCTCAGCCACCGAGGTCACATTCCATGTGCATCGTATAATAAAAAGCTTTGGTTCCTTTGGGAAAGTGTATTCAAACAATTTTATTTAAAACAATATTATTGTTTAATGAACAACACTGACCTTATTTCTTATGTTTCTTTTCAGCTGGTTTATATAAAATGTATAAATTCTAAATTGTACATCCTTGGAGAAATGACTGATGTCCCACTGAGGATCAGTTTTCAAAATTAGAAATGATTACTGAGATGTGGGACAATGAATAAACCATGCAGACTGTGATGATACTTAGATGACTTCTGCTCCAAGTGGGCTGAATAATTTCATCCTAAATCTTTTCTTTAAAAAAAAAAAAGTGTTTTGAAGTTTTCCAAGATAAAAGAGAAGACGAAGGTCTTGGGTAACTGAATTTATAAAAGCATATCTGCTCCGCAGCACTGGCTTGTTTTGGTGCAGGCCAGAAAAGTACTTCCCCTGGAGCCACGCCCCCAGCCTGGCTTTCTTCTTTCCCTGACTTGAGGGGAGAGCTCAAGATCAGTGATGCTTCCAAATTATAATTTAGAGGGGAAGTATCTAACTTGAGTGCTATTTTTCAAATACATTCTTTTGGAATACCATGAAATATTTATTCTTGCAGTCTAGAAGAAGTCCAGGGTGCTCTTCACATCAAGGAGATGGACTGCCTCAGGATGACTGAGGAAATTGTTCGAACCAGAGCATTAGAGTCTAAAGCCTTCCAGGAAAAGGAGCAACTGAGGTCAACACTGGAAGAGATGTATGAAGAGAGAGAGAGAAGGTCCCAGGTGTGTTAGTGTGGGGGACTTTTCACGGTTCTTAGAACACTTAAATACAGTAAATCCACACAAGCCCTTTTCTGTGATTGCATGTCCTTGCTTCCATGTTTCTCTAGTTTACACAGAGGTATGTGGCTGGCCACAGAAGCTGGGGTTCTGGACTCTTGCTTCCTGTGCTCTTAGAGGGTGAGAAAGAATGTAATTTTGAAAGAGTAAGTCCTGCTTCTCATTTGCCCTTCTTGGGATGATTTGCCTGCAGGAGATGATGATGCTTAGGAAGCAGGTGGAATTTCTCACCGAGGAGAATGGGAAGTTGGTGGGCCACCAAAACCTGCATCAGAAGATTCAATACGTAGTGCGACTGAAGAAGGAAAATGTCAGGCTTCTTGAGGTACATGCTGCAAAGCATTCCGAATAAATTCACTGTGATTTCAAAGTGATTCTCTTAGTAAAATAAATTAAAATTTAATGACTGAGTCAATGAACAGCTTCAGGGAACTTCCTCAATTCAAAAAAAAATTCTGTTCCTTTACAAACCTGACACAATTAAATCAGTTAAAATTCTCATAGATGCCAGTTTTTGTTCATCAGGTAGTTTACAAATCAAACATTCTAATCTTCATATATACTTAATGAATGGCAAGAATAACTCCTCCTGTACTTCTGAAGAATTAGGGGTTTAATTTTTTTTCCTTTTTTCTTTTTTAAAATTACTTATAGGAGTCAGAAAAGTTGCGTGCCGAAAATATATTTTTAAAGGAAAAGAAAAAGAGTGAATCATAAGGACCCTGGTCAACTCCCAAAGCATCATCTTGTTTGGAAATTTTTGGGTTTTTTTTCTCAGAAGTAAGACCTACTCTTGCCCCCTTAGCAGGGCTGAAGTTAAGGGTCTTAATTATGAGGGTGTATGTGGTGGTGGTGAATGGCCCTCAAGTTGTCTAATGAGCACACTGCATCCACGTACACCTGTGACGGTCAGCAGCATGCTATTATGTGGCTACCCTCCATTTCCAGACTTGAAATCAGTTGTAAATATTGGAAACCCTTTTGCCTTTTTAAAATAAAAGCCTGTAGCTAAGATCTGCAGTGGATATTAGATCGTTTTCTTCTTAGATAACCTCCTTTGATTCTTGTGGCAGCTCTAACAGTGTATGGTGATTCCACAACTTACAGTGGGTTTGATAGCTGGTTTTTGTAGTGAACTTGTTACTATAGATTATTTTTGTATTCTTTATTCTCATGAGCATTTATATGATTGTAAATATTGACCATTTTTCAAATAAAGTCTTTTTAAAAAATAACGAAGTGACTTACATTGTTCATTCCCTGTTTATTCAGTGTGTACTTAGTGTAGCTCCTACTGGATGCTAGGTTCTGCTCATCAGTGAGCAAAGCAGATACAGACTCCTGCCCTCAGGAGCTTCATTCTTTTTCATTGAAAATAATAACTTCATTATATGGATTTGTCACATTTTATTTATCTCTTCATCAGTGATGGAGGTTTGAGTTGTTTCCAACTTGGAAATAAGGTCACTATAAACATACACGTGTAAATCTTGGTGTGGACATGGGGTTCATATCTAGGGTGGAATCGCTAGGTCATCTGGGAAGGGAGTGTCTTACTTTCTAAGACATTGCTCACCTTTTCCAAATGGTACCATTTGGCTATGCCATTTTACAGTCCCACAACCATCAGTTCCAGTTTCTCCACGTCTTCCACACTCATTATTGTCAGGGTTTCTTACTACAGCCATCTTCGTGGGTCTGTACTAGTGTATCAATTGACTTTTCCTGATGTCTAAGGCTATTAAACATTTTTTCATATTCTGGAATACTACTGAGCAATAAAAGGGACAAACCGATACATGCTATGACACCAATGAACCTCAACAAACATGCTAAGTGAAGATTCCAGACCCAAAGGACTGCATGTATATTATATGCTTTCATTTACGTGAAATGTTCAGAAAATGCAAAATGATAGGAAGCAGATCATGGGTTGCTTGGCGTATGAAAGACTGTATGGCACGCGGGAACTTTTTCAAGTGGCAGAAATGTAGTTTGTGGACATGACTCCACAATCCTCAGTTTACTAAAAATTGAGTTATGCACTTGAGTGAATTTTGCCAGGCATGTGGCACACACCTATGATATCAGCTACTTAGGAGGCTGAGGCAGGAGGACTGCAAATTCATGGCCAGCCTGGACAACTTATCAAGACCTTGGCTCAACATAAAGAATGGGCTGTTCTTTATGCAGCTCAGTGTTAGAGAAACCCCCAGGTTCATCCAAAGTACCAACAAACAAATACATACATATATTTTTTAAAACTTTCTGAAGAACTGGGGATACAACTCAGTCGAAGAGCACTTGCCTAGAATGCAAGAGGCCTTGGGTTCAATCACCAGTACTGCAAAAAACAAACAAACAAAACGGAATTTTACGGTTTTTGAATTATAACTCAGTAAAGCTATAGAAAGAAGTTTAAACTTGAAGGAACTCTGAAGTTTAAACATGAACTCATGTTTAAACTCTGAAGGAAGTGTAAGTCCCTAGAGGCCAAGAATGTAAAAGGGACTTCAAAGGTAGCGAGCAGACACTGCAGCTGCCTTGGAGGTAGAAGGTAGGGTGCTGAAACAGGTACTGAAGAGGGTTGGGTCTTATCACCTGTATCAGCCTAGGGCTGTCATAACAAATGACGCGGACTGGGTGACTTAAAACAACAGTTTACTTTCTCACAGTTCTGAGGCCAGAATACAAAATCATGGTGTGTTAGCAGCCATACTCAGGGCCCAGGAGAGCACATGCTCCATGCCATTCTCTCAACTCCTGGTGTTGCCAACAATCCTTAGTGTTCCTTCACTTGTAGATGCGTCACTGAAGTCACTGCCTCCGTCATAGCATCACATACATCATATGGTGGTCTCCCTACTGCTCCCTCCCACCCTTTTATCAGTGCTGAGGATCACGCCTTATGCATACTAGATAATCACCCTACCACTGAGCTGCACACACCCCTGAAGGACCTTTCTTATGAGGACCCAATCATGTTGGATTAGGTCACCCTGATTACCTAATCTTAATTTGATTACATCTGCAATTACCCTTTTCCAAATAAAGTCACATTTACTGGTCCCAGCAGTTAAGACCTCAACCTATCTTTATAGAGGACACAATTTAACTTGTAACATCACTCATAGCAAGGAAAGAAGACAAGGTTGTACTCAGGACATGGAGTTAGAATTGAGATTTCTGCAAAAAGAACACAAGCAGTACAGAAGTCTTAAGCATCCAGTGGTTACTATTCCCCTTGGAACTGGAAGGGCCTGGTCCAGATTATGTGCTTATTTGTTGGACTGAACAGAACAAAAGAGGCACTGAGGAAAGGCTGGAGGACAAAGGGTGACAGAAGGCACTCATTGCTTAGGTCACCATCACTCCCACTGTCTCACACCAGGGGCTTAACACTTCAAAATTCCCTCTTTGATCCCTTTTAGATTATGACATCTGGCTCTTCTAGAAGAGGAGTTAGGGTTTCCTGGAATTCAGTGGGTCATTTTTTGCTTATAAGCCCTCTTTGAGGTTTGTTTAATAGATTTTTTTTTAAGTAAATGTGCAGTGGGATGTTCCCCTTCACACTGTCCCAGTTTAGGCAGTGCACGCCCACTGCTATTCCCCTCAGTGCTTGACACGGTTCCACTGGAAATAATGAAGACTCTTGCATAGTCTAGTCTTCTGGGAAATGTGGACGTGGTATGCTCCTTCTTGTTTTTGTGTTATTTCTTACTGTTAATGGTATAATATTTGGGTGTCTGCATTTACAGATTTCCAAGAAAAATCAGACATTAAATGAATTAGAACATAAAAACAACACTGTCCAACCCTTAACTAGTTTCATATGTAACAAGACTTTAAGCAATAAGAATTGAAGTTTAGTATCAGGGAAAACAAAGTTTTACAAGTCTTGCCTTTTTTACAGAGGTTAGCAAGGCAAGGGCCTTTGTGGTGTCACATGTCTTGTCAGTAAAAATTAACTCTCATTTTACAATTTAATAGATGGATTAGAAAAGCTGTCGCTCAAGCCAGGCGCGTTGGCACACGCCTGTAATCCCAGCACTTGGAAGGCTGAGACAGGAGGATCATGAGTTCAAAGCCAGCCTCAGCAACTTAGCGAGGCCTTAAGCAATTCAGTGAGACCCTGTCTCTAAACAAAATACAAAATAGGGCTGGGGATGTGGCTCAGTGGTGGAGTGCCCCTGGGTTCAATCCCCAATATATATATATATATATATATATATATATATATATATATATATTATTAATAAAGAAATGCTGTTGCTCTTACCCCAAAGAGAAGTGCCTGTGTGTGGTTAGACTGTCTGGCACCTATTTATTATTAACCTAGTTATTAACCACATAGTGCAAACTTAGAACTAAAGATAATATAGAAGATTACTTAAGAATATTAAGAGAACTAATAATATTTAGCCTGCTAATGTGTGTTACCTATTTCCTTGTCAGTTTACCTTTATGTAACCTCAAGACATTGTACTCAAGACAAAAGTTAACATATAAAATGGTGTGTGGAAAAAATAAAGTTAGAACTTAGCATCAGATCTCTGAGTCTGTTGCTTTGGTCTCCACCTCGCCGATGGCATCCCTCTCACCAGAGGCCCCTGCAACCCCTGCTAGGACTGGACCCTGGCAAGGCAGTTCTGGCTTGCATTGTTAGTAAGTTTGTCCACAGTGTATTCGAACATCTGTAGAAAGGACATGAGCTGGTCACACTACCTAGCCCTGTGGCAGGAACAGAAAGGCACTTATGGCTCTGCCCTGACAGAGTTCTGTGACTCTGTCACAGTTCAGTGCCCAGGTGCACCGGGGACAACTGTTACTTAAAGCTTTGCTCCGCAGTTTGGACCTTTAGCCTGTAGCATTGGCAGTGTCTGGGGGAGCTGGTTACAGCCTCAGTCCAGCTCCAGACCTCATCTGAACCTTCATTTTAACAAGATCCCTAGGTGATTTGTGTGCTCAGGGCAGCTGCAAGGAGCAGAAACCACTTCCCAACAGGTTGGCTGAGGATGGCTTCAATGCAACTACATCCCAGAACAAGGCCCTGTACTAGGCATTGGGCACCTGAACACAGACGAACATGTAGTACCTGCCCTCAAGGAACTGGCAGGCTAGAAGAGAAACAGACAACCAGAGGAACCACCACCAGACTGGTGAGAAGGTAGAAGAGTATGGGAATTTTCAGAGCAAGTGGCTTCAAGACGCTCAACGGCTAGTGCTAGAAAAGACGCTGCTTGTTCCAAGAGAACCCCTGAAGATTCAAAGTAAGGTAAGAGTTTTGAAGCGGACATTTTTGAGTTGGGGTTTACTTTATTTTATGGAATGGTGGAGCCTCAATTTTCTCATCTGCAAAATGGGACAGTCTGTACTACATAGGAGTTGTGTGGGTCATCCATGCTTTTGAGTCACAAACTACCCTATAATCGAAGCAACGTGGTGTACAAAGACGTCCATGAAAACTTCCTGAACCAGGTCATAGAGTGCTGCTGAACATTATGCGTGCATGAAATCATTTTTGTTTTGGAAAAGCCCCCGACTGGGGATGTAGTTCAGCGGGAGTACCTGCTGAGCATGCGCAGAGGCGCGGGCTTCAACTCCCAGCATCGAAGGGGTGGGGGGTGGGGGAAATCCCATGTATAAAATACTTTAGCATTTGTACTCTATATAACTAAATATGCATAAAGAAAAGGCATTAACTAATTTTCCTGGAGAATGGAAACATTTCAACAGCTCTATGATTTCAAGGAAATGCAATTGTTAAATGACATTATAAATACACATAAGTGCACAGGGGATCAGTGGTGACGGTCACCTATCTGAGCCGAGTGACCACGGACAACTTCTCAGCGCCTACCACATGTTAATTTCCCATGCAGCGCGTACCACTCTCCCACCCCAGCCTCCTGTCTCCGTCTGGAGGGCTCCAGCGCCCCCTGTCGAAGCAGCCCTTCACTGTACGCATCTGGAACTGGGAAGAACAGGTGAGCGGGCTGGGGAGGTGTAGGTGACTGCGGTCTGGGCGGGTCGGGACTGGGCATTAACACGCCGCCGTGTGACCAGGCTTGAGGCCACAGGCTGCAAGCGGCTGACGTTCCGCACCCGCACCCGCAGCCGCAGCCGCTGCGCGGGCCCCGGCATGGAGTCCCCAGCGCAGGCCACCCGCGCCCTCCGCCTCGCAGCACCCTGCGTCACCTGGGAGTCGCGGACGCCCGGCTCACGTAGGCCCGTCACGTGGCCGCCTCCGTCGCGAGGGCCGTCACGTGGGCACTTCCTCTGTGCTCCGGCTCCGGCGGCCGGGCGCGCGGCTGACAGCGGGCGGCGGGCGCGATGGCTGCGCGGTTGCAGCCCCAGCCCCCGGGGGGCGCCGTGTCGGCCGCCGCCTACCCCGACACGCCCGCCGAGCTGCCCCCGCACCTGCAGGCCGGCGCGATGCGGCGCCGCTTCTGGGGCGCGTTCAACTGCCTGTGCGCCGGCGCGTTCGGGGCCCTGGCCGCCGCCGCCGCCAAGCTGGCCTTCGGCAGCGAGGTGCAGCCCGGGGCGGGCGGCGGGGGGCGGCGGGCGGGCGCCGCGGGCTCCGGGGCGGGCGGGGGCCGTGCAGCCGGCGCCGCAGTGAGCCGGGAGGGCGGGAGCGGCCTCCTACCGAATCGCGCCGAGCCGGGTCCTGCGCGGGCGGTAAGAGACGGCGGACGAGGCCTCCTCCCGACAGGTCTAAAACCTTCCCTGCGGTTGGGCTAGTTCGCTCTCGGGGAGACCGCCACCTCCCACCTCTCATTTTAAGTCCCCTGTGCCTCAGCCTTTCTCTGCACGCGATTCTAAGGTGAGAAACCTGCTGCCCATCGCTCTAATGTCATTATCGGGTGTTCTGACCGATCTACTCTGTTGCCAGGAACATTGGGCGTGTGGGGTACCCTAGGCATAAGGGGATCCTGGAAAGAACCGTCTGGAAGTTCCCCTGAGCTGAGAACTCCCGAGCCGCCTCCCACCAGGGCTCAGTGCACACCTTCGCCTCCCATCCCCGTCGCTGCTTGGTAGAGGAGTTTCATTGCGTCTGCGACCCAGAGCTGGGCTCTGACCTGGACCGTCTATTTAGGGCCAAATCAGTGGGAGCTGCCACATATGAAATTGCTGTATTGTTGGGTGTGATTCTTTTTTTTTTTTTTTTTTTTTTATTATGTGGTGCTGAGGATCGAACCCAGTGCTTCACACATGCTAGGCAAGCGCCCAACCACTGAGCCACAACCCCAGCCCTGTTGGGTGTGATTCTTGGGGTAAGTGGTCCAAAGCAAAACAAGTGATTCTCTGGGCTGGGAGGTTTTTTAGTCTTTATCCGTTGCCACCCAGCCTTCATAACCCTTCATATCAGCAGGCTGCCACTGGTCCACAGGATGCGTTGTGTCAATCATAAAGCACCCTTTTGTCAAGACACTAGATATTTGGCTTCTGGTAAATATGAGAAATAAGTACGAAGTCTGGATGGGCCCAGTCCTTGAAAGAAGCATCCATGTCTGCCAGCAGGTTCTCTGTTCTCAGCCAAGGAGGAAGGTCTACATAGGTTTTGTGTAGGAGATTTCTAAAGATCCTCTTTTCTCTCAAGGTTTTCTTTTTTTCACAAAAGGAAAGAAGAAAAAATCTTCAGGTTCTTGAAGTGATGCCTGGCATGGCTCAAATCACTTCAGATGGTGCATCTCCAGTCAGGGTTTTGTTCTGGTTAAGAGCGTGGAGCCAGAGTGTATAGGTTGAATCCTATTGGCTTTCATCACTGTGGCACTGTAGGCAAGTTATGCAATGCCCCTGGTTCTTTATCTGTAACATGAAGTTAAGGAATAGCAAGAATGCACTGAAAACACTTGCACAGGTGAAGTCCTAGCAGAGAAGAGGCTCAGGAATGCCCTGAGGAGCTGGCGTTGGTGAACTGTAACTCACAGGGATTGGGGTGCCAGGTGGAGGGAGATGTGGCCTGGGAAATAAGGACTCCATCCCAACCTACTCATAGTACATCCCAAGTAATAACTACCAGGCCATGTGGTCTGCAGGTATTGGTCCCGGTGGGGCCAGTAAGAGATCTGTGTTCACTGGAAAATACTGGTTCTGGATTAGTGGTTTACTTCTGCTCCCAGTTACAGCCAGCAGGGTCTCTGACTGTTTCATCTGTAAGATGGGTCTGCTGCCCCCTGAAAACCTGCCCTGGAAAATTTTGAGTCCCCCTGGGCTGTGGTGCCATCCCAGTGGGGGTCTGGCTGCTGCAATTAACATCCCTAGGTGAGCTAAAAGGGGGGCTGCAGATGGCACTGCCCTGGTGGGCATGGCTGCAGCAACACTTTCTCCCACAGGTGAACATGGTCTTATGCGTCTTGGGCATTATTGTGATGGCGAGCACCAATTCCCTGATGTGGACCTTCTTCAGCCGGGGCCTCAGTTTCTCCATGTCTTCAGCCATTGCATCTGTCACAGTGACTTTTTCAAACATTCTCAGTTCGGTGAGTATCCTGAGGGTCTGGTGCCCTGTACTAAGCCTGGGTTCTGGGTAAGTTGTTCATGAGGGACCCCTGCTTTTCCGGGGGAAAGGACAGGAAGTGAAACAGGTTGGCCCCCCACTTTGGTGTTCCTCCAATCATGGAGCCATTAAATATGACAGACTTTTCAAGTTAGATAAGAATGAAGCCTGACTAAGAAGCCTTCCTGCTTGATGCCCCTCCAGGCTGGAGCCTTCTTTCTGAAGTTCCTCTGTAGCCTAGCTGTCTCCTAGGGGTCTGTGAATTTGAGCATGAGCCATGGAGGGTCACGGTTCCTTCTAGAGGTCTGACGTCAAGAAGGCGGAGCTGAGCCCAGTCATTCCTACAGTTCAGGAAGGAATACTAGGTGGGTCAGTGATGCCAGGAACCATCTGTAAGCTGGGCCCACCTGCTAGCCTGTGCTGGGTCTTTCTCATGTTCTCTGCTAGGGTCTAATGCAAGTGAGTGAGGTAACACCCCACTTCTGTTGGGGGAGTTGGAGGTGAATGGAGTGACCCAGTGAAGGTGACAGCTGGGTGTGAAGCCCCAGGCTGCTGGCTCCAGACCTTTGCTTCTGGCCCCTTCAGGGGAAAATTCAGGCACAGGAGAGTGTGTTGGAGGCCGGTCCCTGACAGCTGTCTCTTCTGCAGGCCTTCCTGGGCTACGTGCTGTATGGAGAGTGCCAGGAAGTCCTGTGGTGGGGAGGAGTGTTCCTCATCCTCTGTGGGCTCACCCTGATCCACAGGAAGCTCCCACCCACCTGGAAAGCCCTACCACACAAGCAGCAGTGACCCCAGCTGGCTGGACAAACAGCTGATAAGGCCACCATGGTGCCCAGCCTTGGGTTGGGGCAGGATTGCTTCCAGAGCGACCTGGATATGCAGCCTTCCTACCGTTGGCCAGAGGGAGATACCAGACCAGGCAGGTCTTCGGGCCAGCCCTGCTTCCAAGGGAACAGGCCTCTGATCTCCGAGTCCTCGGGCAGAAGCTCTGGCTCCTGTGAGGGGAGGCAGCGTGGCAGTTCTCTGCCCGAGGTGTCCTCAGTGGTGTGCGTAAAGCTTTGATTCTCACGTTCCAGAGCCCGGGCAGATGCTGAGATCCTGGGTTGCTCAGCTTCATGTGTGGTGCCTGAGACCACACTGCGACTGTAGTCCTATTATCTGTCCAAGGCCATCACAGGCCTCAAGTGTCAGTGACTGATGGGGCTTTCTGACCACTCCACGTTGACTTACAGGCCATCTCGTCACACTTATGTATTATGGCAAGAAAAAGGAAACCTGAGTTAATAAATAACATTTTTGTAAGTTAAAACTACCAGGTGTGGAATCGTAATTCTTTCCTTCTGAAGTTAGAGGGAGCAGCCAGGGTGAGCTGAACTTCCAGAGTGGGGCAGGTGGAGAGGAGCAGGCGTGGAGGTTCTGCCTGTTAGTGCCCAGCTGCTCTGCTGCAGTCACCCAGGCCACGGCTCTTCAAATCAAGGACATCTGGCCATTCTCTCAAGGAGGAAAGTTGGCTGTCACTTTGGTGCCCTTGTTTATTCTCATCAGGAAAGGAACCTGGGCCAGAGGTTGCCCCCACCCTTTGGTCTCCTCTGTTCTTTGTTTTCTCTCTATTCCTTTGCTGACTTATACCTTCTGAATGTAATTCCTGGCTCAGAGTGGTCTGGTACTGCCATTTTTCTCTCGGTGCACAGCATTAACCTGCAATCACCTGCTCCAGCTACTTGCTGGGACTCCCCCTGATCCCTGCCGTTCCCCTGAGCCTGATCCCAATTCCCACCGAGGTTTCTTCATACACTCCCTGCAGATGAGAGGACCCTGCTGTCGCATCCAGGACAGAGGAAGTCGGCTCCATGGCTCTCCTCTCCTTCTCAAACAGTCTCATGGCTCTGGCTAACTGGGGTCTGGCCCTCTCCTACCACTCCAAGGATTCCCTGTTGTCAGCTCCTCAGTCCCCACTGCCCCACCTGACCCTCACATGCTGAAGTCACCCTCGACATCTGGTGGCAAACCTGACAAATTTCAGTTCCTTCTCGTGATAAAAACTGTAATTAGAAATAGAAGGAAACTTCCTTAACATGATAAAAGCAAAGTAAAGCTAACATCATAGTGGTGAAAAGCAGAAAGATTTTCTCCTAACTTTAGAAACAAGACAAGGACTCCTGCTTTCACCACATATATTCCACGTAGTTCTGGAAGGCCTAGCTGGAGCAGTTAATCAAAGAAAAGAAATAAGTTGTCTGAATTGGGAAGAAAGAAGTAAAATTATTTCTCTTCACAGATGATATGATGTTAATATGTGGAAAACCCTAAAGATTCCTTAAGGTGTCAGAATTAACAAATTCAGCAAAGCTGCCTCGTACAAAATTAACACTCAAAACTCAGTTAAGGGGCTGGGGTTGTGGCTCAGTGATAGAGCTCTTGCCTCACACGTGTGAGGCACTGGGTTCGATCCTCAGCACCACAGAAAAGTAAAAAAATAAAGGTATTGTGCCCATCTACAACTAAAAGAATACATACATTTATACATATTTATTAAAAAATCAGTTATGTTTCTATACACTAACAGCAAGCTGAAAGGAAAATTTTTTAAAATCCACTTAGTGGCATCAAAAAGAATAAAATACTTCAGAATATATCTAACCAAGGAGATGGAAGACGTGCACTAAAAACTACAAAACGTTGCTGAAAGAAATTAGGGAAAACAAATAAATGTGAATACATCCCATTTTCATGGATTGGAAGACAGTATTGTTAAGATGACAATACCACCTGAAGTGATCCACAGATTCAATCCAATCCCCATAAAATCTCAATGATGTTTTTGCAGAAATAGACATCCTAAAATTCATTTGGACTATCAAGAGACCCTCAGTAGCCAAAACAATCTTGAAAAAGATCAAAGTTGAAAGACTCACAATTCCTGATTTCAAAAGCCATGGAATCAAAACAGTGTAGTTCCGTCATTAGGACAGAGATGTAGATCAATGGAATATAACAGGGAGCCAGAAACTATTTGACAAGGGTGTCAAGACAATTCAATGGGGGAAAAGATTTTTTTCCAACAAATGGTGGTGGGAAAACTATATCCATATGAAAACGATGAAGTTGGACCCTTACTTTGTGTCAAAAGTGAATTAAAAATGGATCAAAAACCCAAACACGAAAGCTAAAACAACATATGAGGCCTTGAGTTGGATCCCCAGCACCACAGTGAAAAAGGAGAGCAAGCTAAACCAATAACACCCTTAGAAGAGAGGAAAGATTTTGTGACCTTAGATTTGGCAACAGTTGGGCTGGGGTTGTGGCTCTGTGGTAGAGCGCATGCCTAGCACAAGGGAGGTGCTGGGTTCGATTCTCAGCACGACATAAAATAAATGAATAAAATAAAGGTCCATCAACAACTAAAAATAAATTAATTAATTTAAAAAAAGATTTGGCAACAATTTCTTGGATTTCAGCACCAAAAACAGGCAACACAAAAAGACATTATCTCAAATAGATAAATTGGGCCTCATTAAAATTAGTAACTTGTAAGCCGGGCGTGGTGGCGCACGCTTGTAATCCAAGCGACTTGGGAGGCTGAAGCAGGAGGATCGCGAGTTCAAAGCCAGCCTCAGCAACTTAGTGAGGCCCTTAGCAACTCAGTGAGACCCTGTCTCTAAATAAAATACAAAATAGGGCTGGGGATGTGGCTCAGTGGCCGAGTGTCCCTGAGTTCAATCCCTGGTTCCAAAAAAAAAAAAAAAAAATTAGTAACTTGTGTGCATTGAAAGACACCATCAAGAGAAAGCAGACAACCCACAGAATATGCAAATCACATCTGGTGAGAAATTAATATTCAGGATGTATAAAGAACTTCTGCAATTCAAAAATCAGGAAAAGTGGCTGGGGGTATGGCTCAGTGGCAGCAGCTGAGGCCCTGGATTTGCATGAGGCCCTGGGTTTGATTCCCAGCATCACAGACAACAACAACTAGGAAAAGGACTTGAGCAGATTAGTCTCCAAAGACTGCATACAAGTGGTCAATAAACATGAGAGATGCTCAGCCTCACTGGTCATTAGGAAAATGCAAATCAAATCCATAATGAGATGCCACTTCCCACCCATTGGGATGCCTACTGTCAAAAAAATAAACAATAAAACCAAAAATAACAAGCATTGGTGAGTGTGGAGAAAGTGAAACCCTTATGCATTGCAGTTGGGAATGTGAAATGGTGTAACCACCGTGAGCAGCAGTTTGGTGGCTCCGCGAAAAGTTAAACAATTTTCATGTGATCTGAGGATTCTACTCGGTATACATTCTACAGAATTGAAAATTAGGGCTCAAACAGAACTAGGACACCAATACTCACAGCAGCATCATTATTCACAACAACCAAAATGTTAAAACAATCCGAGATCCATCGACAGATGAAAGAATAAGGCTGTGACAAATATATACAATTAAATATTATCCATTAAAAGCAGGTCTGTGGTTACTAAGTGCGGGGGAAGGAGATAGGCTGTTATTGTTTAAAGGATACAGAGTTTGTTTAGGATGATGAGAAAGTTCTGGAAATGGATAGTGGTGGTGATTGTACAGCATTGTGAATGTACCTGATGTCCCTGAACTGCACACTCAAAAATGATTAAAATGGGCAATTTTATGCACATTAAGTGTGGTTTGGATGTGGCTTGTTCCTCAAAGGTTCATGTTTTGGGAACTTGGTCCCCAGTGTAACAGTTTTGAGGAGCAGTGGGGCCCAGTGGACAGTAATTGGGTCATGGGAGCAACACCCTCCAAAGTGATTAGTGGCCACCCAGTAGGAGTGGGTTAGGTCCTTAGGGACTGGAATAGTTATCTTTCTTTCAAAGTTCTTCAGATATTATAGATTACTAACAGAAAGGCAAAACACCGGGCTGGGGTTGTGGCTCAGTGGTAGAGCACTCACCTAGCATATGTGAGGCACTGGGTTCGGTTCTCAGCACCACGTATAAATGAATAAAGGTAAAGGTCTATCAACAACTACAAAACATTAAAATAAAAAAAGGCAAAACACCACAAAAGAAAATTGATCAAAGTATATTGTTTGGTAACTAATAGAATTCATATAGGTTGATAAGTCACAAAAGAGGAAACTTAAAGAGCCCACGAAATATGAAAAGGTGAAACCTCACTAGTGATGTGCTGCCTCCCCAGTGATGGTAATAGATTACATCCCCAGCCTTCACGTTTTCATTTTGAGACAGAATCTTGCTCCATTGCCCAGGCTGGCCTCAAACTTGCGATCCTCCTGCCTCAACCTGCCACCCGGACTGGTAGTTTCATGAATTTTTTAAGACAACTGTTTGCTGATAAATTGGAATAGTTACATTTAACACTGTTAGACATGAAATTATTGTTGCTATGGTTGTTTAGCAAGGAAACAGCGACCTTGTCGTTGCCAGCCCAGCTAAGCTCTGGGTTCTTTGGACCTGAATAAAGAGAAGATAAGGAGTGGCTGGGTACAGCCCAGAGAAGGGAGTGGCGAATCAGGTGAGCGTTGGAGGCGGGACTCGCTGCACCAATTCCAATGGGATTGGTTCCAGAGACGGGCTGCCAGAGGACTGTTCCTCCAAATCCTAGAGCCATCCCAGAATATTCCTAGATCCCAGGAAACAGGGGCTTAGAGGACTCCGCTCCCCCCACATCCACTCAACTGAGCAGAAAGCTGAGGCAGGAACCCAGAGAGCCTGGCTGAGACCTGTCCCCTCTGCCCTGCTCCATGTCCCCCTTGCTGGCCTTCAGCGGGGTCCCCCATCATCTGACCTGAAGGCCGGTGGCAGTGAGCACTGTTCATTCTCAGCGCAGTTCACTGTGGGTGGCCGACCTTTATTGGAGTTAAAAAACCCAAAACCTCCAAAAGAAAAAGCCCAGAGCTTGGGCCACAGGGCTCCTGGTTACCTCACTGCTATTATCAGTCAGTTGCCTGACGGTCACATGGTCACATAGACATCATATACCCATGAGCAGGAGTATTTGAGATAGGTGGACACAGGCAGCGGCCACAAGGGCAGGCTCCCATCCACAGGCGCTCTGGTCACTGTGCACAGTAAACACTCACGTGCTCTGTCTGGCGAGCACCAAGAGCGGCTGCGTGGGAAGAGGCTGCAGGGTTTATTGGAATCTTTTATTTTCTGCTATAGAGTTGTTTACATGTAGAAGAAGGAAAAAAGAGTCAGATTTGGGATAAACTAATAACTTCAGATACAAGAGGAAAAGATGTTCCTCCTACAGATCTGTGGATGGTATTTTCCAAGTGCTCCCTGTCCCCACAAAAAAGGAGGTAAGAAGTACCAGAATGGACTTCATGATTTTACATTGGCACTATGAGCACCTCCCATGGTGCCTGGGATGGCCTCCAGGGTGGTAGCTGCTCTTTCTCCCTCAGAAATGGGGAGTGGGGTGCAGAGGCTGGTGGGCGAGCTGGTTTGAATCCCCAAAAGTAGGGCTTACCAGGATTCCTTTCAGAAGGGGCTCCCAGCTCTGGGCAGAGAGGACAGTGTCCCCGACCTCTGGAAGAGGCATCTCCCTGCAGGTACGTGTGTTGGGCATCCCTGGGTTCCCCCCAAGTGTCCGTCCTCTTGGGAGCCAGACTGCCTTTCTTTAACTGGTGTGAACTAGGACCCTCTGTGCCAGGCACTGATCAGGTGTCAGGAGAGCCACAGTGTCCCCTCACTTTTCAATTAGGAACCTAGCACAGATGACTTCCTGTGACACAGAGCGGGTGACTGTGGTGTGGAACTCAATGTCAGCTCTCACTCCTGCTCTGGCTGCTATGCCAGAGGGGCTCCTTTCAGAAGAATTAACATCATTAAAAAATTACAGCTGGGCGCGGTGGTGCACGCCTGTAATCCAAGCGACTTGGGAGGCTGAGTCAGGAGGATCGTGAGTTCAAAGCCAGCCTCAGCAACTTAGCGAGGCCCTAAGCAACTCAGTGAGACCCTGTCTCTAAATAAAATACAAAATAGGACTGGGGATGTGGCTCAGTGGCCGAGTGTCCCTGAGTTCAATCCCTGGTTCAAAAAAAAAAAAATTACAGATGTCCCTGGGGAGAGGAGAGCATCATTATCTACCAGAATCACAACTGCAGATGCTCTTCAGCCCAACATTTCCACTTGAAAGCATTCTGTTCTACAGATGCACCCATGTAAGGAGAAATGATCTACGTATAAGATTTTTCTTTGCAGCACTGAGAAAGTGGGAGCAACCCAAATGCCTATAGAAAGGCTGTTAGTTAAATAAATTATGGGTCATCTGTACAAAGGAACTATTATGCATCCATGAAAAGAACAGGGGAATTCATCGTGTGCTGATGGAAAAATCTTCCAACATCTCCAAGAGCCGTTATTTCATGAAAAATTCAAGGTGCAGAACACATTGATATGTTCCCATTTGTATAAGCAAGAGGAGAAATTGTACGTAAATGTGTTATCTTGGTGCATACAGCATCTCTGAAAAGATCTCTAAAAGAAACTAGTGCCGGGTGTGGTGGCGCACACCTGTAATCCCAGTGGCTCCGTAGGCTGAGGCAGGAGGATGGAGGGTTCAAAGTCAGCCTCAGCATGGGCAAGGCACTAAGCAACTCAGTGAGACCCTGCCTCTAAATAAAATACAAAATAGAACTGGGGATGTGACTCAGTGGCTGAGTGCCCCTGAGTTTAATCCCTGGTTCAAAAAAAAAAAAAAAAAGAAACTAGTAACTAGGTTGCATCAAGGTGATTGGCACTTTAGAGCTCTTGAACCATGTGGATGCATTCTATATTCAAAATACAGAACAAAATTTAAAACCACAGGCAATTCTTTCTTTTTTAACTTGAAGAAAAGAAAATAAAACCCTGAAGTCAGTAAAAATTTGCCTATTTCCTTTAGAATTGCTCAGAATTGTTCTGGAATTTCCATTAACTGTACAACAAATCTCATTAACCTTAAAAACCTTCAATCTTAGCCAGATGGTTCCTCCTTTAGATGCTTTTTTAAAAACTTTTATTTTTTTATTAACTTTTTTTGACAGTGATATTTTAAAAAAATTTTTTCATACGTGTGTATAGGGTAATAATGACTGTCTCATTCTACTGTTCTTCCCATCCCCACCCATCCCACCCCTTGCTCCACTCCCCTCTGTACAATCCAAAGTTCCTTCATTCTTCCCTAGCCACCCCTCACTATGGATCAGCGTGGGCTTCTCAGAGAAAATATTTGGCCTTTGGTTATTTGGGATTGGCTTATTTCACTTAGCATGATGGTCTCCAGTTCCATCCATTTGCCTGCAAATGCCATCATTTCATTTTTCTTTAAGGCCGAGTAATATTCCATTGTATTTAGGTACCACATTTTCTTTATCCATTCACCTGTTGAAGGGTATCTAGTTTTGCTATTGTGAACTGAGCTGCTATAAACACTGATGTGGCTACATCATTGTAGTATGCTGAGTTTAAGTCCTTTGGGCATAAACCAAGGTCCTCTATTTTCTGTAGGAAACTTTTTTTTTTTTTTTTGGTATTGGCTATTGAACATGGTTGCATTTTACCACTGAACTACAGCACCAGCCCTTTTTATTTTGAGATAGGGTCTCCCTAAGTTGCTTAGGGCCTCAGTAAGTTGCTGAGGCTGGCCTTGAAGTGTGATCCTGCCTCACCCTCTCAATAGCTGGTATCACAGGTGTGAGCAATCAAATCTGGCTGTATAAACTTTTTTTTTCTTAAACCTGGCCTGAATGATGGAGGAAGGCACAGTTCAACTCTGGCCAGCAAATTGAAGCAGACCTGAATCTTCTAGGGGCAGGGCAGTGTCATGAGTGTCAGGCACACACAGGAAGTACATCCTGAAGGAGCATGTTGTACCCTGGACTCGAAGAGCTCCCTAGGAGAGCATGCACCAGCAGTCCAGGTTAACAGGGCTCCTGTGTGGCTTCCACTGCTGGAACTTTTACTTCAGATGGAATAATTCAGTTCAGCCCTCGGTTCCAGGGGACCTGTCTGTCTGAGGTGGTGAATTCCAGTTTTAGTCATGTGTGACATAATTTTTCATCCATTTCATAGGTATGACTGATACCTATAAATGTTCTGCAAGGACAGCACTCTCTGGGGAGATTCCAGTGGCCTCCAAGACAGTGCTCTGCCTGGTTCGTATTAGTCATGCAGAGCAGTTCCAAAAGTTGGCTGCGCGTTTAGAACCGCTCAGAGAGCTTCGAGAGTGCCAGAGGCTCAGGTGTGGGTGATTCACAGGAGACTGCAGTGTGCTCCAAGCACAGGGAAACTTTTTTTTTCTTTTCTTTTTTAAGAGTGATTGACAGCTCATCTGCCACAGGCATTTTGCTCAGGAGTGTGGTCCCTCCCCTTTCTTGATTGTGAACCTGTGAGTAGCTTGAATTCTAACAAGTGGGGAGATCTGCTCCTAAGCCGCGGTAGCCAAGGAAATGTCATCCTAATGGGGATGCGTGGTAAGTCAAAGGTGTGGATGCACACACATGCCCAGTGAATCTATTTTTCACTTTAGCACTGAAGGGAAGTCTCATTTATAGTAGAAATAGCCTTGGATCATGGGAGCTTCCTGATGCTTCCTCCTCTCTGGATAAAAAGGCTTAGCCCTGGCCACTTTCCACCCCCGCCCCTCTCTTCAGGGTGTGAGCTCCCACCTCAAACTGGGGTCTGATCTGCAGCCAGACAAACTCTGGGCTGACCAGGAGGCAGGAGCAATTCCAGGGATCATGGGTTCCCTTCTAGATTTGCCCCTCTCCTCTTTCTCTCCAGTTTCTCTACCTATTAAAGGAGAGCACACAGCACCAGGGCTCGGGCTGTGTTCCTAGCCTGTCTGCAGAGAGGAGGCAGGCAGAGGGATGGGGACCCCATTTGTAAAAAATTGTTCCAGGAAGTTCTGGGTTTTACCTTAAATTTTTGTTTAAATTCATCATTTTTATTTTTTAAAATAGTTTTTAGTTGTAGATGGACACAATATTTTTATTTTTATGTGGATAAATATCTTTATTTTTATTTTTATGAGGATCGAACCCAGTGCCTTGCATGTGCAAGGCAAGCACTCTACCACTGAGCCACAGACCCAGTCCTGGGGGCCCCCACTTTTAAAACTATTAACCAGAAATGCCTGCCACATGCTCACATCTGCTGGTCTCAACTCAACAGCACTCACCCCCAAGGTTGGTATGCACATGACCATCTTACAGGTGGGAAACCAAGTCTCAGACCCATAACAGCAGAGAACCCAGCTCCACCTCACCGCACTGTCAGAATTTGAATCCAGAAGGAGGCACTTGGGCCATAACTATCCTCTTTTCCTTCTTTTCTCATGGGCTATGTTGCTAACAAAGCTGAAGCTTCTGTTCTTTGACCTCTTGCAATGGGAGAACATTGTTTCTCACTGAGTGGGGAATTCCAGAGACAGGTGCTTTATCTGTGGTTGATGCTGAATGAGCCTCCACAATCCCAGGACCAGCCAAAGCCACAGGCAGTATAGGAGAAGCTCACGAGGCTTGAGGGCCATCCCCTGGGTTCTGAATCCGCAGTGACCCTTTCCAATCAGTCCAAGACAAGAGTTCCTTCGTCTCCCTGAGCCTCAGTTTCCCCATCTGTGAAGTGGTAATGATGAGGATCATTATGCAATGAGGACAGAATGGAGGCTCAGTGGGGACTTGGCAGTAGTGAGCACTCTATCCACAGGTGATCCAATTCCTTGGCCAATCAGGAGATGGCTGGGAAGTGGCCAGCACAGGGAGAGGAGGCCACTCAGCAGGACAGCTACTCAATCTAGAACATTCTCTAGGGATGAATCTCAGGGCTGAGGTTTGCTTACCCCAGGCTGTGTGGGCTGGAGGCAAGCCAGTAACAGTGATTGAAAATGTTACACCTTCCATGCAAAGATAATAGGAAAGGGCTCATTCATCAGTCACAGCCAGGTTATTTACCTGCACAAAAGTACAGTTAGGAGAACAGAAAGGAATTAGATCTGTGGCAGGTGGTTGGATAATGGAGGTGGGTTCTTGCTGCAGGGCTGGGAGGTGGCTCAGTGGTAGAGCACTTGCCTGGTATGTTTGAGGCCCTGGGTTGAATCTCCAGCCCAAAAAAAGAACACATTCTAGCACTTCCTCCGAGAGGGGCTCCTTTGCTCCTCAGGGAAGAGCAGGTGTAGCTGATAGAGGTAGTGACCAGAAGCACCTCCATTGCCTTCAGCCTGGTGAGGGTTAAACACTAACTCTAAGCAGTCAGGGGAAGGGCACCCAGAAGCCTGGGTGCCTGGCGTGATAAGGGAGCCTCATCTAACTCCAGCAGACAACGAAAGCTGGATAGTCAGGGCAGAGGTGACCTTGAGGCCCATGGAGGGAGAGGGAACAATGCAGATTGAGGGCCAGGCTCAGGGAGCCAGGGGACAAACAGGAACCAGAGAGGAGGGTGGTGGCTCAGTGAGTGGGCAGAAGATGTCCCTCAGGCAGGGGAGCATCTCTTGGGATGGGTGTGGCCCATATCAAGATTCTCTTCCTTTGGGGTGTTTTCTGAGCTGAACCCTCACACCTGCAAACCCTGGTGGTGCTGGTCCCAAGGCCACCCTGCAGCTGTCATCGCTGATGGGCACCCCCATGGAGTCCAGCATAGAGGTGGGCCCCAGGGCCAGGGTGCTGGCTGGCTTCAGCAGGTTCCTTGCCTAATCTGATGAGCAGTTACTGGCTCCTCTGCCAACCAGTTGGTAATGCTGCTTCAAACCATCATGGAGGGCGTGGTATGGCAGGGCCGGGTCTCCCCTTGGCTCTGTTTCCCTCCTCATACTTCCCAGAGCACGCGGTTCTAACAGTGGCCAAACTACCTATATTTCACTACTTTCTCTTTTAATTTCCAAAGGGACCATACCTCCTGGAGAAATGGACAGAAAAGGTAAATAGAAAGAACGCTCCAGTTACGTTATTCATCCTTCCAGGCTTTTTTCTACATAATTTTACTCTTTTTTGCAGTGCTGGGAATGGAACCCAAGATCTCACGCACACTGAACATGCATTCTGCCACTGAGCTACACCCCAAGCCCCCTTAGTCTTTGTGCACAATGAATTTCAGAGGGTTAGAGTGTCCCCCTTACTATAGAATGTTATGGTATGGTTTAGATATGAAGTGTCCCCTCAAGAGCTCATGTGGCAATGTGGAAGTGTTCAGAGGTGAAATGATTGAAGTATGAGAGCTGTAATTCAATCAGTGGATTAATCAATCCATTTAATGGATTAATAATTTGAACGGATTTCTGGGTGGTAACCGTAGGCAGGTGGGTTGTGGTTGGTCCCTGGGGGTGTGTCCTTGGGAATTACATTCTTTTAAAAAAAATTTTTTTTAGAAGTTACTGGATCTTTATTTTATTCATTTATTTATATGCACTGCTGAGAATCGAACCCAGTGCCTCACACATGCTAGGCAAGCCCTTTATCACTGAGCCACCACCCCAGCCCCAGAGGATTACATTTTGTCTCTAGCTCCTAGAGTGCTCTCTCTGCTTCCTGGCTGCCATGAGCTGATCAGCTTTCTTATACCAGAACCTTCTGCCATGATGTTCTGCCTCACTCAGGCCCAGAGAAATGGAGTCAGCCAGTCATGGACTGAGACCTCTGAATTCATGAGCCCAAAATGAACTTTTCCTCCTCTAAGTTGTTCTTGTAAGGTGTTCTGGTCATAAGGATGAAAAGCTGACTAATGTACAGAACATCCCTCATTTTCTGCTTGTCTGGTGACTCATCATCTTTAATTCGAGGTCATACATTCCTGGCTGCAATATTACATAAGTGATGTTGAATGTCCTCAGAAAACCATACCTGGAGGTACATGACGTCTACCTGCTCCTCACCAGGGATGTTAAAGTTGATCATTTGGTTAAGGTGTTGGCCACTTTCTTTGCTATATAATTACTACTTTTTTCCTTTGTAAATAACAAGCAGTCTGTGGAAACTCTTTTAAGACCACGCAGATATCCTGCTCCTTTCCTCGTCAGAATTCCTCACCTCTAGATTTGGCATCCATTTTTGCCTGAACCAACCTTCACTGTGCTGGTCATGCAGTGATTTCCAACTCCAGCTCTCCACCCACACTCACCTGCTGGCCCCTGGCATTCTCCTGAGAGCATAGCCCTCTGTTCACATCCCTCCATCATCTCCATGGACTTATAGATCCTTTTGAAAACTGGTTTATGATTCATGCTTGTTCTTCATTCTGTTCATGCTCAAAATAACCCAGATTTTTCCAGTGAAAGTTCCTTACAGCTGGCTCAGAATGTTGTTTTAGAACTTCTTTGTATTTACAATACAAAATTTATCCTCCCTCCTGGGCTTCATATTTGCTGTCCCAAACCCCTGACCAAGACCTTGCAGACCTCCAGCCTAGGCAGCGCCCCCCGCCAACCTGCCTCTGTCCCTGGGTGGACAGAAACCCTCGTGCACATGTGGTCTTGCTCCGGAGGACACCGTTCTCATGCCTGTTGAGGAAGAGACAGTGAACTACGTCCTCAACAACATGGGCTATGCTCTCATGGGTTCCACCAAATATATCAGAGAAAAGCCCTTGAACTTTGGTCAGGGGTTGGAGCTGCCATCCTGATGGAACAGGTCTACCCCATAGATGCCCTTTGGAGTTAGGGAGGAGCTAGCAAAGCTTGTGGGGAAGGCGAGTGAGCTCAGGTCAACTGCCAGGCTCAGATACGTGAAACTGGCCCAGAGTGGGTTAGCTCTCCGGGTCTGAGTGGAATCCAAGCCAAGAGGCCCTTCTGCAGGGCCCACCATGGGGCCTTTCCCAGCTTCCTTTACCTTCTCCCACCCCGACTGCTGGGGGTATTTATCAGAAAACTAGCACTTGACAATTCTTTAAAAATTCTGTTGGCGCACACAAAGTATTTCTAAAACTGGAGGGAAATGTTTTAGAAGGTTGGGTGGGGAGGCTTCTGCTGAGTGGAGGAAAGGTGTCTTCTTACAGTCAAGAGGCAGAGCAATGACTTGGAAAGATGCAGGACTGGGTGGCTCTAAAGTCCAGGGTGTGAGGATTCACGACACCAGAAACAACCACCCTTCCTTCTCACCAGATTTTCAACAGAAAACTCTGGAAAATGCCAAGCCCTCTACCACTGCTTGAAGTTTCCCTCCTGTCCCTGAGTCTGGACAATGAGGACAGGTTGGATATGGGCAGAGTGGAAGGGAGCCCCCTTGTCAGGACTGCTGTGTGCACCGGGCAGGGTGTGGTCACGTACACCCTCTTCTCCACCCTCACCATCCTGGAGGGCTTACAGGTGAGGACATGGCAGAAAGGAAGTGAGAATGATTGGCAGGGAAGGCTACAGCCCAAATGAAGACCACAGGAGGGGTGGGGAAGAAGGATCCTGGAGCTGAGGTAGTTGCCCTTCTTGGAAAGTTAAGGGGTGACTCTAAGGACTCCAAAGAATTGGAAGTACACCCATGTACTCAACACAAAAGAGAGAATGCAGAAATGTGGACAGAAAATGAAATCAGTGTCCTCCCCAGTGACAGGACTCAACATGTCGGTGCACATCATTCTTTTTGATCACTGATGCTGACGTATTTGATGTGGCGTGTCCTCCGCACGGCTCTGTAGTCTGTTTCATTTATTTGACTCGATTACAGAGGCATTCCCCATGGGATTGGAAGCTCTGTGTACTTAATTTTAATGGCTGGATCCCACAGATCGATGTCTTTAACCTTTGCTCCATCTCTGGGTATTGAAGAGGCTTCTAATGATCAGGGCTGTGGAGTCTCTGGGAAGCTGTATGCAGGTTTCCTTGCAAGGAAGATGGGTTACCGCACAGGGTGGCCATGAAGTGCCACATAGATGGCGTGTGTTAAGTTTCTGACACCCTGCCGAGTGTGGTGGCGCACGCCTGTAACCCAAGCGACTTGAGAGGCTGAGTCAGGAGGATCGCGAGTTCAAAGCCGGCCTCAGCAACTTAGCGAGGCCCTAAGCAACTCAGTGAGACCCTGTCTCTAAATAAAATACAAAATAGGGCTGGGGATATGGCTCAGTGGCCGAGTGTCCCTGAGTTCAATCCCTGGTTCCAAAAAAAAAAAAAAAAAAAGTTTCTGACACCCAGGCAAATCCTTAACTGCCTCTTTCTTCATTTCCTAAAATAGTTCAAGGAAAACATCCTGAACTGCTGCATTTCTGTGAGGAACCAGACCTGTCACAAGACCAAAGACTGAGGGCTCCCTGCTGGTGTGTAGAACCATGCATGGTGGGCGTCTGGGCCAAGTGTGCAGGTGTCTGTAATTTTACCCCCAATTTGATGCTACCACGTTCCATTTGCCCATTGCTCAGCAGTTTTTAGGTGTCCCCAGCTGGATTGTGAGCTCTGTGGAGGATGCTAAGGGGCCTCAGCCAAGTAGGTGTTCAAAGTTATCAAGGAATACACCTTTGTGAAGGAAGCCCAGCTCTGTGACCCTGGGCAAGACCCTGAGCCTCTCTGGGCTTCTGTTATCTCATCTCATGGGTTATGATGAGTACTCAGTAACACATAGCAACTACCCAACCCAATGCCCGCCACACTTGGGCTCATTCATGGCCTATTCCCAGGTGATCCTTAGGCGTGTTGGAGGTGGGGGAGCAGTAGGCTAAGTTGCTGCTTATTTCAGAGATGAGAAAACCAGCCCAGAGAGCAGGGTAGCCTGCCCAAGGCTGTACAGTGTGGTGGTTGAGCCAACTTTACCGACTCCTGGTGCAGTGCTCCTCCTCAACACCCTCCCCTCCAAGCCACTGGTGGAGGCCATGAGCCAAGTGTGAGCATCCCCAGACTCTAACACATTGCGGGAGTCACTTCCAAAGCCAGGTTACCAAAGAGTAGGTTCTGTGTCAGGGATCTCAGAGCCCTTGCCGATGTCAGAGGCCTTGGACTTCAGACTGGATCGCTGTCCCCTCCCAGGTCCCTCTTTATTTTCAGCATTGGGGATTAAACCCAGGACTTCATATGTGCTAGGCAAGTGCTGTACCACTGGGCTACACCCCCAACCCCCAGGTTCCCTCTTTTTTTGCGGGGGAGGTAACCAGGAATTGAACTCAGGGGCACTTGACCACTGAGCCACATCCCCAGCCCTATTTTGCATTTTATTTAGAGACAGGGTCTCACTGAGCTTTTTAGCACCTTGCCATTGCTGAGGCTGGCTTTGAACTCTCGATCCTCCTGCCTCAGCCTCCCAAGCTGCTGGGATTACAGGCGTACACCACAACGCCTGGCTAGGTTCCCTCTTAATCTTGCTCCTTCACCCGAAGATATGTGGGGCCACCAGAGGGCCTGCTTGATCTGTAAATTTCTGACCGGCAGGCAGAACTTCTGGGGTGCTGCCTAATAAGAGCTTCCACACCAAGCGAGGAACCGAGATGTGGCAGCCCATGTGTTAACTACTGCCATGTAACAAGTTACCCCAAGATGTAGCACTTACACAACATATACTGGCTGTGGGGCGGGGGGGCAGGAATCCAGGTGCAGTCTGGCCGGATCCTCTGGGTCATGGGCTCGCACCTGCAGGCCTCTCAAAGCTCTGCTGGGGGCGGGTTCCCCTCGGGGCTCCTTGCCTGGTTGCTGGCAGCCTCAGGACCTGGTCACCAGGGCCTTGCCACAGGACAGCTCACGGCACAGCAGCTCATGGTTCCCATCAGAGCAGCAGGAAGTGCGCAGGACAAGCCCCAGCCTCTGTCACCTCAACTCAGAAGACAGAGCCTTGCTTTTGCCACGTTCTGTTGTTAGAAGTGAGCGGCTTGGTTCACCCCATCTAGTCACTAGGTCTAGGAGAGGGGACTACAGAGGCCATCTTAGATACGGAGGGCAATGTGCTTTGCTCCAAGAAAACTCCAGCAGAGTGCCATGGAGTCTGTCAGTCCGAGTGTCCTGGGAGCCCCGTGTAGCTCCACCTCTCCTCTCCTCTCTCTGCTCCCCACTCTGCTCTAGAGATGGCCTGGATCCAGCAGGCACGGACAGCCTGGGGCCTTCAGAAGGGGCAGGAGGAAACCTGTAGCCAAGAGGAGAAAGGTGTCCTGGTGACAGTTCAGGAGGAGTTTGTGTCCCCATTTGGATCAGGCGCTTTGGCCAGTCTCCTTCTACCCGTTTCTATTCCTTCTGATCACTCTGGGTGGTGTAGGGTGGCTTTTGCCATCTCTGATTTTGATAAGTGAAGCGGCTTGTTTAGCCATGTGAACTGAGAGGTCATGAAAGGACCTTGTGAATGGAAGCTCCTTGTAAATGGAAGCTGAACAAACCCCAAAACAGGGTTTAGAAATGGTGGCACACAGTAAGAGTTTCAGTTTAACAGGCTTTAACACCAAGGGAAACATGAGGGGTTGAAATCTGTGCTTTTTGCCAGTGTAGTGGAGTTTGCAAAGAATGTTAAGGTGCAAAGAATGTTAAGGTCATTACCTATGTGCAGGCTGGGGGTGTGGAGTGGGTGGGTGTCGTCCAACCCAAGCTGCCAGTTCAAAGGTTGGTAACTATCAAGTTTAGTGTTTTCAGAGGGCTCCTCTGTGCCTGTTTGCACACATAGTCGTTTTTAGAGATTACACTGAAAATCTAAATTGGGGTCCTTTGCTAATTCCCCCCAGCCCTGGTACTGGGGATTCAACCCAGAGCCTTATGCATGCTAGGCAAGCACATCCCAGCCCGTTTATTGATTTTTAATTATAGAGCACTTACCACACGCCAAGGCACTATTGTAAGTGCTTTTAGAGATGAGCTCATGCAGCTTCGCCTTCTCTCTGGCTTTAATGAAGTGGAAAGCGTCGTCTAGGCAGGGTTCTTCAGAGGTCAAGAGAGATGCAGGCCACTGGCAATTAATTTAAAAAAATGGAAGCTGCCAGAACCAACGTAGGCTTTATCCAGGTCATCCTAAAGCTTTAAAGGGTGGTGATCATCAGTTTACAAAGAAGGAAACAGGCACAGCAAAGAGCATCTGTCCCAGGTCACATGGATGGTATGCTCCTTGGTCGTTTGGGTACATTGCCTGCCCTGGACAGACCGTGTCCTGAAAATGTTCTGAGGTGCTTGGGTGTCTACACTGGGGGCTGGGTGGCCAGGCTGGGTTGGCCACACCTTGTTTGGCTAAGGGTTGAACAATGACCCCACCTCCTTGTGTGCGTCAGGTGAGCTGAGATGCACAAGGCGAGCGGATCAGGAGACCACTGGATGGATGGCCCCCCACATATGAACCTGCAGCAGGACTCCATGATGAGAAGCCTGTGACCTTGGCCAGTGCCCAATGTTCTCTGGGGGTCTGACCACAGGTAGGAGGGAAGGGTACCAAAAGGGACTTCAAGCCCTCACAGTGACTGATCATCCCTACATAGGTCATTTCAGTGCTGAGAGCACTGGGCATCCCAGAACAGAGTGGCCACCTTTGAATCAGTCCATGACACTGAAAAACCTCAGGGTGGACATCAGGGTGAATGAGATGGCAAGACAGGCAGCAGTGGGACCATGACTGGATTTGGTAGGGTCCCTCCTCCTCATCCTGGCTTTCCCCTTTCCCAGGAAGTTTCTAGCCCAGGCCCAACCTGCAGACCCTCCCCACCCAAGAGATTCCACTCTGTTGTTGGGCTACACAAACCCTTTTAGAGACTGATTCAGGTTGTAGACAGGTGCCCACAGCTTTGGAAATTCAGTTTTCAAAAATTGGTCCTGTACAATCTGTACCAGAAACTCCTGGGAGGGGGAGGGGATATTAAAAATGCCGGTGGGGTGAAGGCCCTGAATTGGCATGTAATTCTAGCACCTGGCCCAGGAGATCGGGTTCACGCTGCTGTTTGAGAACTTTCAACATAACTGGTAGTGTGGGCATTTTCCTTTGCTCTCTCATCTACAGCACACAGGCCACTTGCAAGCTAAGAGTGACCAGAGGAGAGGAAAGGGAGAATGAGAAGCTGCAGAGGAAGTGGGAGAGGTGGGCAGGTCAGGCCCTGATTACAAATACCCGAGGTGCTCTGCTTGAAGTTGGAGCCAGGCAGGGATGCCAGTTCTTATGGCTTTTGTTCACATGTTGCTGTGAAGTTCTAGTTCATGTATCAAGACATAAGAAAAAGTTAAAACAAAAGGGGGGCCTGAAACTATTGGAAAGGAGTCACCCAAACTGTATTGTCGTAAGTTATATAATTGCTCACTTAGAAAACCAAGGGTGAAATCAGCTTCAAAATAGCAAGAATCAATGAGAGAGGTCAGAGACTGGTTACAAAATTACTGATCAAGCAAATCAGATTCCTAGAGAGTGGCAGTCTCCAACCCAGGAAAAGATGACAACTGTTCTTTCATTCATTCAGCAAATGTTTATTAGGTGTCTGTTGTGTTCAAATGCTGAAGACATCAAACTGAGAGGTCCTGCCTTGAGCTCACTGTCTAGTAGTGAAAACTCCCAGGTTCTCCCAGGATCAGAGTCTGGTGAGGTTTTCCCTCCCTGCTCACTAGCACCCAGAGCTGTGTCATAAGCCCTTCTAGGAGAGGCAGCTGGGACTCAGCATTGGACCCCTTCCTTTGTTGATAAAGGTTTCCCAACCTCAGTGGGTCCCTGGTGATAGAACTGTCCCTGGCAATTCTGGCATGTTCATCCCTACCTGTGTCATTGGGCTGGGGCTGGGCCAGTTCCCACAAGTTGCAGGAATTTCCTTGCACCTGTGGATGGATGCATGGATGCAGCTATTGGATCTGCCCGAGGCTAAGGACAACTGGCAGGCAGCAGACAGCCGGAAGCAGGAGCTCAGCCAGAGTAAGTGGGCGCTGGGAGGCGCTGGGCATCCCTGGTGCTTTCCAGACCTGGCCTCAGTTTATGTGGGTCTTTGATATACAGCCAAGCAGATGGCGATCCCAAAATGAAGATGCCAATCATTCCTGCAATTTCTACCGGACAGAGCAGCTTTCAGTTTGCCAGATGACTTTTATGTTATTTATTTTTATACTTGGGGTATTGGGGATGGAACCCAGGACCTTGTACACTGCCAGGCAAGTGCTCTACCACTGGGCTATATCCCCAGCCCTTTTTAAAATTTCATTTTGAGACAGGGTCTAAGTGGCCAGGTTGGCCTTCAATTTGTGATCCTCCTGCCTTAGCCTCCTGAGTAACTAGGATTATAGGCATGTGCCACCATTCCCAGCATTGCCAGATGATTTTATAAACATGATGCTAATAATCTGATCACAGTAATGATATGGGTGCACTTAAGGGGTCCCTTCCATGTGCCGTGTGCACTGCCAATATGATCTGTGTAACTCACAAAGTAAGTTTTATCATTTTCCCCATTTTGCAAATGAGGCTCAAGGAGGTCAAGTGAGTTACATCAGGTCACATCATGGGGATTACTCTTACTGGGGTATGAAGTACTGAGACCTGGATAGGACTGTAGTCCCTTGTAGCTGGAAGAACTTTGTACAGATGGGGAAACAGAAGCATGGGGTTGCTTTGAGGTTACTTGGATTATCTATAGAAGCTGGGTGCAATGGTGCATGTCTGGGATCCCAGCTACTCAGAAGACTGAGGCAGGAGGATCGCCAAGTTCAAGGCCAGCCTCAGCAACTTAGTGAGGCCCTATGCAACTTAGCAAGACTGTCTCAAAGAAAAAGAAATGGGGTTGGGGGCAGGAATGTAGCTCATTGGTAGCCCCTGCGTTCAATAATCAAGTTCTTGTTATTTTAAATTGTGAGTCTGAATATTTTTTTAAAAGTTTGCTCAATAAAGGGAAATCAAGCAATAGTTTTCTATTGTTTTTTTAATGGCCAAGCCCTTCAGAAGGAAACTGCATGACACCTCATTTTGTAAAAGCAGAATATTTCTAACTGAAGTGTGACAGATGTGCCTGCCCTCCTCCCACAGCTGTTGGGTACCTGGGCTCCCAGGGAACACTGCATATCCCTGATGCAGACCTTTGAAGGTACTTCTAGAACAAGACTTCTTGGTTAGAACCTTGTCTCAGGGACAGCACATTTGTTGCCCTAAAGGGCCAGAAAGTGAGCAGGGGTGTGCAGCTGGGAAGGAAGGGACCCAGAGATGGGATATGCAGGTCCCCAAAGCATTCAAAATAAAATTTAAATACTTCGTTAGCTCAAACCCCTCAGTGTGGGACCCATGATTCCTCCAATTCCAGTGAGCCCACTTGGCCCCGAAGGCAAAAGTGCTATTCAAAATGAAGCCAGCTCCCAGGCTTCTCCAGAGATCAGGCATTGCCCTCATAACAGGGCTGATGCTTCTCTGTGTGAATTCATCTCTTGGCTGCTAAGCCAAGAGGACTCCGGAGTCCTAACCAGACAGGCAGGTCCTCTCTGCCCCTAGGGTGGGTTGGGATATTTAGCCCATGAAGAGTGCTCTCAGGAAGCTGTTTGTGCCTCCTCTGAGGTGAGGGAGGCCATGAACTGCACCCTCTCTCTCCTCAATTATGCAGGAGGACGCCCCAGTAGTAAAGAGTACTTGTCTCAGATGTCCATCAGGAAAGGTCCCGTGCTGCCAGGGGATTCTGTCAATGTCACGATGATTCTGAAAAGGAAGACTGCCACTCTACACAGTGTCAACATCACAGGCTCCTTTGACCTGCAGAATTTCCAGGCAAGCAGATGGCAAGCCTGGGTGTGGTCCAAACGGCTGTGCACATCCAAGCTCAAGGTACCAAAATCAGACAGGAGAAGGCTCGGCACCAAGAAAGAATGGGATGCCCACCATTTGAGGGTCCCTTCTTTTCTGTAGACCACTTCCATGCACTGATTAAAAATATTTTATGATGGTAGAGATTTTAGCTTAAATGCTCACTCTCATCAGTGGGTTTTGGGTGCCCAGAGCCTAGCACTGAGAATGAGTGGGACATCCTGACCACAGCTGGTAATGTCTCTCATGGGCTCAGGATTGGCCTTCAGCCAATGGTTATTCTATTTGAGCCCAACTTGTTTTCTAAAGAGGATAGGACGTGCTGCAGGTTATGCAGTTCAGTCCATCTAGAGTTAATCTCATTCTGTGCCTGATGATGAAAACTCCACTTCTCCCTAGCTGTATCAGAAATGATTTCGACCTTGAACTCTAATACCTACATCTCAGCAGCTTGGGCATGTTGGATGAGCTAATCATCAAAGGTTTCACTGTTGCTGACACTGTGGAATCCAAAGAAACAATTGCTGAGGAGATGTCCCGATGTCCCCGCACCTCAACTTCTCTGTAGAGGTGAGCTGCGGGTCAGAAAGGTTCCTACCTGGAACTTGGCCTTGGAGTGGGGAGGAGCCTCTAGGACCTTTGGGGGATGCTGGCTGACTTGCCAATGGTCAATTGCATTCCTAAGAAAAATGGAATCTTGTTTTTCTAAACAGGTATTCCAGGAGAAGTGACAGTTCAAGAATTTTTCTTTTTTCAGTTTTTGGTCAACTGAATCAAAAAATAATTTTTAAAATGAGTTGTGTTTGCATATAGTACAAAATTCTAAAGATGCAAAAGGTCATGTGAGTTTCTCCTCTCCACTCTCCCCAGACCTATTCTCTGATACTGGGAGTTGAAGTCAGGGATGCTTTACCACTGAGTCACATCCCTAGTCCTTTTTAAAACTTTTTGAGTTAGGGTCTCACTAAGTTGCCAAGGGTCTTGCTAAATTGTTGAGGTTGACCTTGGATTTATGATCCTCCTGCCTCCTCCTACCCAGTCTCTGGGATTACAGGCAGACACCATTGTGCCTAACCTCCCGCAGACTCTGAAGTTCCTCCTTCCAGAAGTGGTTCCCTCTCCGAAGATTCCATGGCAGTTTCCAAGAACCTTCCACCTATCACTCTGACAACTGGAGCACATTGTCACAAAGCTTATCATCTCTGAAGCCCGGGCCTGTTTGAGTTTGTTACTTGTGTCTAGGTGGGACCGGGGCTCTTTATCTCAGCAGGTGTGCCACATGTGGAACTGTGCAGGCTTATGAAGACTATTTTTGACACTTCCGTGGAGGCTGGCTAAGGCCCAGAGGGAAGGGTGGAGAGTCAGTCAGTCACCAGCCTCACCTATGTTGGCTGGAGCAAGTGCCCAGATCCCACACATACTTTCCCCTCTCAGTGACATGGGATCCCCAGGCTTCGTGGGGCCCATTCTCCTTTGAGAGGCAATTAGGGGTCCATCTGTCATTACTTCAGCATCAAGTTTCTCTGGTTTTACCCCCACCCTCACCCAAGTGGCTCATTAAGTATTTCTTCCCAGCCCCCGCGAGGAGTCAGAGAGAGAATGTGGTCTCTGTGGCCGTGGTGTCTGGGGATGTTTGAAATGTCTATAAGCAGGTGTGCTGCTTTGCAAGGACGGCCCATTCCTTGGTAGGCTGCTGACTGGGTTTCAGGACTGAGAGTGTTTAGTTAATGAGTCTGTATTACCAGTGAGGTGGAGAAACAGGAGATGGGAGTGAGCATTCTACTCGGGAGCTACATGTTTGGATGAAAATCACAGAATGGGATCAAGCCTGAAACATGCGGGAAAGATGCCCTGGTTGGCAAAAGGCCACCAGGCTTGAGGTGGGGGTCTGAGAATGAAGGTGTAACGAGGACCAGCGGCAGGGAGGAGGGGGAAGGCTCTAGTGCTCTGGCTCTGGGCAGAGGAAGGGTGGTATTCTGAGGGAGGAGGAGGAGCAGAGCCTGGCTTCAGTTCTTGTCCAGGGAACAGAAGGTATGGTGGGACAGGAGCCTGGGGCATGTGAGCACACACAGGTTTTTGTTTTTTGCTGTGCTGGGGATTGACTCCAGGGCCTTGTGCTTGTGAGGCAGGCGCTCTACCAACTGAGCTATATCCCCAGTCTGCACACACAGGTTTTAACCCGCAGTTTGGGAAGAGCATCTCTGGCGCTTGGGAAAGACATCTTTGTTTCAAGGACCCTCCTCGTGGAGGCCTCTTTGCACCCATCTTTCCACTGGAGGGGGTCTCAGGTCCACAAGTTGCTGCTGGGGCTGAGTAGTACAAGAAGGTCCCTATTTTTTTGTTGAGAAGGATCCTGAAAGAGGCCAGGATGTAGGTCAGGTTAGGACCTCTGGCTGGCATAGGATTACATGTCTTGAATTCCTCAAAACAATGACTGAGATCAGGATGTTGGACTGTATATACATACATGAATTGCTGGTGTCAAAAGCTAAGAGAAAGGCATGGATGGAAGACAGTCTCTGGGAGAGACTTTGGAGGGAGCATGGGCCTGCTGACACCTTTGATTCCAGAGAAATGGACCTAGAGAAATGGACCTCTGAATTGAAGATACATATATGTATGTATATATACATATATGTGTGTATGTGTATGCCTATGTATATATGTGCAAATCCATATATGTATATATATATTTTTATTTTAATTTACTTTTGCAGTGCTGAGGATCAACTCCTGGCCCCTGTGCATGGAAGGCAAGTGCTTTGTCACTGAGCTACATTCCCAGTCCTTTTTTTTAACAGTCGTGGTGTGATGGCACACTCCTCTAATTCCAGCCACTCCAGAAGTCGAGGCAGGATGATGGCAGGTTTGAGGTCACCCTCACCAACTTAATGAGGCCCTAAGCAACTCAGCAAGACCCTTTCTCAAAACAAAAAATAAAGGGGACTGGGGATGTGGCTCAGTGGTTAAGCGCCCCTGGGTTTAATCCCTGGTATCAAAAACAACAACAGTAACAAAAACAGTCTGTGTTTTTGTTTGTTTGTTTGTTTTTTGTTTTTTTGGCACCAGGGATTGAACCCAGGGGTGTTCAACCACTGAGCCCGTCCCCAGCCCTTTTTGATATTTTATTTAGACAGAGTCTTGCTGAGTTGCTAAGTGCCTCAGCCTCCCAAGCTGCTGGGATTACAGGTGTGTGCTACCAAGCCCAGCTTATGTGATTTTTTTTTGTTCAAATATTGTCCTTCATCACGAGAACGTTGAAAAATTTGGCTACATTAAAATTTTAATATTTTCCTTCTTGGCTACTGAGTTTCACGTCATCCTGAGTATGGGAATATTTTCAGCATTTCCTACTTAATGCTTTGCTTTCCCATCACAGATGATTAGATTTGATTAGTCATGGGAGGGCAGATTCAAAAGCCAGCCAAGTGAAAGATAAGGTGTTCGAAGGCAATGCAAACCACAGGCAGCTAAGCCAGTCTTTTACAGCTAGAAACACCTAGGCTGGGCCTCAGAACATCCATCCCTTGAGTCATGACCTCAAAAAGTACTGCTGCCATTGTCTAGATTCAGAATCAGAGACCTGCAAAGCCACAGATCCTCTCCATGAAGCCCAGAGCTCATACTCTGTGGGGCTGGAAGTTACCATCTCTTCAGGCCATGGGTTTACCAGTGCTGGAGGCATCTGCCACCTGGATCATTCCTTCAGTCTGCTAGTGGACCCCACTGGGCCCAAGGGAAGCGTATACACAGAGCTGGCAGTCCTTGTAGGAAACCACACTGGAGATGTCACCAGGCCAGGTGCCAGGTTCTCCCTGTCCTGCCCTCTCAGATGGGGCTGGGTGCCCTTTCTCAGATGCCTCAGGTTGGGCAGAAGGAAGGCCCCAAGCAGCAGAGCAGGCCCTCCTGCTACTCTGGGCAAAGCTAGGGGAGAGAGACCCTATTGCTTGGACCTGTTTGCTTGAATAGAGGTCTGTTCTGGGGGTACATCATTCTGGAAAAGAGGCCCCTTCCTTGTCTAACTGAAATCCATTTCTTCTGCCCCCCCAGAGATTTATTCAAATGGTCAACATTTTTTTTTTTTGGAGGGGTACTGGGAATCTAACCACTGAGTTATACCCCTAGCCCTTTTATATTTTGAGAAAGGACCTCACTAACTGGCTAAGGGTCTTTAAGTTGCTAAGGCTGGCCTTGAACTCGGAATCCTCCTGCTTCAGCATCCTGAGTTGCTGGGATTATAGGTGTAAGCCACGCCTGGCTCCTGGAGTCACTTCTTTACGTCACCAAGCTTGGTGTTGTGTGGGGAGGATCACATAGCAGGGCTCTCTGGGGGGCTGGCTTTTAATTCTGGGCCCTGTCTGGGACATCTAGCCTTTCTCTCAAGGGCTGCAAGTCCAAGAGGACAGGTACCCTGGTAGAGGCCCGTGTGCAGGTTGAGGATCACCGTGTGTGTGATTCAGGGGTGGAAGGCCTGTCATCCAACCCCTTTCCAACACAAAGTTAAAACCCTCAATCCCAAGCACTCTCGCTCTCAATGATCTCCTCCCTGGGACACCACAGGTGTTCCGTGAGTGCCTCTTGGATGAAGAGTGACTTATCCCCTGCTGGGAACACTACATAGGAGTGGATGGGTCTTGTTAAAACACCAGGGTGTGGCATTTGGACCAGAGGCAACACAGCCCACACAGGTTATCACAGGTGTCAGTGTGACACTCACCTGTCTGGCACACTGGGACTGGATGAAAGCAGCTTTCCTAGTGGTGCCGGTAGGTGATTTGAGAGGAAGGACGCTGCCCAGGGACTTGGACTGGGATCTCCTCCTGAAAACAGGAGATTCCAGCCACAGGGGTTGAGCACAGAACTTTTTATTCAAAGAAAGAGGTGAAGATTTGCACTCCTGCCGTCCTCCCTGAAAAACTGCATCTCGCTTTGACATCAGGTGTGGTGCTTTCAGTTTTGGGGCTAAGCGGAGTGTTACGTGTCAGTAGGCACCGTGGAAAGAAGGCCAGTGTATCAGTGGTGCACTGGCATTAATCAATGTGCACTGGCATTAATCAATGTGCACTGGCATTAATCAAAGCTGACCTGGACCAAGGACACAGACCTTCAGCCTGGCTGTGGAAGGCCCACACCTTCCCGGTTCTTCTACATTAGAGTCTGACCATCACCCACCTCATGGAACACAGCTGGAGAGCTGTGAGCAAGTGTTAGGACAAAGGGGGCTTTGTGAACACTGGTCCCTCTGGGCAATTAACTGCAGAGCCTGGTGGGGCATCAGTTAGAGACAGAGGATTCTCCAATAGATCCCCTCCCTCTAGGGATTGCCCGAGAATGCTGCCCAAGAACAAGGTCATTGCTTGGCTAGCCTTCCTTTCTCAGTGTCCTGTATCTCCTAACAGTGACTTTCTTCCCCATTCAACTGGGGCCACAGATCCCTTTGGGCTGGGACTCATGCCCTTTCGCCTAGAGCTGGAAGGGGGCCCTGACACAGAGACCTTACAAGGGCAGGTTTTGCCTCATGCCTGAGCCCTCCCCCAATCTTGGAGCCAGACCATACTGGGGAGATGGGTAAGAACAAGGCTCAAGCTAGGAGTTGGGAGCAGAGTGTTTCTCATATCTGACTGGGGCAGGGATTCTTCAGTTAGACTCTGCAGAGGGCACTGCTTCAGAAGCCACTGCAAAAGGCCTGAGGAGCAGAGGGCCTGCTCAGACTCTCACCAATAGTCAGATACCCCAGGCTTCATGGGGGCTCACTGCATCCAGGCTCATCCTGGCAGAAGGGGGCTAGTGTCTGCCTCCTAGGTTCATTAGTCTGTAGGCCCTGGCCATTACCATTCGGAGACAAGATAGGTACCATCTTGGGAGAACTGGCCCAAAACACAGGCAGAATTTCTGGTCATCTGTTCCCATGTGTGTTTTGGTATTAAGCTCCCTCCAGGAGGGAGAGTCAAATGAAGTTCCCTGGGGGAGGCTAGAGTGTTCCAGAGCTCTAAACAGGTCTTGCCCACATGTCAACTGTGGACAGATTTGGAGGAGACACGAGGCAGGGCAGGTCCAAGTTAGGGGAGGGTTCTGTTGTCTATGGAATAGAACTAAGTTTTGATGTTAGTGCCACAACTCAGGCTTACTTCCATCCTGAGCAGTTCTGTACTTGCATGCAGGGTTCTCTCAAGCCAAGCCTGAGGTCTTGACAGTAGATGTGACAGCCATGCCTTTCTTTTAACTTAGGCAGGGAGTGGGGGAACTCCTTTCAGAAAGTGGCTGCAGGTAGGCTCTCCTGACATCAGTGCTCCACCTCAGGTCCCCAAGGCCAGCCCTGTCCTGCCTTTCCATCACTAGCCAGGAGCCAGGGCCCCAACCTTCCCAAGAGAAGACAGCATCCTCAGGAAAGCCAGAAGCGAGCTCTTGGGCTGCCCTTTTGGCCCTTCTTTGAGGACGGAGGCTGTGAAAGCTGCCCAGGCTTGGAGAATGAGTCCTGACCACCCTCTCTGTGCACTCTGCTTAGTGAACTCAGAGCAAGTTCCACGTGCTTCACTGTCCCCAGTCAACCCCTGACATGGAGAGAGGAAGAGGGGGTCGTGGGGATAGTAAGAGCAGGCAAGTGGTCTGGGAGAAGTGTCAGGAGGTTCTGGGGAGGACACTTAACCAAAACCCCAGAACATGGGTTGGTAGCCACTTTAAATGTTTGGTCGTCTCCCACGACACCACCTATTCATCTATCACCTCAATAGAGTCCTCGTTCTTTATCTCTTCTGACTGCTCCTCTGTCGTTTCGGTGCTGTCCGACAGTGATGACACCTGCCGCACCAAGTCCTTGTCACTGGGCGTCTCTGGCTGCCATGGTCTGGAGAAGGGGTTGAACCAGTTCAGGGAGAAGTCTCCACCAAAGGTCTCTTTCACTGACCTCCAGCTGGCTCCGTGCTCCCTGGGCTGATCCTTCCGTTTGAGGCGCTCGATAGTCTAGGGGAGGACAGGAGAAGGCACATCAGCATGGTCTGGGGCTGCACTTCATGAAACCTCCCTGGGTCCTGGCATAGCAGAGGGGTGGGGCCCAGGCAGGGGTTAAGATGGAAAATAACAAAGGCTTTTGTGGCCCAGGTCACCTGGAGGCCCTCAGAGGGCTGCTGGCGTGTGGGTGGGGAGCAGTGTGGACGAGCCCCAGCAAGCAGGGCCTGCGCAGCAGCTGAGCTGTGTCTGACGCCCACTCCCCTGGCCTCCCCCTCCTTTCTTCCCACAGGCACGGGCTAGCTGCTGGACAAGGGCCACATGCTGAGTGGCCAAGGGCCAAGGAGTAACATCCTAGGCCTCTCCAGCCATGAGCTGGACCACCCATCTGCGAAGACCAGTGAGAAAGGTGGCCCGTTTCCTTGGCCACACCCCCATGGTAGGAGTGGCAGGCTCTGCATGGGGACAGCTGATAGGCAAAGGCAAGAATGCAGGATACACACGGCATGCGAGGTGAAGCAGGTGCCAGCATGCAGCGGGCACTGGGGGCGCCAGGGCCTTGGGACTTGAGGGCGGCATCAGGCCTGCTCATGCAGGGCATACTCCCTGTGGCCTCTTCCGAGCCGCCCACTCACCTGCCTCTGGGTGTTGGCTCTGACTCGGCCACCAGGCCATAGAGGGTGTTGGGACAGGGAAGCCCAAAGGAGTTAAAGACACAGCCAGGCCAGCTCTCCAGGCCCACAACACCCTCAGAGGCTTTGACCCCCCACTGTGGTCTGCTTTCTCCATCTCTTCTGGAAGCCAAGGGAATCTGCTGTGAGTGTGCCGGACATGGGTGTGTTCCTTCACACGACTCAAGACCACCTTGGACTGATCTCTGCATCTTGTTCTAGATTTGCTCTTCCATAATAAGATCCTTACATAACTCCCATGATCCTCTGCAGAAGAGAAACTGAGGGACATATACTGTCTCAAATCTGACCATACCCTATGCCAGTTCTTCTCCAGCACCCTTTCTTTCCTTTCTTTAAATCACTTAAATCTCAGTGATTTAAGTTTCTTGACTTTTGAAAAAACCTGTAAGTTAAATAATATGATCTCAAGGTATCTCCTCATAAGAGGCTTTTTAATTACCAAGGGGAAAATAGTAACTTTACAGTAGGAAAATGTTGCAATACCAACTTAACCAATAAGTTAATATCACCAATAATGTCACCTGCTACAGTGCACTAAGGACATTACAGTGTTTTAGTGATACTCTTGCCAAAACACATAACTTCAATCTAACCATGGGAAAATATTGGACAAACGCAAAGTGAAGGATATTCTATATAAAGCATGGCTAAACTTTTCTGAAACTAGTTAGAAGTGGTGATGAAATGTTAGGAATGCACTAAATATCATGAAATTATATACTTTAAAATGATTACCTTATGTGAATTTCACCTTAGTTTAAAAGAAGGTCAAGGTCATGAAAGGTAAAGAAAGACTGAGAAACCATCTCAAGTTGGAAGACACCAAAGAGGTAGGAAAAATGATGTGAGTTGGGCGTGGTGATGCACACCTGTAATCCCAGTGACTTGGGAGGCTGAGACAGGAGGATTGTAAGTTCGAGGCCAGCCTCAGTAACTTAGTGAGGCCCTAAGCAACTGGCTCAAAATAAAAAATAGGAAGAATTGGGGATGTAGCTCAGAGGTAAAGCACTCCTGGGTTCATACCCCCACCCTCACCATCCAAAATGTGATGTGGGATCCAGTGATAGAAAAAGACATCAGTGGGACAACAATAATATATCAGTAAATTCCCAGGTATTTTTTGTGTCAGCCTCTCAAGTAGCTAGAGCTACTGGAGTGTGCCACCATGCCCAGGTCTAGATTTTTATATTTGTATTATGGTTGTCTAAAATGTTAGCCTGTGATGACACTGATGGAATGATAAATGGAAACTTTTTATACTATTCTACTTTTGTGGAAGTCTGAAATTATTTCACAATGAAATACTAAAAAACAAGAATCCAAGACACAAAGATTTCTGCAGTAACAATTTGAATGCTGAATTATAATAACAAAAAGTTGGGAACAACCTAAATGTCCAATGATGAAGGTGAAATAAATGGGTCTATAAATCAGAACACTATGAAACTATAAAAAATGGTGCGCATACATTTCTACATGACACTGGAACATCCTGTCTGGTATCAAGGGAAGAAAGCAAAGGTGCATATGACCTTCTCATGGAACCTGCAGTTACCTTCAGAGATGGGATTTTATATGATTTGTATTTATTTCTAAAGACTTTCCCATACTTTCTAGGTTTTTTCCAATGAGCAGGTGTTATTTTTCTAATTGGAACAAAAAAGCCTATTTCAACAAATGGACCTTATAGATACAAGTCTCGAGGGATCCTGTGTGGGTCATGCGCTCAGGATGCCATGCTGCTCCTTGATGGCCCCTCACCAGGCCTCCTGGAGGAGCAGTGACAGCCGACCGAGGCAGCCTGCTTTGGGAAACCTGCGCGTCCTTCCTGGAGATCATCTGAAGTCTGTTAAAGAGCTGGGACAGCAGCAGGAGGCAGAGCATGCTACAGAGGAGATGCCCAGAAATGACAGATTGGCTGTGTCCATTCAGATGGGACTCATTCAAGGCTATGGCTATCTATCAGTCCCTCTGTGAGGAGGTGGTCATTAGTACTGACACTTGGCAGATGGGGAAACAAGTTCTGAGAGGCTGTGATAGAGTCCGAAGCGCATCCAGATGGTTATGTAGAACTGGGACTAGAACTGGAGTCTTCTCTGCCTGTTGTTTTCCCAATTGTACCACAAAGCTTCACTCTGCCTGTGCTGATCTCAAAGTCAGAAAAAGATGCAGAGGAGAACAAAAACAAAGAGCACCCAGCTTACTGTTTTCCATTCATGTGGCAGGCTCCCAGATGAGCACCCTTGTATTATATTCAACCTCAACAAGCTCATGAAAGTATTCCAGACACGAACCTGGCCTGTGTACCCACACACATTACTCAGTAATCAAGCAGACAAATGTGCACGGAATGTCAACTTTGAGTATGGAAAGAAAACATTCCAAGTGAATATGATGCATAAAAAAAACCCTGGGGGCTTCTTTTTTTCCTTAATTTTGAATTTTGGGTGGATATAAAGATGTTCTGAAGGCAAAGATCTCAAGCTCAAGGTTTGCAGAGAAACAGTAATACTTACTTCAGGCTCAAGAGAACAGAAATGGCTGGCTCCTGTTGAGAGGGCAATGACCTACACCTATGTCTCTTTTGGGGGTGCGTGACTTGGGTGATGCATGAGCTGTGGCCTGTGAACAAATTCAACAATTGCCCAGAATGAATGCATCAGCACTAAGGCTCTAGAGGGAGGCCAAGCACATACTCTGCACAGGCTCAGCTTCACCCTTTCTTGGGTGAAGAAAGTCAGAACCTCACACAACAGTCCACATAAATATGCCTCTCCACAGCTGGTCACACAACACCACCTGTTTTCATCAATGGCTTCATACCCCGTCCCCCAGCCCCAATGCTGAGGTGCTCTACCATCGAGTCACACCCCCAGTCCTTTCTTATTATTTTGACCAGGTCTTGCCAACTTGCAGAGGCTGGCCTTGAACTTGCAATCCTGGCATGGCCTCCCAGGTAGCTGTGATTATAGATGTGAGCCACTGTACCTGGCCACACCTTTTAAATGTAACCCACAATTGGAAATATTTTTGTTGCAACCCAGAACACAAATGCATGTACATACACAGGCATACATACCCACAATTTTATGAATATTAAGCTATAATGTGCACTATATTTAAAATAAAAAAAAATGCCGGTTGCAAACCAGGAAATTGATTACACAAGTCAGGAACAGTTGTGACTTATGGTTTGAAAAGCATAGTTCCAATGCAGCTAACATTCACTAAAGCCATATCATGGGCCACAAGCTACACATTTATATTCATTACTCTCTTAGTATTTATGTCATATCAACCTTGCGTGTTAGATTCTCATGCCCATTTTTACAGCAAGAAGTGAGGCTTGTGGAAACAAATGCCCAAACTTAGAGCTTGGTAGTAAGGTGGAGAAGGAAGTAGCCAAGCAGGGGACTGAACCAAAGACTGAGGCCAGATCCCAAATGCTTGGTCACCACACGACATGACCTTGGTTGGAGTTTAGGGTATCCCTTATGATTCTGTGAGAACATGTGCCTTCTTCCCCCAGAAGCTTTTTGGCAAATCTCCTCTGCAGTCCTTATTATTCCTCAGATCTGCTCCATCAGCTCCTGCCATGTGAGGGGAGGCTGGAGGGTGGGAAGGGATCCCGGCCTTCCCTGCTTTGCTAAGGGGATCGCATAGCTTGAGTCATCAGGAACTTTCTCATGAGGAAGAGAGTGGGAATGAAGACTTCAGTTTGAGCACACTGGTCAGTGGCTGGTTTCTGTTTCACTGTGAATTCCTTTTACTTTTTTGAGATGGGATCTTGCTATGTTGCCCAGTGTGGGTTCAAGTGATCCTCTCGCCTCTGCCTCCTGAGTGCTGAGGCTATAGATGTTCATCACAATAACCGGGTCATTGTAAATTCTCTCTTCTATGAGGTGACTCTCAGGTTGGCTATGTCTTTAAAAGATACAAGAAAACACTCCTGTGAGCGGGGAGGCCCACAGACGGGAACCAAGGCAGGACATGTGCCTGTGGCTGGGCTGGGCAAACGCCCCTGGCTGTCGAGTACTCACCAGCTGGCACTCCCATCTGGGGGTCCCTTGGTTCCACTCTTTCCTCGCTCCCTTCTGGACTGGTTCTTCAGCAAAGGTGCTGTTGGCCGAGACAGCTCAACTGAGGAGACACTTAGGAGGACCACTGGGTGCAGCTTCAGACTCTCCTTGCTTTCTTGGCATTCATTTGGAGGAGGCACCACACATGGGCATGGGGAACCAGGGTTCTTGAATTCTTTGCTGGGGGAGCACCTGTGGCCTCAGAGTTGGTACACCCCACTACAATGAGCCTAGCTGCACACTGCACCCACCATTAGCAGGCATCATGGGTGACGCTAACCACCGCACTCTAGCCCCTAGTAATATCATCTACTTGAGGTCCTGGGTTTGACCCTTGGCACTGCCAAAAAAAAAAAAAGCCAAGAACACAGTCTACCAGGCACCACTTTTAGAAAGGTGGTTTAGTAGGTAGGTCTGGGATAGGGCAGCTCCAACAAGTTCCCAGATAACACTGATGCTGCTGAGCCAGGGATACCAGAGATCCTTGAGGGATTCTGGCAGAATCTTTCTTCCTTCACGTTTGATATTTAAGAGGCTCTGGGATGGGGTGCAGCTCAGTGGTAAAGCACCTGTCTAGCATGTGTGAGGCTCTGGATTCCATCCCCAGCTGCAAACATAGAAGGTGGAGGGGTAGGGCTCCTCCAGGTTGGGACCCTCACCTCTCTTAGCTGGGGCACTGCAAGCTTTACGAGAGAAGCTTCAAACCCACTGGCTGGGAGGAGAGCCCAGACTCCCAGAGAGGAGCTTGTGTGCTGCCAGCCTTGCATGGGGGTGTCATAATGTGAGTTAGTTCACCTTTGCTGGAAGCTGATCAGGATGGTGGATACTAACTATAAACAGCTTAACCAGAATGAGCAAAAGCTGGCAGTTCTTTTGCTCTTTCAAGGAGTTATTACAAAGACAAAATGGTATCACTAGTAGGAGATGTGTCACATGCAGACACTGCCAAGTCCATGCACATATGCATAAATGCATTTGGATCTCAGCCATTTGTGTGTTCAGTCTGGCTGACACTGACAGATGAAAGGAACCTGGGATCACCTAACCCAACATGGCACATCTTCCTCACTTCTACTTCCCAGAGCCCACATTCCAAAAGCCTGGCTATCCTGGTTCATTTTCCCATGGGGGGAAGAGAGATGTCCTCTTTCATCTGAAAATACCAGGAGAGCTCAGGGGTGGCCCTTCTCCCTGTGTGGACCACAGCCTGGGAACCACTCCCTATGCAGCAAGTGATGGCCACATTCCTGTCACTGCACTCTCAGCAAAATGTAATCAGTCTAAAGGAAAATGGAATAAGAAAAATCAGGCCACCTGGGGGTATGTCGAGTGCAGCATTTCATTCTGACTTGAGTGCTAGGGCGTTCACTCTTTCCAGCCTCAGGGTTGGTACAAATCCAGAGGTAAAATCAGTTGGGATGTCTGAAAGAACCTTTCTTTCGGGGAGAGAAACACAGTATGCTCAGGTTTAAACGATGAGCTATTTTTAGAATTAAAAAAAATTTGATACAGCACTATCTATTGCACTCCTTTGAAATTCCACAGGGAAAGCAGCACCATGCATCACTTTAAAATTGTCCTTGAAGATGGAGAATTCTGAGGGCATCCAAATATGTAAAAGCTATTTCCTGAGTACCAGTCTCTGTTCCCTAGGGCGAGGACCGGAGCTGCAGCATTGTCTCCAAGGGACCCATTCCTTCTAAACCACTAAGAGTCATTTAACAGCCACTCTTCTTTCATGCACCTAAATGAAATGTTTTGTTTTAAAAAAAAAAAAGTATATGGAGAATAAATGCTATGAACTCGATCTAAAAACAGGCTTTCTAAAAAAAAAAAAAAAAAAAAAAAAAAAGACGAAGAAGAAAGAAAACCACTTAGGAGCTGAACCCTGACTCTATGGCACCAGTAGCACAGCAGAGGCAAGTCCAAGTTAACTGCCTTAGGGAAGGTTGCAGAGTTGCTGGACTAACACCGCAAGGGTGTTTTCTCTTAACTGGCATCATGCCATGCCAGAGGCCAAAGCTCCTCAAAGAACTACAGAACGACACCAGAACGGCATGCACCAGTGTTTGCCTCTGCAGTGTTTTCCTCTGGCTGGACTTGGCTTTTGGCTGGGTGGCTCTGCTCATAAACTCCAGAGAGACTTCAGGACTTGCTAAAGCCACTAAGAAGTCATCAACACCAAGCAGGCAATTCAGACAGCAGAGAGCCAAGGGAGAGAGGCCTGGTGGGACAGCTTGAGAGGGACCATGAATGTCCATGTCCCTTATTCAAGAAACCTTTAAATAAGAAACCTTCATTCAAGAGAGGGCACAATGAAACAACCACTTAAGCAGAGAAAACCCCAGTAGCTATGGACAATCTGCCCTCCTCTGCGGGTAACATGGGAGAGAGGAAGGCTAAATCAGAGCAGGTTTTGGAAAAGTTTTATTGCATTGTTTCCATGTGGAAGCACTGACAGAATTGAAAAGAGGCAGCATGTTCCACTTACTTTTCTGAAAAATCACATGGTTAGATTAACTTTCTCCCTACCCAGGACTAGACTGAATAAAACTTATCACCCGCCCCCACCCCAAGCAAAAGCTAAAAAGGGAGATTTGTGACAATCGCTTAAAAATCAAATCAGTGTGTAGGAATTCACAGATGGTCAGGATTCAGACTGGTTATTTTTGTGTTTAAGGGCACCCTCTACCTCCTCACCTCTCCCCACCATCCTTGGTCCTTCCTCTAGCTTGTCACCACCTCTTTCAAATGAGACACAAAACAGGAAGTGCCTCCCACGGGAAGGCTGGTCAGTCTCAATGCAGCAAGGCTGGGTGCCCCTGCTTAGTTCAGTGAGCAGACGGCCTTCTGCGTCAACTTTAAAAATGTTGTCCCAGATCACGGTTAGCTCCATGCCAGGACAACAGTCTCCTAGGTTAAAATAAGACATGGGTATGTGCACATTTCATGGCTCTTAAATATTGGAAGGCGGACCCATGTTAGAGATTTACAAAATGAGAAGGGCTTGATGGTGGGGCACATGTGTTCCACCCAGAATCAACACTGCTTAATTGACATCTTACCAGGGAAGGGAGGGAGGTGGGGGGGTCAGAGAGGGAGTAGTTGTAACAAAAATGGAGCTTGCCTGAAGTTGCATGACCCCCCAACCCTTTGATTGTACAGGGCATTTTGAAATGGAAAAACTTATTTCCTTCATATTCTTCCAAATCATCAGAGGGATATAACGCTGACTTAGAATACAAATAAGACCCCTTCAAGTCTCTCCCTTCCCCATCAGAATAATTCTACACAGCCCAGGCCCATAAAGTACAAGGCAAAACAATTGACTTTGTGAATGAGGAGGCAAACCATGTCCACTTGGGGGATGAGGCTGCTGCACCATAGGCCCTTCTGAAGGCTCCAGCCCTGATCCTGCCCTTCTCAGGCCTCAAGGGGCAAATATCCATCTTCAGTGAGTTTTAAGTCCCATGGGGCTCCTGCCACTGCCTCCTGGGCAGTGGGAGGTCAGGGCCCTCCTGGCTTTCCTACTGGGCCAGTCCATCCATGCACAGCGTCACGTCTCACTCAATTAGTAGAAGTGGACACGGCCTGGAGACAGCACCCTCCACGTTAGTCACACCAGACAGACAGCAGAGAGGAAACCAGAGGCCAGAGAAGTGATTTTAAAAGGAAAAAGAAGAGCAGCTTCGGTCATCAAAAAATCAAAAAGGATGATTTTTAAAAAATAAAACATGGGGACTTTTTTTTTCTCTGCAATGTTCAGCCATTTTACTTGAGACATAAAAAAGTTTTAAGAGTAGTTGATTTGCTTTTCATCTAAACATTCATGAGAACAGATCGGACGATAGTGCTGTGATGTGGTTTGTGTCTGAGTGGCAATGCTGGTCAGGGGTCCTTCAGACCACATACTGATATGGGTCTGCCTTCCCTTGATCTGGCGTGGCAAAGGGGCTGGCCCAGCCTAGAGAGAAGGGGTGGCCAAAAACTGCTTTCATGTTCATCCATTTTGTTTTTTTAGCCCATCTTCTCTCTTCCTTTTTCAATTGTTCTATTCCCTGAAAACAAGAACAATCATACTTCAGTCAAGCGCTTTATTGTGTAGTTTTAGGGAGGGACATCCATTAGCTTGAGATGACTGGAATAAATGCTTCCTTTTTAAAGCAAGAAAGCTATCTACATATTACACTTTTCTTCTGTGCCCCCATAAGAAGTGTCACACACACACAAAAAAAACATGCATTTTTTGGTGGACACATATTTACAAGTCCCTCAGAGAAGGAAGGGAACATGAGCACAGCCAGGAGACACCCAAGCTGTTGTTCCTAACTGTGCTGATCCAGTGTGTTGTAGGTTGGGAACATCTACCAGACCTGGTCCTTCCTGGGCTCTAGAGTGGTGCTGGTGGCCTGTGCTGGGTGCATATGGGAGTGCAGTGCTGGTTTTTGGGGGGTGGGGGAACCCTCAGCACTGGCTGGGGGCCTGCAATCATGAGAACTAGCAATGGTTGCTAATGTGGGATAGATTCATGGGAAGTTTGAAGCTACTATGACCACTTTGCAGACAAAAAAAAAAAGAAAAAGAAAAAAAGAAAAAGAAAAAGGCAACAACTCAAATGACTGCTCTGGCGCAGAGTCTCACCAGCTGTGGGGATCAAGAAGCAGCTGGCTCAGTGGGGCTGGTGAGACACAAACCAAGAAGATGGGGCAGAAGTGAGAGGCTGTGGGTGAGGGAAGAAGTCACCAAAGGAGGAAGGAAAGGGATTAGTACAGGTCAGCCTCAGTCTCGTCGAAGGTCTTCCAAGTGCTCCTCTGGGGAGAAGTGTGGAGGAGGCCAACGTGGCAATGTCACAGAGCCACTTCCCTTGCTACATTTCACTGGGAAAAAATGGGGGCTAGGAGGAAACTTCCCCTTTTCCCTTCTTCAGATGGAGCTGGTCAGCTGCCAGAGGAGCTGGCCAAAGGGCAGGGCTTGAGAATGGGCCCCTGCACAGGCAAGAGAGAAGCTGCCTGGCAGGAGCCTGGCCAGAGCTGTCTGCTGTGGTCTCTGGTGAGATGGAGGTTGGGCCAGTCCAGTCTGAGTCTTCACAGCCCAGGGACCTGGAGGACACTAGTCAAGGGGAAGATACCCTTTCTCATGAGGTGCAGACCCTTTGTTCCTTTCTCTTTAGCTTTCCAACACATCCCTTTAGGAAACCTTGATGGGGAAGAACAGTTAACCAGGACTAGGCCATGACAGTTTTTCTTCTGGCCCTCCAACAGCATCCTGAAAGTGGGCGGAGCCTGACAGTCATCTTCGGCTTCCCTGCAGCTCCCATGCAGAGAAGCTGGTCATTTTACCATTTGACTACATAACTGGATCTACACCACTGGCTACTATTTTACAGAAACTCTTTTACAATGACATTGTATTTTTACTTTGTACTGGGGATTGAACCAGGGGCACTTTACCACTGAGCCACATCCCCAGCCCTTTTCATTATTTAAGACAGCATCTTGAAAAGTTCCTTAGGGTCTTGCTAAATTGCTGAGGTTGGCCTCGAACTTGTAATCCTCCTACCTCAGCCTCCTGAGTCACTGGGATTATAAGTGAGTACCAATGCATCCAGCAATGACAATATTTCTTATAAATGAAAAACAGTTGCTGAAAGTCCCATGACCCTTCTAAAACATTGGGAACCTCTGGATCCACACAATGGTGCTTTGGCAGTGGGTGGTACTGACCCTTCTCTGCTGACTGCTTTTTTATGCCTCGAAGGCACAGAAGCTCACAGCAGTGGGAAGGTCTCTATCTTCTTGTGAGCCCCATTCACATACTAGTTACCCAACAGTCCATAGCCCACAGACCACTCTTGAAAATGTCCACCTGGGGGAGCTTCGGGAAGCCAGGAGTAATACCAGGATAAACTAGAGACCTCCTGACTGCTCCTCATGCCCCAGGCAAAGTGCTGCCCTCTTTTCCTGAAGTCCTTCATCTGGACCCCCAAACCAGAAAAGAAATGCCACCTCAAGGATTCTGGACACCTTAAGGCATGTGGTGGCAGGGCACCAAGGGAGCAGGCTTCAGTCTGGTCCAGGCAGCAACTTGAAAAGGGACCAAAAAAGGAGTAGTAGGTAGGATGGCAAGGAGTGTGGGGACGGGAGGCCAAGGCTGAGTGCCAGGGCTAGGCCAAGCACAGAGGACTCAGATGCCAGCAGGAGCTGTTGCCCCAGGAGACTCAAGGCAGGTGTCTTCCAACTGCCCGCAGGACCTGGTCATGACATGTCCCCTGGAAAGCTGACCTTGCCTGTCCCAACTGGATTAGGACATGATCTGTGGATCACCCTATCTCTAAACCTCTGGCCTCCAGATGGGAAATGTGTCCTCAGTGTCTAGCAGAGTGCCTCACACAGCAGTGTGTAACAAAGAACCACGAGGTAAGTTATGAAAGGAACAGAGGTAACAGCAACCTCCTAGTCCAGGCTGCTGAGTCTCACTCCTGGTGTGATTTGCTGTACCAAGGCTAGAGGGCTTGTGTGTGCATAAAGATGATTGCTGTCATTGCAAACAAAGGGATTGTGCCTTGCACACAGGGCCTACCTACTGGGCTCTCAGGTCTGGCTTGTGAGCAGCCCTTCCAATACATGCCTGGGGTCCTTCTCAGTCCCAGATGCAGAGGTGGAGGGCAGGGCTGCCTGCTTACCGTCTCATCTGTGCAGATGGAGTGCACCTGGGTCCCAAACATCACTGATGTGAAAATGAGGAAGAGCAGCGCCTCAAAGCACAGCAGGATGAGGAGGATCACTGTGGTGGGTGGTGAGAAGGAGCTGCACTCTGAAAGAGAAGGACATGCAGGTTCGGGGCTGCCACCTGCAGATGCCCAGTTCCCCACACCACCTGGGTTCCTGCTCTGACTACACTGCAGGGCTTGGCTCCTCCTGGGGACCACAGGTCTCTGGCCTCCAAGAATGGCAGGTACTGTTCTATCCTACACCTGGCTACCCCTCCCCACCTTAGGGAAGCCCTCCTCAAGAAGCCCTAGCTGGGGCTTCCCTTTCCCTAATAAGAATCAGCCCCTGCTCACTGTCCCTGGGACCAAGCATAGTGCCTGGCACATGGAAGGCCCAAGAAGGATCGTGAACTACAGTCTGACAACCTTGTTCCAGCATGGGGGCCTCTCCTTTCCTCAGCACGATGGATGCAAGGACTCAGGTGCAGAGGGCCCTCCAAGTCCTGATTTAGCCAGGGGATTCCTGGCGAAGGTGCTGCCTCTTTCTGCACCTCTATCAGACCACAGAGAGAAAAGGGCAGGTATGGAGGACCTGGAAATTGAAGCTTGGCAGAGGGCAGGCTAATTGCAGGGCTCAGCCCTGACCACAGTATGAGGCGATGCCCCTTCTTCCCAGGACATCTGTCTCACTGAGACAATCAGTCCCAAAGGAGGGGGAGTTAACACAAGAGACAATGGCCCAAGGTCAGCACTTTCACTGTACTGGCCACTCTGTGCCCACCCTGACCTGGGTGAGACCTGGGGTGAGTCCCTGTCCTATTCAGGCATCCACTCTAAAAGCAGTAGTGTTTGACTAGAGGCACGGTTTGCTCCTGAGTAGCAGAAATCATTTGTCTGAACATAGCCTAAATGAGAAAACTAATGTTCTGAAGAGAAGCACAGAGGTGCTGTTGGAGATGGTGGGGCTGAGCAGGGAAGGGAGCCATCAAGGCAGCCTCCCAGGAAACAACACTGGTAGCGTAGTCTAGGTCTCTGGGTTAGCACTCATTCCCTGAGGCCCCTTGCTGAGTGCAGCTGCCTGGGCAGCGCAGGCCTGCTTCCCTGGCTGGAGAGGTTGAAAGACAGTCTGGCTTTGAGGACTTAGGGAGTAAGTGATTCTCTGAGTTGCCCTGCTGGTGGCCTCACAGGAACATTAGGAGGAGTAAAGGAGGTTGAAGGGGCTTAGAAAGATACCAAGCTCTGAGGGGAGGCAGGTAAAGAGACATATCATCTAAACACTTCCTTTCCTCAGCCTCAAGATGATTTTTCTTCTTGGTTCCTTGCTGGGCAGGGCTTGGTCAAGGAACCCACCAGCCTGATGGGCTGTCTCTGGGTGGCCACAAATATGCCTGCCTGGCTGTCTGCCGGGCAGGATGTTGGGAAGAAAGTAACAGGGCTCTGAAGTTGGGCGGACACACTGGGGGATGAACCCCTGGCCTTGAGTTCTAATTGTGATGCCCTCCTAATATTCGGCTGCAGCCCATCTTGCATTGTGGAATTGCCTATTTCTTTTGGTACTTGCTTGGTATCTGCCTTTCCCACTATACCTCAAGCTTCAGGAAGCTGGGAACTTTGCTCACTGCTACATAACCAGCTTGGAACAGTGTCTGACAACAAAAGAATATGGGCAAGAGGCTTGGGTTTTTCCCCTTCTGTACAGGGATATGATTAAGAATTCATGAGGACCATCTGCATAGCACTGCCTAGGCCTGGCACAAGGTCACAGGGTGCTCACTGAATGAAGGTGCCTGCCTTTGCCTCACCTACCTCAGCTGCCCTGGAGCTGTAGGCAGAGCCCACGGTAGGGCCTAATCTTCCTCCCTACAAGCAGCAAGCATCCTTCCCTTCTTGAGCTGGGCCCTGGGGATTACAAATGGAGTCTGGGCAGGCAGGATCCAGATTTAGGGAATGTAAAACTACTCCCTATTCTTCTTTAAACATTAACTCAAAGCACCTCAGTCTAGGGGACGGTCCCTACACCCTCTTAACACAAGCTCCTATGGCCCCACTGGCTCAACCAGGGCCAAGCAGTGATGGCATTAACTGTCACACACAGGCAACTTTCAGGTCTCCACTCTGGGGACTGTCCTGTGCCTTTCTAGCTTGCTGGTCTAGGAACTGGTGCCTCAAGTCCACTCCACCTGGAATTGACCAAAGACAACTGGTGCCAGACCTGGGGCAGCCAGATAGGGCTGGAAATCCTTGCTCCAGACCTAGCCTAGAACAGCAGGCCCTCTTCCTGGCTGAGTGATCTGAACTTGTTCAACCTCTGTGGGCCCCAGTTTTTGTCATCTGCAAAGTGGGGAGCACTCTCCTACCCTGCAGGCTTGTTGTAAGGTTGAAATGAGGTACTGTTCAAAAATGCCTTTGTGTCATGCCGTTTCCTCATAGGCATTAATAAAACCATTTCAAGCCAGGCTTGGAGGCGCACGCCTGTAATCCCAGCACTTGGAGGCTGAGGCAGGAGGATCACGAGTTCAAAGCCAGCCTCAGCAACTTAGCGAGGCCCTAAGCAGCTCAGTGAGACCCTGTCTCTAAATAAAATACAAAATAGGGTTGGGGATGTGGCTCAGTGGTGGAGTGTCCCTGGGTTCAATCCCCAGTACCCAAAAACAAAAACAAAAACAAAACAAAACAAAAAACCATTTCAAAGACATTCTGCCTCTCTGACAGTTCGTTACTGCCCACTGTGACCCTGGTGACAGGTGGGACATGTTTGTGATGATAAAACATGGAGCTGACCTGTATCCCCAGGGCATGGCAGAACTTGTATACTTTAGGATGTTCACCAAGTGATCAGGCACTTGCTGAAGACTCACTCTCTGCTAGGATCTGCAGATGCCCACTCGCCCCCAACCTTCCCTGTGCCTCCTGTTCATGAGCTTGGTCCCCCCCTCTCCCTGGGCTTATGCCAGAAGTGTGGCAAGTCAGCCCATGGAGGAAAAGCAATCGCTCTGAAGAGGATCATGTAAAAGAGGGCACCCACTAAGAGAAGAACAGGAGAAATATGATGCTTCCTGCTCAAGACTCTGCCTCAGATTCTGAGTGTGAAAGATTTAGCCCAGCAGGTGGTCTCTCTCTTGCTTTCCCCCCTTCAGCATCCATTTTTCTTTTCCTTCAGAATTTGTGCAATCTTCTGGTTGGATTTCATTCCGTCTGCTCATTTAAATGGAATACTTCTACAGTAGGGAGAATATGTGTATGTGTTTAATGTAAATTGGTGATGATTAATATAAACAGTTTGAAAACAATCACCACACCAAAGCCAAGCAAATCAATAAAAAACTCTATATCCTAGGCAGAAAGTTAAAAATAGGAATCTTTGTAAGACTAGAATAAAACAACTTCTGATTAGTGTGTCTCATTTAGGGCTGGGAGTGTGGCTCAGTGGTGGAGCACTTGCCTAGCATGCTCCAGGTCCTGGGTTCCATCCCCAGTATTGGGAAGAAGGAAAGAAAGCCTCATTTAAAGATAGAAACAAAAGTTGCCCCCCAACACAGTTCCCCCTGGCTGGAACTGGGTGCTCTGCTTGTGGGGGTGGGGGCTGCATTCTCCCTGAGCACACTCAGTGCAATGGGCCTGTTCTACTCATTACTTTACCTGTCGAACTGACTTTATGGGGCTGCTTTCTTTCATGAAGAGGGACTTGGACCTCTGCTGTTTCTTCCCTGTTCAGTCCATAGTCTTGCAGTAGATTTAACAAAATGAGGTAGACAGCTGGCACCATGAAGGAAACAAAGCCTCCATGAAGGAAACAGAGCTGGGGTTCACAAAGGTGGTCTGTGACCACCCCACTTAGGTTACATACCCACCCTGGAACAGGGAGGGAAGCCCTGGCACATACTCACTTGTCCAATCTTCTTCAAAGCAATGCAGGAAGTGGAATCCCACCATGATGAGGGCGTGCAAGGAAATGAGAGCTATGTACATCTGAAACAGGAAAGCAGTGCAGATGCCATTGTTGTGAGAACCTTCTGACCGTGCAGACTCTGGAGCAAAGCACTCAGAACCCGCTCCTCGGAACACTGAGCTAGGCTGAGGCCTGACCAGGAGGGGGCCAGAGAGGCATCTGGTGATTCCCCACAGGGCCTCCGACCTCCCGCCCTGGGTCTGAGGGGAGCAGCCATTCTCTGAGTCTGTGGAACCAGAACAGAAACAAAGCCAGGGCACCAGGCAGGACCTGGGTTGCCTGGGGGCATGCAAGGTGTACTACTTCTCTTTACTTGAAGTCAGAGCTCGCAGCCCTTCCAGGCCTCACTCTGAGTACTCTTCACCTACCTGCAGCTCAGGATGTGAGGACACTGCCAAGACTGCTTGCTCTTGCTACTTAGGCCTGACACCTGGGGTGGGAGCTAATCAACCTGTCTGCAGGTGCAAGTGAAGGGCACTTGTCGAGCCAGAGAGATCTTTGGCAGGAAGGTGGAGAGCTACACGGGCAGGCAGCATTCTCAACGGCAATAATGACTGCTGCAAGTGCTGAGTATGTGCAAAGGAATAAAGGGCTCTGCTGCTTCTTGGAAGGCAGGGCAGACATCAGAAGCTGACTTACTGTAAACAGGACGAAGTACTTCTGGTTGTTCTCGCCGACACAATTATTGACCCAGGGGCAGTGGTGGTCCATCTTGCGAATGCACCGCTTACAAACACTGAAACAGCCCACAGGTCAGACCTTTAGGGGTATCCTAACAGTTGGGGGCTCCAAGGGGAAGGCAGGACCCACGACTCCAGCTTCACTCCTCAGAAATGGCTTTCTCTGGCAGGGCTAGAGGTTTTTCTGGGTGTGTTACAAGGACCTTGGAAGGCAGGGTCAGTATGCCCAGGGTCAGAGTCATTCCCAACAGGGGCAGAACCATGGCCTTTTATCTTGTTTATCATATAAATAGGACAGACTTGTCATGGCTGAGGAAGAGGCTGCTCTCCTGAGTAACACAGCTGAGAATTGGATTTATAAAGATGGATTGGAGTAGTAGTTTTAAAAATCTGACAGAGTAGGATAAGATAAAGAGAAGAGTTGCTCCTTACCCCCCAAACAAACAACCCCCCCCCCCCCCCCGCAACCAAGGGCCACACAGAAGTTCCAAAAACACTGCCATGTGCTCCCAGGGATTAGGGTATGCTTTGCTTAGCCTGGTCTGGTGTCTAGTGGATCTGCTGAGCATTCTGGGTAAAATAGCTGAACTCTGAGTCTTGGGTCTGCTACCAGCATGAAAGACAAAGCATATACGAGAACACATACTGGGCCTCGCTCAGACAAGTGGTGGATTCATACTGGTGTCCACTCTTGCTTTTTTCCACCACTCCAAAGGGCCTTGCCAACACAGGCAAGGGGGCCTGGCTCCATCATCTCCCTGATGCCAGGCAGGCAAAGTAAGAAACAGAGGCCTAAGAGGGAGGCAGAGGAAAACAAACAGAACACGGTACCAGCAACTCCACTGCCCTGTCTGTTACTTTCTCTTTCTATTAACAATTTTAAAAACACACATGAAAAAAAAAAAAATATATATATATATATATACACATATATGAAATATATATCTGAGATGGTAAAATAAATAATTTACCAGCAAATAATTTTAAAAGCAAATAGACAGCAAGGAGTGATTTGTTCCTTGTGTTCTAGGCCTTGGCTATCAGGCTCCTACTCTTCCAAGGAACTGCCCACTGTAGCCCATTTCTTGTTCTTCTGGATACAATCAACTGTGGAGTTCCTTATGTCCCTCCTCATCTGAGGAACAGACTCCTGAAGGTATAAATACTTCCTGCTCCAGGCCCCTGAGTAAGTTCCTCTTCTCTCCTTTTTTTTTCTAAAAGGGTTTTTAAGCATGTGCTCTTGAGGCAGGGCGGGCTCAGTGGCAGAGAGTCGTCAAGTGGCCTTCCATCCTCTGAAAGCTGGACAAGAGTTTAAGCAAGCTCTCGCAGCAAAGCTGTCCTCTGCTTTCCTCCCAGCTTCCCTGCAGAGATGAGGTGTTGGCCCAGGAAGCTGGGAGTCAAAGAGCTATGACTCATTGGGCAGCCAAATAAGACAAACACACAGGCTTCGGGGAGCAGGGAAAGTGAATACGGCCACTGAGGCTTGCTAAGACTGCTCTAAGATGCTGGTCTCTGAGTTTCCTGTTCTCAAAGATATGAACCATCAAGATGGCACCTCTCCTCACCCTGGGCCAGGTGGTTGTGGGGTGGGTGGGGGTGAGGTACTGCTCAGAGGCCGACTTGCTCACAAAAAGCTCACCCAAATGGCCTGGGCATGGAGTATGCCAGGGGCAAGGCCTGGAGCAGTGAAGGACGCTTGCCCTCTACCCTGGTTTCACCTGAGGCACCATCCCACAGGAGATGGAAAGACCATGAATTTCCATTTACGAGGCCTGATGGCCAATAGCAAATCATCACCTCAGAGCCAGCACCACTGCTCATGGAGTGGGCTCAGCAGTGTCCCCTCTCCAGACATAGCAGGGCAGCCAAAGCACAGGGTCAGAGGAAGCCTCACAGTTCACATGGAGGAGCCTGCCACTCTTCTCCAAACATGCCAGACACCTCACTGCCTTGCTGTGGATGGGCTGGACACCAGAGGACCCTTTCTCCATTCTTCTCACGTGGCAAAACCAAGTCCTCTGAGGCACCTTCTTAACTTGCTCTTTCCTTAACATGCCCGACATCCCTCTCCTTGTACTCTTTCCTAGCACTAATTCCAGTATCTTGTGGACAAGACACTGTGGGCTGGTAAGTTCCTGTGAGGACCACGCATGCAATAAGTCATTAAAAAGACCAAAAACCTTAGAAGGAAGGATTTTTTTTGTGTCCTCACCATCCGTATTTCCCAGGCCCCTTCTATATTTCAAGTTATTATTTTAGAAGAAGGCAGATGCCTCTCCTCCCCACTTCTTCCAGGATCCCTACCATTTCTCAGGACTCAAAGCTTGGGAGAGCCCAATAAGCTTACTGGCTCATATGCATCCAAGTACTCCCTCTGGTTTACATGTTCCCTCTCCAGGGAGGTGTACAGGACTTTCCTGGGTATGCAGCCCCAAAGGGGCTGGCTGAGGCTCTGGTGCTCATCCTGGGTAATGGCCCTGCCTGCAAACGGCCATGTCTTACGTGTCTCTCCTCATAGCAGCACTTACAGAACTGTGCCACATGGAAAAGGGTCTGTCCTGCCTGGGTGGGAGGCCCCTGGAGTCAGGGCCATTTTGAATCCACTGATATAAGCCCAAAGCCAAACCTGGGGCCTGCCTGAGCAGAGCCTGGGAAATAAGCTGACTCACACCTGCTTAGGATGCGCCTGTGGGGAAAATGAAAACAGCGAGAAGTACTGAAGGGGCTGTGGCATCACACACAGGTTTCGATGCACCACACATCACTGGCTACGACAGAAGTATAAGCATAAAGATCCACAGCACAGTCCAGCACAACTTAGAATCAAGTTTGTGAAAGACAGAGCAATGGGAGGAAATGAACAGGGGTCTGAGGGTACTACCTCACCTTGGGGCCAGGCAAAGAAACATAAGTTCTCCAAATCAGTCTCAGCAGAATTACCCTGATCTCTAATGTGCGACAACCACTTTAAAAACAATACCTGTGCTATGTACATTTTATCAATAATCTTAACAATGAGAAAGACAAACCAATAAGAATCTGGTAGGTACACAAAGCAGCCCACCATGTTTAGCCTCACTGTGTGTATCTGGATATAGGGAGGCTGACCTGCCAAGGAGGGGTCTCTGCCTCTTCCAAGAAGAGGTCAGAGCATAAGCCTAATGCCTTGACCATCCACATCAGCACAAATGGCTCCATGCACAGGATTTCCACATGCTTCCATGGTCCTCATGAGTGGGAGACTCCATGCCAGGATGAAAGCAGCGTGGGGTTCTAAGTGCTTCCAGAGGGAGACACCTACCCGCATACTACAGGGCTAGAAGGCAGCACACCCTTCAGGTTCAAGGTCTGAGGTACCCACCAGAGCACAGAGAATGGAGACAGTCTCAAATTCAATGGGTCTGTTGGGAACACAGGAAAAAAGAGCTGGGGACAAACAAGTGCACACGCTGAGCAGGCAAGCCCCGTGTCTACTTTCTCTAACCATAGCAGACTGGGCTCAGCCAACCATACACAAGCCCAGGCTGTCTCATGTGCTGGGGATTCTGCTTATCCAAACTGTGGGTCCCCAGATGGCCTGGGCCACATGTGCCATCACAAAGGAGCAGCTGTCAGCACACACTTCCTGAAGTAGGAACAGGCGATGCATGGGCAGCCTCACTTGTTCATCTGAGTCAGCAGCTCCTGCTGCTCAAGCTGATGTGTTTACTAGCATTTAGAACACCTCCCTGGTCACCCTGGGGAGGGAGGCAAGGAGGCAGCAGGAAAATGCCAGGCAGTGGAGACAGCTGAGGGTGCAGGGAGGAAAGAGAGAATAATCACTGTGGTTGCCCCAAAGTTCTTTTCTACAAAGTTAACAACTGTTTCTGGTCCTGCCTTTATAAACCCAGCTCGTCTCCAAGTCCCTACTCATTCTTCTATCAATGAGTAGCTGTGGCTCGCTGAGCTGGAAGACTTGCACAGTTATTTATATTTAATAAATAACAAGTTAGGGAGGAACAACCCTTATTTTTAGGAGAGAAAGTGCAGTGGAGACAGTGACAGATTTCCAACACTGACCTCCCCAACTTCAAGGCCAGAGCCTGGTCCGACCCTTGGGGCTATTCTGAGGAACCAGACAAGCAAGTTGGCTGATCCTTAGCAGTTAGCTCCAAAGCCCCAGGGTGGTAGGAAAAGGCTAGACTGATGCTTCCATCTTAGAAACAAGAGCAAGCCTGAAGTGGGCCTCAGAAGCAAGTTGATCTTGAGAAAGAAACCCCGCAGGGGATGGTAATTGCCATAGGACTCTGCCCGAGCTCCTCCTTCACCCTCAAGCAGGTGACAACTAGTTGGGCAGGCCTGCAGATCCCTCTCTCTGAGAGACAGAGAAACAAACATACAAGTACATACCGTTACATGAGTCATTGCCGAACTGGAGTTGTAGTGGAAAGAGCCCTGCTGGGACCTGGAACCAGAACTACCAGGACCTAATCCTGTCTTTAGTACTCACTGGCTGCATGACCTTAAAGCGTCACGTAATCACCACGAGCCTCAGTTTCCTTATCTAGGAAGAGTAACCCCTACAGGAATACCTAGCTGTCAGGATGGCTATGAAGACAGAAATCAGATGAGTGATGACGGGACAGGAAAGGCTAAGTTGCCTGTGATACAGCAAGTAGCTGACTGGAATTTGAACCATAGAGCCTGACTAGCTTCCTCTGAGAGGGGGCAGTGAGGACTGCAGGGAAAGGCCACCTTTCATTCACTCAGACCTCTCACATGACCTAAATGTCTTCATGGTCTCATGGCTTATAAGGATGACCTCTCACTTGTCACCTCCCCACCCCAAACACATGCACTGGTCTGAAAAGGAGACTCAGCAACATTTCTCCCTCTGTATTTTGGCATTTAAGGTTCTCCTGTAGACGGGCTGGGGATATAGCTCAGAGTGCTTGCCTCGCAAGCACAAGGCCCTGAGTTCAATCCCCAGCACTGGGGAAAAAAAAAGTAAAGTTCCCTTGTAAAGACAGAGTGCAATTTTTAACTACATTATCTTCTCATCAAGAAATCTCAAAACAACAAAGAAACCTGAAAACAAAAAGGGAAAACTTGCCAGATAAGATGGGAAAACATTTTTTATGGACTGAATTCTACAATAGCGATAACCTCTAGAGGTTTCATTTTAAAGGAAGTCTTCATTCTGGAGCAACCCTTCATTTTAAGTACAGGATTTCACAGGATGATTTTCTAAAGCTTCGTCTCATGGTTCCCTTGTCATACAGCTGTGAGGTGGTAGGAAAATCAGGAATCCCCTCAATTTTACATATATGGAAACAAAGGCCTGCATCAGGTGTGACAGAGCCAAGTCCTGGGCAGATGTCCTGAGTCCAGATCACATGCCTTTCCAATCTAGTGGACTCACAGGGACCAGGAGGGAAATGTACAATGTGCATTGCAGGGGATGTTCGGAGTCCACTTGGTACCTGTGTAGGAAGTGTGTGCTACTCCAGGGTATGTGTGTGACAGGAGGCAGGGTGGCTGAGAGGAGACAGGGGAGCCCCAGCCCTGTACCTGCAGTGGTGGGCTCTGTCAGGCTTGATGCTGCAGCATTTAGGACACTTGTATACCACCTGCCCGGGCTTCAACTGTAAACTCTCGATAAATTCTTTAGTGGCATTTCCTTTGGGCACTGCCCCCTGTAAGAAAGAGGAAAAGTGTCAAGGTTGTGCTGGCCATCTTGTCAGTCATAACACTCCAAAGTGGAGACAGTCATTTCAAAGCAGCCACCATACATGTGTAAATTCTATTTTCTGAATTGTATCAACAGTGAGGATTACTTATTTATTTAATGGTGTTAGGGATTGAACCCAGGGCCTTGTGCATGCTAGGCAAGCACTCCACCACTGAACTACATTTCCAGCATTTTAAATTTTATTTTGAAACAGGGTTTCACTAAGTAATCCAGGCTGGCCTTGAACTTGTGATCCTTCTGAATTAGCCTCCTAAGGAGCTGGGATTAAGGGGTGCACCACTGTGCCAGATAAGGGATATTTATTGACAATGAATTTTTCTGAGGAAATGCCATTAGGCCACATCAACCACTTGATCAATTTTCTATAAAGAACAGTTACATTGTTCTGATTATTTTCTTTCTTTTTTAAAAAATATTTTTTAGTTGTTGATGGACATTTATTTTATTTATTTATATGTGGTGCTGAGAATTGAACCCAGTGCCTCAAACATGCTGGGCAAGCACTCTACCACTGAGCCACAACCCCAGCCTCTGTCCTGTATTTTCCTTTTTTTTTTTTTTTTTTTTTTTGTGGTGCTGGGGATTGAACCCAGGGCCTTAGTGCATGCAAGGCAAGCACTCTACCAACCGAGCTATATCCCCAAGTCCCTATTTTCTATTTTAATTTTGCTAACATTGTTTTCACTGAATTCATTCTTGCTTACCTAAATATTATAGTGACGATGTGACTCATAATTTTTTTGGTCTACATTAAATTTCCTGTTAATAGCATCTGCCTTTGTGAAATTTCATTGGTGAGCATCACATCCAACAGTTCAGCTTTCCCAGGTCAAAATGTGCCCCTCTATATTTCAATGGGTTATATTTAAATTTGAATCAAATTTTATTTTATTTTACTTTTAATCAGCACTATTATTACGAAGGATTGGTAAGATGTATTTTTTTCCTTCGTAAATTCACAAGCAACAGGGAGCCTTGGCCTCAGGTATCTGACTTGCTATCTGGCTAGGCTACCCTCTGATTTGCTACTCCATCTGGCTGGCGTGCTTGAGAACACTTGGTGTTCTTGTTCGAGCTGTCCACATTTGGGCATAACCAAGAGCAGAGCCAAAATGCCAACAGAATCTGTGTTGCTCTGCACCCTTCCAAACAGGAGGAAACTGGCAGTGCACAGTCTGAGCAGGGTCTGGGAGCCAACCTTCACCAAGCACCTACTTGGCGCTAAGCCCTGTGTTCCCATGCTCATGGCTATGGACTCAAGAATCAATTTTCAGGAGGCTTATGGTCTTTTGCAGGCTGACAAACAATTCTAATAAAGGGGCTACATGTTGTAGAAGTCGTTTATTTTGAGAGAGTACAGAGGAGGCAGTAGCCAACTGACCAGGGGAATCAGAAAAGTTTTGTTTTAAGAAATTGATGTTTAAGGGTTGTCCGGAGGAATGTGGCAAGGTTTTCTCATAAGAGCTATGGGAGAAATGGAATCCAGCAGAGGGGCGCAGGCATAAAGGCAGAGGTGAGAATGGGCCTGGTACACTGGGAGATGGTGAGAAAATAGTGTTCTGAGCCCATGCGTGCCCTGTTAGCAGGGAGGCTAGCCCGCGTGGAGTGTTCAATGCCAGATCTAAGGGTGGGCTGGGTTATGTTTTATAGGCAGCCAGAGCAATTGGGTGACACCAATGCTTCAGGAATACAGCTTGTCTGCCTGTGCTGTGTGGACCACATAAGGGAGAGATTAAAATCCCAGAGACCACTTAGGAGGACTGTTGACAGTCCAGTAAGGAAGGACTAAATTAAGAGGGTGGAAGTGAAATGGAGAGAAAGTTCAGACACATGAATTTATAAAAGGTGTAGTACAGGTTTGGATTTTTAGCAGCTGGTAAACAGAGGCCCCCTTAAGCCACTACGAGAGTACTAGAGAAGCAAGTTGGAGGGAAGGGCGGGCCTGCTGGGTCAGAAGTGCCCAAGGGACCCCCAGGAAAAGATGTCAGGAAGGGGCTGAGAATATGGGTCCAAGAAGCACAAGAGAAGAACGCAGCACAGAGGTGAGGGACAGGCTTGGAAGTCCACTGGTCCTACTTTAAATCTGAGTTCCACATTTTTTGCCACTGGTGTCCCCACTGACAGGTGGACCTCTCTATGCCTTAGTTCCTAACCAGTGAGTCAGGATTCATCTTACCTAATTCTCAGATTCCCATGAGGGTTAAACCACACAGACAGTTTATGGAAAGAGCTCAGATGATGCATGCCATACACAGTGCTTGGCATACGGGAGCCTGGATTCTGGATCCAGCACTGGCTTCACCACTGCAGCTTAAAAAAATACGACAACTAGCCTGCTGCAGCACAGACTGTCAGGGGCAGAGCCCAGACACCTGCACTTTATAAAACCACCAGCAGAGTCCAGAATGAGTGAGAGCGTGGATTATTAGGGTGAGGGTTTCAGATAGAGCATCACTGGTTCCTGCAGAGTGGGGCTGGCAAACAGTCACAAGCCAGTGAGGTGCTCCAGAGCAGAAGTCATAGAACCTATCCTATAAAAGAAGAATTCTGGGAAGGGAAGAGCTACAGAAGAAACAGAAAAATTTTCAATGCTGAGAATGCAAGAGCTATGGTTTTGTTTTTTGATAAGGAAATGACTCAAAGTGGGTAAAAAGTCCAGCTGAGGTGACTGCAGACAAATCAACCAACAACTCTGGTCTGAAAGTCTACACTGTGCCAAGCACTGAGGGAAACACAGAGAAGTAATGGGACCTCAGAGCCTCCAACAGCTGGTGGATGGACAAGTAGCACAGACAGTGAGGCAGGAGGACTGAAGAAAGGGATCCCAGGAAGCCAGGAGGATCCTGGTGGATGCTATACAGGAGAGGGACACCGAGTAGGGGAGCCAGTTTAAGCCTTGGCCCAGATGTGGGAGTACAGAATTCCTGGCCTTTCTGTCCCTCACATGGCTCTTTGCTGGGCCCCCAAAAGCCCCCTGCTGAGGCTCTTCTACTGACTGAGGACCTATTCACTCCTGAGATGGGCAACACTTGGCTGACCTGTTGTTTGGAGCAATGTCACACTCCCTCACTGGTTTGCCTGAGGAAGAGGAACCTCGAGGAAGCAATGAGAAAACACAAAGGGTCACTTGTTCACACACATGCTCATCTCCCTGGTGGGGGCTCAGGGCGGTAAGTGGTGTGGAGACAAAGTCCTTTATGCCCTTTCAACTCCCTTAGGTGCTCCATTAAATTTTCTTTCAAAAGTTCAAAAAAGAAGGAGGAAATAATTTGTCCTGCAAAATACAATCAGATGTCAGAAAAGCCTATGACAGAAATTTTGAAAGCAAATCAACTTTGGCGGACAAGGATCATATGGCATGTACAATGCTATTTACAATGTAGTTTTTGAGAGTAGATATGTATTTTAATTGATGAGAAACATCAACAATAAATTACATAGTCATACAAACGTGTGTATACAGACACACATGAATAGGAACAAAAGAAAAAGATACATGCAAAAGTATTAGTGATTGTCTTGAGTTGCAGGTTCACAAGTACTTTTTATTTTCTTGACTATATTTCTTAAATGTTCTTTTATGAACATGAGGCTTGTGCAATAAGAGAAAAATCCTTAAAAACACAGACATAAATGAATAAACCTCAAGAAGGAGCTACCTAAAGTAGAAATATGACCAGCTTTCCATTTGCAATCAAAGTGCTATTAGTGTCTCATTTTGAGCCACCTAAGCAATCCCCCCGCCCCAATTCAGGCTAAGGGAGAGGGTCTCCCAAATCCCTAGAGAGTTTTTACATTTTCTTTAATGTAAAAACTAATTACATTTGGGCAACTGTATGACTTTCTGTTTATCCTGAAATCATAAAATGCAACTGGAAGTCACTACTGTCATGTGTACAAAGGAAAAAGTACAGAGACATTATTTTCCCAAGAAGCATCAATGGAACACAGCTTTCCTTAATTCAGACCCAGGTGGACTCCCTGTCCCCTGCAGAGCAGTTTTTAAGATGGTCCTAGCTACTCTGAGGGACACAAGACAAGTCCCTCTGTAACAGGCAGTTAGAGATCTCACTGGCTATCCTCATTATCGCAGGCTGTTTCAGACCTTACTCAGAGCCAACCTTAGCAGTCCAGTCTTCCTAAAAGTTTCCCTCTCCACTGTGATTCCATTTGCATAAATCTCCCAGAAGGCTTATCCGTATCCAGACAAAGCTCCACCTGCCCAATCACCTGCCCAGCCACCTGCACCCATCTCTCAGAGTCAGAGACCAGCTGGGCCAGCCCCTGAGACAGTGGTCTGTGACAAAAGAACTTTCCAGTCACAGGTGAAGTTTTCCGTCCCATCTTTCTCTCAGGAAGACGCTCTTCTGCGCACATTTCCGCAGATTTTAGAACTGTGGAAACTGTTACCAGTTCATGGTAAGAAATTTTGCTCTGTACTTTCCGGGACAGACAGCAGAGAGGCAGTAGGGAGGCCTGTTGAGATTTTTTGCCACTTCTGTCACAGAGACACACCAGTCCTTCCCCCAACACCTTGCAGGGATGTCTTGAAGCTCCCACATTAACGCAGCCTGGCAGATCCAAAGGTACTGATTTTTTTTTCTCATTTCCAAAGTAATATATACTTGTTCATGATCTTTAAAAAGGAAATATAATCTTTAAAAAGGAAATATAGATGAGAAAGTGAAAAAGGAAAAATCCACTCTTAAATCATTCGCCCAAGGTAGGTACTACTGTTTTGAAGCATATTCTTCTAGTCTTTTCTCTTGGTACCTAGTAACCTAAAAACACTTTTAAAATCTATAGATCTATAAAAATGTTCATACGCTTCCAAAATACACAGTGGAATCAGTTCAAATGTGGTTAATTTAGCTTACAGAATCATGAGAAGTTATTAAAGCTTTCCTGCACTCTGTGTCTCTTCTGTACAGAGGAAAGGTATGTAATATATTCATGTGTGGCAGGAGGTATGATATGTCTCCATCAGACATTTCCCTTAGTGTCTAGTCCAAACTTCCAGTACCGCCCTTGATCTTGACCCTGCCCCCCTGCCCCCCTTCCCTCCTTCCTTCTTGAGACAAGGTCTCCCTGTGTTACCCAGGCTGGCCTCAAACTCGCCATCCTCTGGCCTCAGTCTCCCAAGCTCTCCCCTCTCTGGGCTCTCCCGCGTCACTGCTAAGCTTCTTCAAGCATGTGCACTTGCTGTCTCTGCTCACCTCTCACTTTTTAGTCCATTGCTCTCTGGCACCTGTCCCCTCCACACTGGGGATCTGCTTTCATAGATCATAAGCAACGTCCTGTGGCCAAATGCCAAGGTGAATTCTCAGCTCTCATCTTCTTCAGCATCTTGTTCTGAGTCCCAGACCCTCCCCTGATCTGTGGGAAGCTGTGCCTCTCCCCAGCTCTGTGCTCCTGCCCATCCTGGACACTAGTGTTCCAACAGCCTTTGGTTCTGCTAATTCTATACTATCTCCTGGACACTCTTGCCTTTGACCCCTGCTTCCCCTACACTACCCAGTGATGATGCTTAAATCACTAGCTCCAACTCAGACTTCTGCATCTGCACAGATCAATACCTGGTTATCCAATAGACACTGAAATAATAAAACAAAACCTCCAAAATTCAACATACACTGCTAAAATGGAACCAGCTTACTTGTTCCTCAATTGTCCCCAAATTTCCCTTCCCTGAACCTTGGCACATCCATCTACCCCGTCATCCAGGGTAGAAATCTGATAGCTACCCTCAATTCTTCTCACTCTCTGCTCCAGACTCCATCCACTCTTAACAGATTAATTTTACCCAAACCTTTAATCCCCCAACTGCCCTGAGTCCCATACTCTCCCCTTCTACCACTGTCAGGATCTTCCCTTAGCCCCATTACTATCTGCACCAGAAAATTAGAGAATCTCCTGGCCCTTTCTGCCTTCCATCTTTCATTGGAATGGTGCACCCCAACTCTATCCCTTTTCCCCATTATTTTCCAGGGTAAACATTCTAAAACATGAGCCTGATCACATTTCTGGCCTAAAATTTTACTAATTTCCTAGTGACCATGGACCAGAATCTGAGCTTCTGGGTAGGGCACTCAAGGCTACCACAGCCTAGCCTTGGACCCGATCCAGTGCTACAGTCCTGCCTGAGGTTTCTCAAAGGCACCCTCTCTTCAAGCTTTCTTCTTCTGCCTCCACAGCCCTGTTAGCACCTTCCCAAAGCCTGCCAGCCACCTCTTTGCCTCTTGCACCCACCTCAAAACCCACTGTGGATCACCTCTTCTGTCTTCTTCTCGAGGCAGACCATCAGGCAGCCATTGTGCCCCAGGTTGTACTTGTGTCAAAGCACCTCGTGTCGTTACATACCACCTCTCCTATAGGACTGAATTCCTGGAGGATGTACTATAACACATATCATGTAATTAAATACCATCTCTCCTACTGGACTATAAATTCCTGGAGAGACAATGTCTTTCAACTTGTAGCCCAGCAAATTGCCCAGGGTCTGGCAAGAAGCCCCCATTCAGTAAATCCAAGCTGAGTAATAATGACACAATAGACATTTAGTGCTTCTATGCCAAGCACAGTTTCAAATGCTTTGTGACAAATCTATACTTTGTCAGTTAATTCTGACAATAAACCTATAAGGTACAGATTATGATACTCCTCATTTTACAGATGTGGTAACTAAGGCAGACAGGCTGAACAACTCTCCAAGACAATGCAGCTAATAAGTGGCAGCACTAGGATCCAGACTCAGGCCATGTACATCTAGAGTCCATGCTACATAGGTTCTAGTAGAAGGCAGACAGGTTTATCAGATATTTCTAACAAATGATTTTAAAAAGACTTTTTAAAAAATTGCCTTGATGCTATCACATCATTCCCCTGCCAACAACTGTATTAATACAACACTAATACTCAGATTCAAACAGGCTGGGACAAGGTCCACTTTGACAGGCCTATGGAAGGCACTGGGCAGGTTCTAAAGAAATGCCAACAAGAGAAGATTAAACAAAAGAGAAAAGAAAGTAAGTTAACAATTTCTAGGACTCAGGGACTCAGCACTAGCATCCACTGGCAGCAACAAAAATGAAAAGGTGGCTCATGTTATTTCAGGAGCTGGGGACCAGGTGTGTGCACACTGGCACGTCTGGGCGGAAATGCTCCCTCTAACAGCTCTGCCAGGAACAAGATAACCAGCTACAGGCCTGTGCCATGAGCCTCCAGCCTCCTCCACAGAAAGGCAGGAGGCAGGTGAGCCCAAACTGGTCACTTTCCTCTCTGGTGCCAAAAGGATTACAACCTCCCGGTGGCAGGTTGTTAAGTGGCAGGTGTGAGAAGCTTCCTCGCTGCATAAGGGAGAATGAGGCACCCTATTCAAATGGACCCTGAGGCAAATCCTCTGACCTGATTCAGGGACATGCCAGTATCTCTAGGTAAGATGAGTGAGGCACCTGGCCTGTGGCAGGAGAGCCCACGTGTTATTCTCCTCTGTCCGCCCACAGGCCCCACATCACGCTGTTGCACTGCCCTTATGAGGAAATGCCTGCCAACTGGCTCTATACACTATGGCATGTGCTTAATAAGAGCTGAAGAGATTGCAGAAGGGAACATCAACACACATTTGAAGTAAGCTCCAACATGAAGACTGATGACTTTCAGCAACTGAAATAAAATCAGTGGCCTGAGTGGTCTAAGATAGTCACGGAGCTTGGTTTACAGTGAGGGGTTCACAGGGTGGGACTTGTGGCAGGGTGGTGCAGTGGAAGGCAGAGAGATGACTTTTCTTTTCCTTAACAATGTGGTTCATTTGAATGGATTTATATTTCTCCTTTTCTCAAATAATTTATGAAGTTAAGTAAATGATTAGGTCCAAGGAAAGGAGGGGCAAAAATAAAGTGATCACAAGGTTTTATGCAACTGCCATGATTGTGCAATGCTTGGCTTTGACCTTCCTGGCAGCTGGAACCATCAGAAACAAGTTAGGTCTCTCAGCTTTAGGCATCTTCTGGGAGACAGACATTATCCTGGATCAAACTTTTTAAAGATTCCTGAGGGAGTTCACAGAATGAAGAATTAAAATGTTTTGGAGCTGGAAAACATGGAGAAATCATGAAGGGAGTAAGGAGAGAAAGGTTTTTAAGATAAGGATTTCTGAGTCCAGGTTGATTTCAAGAGGCTGCCTCCTCAGGGCAAGTAGAGTCATTGAGATCTCTAAAGGCCTGAAGTGTTTCAGGAACACAGAACGCTCCTGGAGGTAACGTTACAACCCCACAGTGGGCAAGGAGAGGACATCATGGGATCAAATGCCAGCCTGACTTGCCCTCACCCACATCTGCCTGCTTCCAGGCCAGGCCAGGCGGGTGGCCAGGTCTAATGAGGTGCCTGCCCCGCCTTTGGTCCATCTGTCTTTTTCCCCTCTGTTTATGAGGCTTACCTCTCAAATGGCAGCAATCACCTCCGAGGGGGTCACTTACACATCTGTGATATCTGTGAGTCATTTCCCTCTCCCTCTTTCTGCTCAAGCTATGTGTGGACCCAACTATGGTTCCACTGGATCCAGAAAGCTGCAGTGGTGGCAATTGTTCTGACGTTAGATTCAGAATAAAAATTTTAAACCTGGAAGTGGGACAGTAACTGTCTGATGGGGGATCACTCAAGAGACTTTCTCTCTTTCTCTTTTTTGATGATAACCAGAATCATGTACAACACATATATGGTTTATACTCTCTGGATGTAAGCTGTCCTAAAATATTATGGGCAACACAAACTCTTGAGATACAAAACATTATAATCGTATTAGGGAGTTCCTTAGAGCCCCACAGTGACTTCTTGCTTAAAACAGACATCCCTGCTGTATTAATAGGGAGACCCTAGTTGATCTGCTGTCATATGAGATCTGGACTCCCAACTCTGCTCCTCAGAAGCCCAGCGGCTTCAGTAGTGTCCTGAGGGCTCCCACCTCTGCAGTTTCACTTCTGTTTTACATACTGGGTTTTGCATAAGATGTCGTATGCTGGGAGTATGGAAAAGCAGGTGGTGGCATGAAGATCCTGAGATGGTTAGTCTGTAGGACTTGCTTTGAATTGCTTCCCTTGCTAATGGTAGTTATTGGACACAGTCTTCATTTTCTGACCTGGTTTTCTTTGGGGCTACCAGCAAAATACCTCTATGAGAAGCTCACTGGTGTTTAGGGTATAGTCAGCAGCTTTCACCCATTTAGGATTGGAAGCTAAGTGACATACCATAGTGAGAATCATGCTGTTCTGCATTCAAATGCCAGGGCCTGCCTGAGGAGGTCCCTAGAGAGAATGCACACTTCTGTATGGTACATAAAAGAATAAAGGATGTGAAGGCAGCAAGAATGCCAGGGTGGAGCATCCCCTCCCACAATCCAACATCCATCTCCCTAGTTTCACAGGCCATCTATAAGGCAATGACCTCCACACTCCACTCTCTGGTCCCAGCCCTCCAATAGCTCAAGACTGGCTATCTACTGTCCACCTTGCACCTAATGTAGGGGCAGTTTGGACAGAATATAAGTCTTGAGTTCTCTTGTATCCACTCCTTCCTGCACTTTCCCATTCAATAAAGGATACCTGTCATCTGCCAGCTGCTCTAGCTGATTGTGGAAGGCATGTTCTCTGATCAATCTCCTTCTTCAGTCTTCTCAACAGCAGTTCTTGGGCCTCACTGAACATGAGGGACACATGGGAGCTTTTAAGTGTCCCAATACCCTGGGTCCTGCCTCTAGATCAACTACAGCCATATCTCTTGGGGTGGGGCCCAGGCATTAGTTCTCTTTAAAAGCTCTCGAAGGGATTCTATGGTGCATCCAGGTTTGAGAACTGGTGGTTTAACACATACTCCAAATCCAGTGGTTTCTCTCCAGTTTCACTGCCCCAACTTGGTCAAATCTACTGTCACAACTTATTTGAACTACTAGAGTTCCTCTAGTTCCCTACTTCTACTCATCCCACCCTCAACCTCCACAATGAGCACAATGCACATTATGCACTGCCTCTGTACTTAGAATAAAGACCAAAGTTCTCACAAGGCTAACAAGGCCCTGCATAACTGGCCTCTGCCAGCCCTCTCTGCTCACTTCCCCATATTTTCTGCTTTGGTCACCCTGGCCTTAGTCTTGTTTCTCAAGTATGCCACACTTGCTTCTGCCTCTGGGTCATTTTACCTACTCTCTCCTCTGCCTGGAAGGCTCTGCCCGTAGATCCTGCAGCTTCATGTCATCCAGGTCAGTTCAAATGGCCACACTGAGGAAAGGCCTCCCTGAATTACCTTGATCTAGTGTAGTCCTCTGTTAAAGTCACCACGTCACCCCAGGTATACTATTTGACTGTCTTTAAAGCACTTATGTTCTCCTGACATTACAATAATGTCTTTGCTGCCAGATCACTTCACTAGAATGTGAGCTTCAAGACGGCAGAGATTTCTGTCTGTCCTGCTCTCACTGCTCAGAAAGGAACTTCTTACAGAGTAGGCACTCAATAAATATGACCATTCATTTTATTCCACTCATTAGAGCTTCTCTGCACTACTGACAGATCCTCACAAATGAAAATCTGATTTTGTTAGTCTTTTGTTTAAAGTCCTCAGGGGCTCTAGACCACCTGTCACCATCCAACTTCTACCCTCCTTCAACACCCACCATTACCACCAACCCAAACCATTTTCCTCTGAAGGTCCCACCATTCCCAACAATGCCTGGCTGCCTCAGCCACACTCCTGCATGCTTGTGTCCGCACAAGCTGATCCCTCTGCCTGGAATGTCGCCTGTATCTCCCTACCCTACCACCCTCTACCTCCTCTGCCAACAGCCACTGATCTGATGAGAACTGGCTGAGGCACCACCTCCTCTCCAAACAGTCATCCCCACTTAGCATGGCTAACATCTCCTCCCTGTTCTTCCACCACAAACCCTGCTTCCTTCTACCACAGCCTTCATCACCCACAGCTGTCCGTGCTTCCTTTCCCCTAGACAAACAGCACCCTAAGGGTAGAACAGCACTGGGGGCTTAGTAGACAGTAAACTATAAGCTGAGCAAAAAAATGACTTTTACTCCTGTATCCCCCAATAGTAAGGCATCGTAAAGTTTTCTGAATAAATACTTAACTTGTTTTCAGTATGACCAAGTTGATACTATTTTTTACCCTTGAATCTGGGGGCACTTTCAAGCAAAACCGCATGCTTTGTTTCCTTCAGGTGATGACTGCTTGGTGATCCTGTAAGCAGCGCCAACCCTGGGCAAACAGGCCCCTACCTGCAGGTTCCAGGGTGTGTGGAGCTCCCTGAGGCACGTGCGTAAGAAGGGTGCTGTCTGGCCAGTCACATGTAATTGAGCTAGGAAAGCCACTTCCCTTGGGATGGATTAACTATCCACCACCTGAACCAGCAGGAAATGGAGCCATTCCAGAAGAGAACTAGCTCAGGACCTCATCATCTTTATTGTATTTCTTGGGGCTTACAGAAACAAAATCTATGTGTCATTAGCAGTGTTTCCCCTTTCCTAATTTAAACATATCCCACACACTGAAACAATGAAGCCACAAGGGTCTTTATCAAATAACTTATTCTCTGGCTTTTCTCATACAAGAAAATGAGTAGGAACAGGAATGGAGGGTCTAATACTAGGGTGCAAAAACATTCTATAACCACTTGCACAGCTTGGTACATGGAGTTAAGTCACTGAGTAGATCACCTCTGTTTTACCCACACATATTCACCAAGAAGCACAGGCTGCAGCCTGAAACAGGCTTGTCCAGCTTTTCAGGGGAAGAGGAACCCCACCCAAGCACAATGAAGACACATCTGTGCACGTTCCTGGAATTGGATGTAGCTTTAATCTCAAAGCCAGCCTAGCTCCAGTCTTATCTTCACCATCCTGACCAAGACACCTAGCATGTTGTCTGCTCCAACCTTCTTGCCCATTTTCTAAGGTTATCTGACTATGCCTTTCAAACCAGAGGCCAAATTTTCCCCAGACCAAACCCTTCCTGCAGCAGCTTAATTAATGTGTACATCAATGTGCAGACAGTGCCATTCAACTGAGATAGGCTGTAGTAGAGATGTTGGCCTCTTTTCCCCGGTCAGATTCCCATGGAACTCTAATAAGAAGGGGCCCACTTTCCCAGCCAACCCTGGCCCTCCTGTTCTCCACAATCCCAAGGTCCAAGGGGAGCATGCAGGCTTTGGCCATGTGAGGGCCAGAGGAGGAGAGTGTGGGCTGGTCAAAACGAGCCCAGACATACTCACGGGGTCCGTCAGCATGGCCCGGCAGTGGGAGGCCAGGGCTAAGAAGGCCAGCAGGTTGAACACAATTCCGTTGATGATGCTGTACGCGTAGTCTCTGGATGGAATCAGCATGACAAAGAGGACCACAAACTCTGCATAGAGGACCAGAAACCAGGTAACGATGGCACAGGCGATGCCACAGCTGTCACGGATAAACCACATGGTTCCCACAGGACCAGGGTAGGGAGGTGGGACGCACTTCTCCGGCTGGAGGTATTCTGGCTTCCGCTCAATGTCTCGAAAGTGGTGGGTGGGGATAAGCATCATAAGCTATTCTGTCCATACTGGCATCTGAAAGAGGAAAAGAACCCAGAAACTTGATATTGCCATTAAGGAGACTTGACAAAATTTCCTTTCCAAAATGAGCTGGAAGTATTTGTGTGCAAATCCCTTGTAGAAATGCTGCCTAAGGCTGGGCATGGTGGCACATGCCTGTAATCCCAGCGGCTCAGGAGGCTGAGGCAGGAGGATCACAAGTTCAAAGCCAGCCTCAGCAACTTAGTGAGGTCCTGAGCAACTCAGTGAGACCCTGTCTCTAAATAAAATACAAAACAGGACCAGGGATGTGGCTCAGTGGTTGAGTGCCCCTGAGTTCAATCCCAAGTACCCCCTCACCAAAACAAAAACAAAAACAAAGCAAAAACAAAACAAAACAACAACAACAACAAAAAAAAAACTGCCTAAACACCATGCTCACTTAAAGCCCTGGTTGTCTTTCCTACTGCTAAGAGATAACAGCCTTTCTGAAATAGGCCTGCCTTGCCCCAGAACTTCACATGACAAATAATGAAGAGGGGGCCTCCAAAGGGCAAGTCTTACCCTCAGTCAGCTGGAGCACAGAGGTGGATGTAGCACCTACAGGGAGGACCAGAACCCAGTCCTCTTTGGCTATCAGGGCTCCCCTGGGCAGACAGTGCTTCAGCAAATTAAGTTCAGAATTTGACATAAAAGACAGGGCAAGGGTGGGGTTGGAGGAACATCAAATGCTCAGGGAAAACCCTCCAGCAGAAAACTCTGCAGCATGGAAACCCAGGGGCCCATGCTGAAGCTGTCTGGGGCAATGGGGATGAGTAGGAGGAAAAGCAGTAGTTAGCTAGGACTAGTGTCAGACTGCAATCACTAAGACATTCTAACTCACTGTATTACCAAGCTGATGATAAAGGTACACAGAGTGGAGGAAGTCAGGTTTTTTAGCCTGATTAGCCAAAATGGCTTATTTTTCCAGGACAAGAGACTTTCTGAGTTCTGATCTCCTTGAAGGTAATGGGGCAAAGTGCAGAGAATGTGGGACAGTGAATTCAAAAATGTGTCCCACCCCTGGCTGTGGGGCTTTGTGAACCTGTCACATTGCAGCCCTGGCTACCGCCTCCCAGGGTTGCTGGTGGGAGAGGTAGGGGAGTTGGTGGAGGTGCTTGTGATGAATGAAGAAGAAACACAGATCGCTCACAGACTGCACGTGCATTCCCTCTAGGAAAGAGAAACAAGCTCTGGGCAAGCAGCCTTTCTTCCTAGCAGTTGCAACTTGAGTCTCTGAAGACAGTAATGAAAAGCTAAAGCCCACATGTCCACAGCTAGGCTCAGAAAGCACGGATTCCTCTCCTCAATATCTTAATCGTTCTGGCTCACTGCCTCACCAACCAGGTTTCTCAGAAACTTTGATGGCTTGAGTTAACCACCAGAAGTAGGTGCCATGGAAAAGCCACCTGTAGTACAGGGGCAGGCAAGTGACGACTCAAGAAGTAGGTGCCATGGAAAAGTCACCTGTAGTAAGGGGCAGGCAAGGGACAACTCAAACTGTTTTGGGAACTCAAGTCGCTATACAGCAGAGGAAATCACTCAAAAGCAATACTGGCCATGTGTGTGCTAAAGAACAAGGGCAGGCGTGCAATTGTCATATTGGACTGTCCGGATCCCTTCTCCCAGTTTTCTTCTTCTTTCACTGCCTTCGCCCCTGAGAAAGAGCATCTGGATTGAATACAGAATAGCTAAGAAAAGTAAGGACAAGTCCAGAAAGCTGAGATGGCAGAGGAGCAGATACTCCTCAAAATGGTGGACATTCTACAGTCAAAAGTCATATAGACTATCATGAACAATAAAGCCAGCCCCTCCCACCCACAAAGTGGCAGAGAATTAATGGCTGAAAGGCAGGATTTGCCAAAAGAACATTCGACTCAACAAATATGGAACAATGATCATGTTAAGTGCCCAGCGCTGGGAACAAGAAGTCATGATATATATGGAATAATTAGCTCAAATAAAGTAAAACAGTGGTTCCTAATGGTCCATCAACCAGAATTTTCTAGCAGAGCAACTTTGTGCTCTCAGCGAAGATGAACAACTTAGAGTTGACAGTGACAACCTAAAGTCATTGAAAGAGTGGGCCCACCTTCTAGAGCATGAAACATAACAGTAAGGAATCACAGACCAGGAATGTCCAAACCCTGACCTGGATCAAAAGCTGACTGACGCTCAATGCTTTGACCACCCCCAGATGCAGTCATTCTTTCAGTTTTTTTCCTGCCGCCGTACAGATTTGTATGCGTAGAATCCCAGTTCCCATAATTACATTTAAGCTCAAAACCAATAAAGTGTCACTGCTCACGGCCACACCATTTGATTATAAACTGTCCCTGGCTGCTTTTGCACTGTAATGTAAGAGTTGCATAACCAGTGGAGACCACATAACCTGCCAGTCTGAAGTACTTTATCTCTATAAGAAAGATTTGCTGGCTGGGGATATATAGCTTAGCTGGTAGAGTGCTTGCCTTGCATGCACAAGGCCTTGGGTGTTTAATCCCCAGTATCACAAAAAAATAAATAAATAAAAATAAAAAGGGTTTGCTGACCACTGGTTCTGAACAGTGGTCACTCACCAAATGACACATCCATCATGACTCCTGCTTCACCTGCACACATAGATCAGTGTGACAAAGATGCTCAGCTACAAATCACCACCAGACTCCCTCCCCACATCTGTGGCAGCATAACCTCCTGTCATCTGCAGCCTGAGGGCCATCTTCTCCAGAGCTGTGTCCTCTCTCAAACTACACTTCAATGATGATAAATGGTGTGGTTTTCATACATGATCACTAAGAACATATTTTAAAGCAAGTTTCCTTTAGATTCTTTCAGTGATTAAGTTAGGCTCACAGTATATTCAGAGTAGCTGGCTACATTTTATCCTTCAACAGTTGCTCATTCTTGGTTGTATATATGGCAATGCCTTGGCTACACTAGAGTTATGTTCCATGTGCATGCACAATTCTGCTGAGGAATATGCCCTTCCATAAAAATAGATTTCCCAGTTAACTGTGACTTGTTCTGAAGCAGAAACACATTTTAACCATTTGAGTGGTTAAGATAGAAATCTCAAAAATAAAAATTTAAAGAGTGAGAGAGAGGAGGGAAGAAGAAAGGAAGAAATTACAGTTATTTCTGCCTTAAGTACAGTAGTCATCCATTTCTTCCAGAATGATTTAGAGTCATTACCAGGAACATAAATTACTGGAGTGCATCAGGTAATCATGTCCCCAGGGGCTACAGAGATTCACTAGGTCTCAGCCTCACATCAATTGGCCTGTTCAGACTATAATTCTGGCAACTCGTTTGTAAGGTTCTTTGTTTTCCTCCTTCATTACAGCTACTATCATTTTTGTGTTTACAGTCATCAACACATTCTCTGTTTACTACTGCTAATTGGTTATGAGCTGGAAAAGTTAATAAAATGAAATCCTTTTTGCTTTGCAAAGGAAGGTACTCATTTTAGGCACAAGTTCTTCAGGGTGCACCTGCTATGTACTACCTCTATACAGACCTTGAGGACTGGAGGCCCTGCCTTGTTATTAGCCCAGTTCCTGGCACATAATAACCATTTAATACATGTGTTCATTAAATGAATGCATGAGTCCTGCGATCCCAGGGCCATCTGCTGGAAGTCTTGTCTGCTTATTTTCAGGGCTGTGGCTGTATTCCAGATGGTGAAGGATACACTGAATAGGACCATGAAGTAGGTGGACTGACTCCTCAAAAAAAACAGAATGTTCCATGTTTGAACAATGTGAGACCAACAAGCATACAAGGGAGCTGTTTCCCAACACGCTCATCAGTGAGCAAGAGCTTGTGATCTGGAAAAGGACTCAGTCAAGGGTTCACCTGACAGAGCCAGAAGCCAAGTATGAAGTGAAGGGCATGTGCCAACCCACACTTGAGAATTTCAAAATGCCCCAACTGGTATCAAACAGGGCACACTACTATAAAAAGATTACCTAAACCCTGGGACTTCCAAAAGCAATGAAAATGGCTTTCCAATAAGGACTTTTCCCTAAGTTAGTCAGCGGGACATGTGAGAAATATGGGGGGAACCTACTTTGAAACAGATTGTACATGTTCCCTTCATCCTGTCCCTAACAACAACAAAGGCAAATATAGTTCCTTTACTTCTTCTATTGTGAATTAGAGAAACTCCCAACCTTGGGTTTCAGCAATAGCTCTTTGTTGCTGAGGATTCCTTTCTACATGAGTCCTTGCTCTGAGGAGCTGAGCACAATTGGTTGCTCAGGTCAGGACAGACCCACAAGCTGGCTGATGGGTCTCAGACTCCCAACACCTCAGAGGGACAACTTCCTTCAGACTCCCCTCCCTGCCCTCTCCATCCCATCCCCTTGCCCTCTCTAAAGAAACGTTTCCTCACTCTATTTGGATCAACTCAAAAAGGTATTTATGGTGCAGGCACTAAATGCAAGGAAATGTGCAGGGGGCTCACATGAGGAGTCCTGCTATTCCCCTCCTCCAGTTCCCAGTCTAGTTAAGACTAGGCCTGGGCTGGGGAGATAGCTCAGTTGGTAGAGTGCTTGCCTTGCAAGCACAAGGCACTGGATTCAATCCCCAGCACCGCAAACAAACAAACAAACAAACAAAAAACAGGACTGACTAGTCCTGTCAGTTTTTTCCTACTATCTTATAAGTCCCATTTTGTCTAGCTCTGTAGCCTAGTATTTGGCATGAGTTTGGGCCCAAATCAATAGTTCTTAAGTGCATGTATATATAAATCAGAAAGGGCCACAATAATGCTAACCCATAGGTGACTAACAGCAAAACAAAGGGGCAAATAATATCAAGATGACAAACCCAAAACCAACCATCCAGAGGCAAGATAAATATTTTTTCATGGCAAGGACCTCTCAAGGGGTGAGATCTGAGCATCTCTGACAAAGCCAAGCAGGGACTGGCAGGAAACAGTGGTGGTGCTGTGGAGCTGGATATCCAGGGCTGAGTGCAGTCTGCGGGCGCACGCGCACGCACACACACACACACACACACACACACATAGGTTTTGGGGGAAGGACAGGGTAGGGCTAGAAATAAAGTTTTAAAGGTAGGAAAGAGCTATGTGTTAGAAAGTTTTTGAATTTTGCGATGAACTGGGATTTTACCCTGGAGGTACTGGTGAGCTACTAAAGTCCCCGAGAAAATTTACATGGGATCATGTCTACACCATAGCGAGGTCGCTCTGGCAGGATTGGCGAGACAGATCAGAGGGCTGAGTTCAGAGGCCACTGAGTCCAGGAAGGCACTAATGCAATAGGCTGGACTCTTATTTTGGTGGTGTTGGGTTTTCTGGTCCTCTTAGTAGCTACCAGTTTTCCAAGGGAAGAATGAGAACAACAATTATTTTGCAATTTTAATCATAGCAACTTACTTTTTTTTTTTCCAGGTTAAGAGTGTTATAGCATTGAAAAGAGTTAACTCCTTCATTTCAGTTATCCATTGTTCAAAGTAACTATTCTTCTCAGCTATCAGAAGAGTGCTTTAAGACTTAGAGAGGCAAAGGGACTAAGTTTGTGGGTAAAGAAGTCCTAGGAGAAAAGGATTCAGATTCAGAGGCGTTCTAGAGCTCCACAGAGATAGCAATCTCTGTTAAGATGTGGTGTCAGAATAATGATGCCAGGCCTTTTGGAGGCTGGGTGTGTAAGTCTAAGGAGATCAGTTAGAGTTCCTTCTTAGAGTTTCAGAAGATGAAGCCAAGAAGTGACTGAAATTAGTGCTAATTTTCTACAAAAACAAAACAACTTCTGGTCTAGAGAACTGCCTCCAGATTCATGTATAATAAGCACGCGTGGGCATGCACACACACACACATTACAGGTGACCACAAGCATGTCTGTTTATTAAACCAGACAGACAAATACAAAGGCATTCAATGGAGTAGCCCCAGGAATCCTAGGAAATGGACTGGTCAGTTCTGAGGGACAGCACTTACGTGTAAATTCCCATGCTGCCTATCCACGGCTGGGCAGCTCAAAGGGTTTGAGTTCAAAAGATCTGGCACTACGGTCAAGCTCACAGGGTTCCATCCCACTGTGGTCCACTGACATGATAGCCAGGGCCACAGTATTGACTAATAATGATGGGCAGAATCCAGTTACAGGGCCTCTGGTTAGTTGTCTGTTAAATGAGGGGTAAGTCCCTATAAATCTATTACCTGGTCTGAAAAAACCAACCCACAGTCCATGCTGTAGGTACAGGTGTCAAGGCATGATTGTCACATAAAACATAAAAGTTCTGCATTGGATTTACTGGTGATTCCAAACTCTACTGTTTTTTCTCTGCCAGTACCCCAAGGGCCCTTGGTCTTCTCATATTGCCAATAAGTCCCACTTCCCTGCTTGCCTGGGATAAGATCTTACACTGCAGTTATGAAGTCACAGATCGAATACAAAATCACTAGAAGCACTTCAAAGTACTCTGTGAGGATTTCTTTCCTAAAGCTCCAAATCCACTCACATTGTGCGCTTATGAATAGGGTACAAGTGGATTTTAGGATTGTATAAAGTGGCATTAACAAAGAGCAATGAAGCCAACCATGTATGAAGGCCCGCATGAAGTATCCGAACACAGATGGTTAAACAAACTCAAAATCAGAGGCATCTATTTTCCCTTGATTTAGAGGTAAGGATCAGTCAAATACTTAAACCAACAAAACCAAACCAACATTGGAGGTTTAAACCTTTTGGGGCCCTATAAGTAAGAACTATATAGTTGAAACTCAGTTTCATTAACTCCTTAACAGTTGTCAGGAGCATTAGTAAGTCAGTAGAAACTCCAAAATAGGAGGCTTCTGATTTAAGCCAAACTTATTTCAAGTGAATATATAAATTTTTAATAAATCTAGCATTAAGTAGGGCTGTTGCTGGAGGGCAGGGTTGGTCTGGTATTCTCTTGAACTTGACTTAAACATTAAACTTCTGCCCAAATGTTACTTAAAATGTCAACTCAAACAGGGTAGCAGGGTTGGGGATATAGCTCAGTTGGTAGAATGCTTGCCTCGAAAACACAAGGCCCTAGGTTCAATCCCCAGCACTACAAACACACACACACACAACAAACAAACAAACAAAAACCCCCCCAAAAACCAGTTTCTTTTATGATATTTCTATAAAAATTCTCATTTGAAATTCACTTAATGATTTTAATATTAAACTTCTATGGCTTAAATTCTACTAAGAATATGGTGCTGCCAGGCATGGTGGCACGCACTTGTAATCCCAGAGGCTTGGGAGGCTGAGGAAAGAGGATCTCAAGTTCGAAGTCAGCCTCAGCAACTTATCGAGGCCCTAAGTAACTCAGTGAGACCCTGTCTCTAAATAACATATAAAAAAGGGCTGAGGGGCCGGGCGCGGTGGCGCACGCCTGTAATCCAAGCGACTTGTGAAGCTGAGGCAGGACGATCGCAAGTTCAAAGCCAGCCTCAACAACTTAGCGAGGCCCTAAGCAACTCAGTGAGACCCTGTCTCTAAATAAAATACAAAATAGGGCTGGGGATGTGGCTCAGTGGCCGAGTGTCCCTGAGTTCAATCCCTGGTTCCAAAAAAAAAAAAAAAAGCGTTTCGGCTGAGGATGTGGCTTAGTGGTTAAGTGCCCCTGGATTCATACCCACGGGGGGGGGGGGGGGGGGGGGAATGGATGGATGGATGTGGTACCTAACCCACTTCCAATGTTAAAAAACCACCCAATTAAAAAAACAAAACAAAACAAAACAAAAATATCCCACCCAAAACCAAACAACAAAAACCACTCAATACATTGAAACTGAAAACCAAACATAAGATGTTTGATTCTTTTAGGATTTCTCACATTTTAGAGTGATCAACTACAAAATAAAATTATTCACAAGCTAGCTCTGCAACTTCAAAGGTGAGTAAATGGCCCATATCCTAAAGATTAAGAAATGAATCTGGTCAAGCAGAGAATTAATTTACCTGAACTAAATTAATTTAAATTTATATAAGGATCCAAAAAGATTGTAAAATGTATGCCCATTTTAGATGAGTCTCAGAAAAACAAAGAATGAACTATGAATCACTAGGTTGGAGATATTTCGTAAAGAAACAGTATGAGTCACTAGACTTCTTCAAAAAAGTAAGGGTGTGGTACAGAGCTCAATCAAGGAAAGGTGCCTTATCTTCTGCATCAAGCCCTGGCAGCCAGGAAGGTATCCCAACAGGCAAAGCAAGCTGGCCTGCTTCACAGGAGCTGCACACACAAGTCTACATTGTTTCTCCTTCCACAGGAGGATCTGTCTTCTTCTGCTGCTTCTTAGCTTTGTGGTACTCAACGTTCAACAAAACACTTCAAAGGGAAAAACGAACTGTAGCTGCAATTCAGACTTCAAACATGTGAAAGTTCAGGAGGAAGCCAGGAAGTGGGTCAGTAAGCTCAATTTTCCTTCTTGCCTCAACCCATCACTTGCTTACAAAACCCATTCTTGCACACACTCAGACTTCTAACAATGATGGTCTTCTTTAAAAAAAAAAAAGTTTGGGATTTGGACAGCTAATAGGCTAACAGTTCCTTTACTTACTGCACCTATTTTACTACAATTGCCTTTTAAAAATCATCTCCCAGCTTCACAGGTCTATTAAAAAATACACACCCACATATAGTATGACATAATACATGTCACAAACGTTGGAAATTAGTTGAAACTACTACTCATTTGGGGAACATGTTCTAATTTCTTTTTATGGGTGTGGGATATCATATGTTGCAATAAGAAATATTGAGACAACTTTAAAATAAGATCTCACACGACTGACTGGTAAAACAATCACTATCTGAATCAGAATTTTTCAGCTGGAAGGAACATTAAAGACCATCTAACAGATTTTAGTCAAACTCTGTTCTACAGATTTGGGACTCAAGGATTGGTAATTTATTTTGACTAAAGTTTTATCTAAAATGTAAGCTTTAGGCAAAGCCCGCAGTATAGTCCACAGGAATGGAGATGGGCACCACCATTAAACAAGTAAGTGCTGGTCATGCTTGAGGACTCACACAAAGCAGCTCGTTTTAATTCTTCCAACCCAGCCTGGCCACTTGCATTATTCTCTACTGCAGAGATGAAAGAGGGACTCAGACGTTTGGGGTAATATTCCCAAGGTCACACGGAGGGAGGCAGCACTGGAGCCAGGATTCAAAACCAGCTATGCTTGCCATCAGAGCCTAGAGCAAGGCTTCTGAGCAGAACACATGGCTGCTTTTTATCCAAGTGGGGGAGGGGAGGAATGACCAAGCAGGAAACAGGAGTTCTACTTCCTACTGCTTCACAAGCATCTGAGGTCCCTCGGGGCAGTCACTCCAACTTAGCTTTAGGTCTTCATCTCTAAAGTGAGGGGTGGATCTCTAATCTGATTCTTTTTTAAAAACTCAGGAAGTACACTTGAAGCAGAGTTTCCTTCCATTAGCTCCCGAGAGCCCATAACACTCATTCTTTTAAAACAACAACAGCAACAACAACAATAACAAAAACCAAAACACACACACACACACACACAAAACAACAACAACAACAACAACACAGCATTCTTTCTTCCGGAAGCTATCTGGCTCTTTAAGGAAGCATGACACTCCCAGGGGTGTAGCTCACCCACTTGGGCCCTCAGAAACACAGACTGTTGGAAACACTGTGAGGGCTAGCTGGCTCGGCCAAACTCTGGCCCAGCCTGTTTAACAGATGAGTAAAGAAATGAAGCTCAAGAAACCAGTGGGCCTTCCATAAAATATTCTGAGTCGGCTAACTTGCTCTTCAGCTAAAGGTGGTACCTACCATCATGGGTTTAATTAGCGGTCATTTCCCTGCGTTAACTCTTCTTTGCAGGAAGTCAAGCCAGGAAGCAAATCTTCATAAAAGCAACAACAGATTACTGATTCAGCTACTGAAGAAAACTTTTCAATGACTGTGATTCTCTCAGAGTTTGTGAAACCCTTTATAATCAATTGCACATTCTCATTCAACCCTGAAATGCCCTCTGGCCTCTCTCAGGGTAGGTTCCAAGATGGACATTTTGCTTGACTGTTGCCAGAATACGGTATGCTGAATGTAGGGCGGGGCCCAGACTCTTCCTGAATGTCTACTATCTGCCAGGCACTGGGTTGCATGCTAGACACGCCTCATTCTGTCTGATTGGCTACTCTATCTTGTAGATATAAACCCCGTTTCCCACTCCCTTTGAAGAGATGAGGAAACTGAAGCACAGAAAGATTTGCCTAAGTTCATACTTCCAGGAAGTGGTGGAGACAGGAAACATCCCCAATGCCTGCTCTCACCCCAGAGCATGCTTTTTAACTACTCACTACAACCATTAAATTTTATCGGATAATTACAAAATAAAAAGGGAGAAGTGTAGACATTTCCACCAGGGACCTGGGTTACTTACAGTTTGGCTATCTTTCCCACACACAATTATGCAGAGATGGTGCTATTGGGTGGGCCGCATGCAACAGTGTTCATGGCCACAGGTGTGAACAAAAGCATCTGGACTCTAAGGCGGGTCCTGGCTGAACACCAGCCAGCATTTAGAAGACTGATCCTGCTCTAACCTATGAGATAAGAGGGTCATGAAGCCTCAGCCAAGAGTCACCTAAGATTGAATCCCTACAATCTGCTTCTGCTGGGAAATAGTTCCAGTGGGTCCAAGTATTAGGACACTGCTTTTTCTGAGAGAAAGACCACCCATTCCAGGCAGAGACCAACCAGCAAATGTTCCCACCTGAGGGTGTTGAGAATAGCACCAGGCCCCACCTTGTGCCATGTGCAGCTACACAGCCACTGTGACATCACCCAGGCAAGAGCTTGAGTTTTTTAGGGACTCAAAGCAAAAGTGCTTGGAGGGCTATGAAAGAAGAGCTAGAAAGAGGAAGAACCAGTTATTGCAACTGTATCAGGCTTCAAGTAGGGGAGCCATTTGGCTTGCAGGTCTCTGATGATCCCTCTTTATCCCATGCACTGTAATTGAGGCTGCAAGAGCAGAGCCTTGGAAGGAACCTGGGACCATGGAAACTAGTCTATGGTGTGTGCTACAGGAACACAGTTCCTGGTTGTGGTAGAGCACTTGTCTAGCATTTGTGAGGCCCTGGGTTCCATCCTCAACATCCACAAAGAGAAATAAAATAAAATAAAACAAAACATAACCGGGTGAGAAGAGGCTCTCTGACAGACATCTGCTAGGTGTCTAATAACTAGAACCTCTGGAGAAAGGTAGAAGGCCAGTGCTAAATGGAATGAAGACTGGATTTGGTGTCAAGAGGCCAGAGTTTTATTTTCAATCCCACTACACTAACCTCATGATCTCAGGCAGGACAGTTACTCTCCCCAGGCCTCAGTCTCCTCAGTCTATAAAACAAGCTTACTGCTAACATCCCTTGCAGGGCTGAGATTCTATGAGGCCATTTCTTTGGTTAACTTGTTGAATTTTATATTTTCATAAAAAGCTTTCCTTAACTTCCTCACACCATTATTTGCTACTATTAAAAAGGAAACCCACTAGTAACTGTCTCTGTGAGGAGTAACTGTTAGACTATTAAGTATCTGTTAGCATTTTTCCTGAGCAGGTTCAGTTTTTCCAATCAAGTGTGGCATATAATTGCCATTTCCTTTTGTTCATTCATTTAATGTTTTTCAGAATGGAAAAAGTATTAACAAAATATATCAAATATTACAAGTGATAAATGAGAGAAGTTTTAAAAACCCAAAGTTGAACATGGCCATTTTTCACTGTTTAAATATTTGCATATCTAGAAAATATTTTGAGGTTTACAACCTGACGAGATACTTGTTTGGGGTTAAAATGAGGTGTAGAGAAGTTAACTGACTTGCTTAAAGTCACAAAGTAAGTTAGAGACAAAGCCATATCTTTGGACTAGACACCCAGTGGTCTGTTCACCATTGATCATTATCTTTCTAAACAACCTGTATTTCTCGATTCTGTTCTACGAATTCTTGGTTTACGACGACACATTCTGCATGTCAAAGTCAAGAGTTACTGCAACAGGATTGTGGCCAGAAGTGTACTTGTCCCACTAGCCTGACTGCTGAGGTAAGAAATGGATCTCACCAAATGTATTCCATCCTTACTGTCCCTGAATAGGAGACAGTCATATCTTGGGTAGCACAGAAAATCTAAGGAGTTCAATCATCAAATCTTTATATACTCTTAAGTCTATGGTTTAGAGACCAAGAAAAGATGGAAATTTCCGAGCACTTCATGTTGGGACAAATGATTAAATTAAGAACATGTACCTCTAGCCTTCTCACCTTCACAACTGACAGCCAGGAATGATCTGGGTATTTATCTACAAAAACTTGTTTCCAAAAAGGAGAGCAAATGATTTTTAAAAATGCAAAAACAGATACAGCATGGCTTTAGCCTATCTTCCCTAGGAGGTCGATATTAAGACAGCACCCTTAATGTTTACTCTTACTTTTTGTATGGCTCTTAGGGTGTGTGTTTAAACATTTCTATATTTGGCAATCAGGATATATGACCTCCTTTTCTTACACATACCCTGTTGAGACATAGGAAGCACACTGCCAGCCTCTTAAAATGAAACACATATAAAGAGCCTTCCTGTAACTGGTAATAAACTTACCCACATACTGCTGTCAATTTTTCTACTGCTGTAATCCCAAGTTATAAAGTCTATAACAAGATAGACACAGACCTGTCTGCCAGACTAGAACAGGTTATTTATATCTAGTATTCTCTAAGACAAGGTACAGGCAGGACAAGTGCAAAGTGTTTATAAAAAAAAAAAAAAAAAAAAAAAAAACCAGATCTGCGAGGAAAACAGTAGTTCACTTTGTGCTTTTCTAGGGTACCAGGCTAATAGTGAAAAAACAAAGGAAGAGGCCTAAATCTTGGCCATGTCTGCTTAAGACTGGGAATAAACTATTCCCTGTTGGCTTTTAAGAGCTCTTTGCAACTTCAGCACCACAGACCCAGCTTTGCCCTGAAGCTCTTCTGTAACTGACTTTTATAGTTGTAATTAACCAAAGCTAGGTGGGACAGATTTACTCCTCTGTAATGTCATTATTGCACACTCATGGCTAGCAGCTAGCAACAGTTCCCTCTCTCTTGCATTAGATGGCTGGCCTGCACAATTAGCACCTTATTATAGGCTGGCCTCTTTAATTACCACATGGCTCAATTGAGCATTTTATTTTATTGTCTTGTTCATGTACTAGTTCAAGGACCTGGGGTCTCAACTATAATGAATCCTAAACTCCTCTTAGGCAGGTGTTTTAGTTTTATCTCCTTAGGCCCATGAGAACAGAGCAATACAAATACTGTCTGATTGAAGAGCTTCTAGATGTCTGCGCTGGAAGTATGGCACATGGTTGGAATCCAGTTCACCATGCACACCAACTCAATCATATGTACCAGATTCATCGGCTGTCTTTGCTATTGAGGGCTCTCTCCTTAGCTATGTGGAGTTAAGTTCTGCTTATATTCTACTCTGCTTGGTTATCACTTTGAACTTTATGTAACTGGGTGCGCTGAAACAGACACAGGAACTTCCCATCAACACCACATTCTATGTTCCTCTAGAAAAAAGATGCAGGGAATGTGAGTTCATGCTTCAACAGACTGTGTTTTTGGACTAAACCTAACCGTAGTTTACAAGGTAATAAATGTGGACCTGTTATCAAAATTCTGGCGAATTAAATGGAGTTTGGGGAGATGCTATAGATGTAATGGTTAGGGGTGCCCAGGTGTGGAAGCCAGATAGTTGAACTCAAATACTGTCTTTGTCATCTACCAATTACGTGATCTGTGATCCTGCTTGCAAGGCATTTAAGCTCTCTGTGCCTCAGTTTCCCAATCTATAAAATAGCACTCATAGGGCTATTTTAGGCTGAATCTTTGTTTTTTTTTTTTTTAAACTTTATTTTATTTGTATGTGGTGCTGAGGATCAAACCTAGTGCCTCACATGTGCCAGGCAAGCACTGTACCACTAAGCCACAACCCCAGCCCCTAGGCTGAATCTTTAAGTGCTTAGAACAATGCTTGGCACATAATAAGCACTATGCATAGTGCTAAAGAAAATTAATGGCGTAAAGTATTTTAGAATAGACACAGCTACAAAATAGTATATTCCCAAAAGAGTCTGACAGTGATGGAAAAAAGTTGGTTTAATAGAAAAATGGGCCATCCTTGGATTCTTGATTTTTTGGCTATAATATGTTCTTTGAATTGCTTCAATAAGCTAAAGAGCTAAGAACTTTGAATTTATAAGTTTTGAAGATATCTAATGCACTATCACAACAAGGGTGATAAAAATGATCTGGCAGCACTTAAATATAATGATTAGTGAAGGAATAAGTGTTTTAGTAGATAATTTTAAACGAGCACTTGTTTACATTTCTTCATACCTGCTTAGCCTAACATATATTACTAACTCATATTATTTAGCAAATACTGCCAACTTCTTCAGCAATGAACCTTCTATAAGTTGTCAGAGGGATGGTTCAAATGCAAGTTCTATACTTTTATTTTAACAATTTTTATTATTTTTGCAGTGCCAGAGGTTGAATCCAGGGTCTTGTGAATATTAGGCCTCTTGTCTACCACTGAGCTACAGTATCAGCCCTGTTCTATGTTTTCAGAGACCCACTGAATGATTTTTATACAAAAATTATTTCATGGTATTCAAACTTCAGGGTACTCAAACATTTCTTTCTATGTCTTTTCTGCTATGTTGATCTGCTGTCACCTTTTAAATCCTCAATCCCCTTACATAGCCTAGCTATTAAAATCTTACTTTCAGGGTCTGTCCTTTGAGCAATCACTAGCACAAACTACCATATCTAATATAAGGAGTTCCTTATCATCTCATCACTCAGAGTTCCTTACATAGAATCCAGCTGCATAACCACATGCAAAGGCATCTGTGTACCATAGCAGGTGGGGCACCTGTGTCATTCATAGAAAGGAAACCTTTCCGCTTCACCTCTCCAGTTTCCCTGGAGAGCAAAGTCCAACCCTATAAGATGTCTTTCCTTTCAGGTGCACCTGTAGAGAACTATGCAGAGACCTTAGTGTTCCAAAGCTAACACAAAGTCCTTCTTTAGGAGGCTTCTAATAGTTATCCGCGAAACTGTATGTGAAGCTATTATCTGAAACAACAACTATTGTTTTTTTTTTTGGATGGTTAATCTGTCAAGGGTAATTTTCACTTTTGAGAACTGGGAAATCCCTCAATGAAAAATGGGACCTCAGGAAAGTTTCAGCTAGTTCGGATCAATTCATTCCAGCTCTCCATTTATCCACGGGGTACCCTGCCTGCTCCTCCTGTGACACCAGCTTCACCTTGCTGGTACCCTCATTGGATATCCCTGGCCCATATTCCTACTCAGCCACCGCGGGTGGCTGGCTTTTTGGGGGGCGCTGCCCACAGCTCCCAGAGATCACTTCCACCAAGCTGGGGCTTCCAGACAGCACAACGGTCGCCTGGACACTGCACACCTCGCTGGCACCAGTTACAAAGATCTTCCTCCTCTCAATTCTCTCTTTAGGACAATGCTCTCTGGCTACCGCCTTAGGCAAAAGGACTTTGCAAGGTCCTGGGTCAGCATTGCATCGGAGAAAAGGAGGGAGAAAGAGAGAAGGGAGGAGATACAGGGTATGGGCAGAATGAGAGGGAGAGTGACAGAGAAAGAGCAGAGATCCCTGCGGTGAAAGGGTGAGGAGGCCTTGGGATCTTTTTTCCACTCCTGGCCCAGACCCTTCCCACGGAGAATGACCTAAAGAGGGCTTCAGCGCCTCTTTTCAACCATCCTAGGACCAAAGAAGTGGAGGGGGCGGGGAGACAGCCCTCCCGTGGCCAATCACGACATCTGCCTCCCCTCGCTCGGGGGGCTCTCTCAGTCTCGGTCTCTGTGGTCTGTCTCCCTCACACACAGCCAATCTGCTGCTTCAACTCCGGCTCTGAGCAAACCGCCGTGTGCCTCTCGCACTGCGAGTCCCGGGCCGGCGCTTTCACTTCACCTTAGCTTCCCTTAGCTTCATTACCCCAAACCCAGTCTCCGATCCCAACTGACCGTGAAGCCGGAGGCGGTTCGCCAGTCCCAGACCCCCGGGGGGACGCCCCCGGCCGACGCCGTCGCTTCTTCCTCCAGTCCCCGATTCGGGACCCGGCTTCGGGCTGCGGCGATGGCTCCCCGGCACGAGGCGCCAAGGCTCGCCGGACTCGGCCAGATACCGGACAGCGCACAGAAGCCCATCGAGCTCCCGGCGGCAGTGGCGGCCGCGGCTGCAGGGGCGGCAGCCGCGCCGGATGATGACGCGAAGCGCGGGGAAGCGGGCGACGCGCGCGGATGACGCGGTGCGCGGGGCGGCACGGCAACATGGCGTCCGTGGCGCTGAGCGAGGCGGAGAAGGTGTACATCGTGCACGGCGTCCAGGTAGCGGCGGCTCTTCTACGGAATGCGGCCGGCCCTCGAGTCGCCCGGGAGGAGGCTGGGGTGACCTTGTGGTTGAACAGCTCTGCGTTCGCGTCCCAAAGCTGGCAGCGTGGGCGTTTTTAGGAGATGGGGGTGAGCGTCCGCGTAAGGACCGATTGCACACTCGGACCTTTCGAGGTGGATAAGATTCCGAACCTCAGCAGAAAGCATTGTTCTGTCCCTGAGGTAGTTTCTCAGCGAGGAGCATCGCTTCCACGGCCATCCATTCGGCCTTGGCACGCTTTACTAGACCAAGCCTCAGGTTTCTCTTCTAGGAAACCGGAATTTGGGGATGGGCATCTGTCCCTCTTTCCCTCACCTCGTGCATGCGAGGCGCAGAGAGCATGGACTGGAGACGAAAGCGCTTAGAAAATAAACCGCCTTAGGCATAAAGGGAGAACAATTTTTAAAAAGCGACTTGACAGCCGATGGCATACTTGTTACTGTTTTCCATTTTTACAGTGGAGAACGAAAATCCCCAGGCAGCTGTAATTGAAGATCTGTGCTCAATCTTCAACCCCTGGTTTTGATCACTCCAGAATAAGGGTTGAGGAATGTTGTGCCTGGCAGCGATCTACCTGGTATCCTCTTCTGGTTCTGTCCCCACTTGTCAGCCCCCTCCCTGTGTGGTTCTGCCATCAGAATTCTTAAGCCCAACCCTCTTTCCTTTATACTTCCTCTGCCATGACCAAATGCAAAGTCAGTATTCCCATGATGTAGCCATCAAATTAAATTAACCCTCTATCACTAAATCTTCATAATGTGAGTAAAGGCCATGCCCCCTTTAAAATTGTGGCCTGGTATTATGTTCTGTGCCCTTTATGGACTAAGGAACGTCAATATTTAGTTACCAGGTTGCATATTAAACCTGAATAATATAATTAGAACTTACAATTCCATGAGCTTTTTAGTTAGAAGATTAGGAATAGTGGGATATTTTGGAAATGAAGTTGTTAGGAATGCTGAAACCTGGCTTGTGGTCAACCGTGAAAAAAATGTTAGTTTCCTTTTTTTTTTTTTTTTTAAATAGATGTAATTAGCTTTTATTCACAGTTCATGAATCAGGGCAACCTCATTCTGTTAGCTCCCTTTCACTTTTTTTTTTTCATCAGCGATAAGGTTTTATCCTAAACCATTCTTACTGAATTTCTAATCTTCATAGTGACTTCATTAAAGATTTAGCCTTTGGTTATTGGGATTTAAATTCTTTTGAATTGAGGGGCTAGAAATTTGTAAATTATCTCAAGAAAAGGGGGATTTATGGCAAGAGCTAGGAAGTGCCTTCAGGGCTCTGGAGCATGGGCTCTCATGTACTCCATGGATCACATGGTCTGTGTGGGTGTCTGACTGTCTCTGGTGATACCTCTGCTTTTCTCTGCCAAAGTGTATACCTTTTCTGTGACTACTTGCTGTCCAACTTCCTTTTCATCTTGGTGAAATCTTCACTTCTCCCCCATACCTTTACTTTTGGGTGACCCTCTTAGCCTCCCACCACATCATGACCTGTCAGCTTCTCCTTAACTCCTTTCTTTTCTCAAGTGTTTCCCAGATTAGCGATCAGATTCCAGTGAGAAAATTGGTTTGGCTTTCTAGTGTTTCATGATAAAAAGTCATCTTATGGATGGTATGCTTTTGGGTTGCCTGCCTACTTCAGGCCCTGTCTCTTTTGGGTGGAAGGTGATTTGGTTGTGTGGCTGCTTTAGAACTGTAGGTACAATGGGCTTTTCCATGTTCAGCCTATTGAGTTCTGTGTCCACAACCCAGTCATTAAACTGGTCCTCATAGGTTCAGACTAGGCCATGGCAATTGATTAACTGCACAAAGAGGCTTTCCTCTTGGAGCTCCATGAAAGCTAATTCATTGTATGTTCTTCACTATTGAAGGGAAATGTAGCTCAGCTGATGGTTTCCATTTCTTTTCTGTGGATTTAGCTTATGTTATCATAATGTGTGTTGGGGCACAGCACAGAAGAGAGAGAACAGGGTTTAAGCCTGGTCTTCAGCTATGAGATTGAGATGTAAGTGTTTAGTTGCTCAACCTGGCAGTGGCAAAACTGGAATCATCCTCCAGCACTCTTGCTTTTTAGCCCTGTGCCCTTTCTGTTTACAAACCCATGGCACAGAAAGGTCTGTGCCCAGGCACTGTGAGGTGCAACCTTGTGGAGCCACATCCTTACAAAGAAATGCAGGGCTACTCAGGAGGCCTGGAAAGTGAAACAGGAATGAATGTTTTTGCTGTGTCTTGGACTTGGATCTGCAAAGTGGACTAGAAGAGGTTTGAATCTTAGTTCTCCTGTACAAAGCTCTGAGGTACTGGATAAGCAAAGCAAGGTAGATGAGGGGTCAACTGAAAGGACCACTTTTAGTCTGAAGTCCTCCAAAGTATACTGGATTAGGAGCACTGGGAGGCTGAGGCAGGAGGATTACAAATTTGAAGGCAGTCTCAGAAATTTAGACCCTCAGCAATTTTAGACCTTTTCTCAAAATAAAAACAGCACTGGGATGTAGCCCAATGGTAAAGCATCCTTGGGTTCAATCCCCAGTACCCCTCCCAACCCCCGCAAAAAAGTAACAGGACAGGATTACCTGGGCTTAAGGCAGAACAGCTCTTTGCTGAGTTAAATGTCTGTCTTTGTTACAAACAGGAGATAGAAACTTAGTGCCTTGGTTTCCTTATGTATAACCCCTCTCCAGAGTTTTTGAGGATTTAGTGAGCTAATATATGCTCCCAGGAGCAGAGGAAAGAAATGGTTACTCTGTGCAGGGTGCTCCCCTGAAATGATTTATTACCTTTGGATTCTCCTATAACTGTGTTATGTTGGGGTTATTACTTTCTAGATGAGGAAACAGACTTAGAGGTCTTGAAGAACTTGCTCAAGGTCCCAGAGCTGGTTTGTGAGAGCAGAGATTTAAATATTAGAAGGAAGGTTACTCTTTTCCATCATACCACACCCACTTGACAGGGTGGTTGTAATGATAGCTATATAAGTTGCCAAGAACTAGCCCATCATAGGAAGCCTTGGATCTAGAAGGTGCTTTAGTCTCCTCTGTGTGAAGGACTGGGCTTCACTTTATGATGTTCATCAGCTTGATTTTTAAAATGGAATTTCCAGTTCAGGGCAATCTGTGTTAAAGTGTTCTCATGTGGATTTATTTCTTTGCTCCTGGCTGGGGATATAGCTCAGTTGGTAAAGTGCTTGCCTTATAAGCATAAGGCCCTGGGTTCAATCCCCAGCACTGAGAGAAAAAAAAAAAAAATCTAACAGTTTGTTATTTCTTTGCTCCTGAGTATTGCCAATAAATAAAAGTCATGGTAGGGCTCTAGGCTCTGAGCCAGGCCTGGAAGGTTTGGACAATTTCTTGTCTTTTAAAAGGAAAACTGGATTTCAAAAAAATTGCCTTGGGTGCAGTCACTCATGAACTTAGTTAGGTTTTGGGGGTTATTTTTCTCCTATTCTTTTTTTTTGGGGGGGGTACTGGGGACTGAACCCAGGGGCACTCCACCACTGAGCCACATCCCCAGCCCTATTTTGTATTTTATTTAGAGACAGGGTCTCATGGAGTTGCTTAGCGCCTCGCTAAGTTGCTGAGGCTGGCTTTGAACTCACAATCCTCCTGCCTCAGCCTCCCAAGTGCTGGGATTACAGGCGTGCGCCACCGCGCCCAGCTTATTTTTCTCCTATTCTTTTGGATGTTTCCCCTCTACCCAGGGGTAGAGGGGATGCGCTTTATGCACCCTTGGAAAGGAAAATTTGTAGCTTTTCATTTATTTCTTATTTGTCCTCTGAGCCTTTTCCAGGCGACAGAGTGATTAAGGACTAGAAAGGCAAGATATGATGAGGCCTCATTTTCTTTTCCATCTGAGGATAAGCGAGTTGTGGCTCCCAGGAGGTATGACTGGATCTTTCCAGAGTTGAGTGGCATTTTAAAAGCAGTATTTAGGAGCCCTGTGGCCTTGTGGCTACTTGCTTTCAGGAGTCAGTATCATCATCATCATCAGGACCACCTGGTAGAGCCAGCTGCTTGGTCATGTAACAGCTGTGCTGACTGCTTTTGGACAGTGGAGAGACCCTTAGAAGGCAGTAGGCTGTGTGAAATAGTGGGGAGGTGCTCTGGCGTGAAGGTCAGATGCTTCTTGCTGTGTGTCCTCAGGCCAGTCATTTGGCATCGTTCAACCTCAAGTTTCCCCATTTGTGAAATGGAATGAATAAATACTATTTAAAAGGGTTATTTTAAGGATTAAATACATTAACTGTGTGATGTTCCCGGCATATTATCTGATATATAATAAATGCTCAGTAAATAGCTGCTATTATTTATAATAAATAATTGCAGCTGTTTAAGTTTATGGATCTGTACAATTAAAGGATCACTTTTGGAACTAATTTGACCTTTTACAAATGAGGAAACTAGCCCACAGGGGGAAGGGACTTGTCCTAAGGCTTATGGCTAGTTAATGGTGGGACCAGGCCTGGAACCCATTACTAATTCTCCTAGTGATTGTTCACCCTTGTGTCATACCTGTAGCCCAGGAAGGAGTCCTTGAAAATGATGTTTTGGAGGTTGGACATGTCTAGGGGCTGGGATAAGTGGGAGTAGGGAGAAATGATGTATCAGAGATGAAACTGGAAAGCCTTCAGGTTCTGTGGGTGGGTTGTGAAGAGACACAGTGACAGAGTTACGGAATCCTCCAGTAAAGAGGAATCCCTTTATGGCTCTCTCTCCCAGACTTGACATTCTGTTGCTTTTTGAGTACAAGTCCCTAGACTTATAGACTGCTTCCTGCCAGGAAGTAGACTGGGAGTGATTCCACCTGATTTATGTTGTTTATTTTCTCTCATTAGAAGGAATTGAGAGGGTTCTGGAGCTGAAGCAAATATGACAGATGGTTGTAGTTTGTACTATGTGGTGGGAGCTTGCAGCAGTGTTTTACTTTTCTCTGTTTAATTTCCAAAAATAAAAAAAGCCATTCACATATGCAGTTAGCCAGACAGTTTAAAGATAAGTTTCTGACAGGTACGTACTTCGGAGCAGCGGTTTTTGTTTGTTTTATATTTTGGGGATTCATCAGCGCCTTGGAGAATCTGATGAAGCTAATGATTCTTTTTCTGGAGGGGAGAAAAGAAAAACTCCTTTCAAAAAATATTTACAAAGAATGAAGAAGATCTCTGTGAGCCTACTTGGAGTAATTTAGTGTATGTACGTATGTATATATTGTCTAGTTAAGTTTTTTTTTTTAATGTTCTTTTTTTTTTAAAAGAACTTTTACCCCAATATGCCACCCTCCATACAAGGAGTATAAAAGAGAGATTTAAAAAATTCATGTATCTGCTTGTCTGTGAAGAGGAAATACAAGAAAGATAAACTAGAAACCAGAGAGATCTGTTATCAGTTTGGGGTGGGTGGGAAAGGGGTGGAAAGAAGAGGGACACGAAAAGAGCACAGTGCAGGTAAGGGGAGGGTGACATTTCTCCGCACATGCCTTTTCTGATTAGTTTTGACTCTTAGGACTATAGTGATATTCCACATACCCAAAAAAGTGAGTAAATAAATAATCAGGATGTGGGGAACCCAAAGGGAAATACAGTTACAGATGAGCCTGTGTTACAAATGAATGCTACAACCACACAGGACATGGGGAAGCAAAGAACTAACTTAAGTAGCTAACTTAACTTAAATTTTGACTGGGTACCAAGATTGAAGACAATAAGAACTTTACAGGTAACTGTATTCTTTTGGTATATTTGTTTCTCACAGGGGTAGGACTAGCACTTCTGAAGCTGCTTGATGTGTATGTTCAGAATGAACAAATTGGTGAATACATTATAGGTAGTGAGAGCCTGTGTTCTTCCTCTCTGAGAAAAAAGTGACAAGAAAAGGCTAGAATAGCTGGTCGCGGTGGCGCACACCTGTAATCCCAGCAGCTCAGGAGGCTGAGGCAGGAGGATTGCAAGTTCAAAACCAGCGTCAGCAACAGTAAGGTGCTAAGGAACTCAGTGAGACCATGTCTCTAAATAAAATAACAAAAGAGGCTGGGGATGTGGCTCAGTGGTTTAGTGCCCCTGAATTCAATCCCCAAAATCCAACCTCCCACCAAAAAAAAGAGAAGAAAAGACTAGAACAATCCCTGTGCTTTTAGTTTGGAATTGAGCTCTCAGTATGGACTCATGACATTTTAAGAGATGTGTACATACAGAATTAAATATAGATTGGGTATGTATGGGTTAGTATATAACATTTTTTCTAGATCTGCTGAGAAGGTCTAGAAGCAGTGATGCCCCAGGAGCAATGAAGAACCTGGGCTTTAAGTACCATTTTCCAGGAGGAAGAACCAGGGCTCCTTGGAGAAGTGCTGATCACTAGACCAAGAGTAAGGGAAGTACACGAGGCTGGAGCTTTTTGTGTTTGTGTTATCAGAATGTAAGGGGGTGCTCCAGAAAAGTTGGAGGCATATTGAAAGAGCACAAGAACCAATCCAGAGGAACTCCCAAAGGCCAAATCTGAAATACTTTCAGCAACAAAATAATATTAGATTATAGTTGTGGCATAAAATAGACTTGAATGAATTGTGCCAATATAAATAATTTAAGAAGTAAATAGATGGGCAGAGGACAGGAGCATTAAATCACCTTAAAAGCTATCTTCTGGAGAAGGGGTTGGCAGACTGATCCTGTAAAGGGCTAAAGTAGGAAAGACTTAGGGGCTTTGCAGATCTCTCTCTCATTCACTCCCCTCTGCTACTGTAATGAAAAGCATTCATAGTACCTAGATGAATGGACATGGGTATGTTCTTGTAAAAACAGCTATGAAAACAAATGGTCTGTAGTCTTTGGTTTGTTGACCCTGCTTTAGAAGACTAAGTGTCTTTAGCTGTTAAAAAGTAGATGTTAAGTTTTGGGGCAGGAAGGTACAGTTAACACAGTTGTACCCTATAGCTCTGATAGCTCATGTTTCTTGGCGCAATTTCAGCCTTGCAGATTTGAAGAGAGATTGCTTATTTTGTCCCTTCTCCAGAGTTTGCTTGTTTTCATGCACATATTCTGTATACCAAGATGTAGTATGGACTTTGCAGTCAGACATACTGCAAAGAAAGTTTACCTTTGTTCTCACTAGCTGAAGGACCTTGGACAAGTAACTTAAGTTCTCCAAGTCTCCATTTCCTCACATGTAAAGAGTGACATTGTTATTAGCCATGAGGACAGAAGTTTGAATGATCCACCAAGAGAAAAAGAGATGTGTACTGCATATTTCTCTAGGGAGCAAAAGGATGAGTCTTTTTAGCAGACTGATGTGGGTTTGGGATCACAGCCTTGGGACTGTTGTTGCACTTAGGAAGACCTCCGTGTGGATGGCCGCAGCTGTGAGGACTACCGATCTGTTGAAGTGGAAACTGATGTGGTGTCCAACACCAGTGGGTCTGCAAGGGTCAAATTGGTAAGTACTGTGGCCACAGTTCATGCCCAGGTAGAGAAATAGGTAGGCTTCAGGGAGCCAGCTGTAGACTGGCTTTTGGAGTGCAGATTGTCCATGGGAAGAGCTAAGACCCAAGCAAGGTCAGACCTTGGGTCTATCCAGATCTGAAGGATCCTCTCACCCCCAAACACCACACTTCAAGTCCCAGCACTGCTCCTGAGAGAGTCCCCCAGGGCTGTATGTCTGGAAGAGGAGGGTGGTGGTTCCTGGCTGGCTTCCCTGAGTGAGGTCTCTTCTCGAATGTGTCTGCAGGGCCACACAGACATCTTGGTGGGAGTGAAAGCAGAAATGGGAACGCCGAAGCTTGAAAAACCAAATGAAGGCTACCTGGAGTTCTTTGTTGACTGGTTAGTACTCTGCAGGTGTTTTTAAAGAAAAATTATTTTAAAGGTGATGATTCAGAAAATGGACCTGCAATCTCCTGTTGAGCCCTCTTACATTTTGTATGTATTTAATCTTTCAACTCTCCAGGAGGTGTTTGCTGACCTTCTCCTATGTGCCAAGTGCTAGGAGGTCTTGGCATGAGTCCTGCCTTTGTCTTAATCACCTGGCCTTTGCTAGGCCTTATTTTTCCTGTCTGAAAAAGGAGGACATCAGCTGAGCAGTCCAGCATATGGTTGGTGTGAAGGTCAAATTAAACAATGTGTGTTAAGGGGCTTTGAAAACTATCCACTACAGATAGTAAGGACCATTTTTTGGTCTTAAGAGCCCTGTTTTTCTTCCTGCTCTAGCAATGCAGAAAACTGTTCATGATTTGCTGGGTAGATGATGCCTAGAGACAGCTAAGCAGGCATCAGGGATGCTGGAAGGACCAGCTCTGTGGTGTCTGCTGAGCCCTGGACCCAAATCTCACTTCCTTCTCTGGTCAGCTGTATGACCTCAGGCTGGTTTCTCAGTCCCCCCTGCCCCGCAGGCCCCCCCCCCCCCCCTCCAGGTGCTAGGGTTTGAACCCAGGGCCTTGTGCTTGCCTTGCAAGCACTCTACCAAATGAGATATATCCCCAGCCCTCTCAGTCTCTTTGTGCCTAAATTTCTTCATCTAAAAAATGGAGATAATAAACTGGGGATGAGGAGGAAATGAATACAGAGCAAGTACCTACTATGTTGGGCTTCCAATAATATATGTCTCTCACCCTTCTGGGGTTGGGGCTTCTGTTGAGTCACTGGCCTACTCTCTATTTCTCTCTGTACCCTGGCTTCTAGAAGCTCGGTGTTGACAGTATTCCTTCTTGAAGTAGGCACGGCTCTTAGATGTAGGTGTATAATGTGGATACTGTATTAGGTATATCCTAAGACCACCTTCACATGCAAAGATTTTCTAGAAGGACTCACAAGTCTTTAGTACATAGTTGTGCTCATGACTGAGAGTTTTTTGCAGCAATATAACTGCAGTAACTCATTTGTGACATTTCTGTCCAGGGAAGCCCACTATGGACTCAGCACCCAGGATCTTTGCTGAGGTCTGGTCACAAAGGTGCCCTATGCTTAACATGTACCCAATTCCAGACTGCCAGAAGGAAAGTGTGTTCAGCATAAAACATATTTGTATAGTCTAGGCACAGTGAACCTACCCTATCAGTTTATTATTGACTGGGAACACTAAGTCAGGTTCCCAGATGTCACCTAGGACCAACCTTGCAAGTAGGCCCTCCTAGAGATGGCAGTCCTAGGCTGTGATGGCAGCCCTTTTTTGCACAGATGGGAATCCACATTTGCATAGGAAGTTAATCTTTCAGTCTTTACTTCCAAACACAGAAGTTGATCCTCGAAGTACTTCAGTGAGATAGTTGAGAAATGGAGTTTATAAAGGGGAGTTTACTTTCCTAGGGTCTCACAGTTAAAAACGGCAGCTTAGGTCTATCCAACTCTGAATCTCTGCTCTTGTGGCTTCATAAAGCTTGCTGAGGTCCGTTTTAGAGGAGCCTTGTGCTTAGAGGTTGAAGAACTTTCCATGTTCATTTTTCCGGCTAATTTTCTTTCCAGTCCATTCCTGTCCCTTGTCCTGGTTCCCCACACAGTCTCCTCCTGCTTGTACTCAACTGCTCTCACCAGGCTAGGTGTCCAGTGGATCTGGCCCATTCTTGGAGTTAGTGTGGATGGTAGTGACCTGGTTCTGGCCCTGCTTATCCCTTTGCTCTGGCAGGAAGCAAAATACCTCTTCTGGTCTTGATCTGAGTAATTCAAAGCAGTGAACCATCACTGAGGAGCAGACAGCTTGTGAGAGAAACTATAATTTTCTCTCCTTTTCTTCTCCGTCATTATCCTCAACTCATTCATCCTAGGCAGACCAGTGACAGTCAGCTCAGCCACACCAAAGAGAGGGTGCCACCCTCAGATGCTTGGTATGGGGTTTATAGTTTATGTGGTTCTGTGTCTGAACATGACCTCCAAGACAGCTTGCTACCCTTGTCCCTTCCTTATCCCAGCTATTGAGGGAGGGTGACACTCATGTGAAAAGAGCCTTTGAGCTACTTCTCCTCAAGATCTGGGTTCTTGAAGTAGCTTCAGTTTTCCTGCCTGCTGGTCTGTTTTCCTCCCATGCAGGTGTCAAAAGGACCTCAACAGGCCAAGGAGCTCCAGGTGCCAGGTAGTTTTGAATACTTCTTGAGATCAATAGTCTCAAGGTGGTACATTGCAGTTTCTTTAAGTGGCTCAGCTAATGTGAGCAGCCCAGGGGATAGAATCACTTTGAGAGATTCACTAACGCCACTTCAGAACGGGAAGAGCACTATTGGCTGCTAATCATGTTAGAACCTCACTCTAGTCTTCAAGGACCAACTCTTTGGTTTTTTTGTTTGTTTGTTTGTTTTTTGGTTTTTTTTTTTGGTACTGAGGATTGAACTCAGGGGCACTCCACCACTGAGCCACATCCCCAGCCCTATTTTGTATTTTATTTAGAGACAGGGTCTCATTGAGTTGCTTAGCGCCTCGCTAAGTTGCTGAGGCTGGCTTTGAACTCGCGATCCTCCTGCCTCAGCCTCCCAAGTGCTGGGATTACAGGCATGTGCCACCATGCCCGGCTTCAAGGACCAACTCTTGATTGCATAACAGCAAAGCCTTCCATTCCTGCCCAGTGAAAGGAATGGCTTCTGAGCGCCTGCAGCCATGCCCAGCAGAGAGGGCGCTGCACACCTCCCAACGCACCTGGGGCTCTCCTGGTGAGCTCCAGGTACTGGCCTATCTATAGGCTGAAACATAGTTGCTCCCAAGTGGGAGAAAAGTACTTGTTGTTAGGATGGTGTTCCTCCTGCCACTCTGAGCTCAGCTTGATTTAATTCCTTATCAACAACTTCCAACTTCAGTTATTTAAATTCCCAGTGGTAGAGAGGCCTTAAAGCTAATTGCTTTTCTGCTCAGTTCCCTTCAGTTTTGTCTACTTCTGATAAGGCATGAGCCCAAGGAGACACTGCTCCTCACCCTCAGCATTTTTCCTGTTTGTTGGGAATGATGAAAAATCTTGATATGTCTCACAGCCCTTTAAAGGTTGTGCCTGACTGCCCTGCCCCAGGGGTGTCTGGCAGCACCTTCACTAAACTAGAAGCAAAACCAGACCTTCTAACCCTGTTTGTTACTGCCAGACTGAGAATAGGCCATTTTAAATAAGAACTTTGAAATTTTAGGAAAAGTTTACCTTCCCAAAGGAAGGTAAGAATTTAATAAGCTAATATGTCATCCTGAGCTTCCACTAGGTGGCAGGCCATCAAGTCACCTCTCAACCCTCTGACCATTGGATGGAAGGGTTGCACTGTGGTTTAACCTCTCAGAGGCTTGGGTTTTTAACCTGGTGAGTTTAGGAGAGCATGTTTCATTCATAGATGTTTCAGTGTGCCCAGCACTTGTCACTTTCCCTTGGGATCTTTGCTACTTTTTAATGGGATCACTTGTATTTTTCACTAATATAGAACCAGATTCTTTGAAACCTGCATTGGTGGATGGCACCACTGTATCTCCTTCATTTCTTGCCCTCTTAGTGCTGCTGCTTGAAGGGAGTTAAGGGGCTCAGCCCTCTGCTGAAGGGCTAGGCAGGGGGTGCAAAGCAGAGAGGCAGCCTGCAGAAGCCATTTGAGACTTGTTGTACCCAAAAGTCTCCAGAGCTGGTGAGATCCAGATATATCAAATAGGAGCTGACAATGAAAGGTTTCCCTGCAAATGGGGAAGCTTCTGTAGGCTCAGAAATGAGCACATGTACACAGTGAGAAATCAGCCGTGGGGTAGGTGACTGCTGGAGGAGTGAGGTCCCAAGTTAGCCCTATCCTAGGTACCCACTGAATCCTTTTTCTGCTGGAGTCTGGCCTGACCCATTTCGAAGAGTCCATAGATTTCAGGCCAGAATGATTGCAAGGGAAACAATACTGGACCTAGTGTCTAGAGTAACATTCTAGGTAGATATGGCCTTGATCTCAGCCTGTCTCAGTTAAACTAGAGTTGTGCCAAGCAGAGGGCATGAGGTAGAGGTAATGAGTCAGGAGGAGTAGAGAGTTGGGAGGAGCAAAGTGCCCAGGATCTTTTGTTAGTTCATCCACTCAGTAAACTGTTTCCCACAGCTCTGGAAGAGGGACTGGGTCATGCTTTATGGAGGGCCTGAATTGGTTTGGTAACTATAAATGCAGAACGCATTTGGTTTTATGCCAAAAAACCTCACATCCCTTTTGAAAGGATATATTGTGATGCATATGAGCAGGGGGCTAGAATTACTAACTTGGGTTCTCTTTCTCCCTTTCTCCTCACTCTCCCTCTCTTTCTCTTTTGTATTTAACAGAGAAGCTTTTCATTTAGAGCTTCCTTGGTCTGCGTTCTTCGATTGCATTTGTGGTTTGGTAAAAAGTCCCAAGACCAGAACACCCATTCATTATCTTAAAGTAAAATATAAGCCCAAGGAAAAGCTAATCTGACTGATGTCAGACTACAGGCCAAGCACGCAGAGCTGCAAATTCAGGGAGGTACAGGGGAGCCTAGCAGGTGAGGTTCAAACTGCCTGGGTTAGAATCTTAGCTCCCCAGGCACTGGTCACATGACCTTGCACCAATTACATAATCTCTCTGATTCAGTTTCCTTATCTCTAAAATGGTGTCAGGAGCAGGGGATGTTGTAGCTCAGTGGTAGAGGTGGAGCACATGCCTAGCATGTGTGAGGCCCTGGCTCCCATCCCCAGCACCACAAAAATAAAATGGGGTTAGTACCTCCTGAGTTGCTCTGAGGATTAAATGGGTCAGTACACTTGAAGTGCTAAGTGGTGTGTTGCACATAGTAAGCATTTTAAAACTTTGCTAAGTTTCCCTCCTTATAAAATGAAAAAACTTGGCCCCTTCAGGGTCTCAGTCTACCTGTGAGATTTTTTTTTTTTTTTATTTACCTAATAGAGTGATTTTTAAAAGATGAATTAAAATACCTTTAGAAGGCCTGGAAAGTGCCATAGTCTGTCAGAAAAGGTCCCTCATGACACGAATGCCCCATTGATGAGGTGGAAGCCTCATTTCTGTACTCCAGTATCCACCCCCACCCCATCCTCAGCTAATTCTTTGGCAGATTTCTGGCCTTTCTTAAGTTATCCAAAGTACTGTGCCCCATTCCCCACCCTGAGTACTTGCCTTTCTTTTTCCCAGCCTCTCTCCAGTCACCCTATGCGGGGCATCTTGCAGACAGGAACCTGGCATAGCCTGATGAGCCTCTAAACCTTCCACTCTGCTTGTTAGTGGTGCTGAAAGATAAATGTGTAAAATTTCATTTTTAAATTAGCCCAGTCTCAAAAAAGCCATGGTTTCAAAGGTAGAATTGATTTAGACACTGGGCCTGGAAACTGAACAGTGCCCTATGGCTGTAGGAGGGGTCCTGCTTTAATCCCAGCACTTAGTCACATGCAGGAGGATGTACTCACTGCTTTCAGCAGAAGACAAACATTTTGAGGATGAGCATCTCCAACTGGGTTTATCTTTGCAGAGATGTATATAGATGGATCTTAAAACACTTAGAACAAGGGACGCGGTATTGATTGCTTAGTGTTTAAATTAGAAACAGGTTGTGTTTTGCTGCCTGTGCAAAATATAAACTTGGTCCCTGGTGACTTAATTATTTCTCTGTTTCTGAATTGCTTTTCCCAACTTGATACCAAGTCTGGCAGAGACAGCAGGGGGACAGCAGCATTGTTATGGCAGTGATAAAGTTTCTCTTGGAGCTTTTATATTGGGGTTCTGCTGGCTGAAGGGGGTAAGGCAACACTAGGTAATTAGAGAAGCAAAGTTATACAATGACACAATCTGATTCATTCTTGCCCTTATGTTATTGATAGAGATTACTTTGGGTCCTCCACAGGTGCTGTGGGCACAGCCTGGGACTGTCATACGTGTTTTGCTTTCCCTAGAATTCCCTTTCCCTGCCTCTCTTCCCAGCTCTGCTCACCTTTGAGTTTGAGGCCTTCTACAGCCCTCAGTGCTAACTGATGGCTGCTCCCCACCTTACTGTTCTCTCCCTATCATCAAATCTCCCTACTCCACTCTGCCTGCTGCAGACTGCAGGTCATATACCTTGCTTCACGTGTAGGTCACAGGTGGCTGGGGCAGGGCTGGCACCTTCCAGATGGATGAAGGGTCAGGAAGTTTCAATATGTGATTTTGAAGAGTCCTTGCTGAAACAGTTGGTTTCCTACCTTTCCTGGCCTTTATTGTTAAAGTAGAATGATTGTTCACTTATTTCATAGGCCTGTTAAGGGTTTGTTTGTGTCAAGCCAAAACTCACAAAATTTTCCTGTTAAATGTTTCTGAATAGTATTTAGGGTGATAAATGTTGAATCTTGTAGTCCTTTGTTGAGGTAATTGGGTGTAAGTATCAAGAGGCCAAGAAGGAAACAGTTTTTCTCTTGGAAAATATCAAATAAGTAAAAAGGGAGAGGGTAGCCTAATATTTAATCTGCCATCAGTCTTTCTCTTACTATATCATTTTCCTTCTTTTCTGTACAATGATAATGTGTGGTTTATGACATAACTCTGAAATACTACCATACACACCTTCTGAATCATTCCAGAAAGGTTACTGTACTTACACTGTGGTTTTGATATGTAAAACTAGGGATAGTGGTAACTGGGAGTCTATAGATTCTCTAGGCCTCCCAGCTTCCTAGGCCAGCCAGAGAATATTATTGTTCTTTGAAGCTAAGAGAGTTAATTATTACCACCCAAGGTTCACATACCATCACTGCCTTGTTTCTCCTTGGCTGAAGATGGCCTCTGCTGGAGGTCATTGGGAAGGCCCATCACAGACATTGTCCAATCCAGGGCTGGGCTGGTACATTGCTTGTGTCTGGGGGCTGAAGAAGTGACAGATACCACCCTTTCCCCATTTCAGCAGTCTTTTGTTTTGTTTTGTTTTGAGGTGCTGGGAATCAAACAGGGCCTCATGCATGCTAAGCAAGTGCTGTACCACAGACCTAGAATCCCAGCCCTCAGCGACTTTCCTTACAGCAGCTGGCTTTTCCAACGTTTCATGGAAAACTAGAGTAAAGCCCGACCACTGTGTTCTTTGCAAAGATTCATTCAGTTTTTCTCTTTCCATTCTGTGCAGTTCAGCCAATGCTACCCCTGAATTTGAAGGTCGGGGAGGTGATGACCTTGGCACAGAGATCGCTAACACCCTCTACCGTATATTTAACAATAAGAGCAGTGTCGACCTGAAGTCCCTCTGCATCAGTCCGCGGGAACACTGCTGGGTCCTCTATGTGGATGTGCTGGTGAGTGTCACGGTGCTGCGCCAGCTGCCCTCTACCTTCGTTGGAGCCCTATCGGCCTACTTTCCTCCCTCTGCTTTTCCCTGCTTCAGGTGGATGCTTTCATCCTCCAGGGTGAGATCACTTGGAAAAGAGAGCCTCCTATGATAATTCTTTTAAGATAAATGCAACATATGTATAAGTAGCATTCATTTAATGCCATTCTATAATAAAATTATAGTCATATCATATTAGCTCCGTAAGTTATGAGTAGAAGTTATCAGGGAAGAGGAAAAAAAAAGATGCTTTCTGGATGGTGCCACACAGAATGAAGGGCAGAATTCTGACTAGTTGGAACATTCTGTATGGAATGATGATAAGCTTTTTTCACGTGAACCGTGACAAATCTTGTGAGAGTGGACACTCTTACAGTCCTGTTTATAATGAGGAAACTAAGACCTAGAGAGGTAAAATAACTAACCCAGGAAATCTCATAAGTGGTACTTTCTGGTCTCAGAGCCAGGACTATTTGATGCCAGAAGCTGTTCTTGTGCTCACTGTGCCATCCTCCCTTGAAAATGCCCTAGAGCCCACCTGCTCTGAGCACCTCATTTTTAAGGGAAGCTCAGAGGGCCTGAGCCTCTGAAATCTCTCAGTCCCTCCCACAGTCTGCTTCTCAGGGCTGTTCCAGTCCAGCCCTCCATTTCTTCCCTCTGCTCTCCCCCTGGTACTCCTCTACCCAGGTTTTGGCATTTGCCAGTAACTTCTCTGTGTAGCTGTAATTTATTTTGCCTTGGTATGATAATATAGCAGTCAGTTGTTAGTTCATGTGCAGTCTATTTTATTCTTTTCATTAAATTTTGTGATCCTTGAGAATAGTGATTATATTTCCACTTCAGATGGAGGACACAAGGCTAAGCCATTAACCAAACAAATTTCTTTAGTGAATGTAGAGATAATGGGGATCTTGTGCACTGAGTGAATTTCATGAAGGGAATCATCCTGGCTGGTTCTAAATGTTGGCTTTTCATGAAACAGTGTAGAGATTTTTGTATATTTTAAAATTAATTTGGTAATAGATGGAGCTTTGGCAAACTGTAGCAGTGAGCTAGGGTGTGGCTTAGTGGTAGAGAACTTGCCTAGCATGCATGAGGCCCTCCATCCTTAGCAGTGCAAGAATGAGGGAAAAGGCTAGTGGTGACTGTCATCCAGCAGACCAGGGCTCTCTGACTGCTGCTGCTCCAGAGTAAAAATGAGGAAATTACATGTCTGTGTGTTTTTTTCTTTTCTCTGGTAAGTGGGATATACCCTGCAGTGTGATTACTCCAAAGCCGGTCATTTCACAAGGTGTGGTTTTGAGGAGGTAGAAACTGTCAGCATGAAGTCCTTATGCAGTCACCCAGGGAGGTGCAGCTGTGTGGCAGGGACTATCATATTCCACCTGGATCAGAAGAACATGATGTCTTCTCCCCTCCCTGACCAGAAAAGGTAGATAGGAGTGTTGTGGCATTCTTGTACCTTGGAGAACTACTTTGTTTCTCCTTGGCGTTTGTGTCCACTGATTTTGCAGGAGGGTGGCCCAGTGATGGGAACTGCTGCACTTTCAATTCAGTCAGACATGAAGCAATAGAAGCCCTGTTCTGTTACTAAAGACCTTTGCAAAACTGGTGAGTATAGGGACATCATCTCAGTTCAGAAGTAGCCCTTTTTTCCCATGAGCTGGAGATATATGGTAAGTGGAAATAACCCAGGAGAAGGTGCACTGTGTCCCTGTCATCTGTAGATTCTTTTCTTTTCTCTCTTTCTTTTTTTGAGGCAGCCTTGCAATGTAGTCCAGGCTGACCTTGAACTTGCAGTTCTCCTGTTTCAGCCTTTTGTGTAGCTGGGATTAAGATAAATGCAACATATCTATGAGAAGCATACATATAATGCCATTCTATAATAAAATTGTAGTCATACCATTCTAACTCCTGAAATTATCTGTAGCAGTTAAGAGGGAAGAGAAAAACGAAAGATGCTCTCTGGATGGTGCCACACAGAATGTGTCACTGTGCCTGGCTTAGACCTTTCTTTTTACAACTTCCTGATTTTGGAGTTTTTCTCACATACTTTTAAAAAAACTTTTGTTTACTTTGAAGAAGATGTGGACTGTTGACATGAAGCAGGGTGGTGCCAATCCAGTCTTGTCAATGGGATTGTTATAAGGGAATTTCCTAAAAGTTTTCAGCAGTTGGTCTGGGTAGCCCCCAGAATGGGCCCATCTTCAGCAATTAGCTGGACACCCTTCCATGTTTTCTTTCTTTTGCTACAGACACATTTATTTACTTAACATCTATTATAGTCAGATGATCCTCCAATTTTCACTGTTGTGTTTGTCCCCAGATGACTTATTTTAGGAAAGTAAAGATTTAATCATGGAAACTTTATGTTCCTTTGATCTCCATAGCTCCTTAATGGCATCAGATTTTACCCTAAGTGGGATAACTATTAGGACTTTGTTGCATTAACAGTGTTGGGGAGATGGGCCACTGGGTTGTTTCGAGGTGGATCCTGGAAGTGGCCATGAGAACCAGCATGTGGTCCATGGTCTTGGGCTTGGGAAAGAGCAAGCTTTGGAATTGCAGCACCCTGCAGCTGGCCGTAGAGGCAAGGGAGGTGCTAGGCCTAGGTGTCTGAGAGAACAGGAGGGAAGTCCAGGGGGAGTAGGTTGTACACATTTCCCTTTTTGTGGGCTGTATTTCCTAGGAGTGTGCTTTGGAAGATTCTTCTTGAAAGAAGCCATTCTCAGAATGCTACAGAGTATGTTGTGTTGTTCCCCTGAAAGAACATTCTAGGCTTTGTGCATCTGAAAGGCTACATTTGTGACCAGATGTGTCTTCTTTGGCTGTGCTTCATACCTACCTCTGTAACAGAAGGGATTCTTCCCAGGAGAGGGTGACCCCTGTGACCTGCTGTGGGATCACAGTCCTGGAGTGTCTAAGCTAGATGCCTTTGTCTCCTGTGTCCTTTCTGTGTATTCTAGGCCTATGCAAGTAACCCAGTATGGCTGCTTTGGGCCTCCATACACTTACCCACTCTCCCTCCTGCTCCTTGATTCTACTGGTATGTTTAGCAAAGAGGTTCTTGATAGGCTGGCCTGCCCTAGCAGAGAGGAGGGTGTGGTCTATGAGCACCAGTTCTGGGCTGGGAATGTTAAAGGTGTTAATCTCAGTCATCCTCAGTCACCCTGCAGGGAAACATGGCTTTTCTTTACTGAGGGAGAGACCAAAGCTCAGAGAACACAGCAAGCAGTGGCAGAGATGAGGGTCACACCCACACTGCCTGGCTCCAGGGAGCACCCTGAGTTGCCCTCATGGTATAGTTGTGTGCTACACCAGGAGCAGTCTGGTCAGGCAGCCCTGAGACCTGGAGGTAGGCTTGTTCTGCATCTGTAGAGGAAGGTAAGGCTCCTGGGCAGACACCTGGGGTTTGCTTTAGCATTCTGCTCTCTCAGGAGTTTTGTGCTGGGAATCTGTAATCTCACGTGTGAGAGAGCTTCTCAGTTCCCACATATCACGGCATTGTTGAACAAGGTGTTCTCTGGGGTCTTTACCAGCTTCAAGGTGCCACAACTGCTAGAACAGGTGCCAGCATTTATCTAGCCCTTTCTTTGCAGAAAGCAGGAATTATGACACAGTGTAATAAAACAGCGATCATCAGGACCACACAGAGACTGCAGTAAGAATATAAATTGCGACACCCACTCCTCCCCGCCGCTGTATTTTTAATAGGATCCCCAGGTGATTCTGATACATAGCTAGGGTCAGGAACCTCAGCTCTCTGCGATGAAGATGGAGAACATGCAGCATGCATCCTCAGAAAGTCTGTGATAGACAACTGGAAAATGAAAGAGTGAATCAGTATTTATTCAGAAAACTTAACTAATGCTTACTGTGTGCCAGATGTGTGCTGAGAGTTTGCAGATACTCACTTGTTCAGCCTTTATAATAGCTCTGCAAGGTAGCTGGGATTTTTGTCCTTCACAGGTGGCACAGAGAGCTTATGTTCCAGCAAGATAGTATGGTAACTGCTGAAGTCCAGGCTGTCTGGCCCAGAGCCCCTCTGCTGTGTAGCATTCTGTGTCTGAACACTCCCCAGAGGAGATGGGAGTGAGCCTGGGTGTGAGGCAAGTGAGTCACAGCTACAAAGCCAAGTGGGAACATAGGCTGGGATCTTAGTAGTAGGTAGAATTTTGCAAGGCTATAGGAAAGAGGGTGTGTGGACTTGAGGTTTATGTGGAGAGCATGAGGGTAGGAGGTGGAGATTTGCTCTGGGTGACGATATGTTCTAGGTATCAACATTGGCTTGACTGGGTTGAGCTTGGGGGCCCAGGCACAGGTCATCTTCCACAAGTGACTGCTGGCTTTCTTCATAGCTGCCCTTCTGGGCTCTGGGGATAGAGGATGAACAAAAGCAGAGTCCCAGTTCACAGTTCAGATGAAAAGGTGACAGACTCTAAACACAGAAATATGTGAGTTTCTTTCTAGATGTGGCTCTGTCTTTTCTTACTTGGGCAGCCCAGTTGGCTTTATTGCAGGACCTCAGGCCAGAGCTTCTCTGAAATGCAGACAGCCCGTGATAAAGAGCTCTGACCTCCCCTGCCGGATGAGCACGCACAGGTCCAGTCAGCACTTGCTCAGCTTGTGTGAGACCTTAGTTAATGTAAAATGTGGTGGTACTCATCTGAGCTTCAGGTGTACCTTGATAACCCCACATGCATGACTGTAGTAGATGTACATCAAGTGGTCCCCAGCCCCTTCTTTTGGGAGGCCAGGCATGTGCTGTCAAAGACTGGAGTGACACTTGCTATGTTGGGAGCTATTTGGACAAGTCAAGGGCAATCAGTCTGTTCTTCAGTGCTGCCCAACTGCTGGTGTGCCTGTGAGAGGAGCACCGTAACAGCCCAGGCCAGCTGTCACATGCATGTGCCCTGTAAGCATATCCAGCATGAAGCAGCACTGTAGATAGTGAGCATGCTCTGTCAGTGAGCTGTGGTCACCGCATGGCTGGCTAGGAGAGCAGCCCCACATTCTTAGCTTTATTTTATAAATATGTGCTCAGCATTGCTTAGGAGTCTGTATCTGTTAAGTGGGATAATGTGGTAATAAATCATGCTTGCTTTTTTCCCCTCCCTCAATCCCTGTCTTTCTTAGCTGTTGGAGTGTGGTGGAAATTTGTTCGATGCCATTTCCATTGCTGTGAAGGCCGCTCTCTTCAATACAAGGTAAATCTTCCTGGAAGCAGCCCCGGGGCCTGCAGAGAGCTTACCATGGAACACTGAGGAAGTTTCTGCTGTCATAAAATGGGTATTTTAAGGTTTTAATTTTGTGATACCCAAATTAAAACTTATGAAATATATATTTCTGTATTTTTTTGTTATTTTCTTAAGTAAACCTTGTAAGAAAGTATTAGAAAACTACAGAGAGGCAAAAAAAAAAAAAAAAGCAGACACCAACTACAGGCTCGCTGTCCAAATGCTATTACTGGTTAAACTCCACAGGGCAGGAGTGTTTACTCTTCTGTGTCCCCAGCACCATGAACAGGCCTGGCACATAGTAGGTGCTTGCATACTCCTCAGTTACGTACATGAATGTTCTAAAAGTGGGGCAGCAGCCTGTTTTGTGACTTTTGTTAAGAACTAGGTCAGATGCTAGCAGGACTTCTCAGCCCTGTGGACATCTGACGAAAGCTCATCTGCTCTGGATGCTGCCTCATGTAGGAATGTCCAGCAGGATTGAATCCTAGTGGGCTTTTGTTAGAGGAACTGGGAGGAGCATCAACACTGTTTCCATTTGGAAGCGGGGTAGACCACCTCTTCCTGGCTCCTCCACCCCAGACTGCAGTGATTAACATTATGGGTTAAAGAGTTTTTCTAGCACCTAGCTCAAGAAGCAGAACATTGCCAGCACCTCAAAAGACCCCCCTCTGTACCCCGTGCAGTCATTGCTCCCACTGAAGATACCACTGTAATGATGTAGATGAGTTTTCTACTTGATAGGAATGAAACTGCACTGTTTTTTGTGTTTGCCTCAGTTACTGAGGATTGTGTTAGAGACATAGTTTCCTGTCATCATCCGTGCTTTTTGCCATATGGTGTTCCACTGTGTGAATATGGCACAGTTTATCCATTCTGTTGATGAGCATCTGGGTAGTTTCCAGTTTTTTTTATCTGGATAGTACTGGATATGAACGTTTTTGTAACATGTCCTTTGGTGCACCTATTTAGCCATTTCTGTTGGGGAGGAGTGAAAGTTTGAGCTATGGGGCGTAGCTATGTCTTGCTTTAGTGCAGGCTGCAGAACAATTTCTAAGTGCTTTTACCAGTCGATGCTCCCACAAGCACTATTTGAGTTCTGGGTTGCTCCATATCTTTGTCATCTCTTGGATTTTTTTTTTTCCTTTTTGCTATTAATCGCCATGTTGTCTTGATAATCACATTGTATTTTTAATTCTCACTTCTCTGATGGATATTTAAATTGAGGACTCTTTCATGTGTTTATTGGCTACTTGGGTAGCCTCTCATGAAGTCCCTGTTCTTGTCTTTTGCTCATTTTTCTATCAGGCTGTCTATCCTTTTGTTAGGTTTGGTAGGAATTCCTCATGTAATCTTTCAGGTATATGTTTGCAAATATTTTCTCCACTCTGGCTTATCTTATTACTTTCTAAATTGTGTCTTTTGATGGCCATAAATTTATAGTCTTAATATAATCGAATCTATAATTTATTCCTTTATGGTAAACTCTTTCTGTGTTCTGTTTAAGAAATGTCTACTCCAAGATCATGAAAATGTCCTCTGCTTTTCTTTGAAGACTCTATTGTTTTTATTTGTTAGTTTGTTTATGTTTTGGTTTGTTTTGAGACAGGGTTTCATTACATTGTACAAACTGTCCTTGAACTCCTGGGCTAAAGTGATCCTCCTGCCTCAGCCTCTCAGGTAGCTGGGACTGCAGGCACACACCATGGTGCCAGGCCCTAAACCTTATTGTCTTATCTTTCACCTTTACATCTGTAGTCTATTTGATATAGGTTTTTGCATATGTGTGAGGTAGGAATTAAGACTTTTTTCCCCATGTGGTTCTCTGATTAACCCAGCATCGTTTTCTAAAGCAACTCCTTTCTTTACTGCTCTGCAGTGTTGCCCTGGCACTTGGGTCAGGGACAATGGAGTGAGGATGGCAAAGCACAGGCATCATGTCACTTTCTCCGTAAGATAGGGATTTCCGCTCCTTATCTCAGTCTCAAGAGAAAGGAGTTATATTTCTTTCAATAAGTAAATGAATTTCTTTTCTTTTTTTTTCTTTTTTTTTTTTTTGGTTGGGGGGGCAGTGATGGGGAGTGAACCAGGGCCTTACTCACTGACTATAGCGCTAGCCTTTTTAAAAATTTTATTTTGAAGCAGCGTCTCACTAAGTTGCCAAGGCTGTCCTCAAACTTGTGATCCTCCTGCCTCAGGTTGCAGGCATGTGCCACCATGCCAAGTGTGATAATTTTTAATTTTTAATTTTGCTTCTACTTCCAGGATACCAAGGGTTCGTGTTCTGGAAGATGAAGAGGGATCTAAGGACATTGAACTCTCTGATGACCCTTATGACTGCATCCGACTAAGTGTGGAGAATGTTCCCTGCATCGTCACTCTGTGCAAGGTGTGAGCTTGTATTTAACAGTTTTTGTTCAAGGGATGTCACGGAGGTGGTTCTCCAGTCCCAGCCTGTTGAGATTACTTGTTACAGTTTCACAAACCGTGCAGAAGTAGCTTTAACACAAATCCAATGATTGAGTCATATTAGCGACCACTTTCACAAGTAGCTCATCTTTTCTTTTTAATCAGAGGACATGATGGAGTGCTGGGAACACGCACATAGGCTCATAGAAGTAATAGTCAGAGTTTGTTAAGCTCCTTCTGCATACCATGCACTCTACTGCAGTGCCATCTGTGCATATTTGCTTTAACTCCCTGGTTCTGGTTGAGTCGTGGTAGGGTGGCAAACAGTATTCCCTCTGTGGGCTCGAATATCCACATCTGTGGACTGAGGGGTTGGAGCAGGTGCTAGGTGTGTCATTTGTCAGGTGGATTTCACAGAGCCCAGAGGCCCGTGGGGTCTGACATCTGGTTGATGCTGGTGTGTAACTAGCACTGACCTGGGCTGTGCACACAGGCCTGGGATGGCTGGGATTGTGGCTAATTCCATGTGGGACTATATAAAAATAAGGCTGAGAGGGTCAGGTGTACTTCCACAAAAATCATTTCATGAACCTGGAGTTTGGCAAAGCAGACAGAAGGGTGTTGGGACTGACCAAAGCCACCTACATTTAACTCATTTGAGCTTGTCCTTTAGCATTGGCCCTCTTGATTTACCATTTTTAGTGAGTGAAACTTCATGTGGCCTGGCCTCACATGTGAATTTCTTCCCTGTGCCCCTCTGTTGGTGGCCTCTGACTTCGATGGTCTCTGACTCCCCTACACCCCATATTTTCATTTTAAATTTTTGTGATACCATTTACATAGCAGCCTTTGCTAGAAATGTTGAACATTCCTTCAGACATTTTCCATCTAAATTCAGGTCAAGTAGGCAGTGCAGGGCCTCTGCCTGGTGTAGATATGGATCACCAAATCATTGAGGTGGCTCTGTGACATGTCGACACACGTGTTGTGTTGCCCCTGCTTTGCAGATTGGCTACCGGCATGTGGTAGATGCTACTCTTCAAGAAGAGGCCTGCTCGTTGGCCAGCCTGCTGGTATCAGTGACCAGCAAGGGAGTGGTGACATGCATGAGGAAAGTGGGGAAGGGCAGCCTGGACCCTGAGAGCATCTTCGAGATGATGGAGGTGAGGTGATGGTGCTGAGGCAGGGACTGGGGCCTGGTTGGGGGTGCTTGCTGCTTCCCACCCACTTGGTCATCCATGGGAATCCTCCCTATTCGTACCCTTGGCCTCAGACTCAGAGCTTGGAGGGCAGCTGGTGGGCTGGGTGTCTGCTGACATAGCCCAGACCAGTGCTGGTTCTGGACTGGAGATGAGGGATCTGCCAATAAATTTGCTTATTCTTAGTAAGTCCCTCCTCATCTCTGACCCCCAAACTGCTACATGTCTATGAGAGTTTTGGACATTGGTTATGTCACGAATCACTTGAAACTCCTAAATCACAAGATTGCATGACTTGATGAGGGAATTAATTTCTAGAAGATTGCATATTTGATGAGGGAATTAATTCCTAGATGACTGCTTCCTGTCTTTTATACGAAGAGTAAAGGTAGAACCAGTGGCTGAAGGGGACCAACTCCCAGATTCTTCACAGGTCTAGAAGTATTTAATGGGAACTAGTAGGGATGGTGGAAAATCCTGGGGATGGGAAGCCCCTCTAGGTCAGGGTCCTGGGCCTACTTATCTATCTTCCTAGACATCCCTCCCTATTGGCCCCACCACACACATCCTCTTCAGCTTTCTGACTGAATCTCCAGGAGCAGTTAGTGGAATCTGATGATTTAGTTTTTCTTAGCCATCCACTCTGTACTGTATAGTGGTACACTGTATAGCCTCAGATCACGGTCTTCCTCATTCTTAGTGATGACTTTTTTGTGTGTGTGTGTGAGGGGGGTCCTGGGGCATGAACCCAAAGATGCTTTACTCCTGAGCTACATCTGCAGACCTTTTTATTTTAAGACAGGGTCTCAATAAGTTGGTTAGGTCCTCACTAAGTTGCTGAGGCTGGCCTTAAACTTTCGATCCTCCTGTCTTAGCCTCCCTAGCTGCTGGGATTACAGGTATGCACCTCCGCACCCTGTTAGTAGTAATGACTTTTCATTGAAGATTCCAAGCATTAGATGTCTATATTTCTCTTTTTATCATTTTATTTAAAAGAGCAAAATGGACTGGAGGTGTAGCTCAGTGGTAGAGTGTGTGCGTAGCATGAATGAGGCCCTGGGTTTGATCCCCAACACTAAAACCAAACAAAAAAACCTAACAAAAGAACATGATGGGCAGTGTATATGGTGTGGAGGACCCAAGCATGGACTGGGAAGACATGTTACCAGACTGAACTCTGGCTCTAGGCCACAGTTCCCTCATGTGCAGAATGGGCATGATGGTATCTGCCACTGAGGTTGCTCTGAGGGCAGTTTGAGGGTGTGGAGGAGAAGCACGTGTCAGGGTGCCCGATACACATTGCTGTTCTCTGTATTTGTGAGTGTATTCTCTGTGCTCCACTAAGCCTGGGTTCAGGTTTTTCTAGAAGCACTTTAAATACTTTAGAAGTTCTACCAAAGGCCTCTCAGCAAACGTGTTTTGTAAGCCTCCCCGCCCAAGAATTTTATGGGACTTCCAATTTCTAAATAACAAAAAGCAAATAATTAAACTTTACTGTGTGCTCACTACATGCCAGACTGATTTCAGTGCTTTAAATATCATTTAATCTTCAGCAATCCTGTGAGACTACAATTGCTGCCGTCCTCACTGTTACAGTGAGGGATCTGAGGCACATGGAGGATGAGTGGCTTGCCTACAGGTCACCAAGCTCATAAGTGCTGGAGCTGCAATTCCTACCACACTGGGCCTCCAGAGCCCTGCTTTCAATCTCTGTGCTGTTTGAACCTTGTAAGCCAGGTCTGCTCTGGCTGCCATGGCAAGCTGAGCCTTGTCCTCCTTGGGGGATTGGGGATGAGGCCTATAAACCATAGCCCCCGGCCCTGCCTCACTGTTTGTCTCCCACAGGGATGCAGCAATCCTGAAACACCTCTGCTGGTGAATATCCAGCCCTCTGGTCTCTTTCCTGCTCGTTCTGAGGCATCAGAGTCCTCTAAAGTCCTGGTATCCTGTCCCTCTGTTCTCTCCTATCTTTGCTTATACAATTAATCATAGTTCCCCTACTTGATGGACTTTGACATCTTTTCTTTCTCTAACATTATGGTATAATCTTTCCAAAGGCATGTTGAACCTTACCCCCAATGTTACATTCATAACCTTGATATCTTCCCAATTTTTTAGAGTCAACCTGTGTCTGACAGAACTGGGGAGGGATCCAGGGCTGACATTATTGAGAATGTGACCATTGGCAGAGTTGAATTCACTCTGCTGTGGGAATAAGACTTGAGGTGGAGACTTGTGATTGGTTCATTGTATTCTTTTTTTTTTTTTGGCGAGGTGTGGCGGGGAGGCACCAGGGACTGAACCCAGGGGTCCTTAACTACTGAGCCACATCCCCAGCCCTCTTTTAATTTTTAAAATTTTGAGACAGGGTCTTGCTAATTAACTTAGGGCCTTGCTGAATTGCGGCTGGCTTTGAACTTGTAGTCCTCCGGCCTCAGCCACCTGAGTTTCTGGGATTACAGGCATGCACCACTACACCCTGATGGTTGATTGTATTCTTAAAATGATGCACGAGCCTAGAGACAGAATAATAGTTCCTTAAAGAAAGATGTTTGTGTATCAGGGTTTTTTGTGGGGGGCTCCCTTGTGTCTGCCATGTAAGGGCTAATTACTAATTCTGTGGGTTGTCTGACTTTGATGTGTCTCAGTTCCAATTTTCCACTGTGTTCAGCATCTCTGCAAGGCAGTAACATGAACACCCCATCCAGGTACTGACTTGGTCACATCTGAGCAGTTCTGCCTCGAGGCTTGGGAGGTGAATTAGAACCTGCTTATTAAAAAGTCCTTGGCACCATCTGTTCCTTCTCCAGTAGGATGGATTCTCTGTGGTTTCCCTGTGCCTTCTCACTACAGGGCAGTCGTGTAACCAAGCCCAGATTCGCCTGTTGTAATGGCATCAGGAATGCTAAGCATGAGCTAATTTTTTTTGGTATGGAGGTTTTTCCAGAATGTAACCATTATGTTTTTGGGGTTTGTGGTTTGTTTTTGTTTTGATTTAAAATCCTCTAACAGGTTGGGAGTGTGGCTCAGTGATAGAGCACTTGGTTAGCATGTGTGAGGCCCTGGGTTCATCCCCAGCAGATGGAATTGCGGTCAGCACTGGGAAGGTGGTTGGCTGCAGGGGAAGCACTTCCTGGTCAAGGTGTACCTTATGAGTGACTGCTCTCTTCCATTCCTTCCCTGACCTGCAGACCAGCAAGCGAGTGGGCAAGGTGTTGCATACCTCCTTGCAGAGCATCCTACACAAGGAAGAAAGCCTGGGGCCCAAGAGACAGAAAGTTGGATTCCTGGGATGATCCGCCATCATCGCTTCCCCATGGATTGTTTTGTTTTTTATTTTCTCTTTTGAACCAAAGTTTGTATATATTTTTCTTAACTGTTAGGAATTTAAGGCACTGTTTGTATACGTAAAACTAAAGTCTGTTTTCAGGTCTGATTGGGTATGGCCAGAATTCTGGAACTACAATACACCAGTTCAGAGTTTGACTGCCAAGGGAGAAGGCCCTGGGGAGATTCGTGCTGCAGGGGTTCAAAACAACAATAAGCACTGGAATAAAGACCTGGCAGGAAGTGGCTTAAAGGAAATGCTTATGATATATATCCATGCATTATATTTTCACCACAGAGCTTTCAAATAAGAGTAACCAAGGGCAGTTCATTTCCCTTGTTTTTGGGCTCCTGGTGGGTGGTGGTGGTGGTGGTGGTGGAGGAGGAGGAGGAGGAGGAGAGGAGGCCCTTTGCCACAGTTCCAGGCCCAGGACTGGTGAGCTTCCCAGGTCACCTTCCCAGATCCAGGCCAGACTCCATAGGGTCAGGGACCTCGAGGCTCCTTTGGTTCTTAGCCAACCTTTCTTATCACTTTTGTTTTGAAATTGCTTTGTGTTGTGTAATCACTCCCTGGTGTTTCATAAGATTTAGTTGTTTTATCAGCATTAAGAAGGCTGCTTGAGAGATGTTGTCATTTGATTACTCAGCTGGTCTTCATACTCTAGGGAAGAAGGAAGGCTGTTCTTGATGGCCTGGAGGCTGTTCCTTTAAGCCTGTTCTCCACTCCCAGTGCAGCGAGTTGGAATTAAGACTCCTCATGAATAGAGCGGTCTTTGTTTTTTTTCCAGGGGAACCAAAACTCCTAAATCCATCTTAAAGAACCCTGGGGAAGGCGCTGATTCATGAAGGGGCGTATTTCAGCCATTGTATTCGCTCTCTGCATTTCAGTCAGACAAATGGGGTAAGGTGTTAAGAATTTATCCCGTAATGGAAAGAACACCCTTGCAGGCTGCTTCCAGAGGTCCTGGCATGGGCAGCACCTCCTAGCCAGCAAGGTCCACCCTGCAGACAGAAGCAGCTGGATTTGGGTTTCATGGGGAAGCTGCTGCTCTGTTGAGAACACAGCTGAGTTTTCATGTTTTGTTTTTCCAGTGAATATCTCTACAGGCACCATGACACTGTGCTCCCAAGAGGGCAGAAATCTGCCACCTCCCTCCTCCCTGTCCCAAGGAAACTTTGGCAGCAGTGGTACATAGTTGAAGTTCAGGTTTGAATCAAGTTTAGAGGCCTTGGGTTTGAGGTTTGGTATCTGTGGCTTATTTTGAGGTACAGAAATGAGAAACTCTGCTCAGCTGCATTTTCCTTCAGACAGACAGAGGAGGCTTTTCCAGGCCAGTGGAACGAACAGCAGCTCTCAGCTTTGCAGCAGGCTGGCCCCCAGCAGTTACATTGAGAACAAAGGAAGGAGAGAAGCAGATGTTAGCATCCTCACTGACCATTCCATGCCTTTCCTCGAAGCCCACCCTTTGGGTAGGATGAGTGCATCTCAAACAAAACATCAGAGGAGCAGGTCTCTCCAGGAGAGGCATTTGTTGGAAAAGTCAGTTTATTGCAGCTCTCAGAGAATAAGAGATGAGAAAACTGAAGGCAGAGACTGTCAAAGACTTAGAGAAGTACCATCCTGGAGAGGCCTACTGTTTACCCAGCACACCATAGCCATCTGTGGTAGCCTTTAATAACCTTTCAGGGAGAAGGACAGTGAAGTCAGCCCAAGTCAGGGGGGCACAGGGAGTGCAGTGTTATGCAAAACTCAGGTAGGTTTTATTCCTGTGATTCCTGGATCTCCCAGTTCACCGCAATTCAAGCTTGCAAATCGCATGGATTAAGACTATTAATGGTAATTTGCATTTTGCTTAGTGAAGGCCGTGGTCTCACATACAGACTACCAGTAAAGCATAAATTACACTACACTAGAGATTTTGGAAGCAAGCTGGCAGTGTGAATAACACTTAAAAATGCCCATTCCTTTGACCTAGTCATTCCACTTCTGAGAATGTAACCAGAGTAAATAACTAAGAACACAAGGGGAGCAAAAATATGATATTTAGAGGAATTCAATCCAGTATTATTTACATCCTCAAATAGTGGCCACAGGGTAAATGGCTGTTGGGAAAGTGGCTGGTTGTTAAGTGTCTCTAATGAGCTGGCTCCCTGTGTTCCCCATACACCTTTTGCTTTCCATTCAGCTTCTGCCATCACACTGGAAGGGCCTACTCAGCATCAGTGTGTGCAGCCCAGACTCTGGGACTCTGCCTCCCAATACCACTCACAGGTAGTGGAGAGGAGGTGGTGGAGAGATGTTTGGCCATGGGGGAGCCATTCTGGGAGATTATTTGATTCTCTTCAAATTCTGCTGGCATGATCATTCTTCAGGTGCTCGTGACTCTTGGGATCAACTCTTGTCCTTCCCCTGTTATTTCCCCATGGCACCCCATGGAGCCACCTCCCAAATAACCCAGAGAACATAAGTCCTTGTCCCAGGTTCTGGCTTTGGGACAGAAACCTTGACCAAGCAGTTGGCACCAGTAGTGGTCCTGGAAAGCAGATCCTCCAAGTTGGACCTAGCAGAAGGCAGCAACAGCCCGTGGGTGGTCGTAATTGGGACGTGATAACCCAGGCCCTCCTATAACATCATTACCAGGACTCACCTGTGCTGAGTGAAGTTGAACGGGGGAGAGGGAAACACTGGGTTATGTGAAAGCTCCACCATGGGGTAGTATGGAGTCATGGCAGTGCAGTGATAACTGCTGACTAAGCTGGCTGGCTTCTATGACTTGCCATGGAAAGCCTTTTAAAACTGGCAGGCCCATCACCCAGCTGTCAGCTTATGGCATGCTGTAAAAACCAGAAGACCTTCAAGGCACAATGTGGTGACCGATCTGCAACTGCAAGGTAGAGTGCCTGAAGTTTAGTTTGAAGATTTGCTCATGACTGCATAGGAGGCTGCAGGTGTATCCTTAGCAGGTTTCCTTTGCCAGAGACAAGGGCTTGAAATGTATCAGGAAAATTGAGGTGGGAGGGGATCTTGAGGGTATTGGACAAAGGCTGTGGCTGGAAGTGGAATTTAATATCCTGATAAGGAAATCAGAGTTACTCTGCTGGGATAGCTCCCTTGAAGTATGGATCTGGTGATCACCAGAGAAAATGAGGAGGAGTTATCAGCACTTGGGAGAGGTCCTGCATCCTTGAGAGGGTCAGTAGTATCTTTTTTCTGCAAGTCAGCAACAGGAGATGCTACCATGGTCCTGGGATCTCCTTTATTACTGGGTTAATAGGATTTGAGGAACAGAGGAAAGGTGACAGCTCTCAGCCATCAGAGGTGAACTGAATATTAATTTCTAAGCCATCACAGCAAAACCAGAGTGGTGGTCAGATGCCACTGCAGGAATTGGTGACCATGGCTAATAGATCACGTGTTCTCAGGAGTAAGACAGCTAATCAGGATCTTACTCCATTTGTGGGGGAAAGGTTGAAGCATAAAAGTCTAGGTCGAGCACCATGATGGGAAATTCCATTCCTTCATCCTGTTTCCAGATCTTCTAGTTTGTAGACCATAACTGAGCACTGGAGAAAGGTGATTTTAGAGACCTGGATGTGGGTTCTGACTTGATGCTCACATTAGGGAACCTGAAATGTTGTCAAGGTTCTCTAGTTAAAAGGGAAGGGTAATGGGGATTAGGTAATGGATGGAGATCTGGCACAGATCTGGTCCACAATGGATTCGGTGGTTTCTCTGTCTGCAGATGCCTACATGGGATGGATATGAGGGAATTGGGATGGAGTAAGAATCACAGTGGTAAGAAGGATCAAGATTGGAAACTAATTCCCTTTCACAGTTGAAGAATTAAATCAGAAATGATACTGACTCTTGGGAGGAATTTCAGATTAACTCCAATGTCAGAGACCAAAAGGATGTAGTGGTGTTTGTCTCTAACTCATTGCCATTGAACTTAACCTTGGAACTCTGAAAAGCCAGAGAGATTATAGTGGATGGCAGAGGACTACCACAAATATACGAAATAGCCCCAGTTTCAGCTCCTGTGCTGGATGAAGTATTTTGACTGAGACAAATCAACACAGCTTCTGGTGCTTCATATGTGGCTGTAGATTAGGCAAATACTTAATCCCCATCCACAAGGATCAAAAGCAGATCTCTTAAATGTATGGACAGCAAAGTGTGTTTGTAGCTTTGTCTCTGGTCTCTGCAAATCACCAGCTTTATGTGTCAGTGTATTCTGCAAGGCCATCAGTCTGATCTCGATATTGATGAAATCATGCTTATTGGATCTGGTGAACAGGAAGTCCTAGTATATCACAAGTGTGCCATAATGTTTTTAGGTAGCCAATGTGTAGGGTATTATATTTAGGTGTAGGGTATTCTGAAACATCACTGCAAATTAGAGGGCATTTTGAACCTTGCACCCACTACCACCCCCCTCTATTATGATAGAAGTATAGCATTTGTTGGGCCTTGGAATTTGGGGTACAGAAATTCTACACTCGACAGCATTGCTTCAATCCACTTGTCAAGTAACTCACAAAGCTCCCAATTGTGAATGGGAGCCCCAAATAAGACCAGGCTCTGAGGACCCAACTAATCTGCATTATAGGATTCCTCTTGTTCCATATGATGGAAATTCCCACAGAGCTAGGGCTGTTAGGGTGGGTAAGGGAGCTGTGTAGTTTCTGGCAAGTTCAAGAGGAAAGCTGCAGCACAGCCCCTAGAATTCCAGAGTAAGGCCAGGAACTGCCTGAAGATGGGATTTTTGAAACTATTCACCTCCAAGTGAGTTTGAAAAGCAGTTCCTGGCTTACCACTGTGCCCAGTGAGAGACATTTCCTGACTCTGGGCCCTCAAGTGGTGAGCTGCCCATCATGAATTAGTTATGGTCAGACCCACCAGGTCATAAGATTGGGGGTTCAGCAACAGTCCATGCAAGATGGAAGTGCCCATCCAGATTAGGCCTGAGCAGTTCAGGTATAAGCAAGAACAAAAATAGGTAACCTAGATTCCTCTGTAACTTACCCCTGTTCACTAATGCCTCTCATTCACGTCTACCACATCTGTGGCCCCATGGGGAGGAGATTGCAGCAACCAGCTGCTGGGAGAGGAAAATACTCACTTCAGGTTTGTGGATGAGTTGGTTCTGTACATTGATGCAAGTCACACAGGGACCACTATCACATTATAGATTCACTCAGAGGTGGCTCCATGGGATAGCAGTGGAGGAACTGAACAATAGGACACTATTGGGGGGTTCAGTTTGCATGAAGGGATGAACTGCACATGGATTCCAGGACAGTAGGGATATGCTTGACTAGTTGAACAAAGACCCAAAAGGAGTAAGATGGACAGATCAGAGAGATTTGTGCATGGGCCTGGAGAATGGGCCAAAGAGTACAGAGCTTTGGGGCCTGTGTTAGAGCTGCTCCTCCACAAGCTGGTGACTTCTAGCTCTGAGTAGGACTTAGAGGTCTTGGCATACCACCAATCACACTGCCATAACTCAAATGGCCGACACGTTTCAAAAATCCCATCTTCAGACATCTAGAGATCTTGAATCAAAAAGGGTGTCATGGCCTAAAATTCCAGGAGGGATTTTTCAAAAGTGAGCCATTTCTAACCTGCCATCTTCTTCCTGCTGGCATTTGCAGATTCTGGCCATGGGATAAGGATCAGGCTTGGTGCACGTGGGGGGACTCTTTAGGAGAAAAGAGAAACGAGCAAAACTCTAACAAGGCCATGCAGGGATAGTGTGATCATTTGGAAACTTCAGGAGCTGTAAACACAATGCTGAACTTACCTTTCCTGAAACTGAAGACCAGCAGGGAGGTCAGGGGATGTCCAGGTAGGTAGAAATCTCTAGTAGCATCCTGTAGGGCTGATCAGGTTTGGGTTTCTTGTGTGAATTATTATTGCCAAAGGCATCAGGTAAGTGCAGAACTGGGCTGAGCATGCCCCTTATTCTTCTGGAGGTTATAAATCAGGTGATTTCCTCTCTATTCCCTGCAAAGAGGCCATCTGGCCCCCTGGCATACTAGGGTAGTGTGGCTGCCCAGACTTGTGTTCCTTCCCGCAACTTTACAGGTTGCCCAGCCATCTCCAGGTGACTTCAGTGTGTACCTTGAAAGAACCCCAAGAGTAGCAGGGCAGCAATTTTTACCCTTTTTTTACATAAGAGGATTTGGGTCTCAAATAACATGCCCAAAGGACACAAGTTCCTTGGAACTCAGGACCCCCAGTTCTGTTTCCACTGCCATACTGCTGACCTTTAAGGATTCAACAAGGAGTATGAGCCCCATGAGAGCAAAGATCTTGCTGTCCCCAAGGCATGCCTAGCACAGGGCCTGGCACACAGGGTCAGAACTGCTGTGACAGTGTCAAGCCAACAACATTTGAACAGATGACTTTCCTGGTGAAGGTCATCAAGGCCAAGTTTGCTTTTCAAGTCCTGAGGCATCCTCGCAGTGTTCTTGGAGATCTGCACCCTGGATGCTGTGACCTTTGAAGAGAGTATGGAAAGCCCTCTGCCTCTGTAGGCTGGACCTTGTTTCTGTTGACACAGGGCCAGTGGAGCTGAAAGGAAACATCTGTGTGTAGGGATGGGCTCCTTGCTGGGCCAAGAGTTTCCGTGTTGTTTGGGCTGAGGTGGGTGGAGTGCCTGGAGCTTGTTTTGTGTAACTCAGACTTCCAACAGCTTTGGAGTGGGGAGAAAAGGGAAAAAAACAAAAACAAAAAAACCCCCCAAAATCTTGAAAACAAATGTGCCTTTACAGCCCTCTTCCTCTGATTTTTTTGTGTGCCTCTGGCTTTGTTACCAGGATTTTTCTTTGTGCAGGAAAATTGGTATGAAGAGTCTGAGCCAGAAGGTGGGGTGTTAGTGAGTGGAAATTTCTTTGAGGGTGGGTCACTCAAGAGCTAAGGCAGCATCATTCTCCTGGCTGACACCTCCCCCGATTGCTGCACCATGACTGCCGGCAGTCTCCTGGACACTGCCAGCGGGAAATCTTCAGTGCAAGGAGGATGAGGTTGACGGGACTCATCCAGCGCTCTTCAGTGGATCCGTTGCAGTTGGCTGAAACGGTGGCGCGTACCTGGGCAGGGCGGGTTGGGGGCAGATAAGAGGGCCTGAATAAGGCAGGCAGATGTTGGCCACAAATGAGGTGCTGTGGCTGCAAAGAGCTCATGCACCATGGCTTTCTGGATAGAGGGTCCAGTCTGCCCCTAGGAGGCATAGGCTGGCCCCCAAGAACATGTTTTGTTCTGAGATCTACCCACAGTGAGGATGGTAACCAGTGGAATTCTATCCAGAGATGATTTTCCAGAAGGTTAAGAAAGGGGGAAGGACCTGCAGAAGGGACAGAGAAGGACTTAATAGCCAGTGGCTGGCCTCTCCCATGATTGCTCCAGTGGGCAGGGCAGGGACTGCTGGGGTTTGTTTGGAAGCCAACCCAAAGCAAGCACACAGGTACATCTGAGGCTCAGTGGAAGGGGGCATCCCATCTCAAGGGAATTTACTTTTTTTTTTTTTTTTTTTTTTTTTCGGTGCTGGGGATTGAACCCAGGGCCTTGTGCTTGTGAGGCAGGCACTCTACCAACTGAGCTATATCCCCAGCCCCGGGGATTTACTTTTAACACACACAAATAAAACACCAAGGAATGTGCCATTCACAAGACGTTTTACTTTTTCAAAACTCATCCTCAATGTCCTTCAGCTGGCTGTTGCCAATGCTGTTTTTTGTTTGTTTGTTTTTTTTTTTTTTTTGAAGATCAATTTTATTACACAATGGGCAAGAAAGAGAACTTCATGAAGCACCATCTCTGCCATCCCAGAAGCCTGAGAGGAAGGCCAGGGAGGAGCAGGGCAGGGGCAAGCGTTCTAGGGAACAGTCTCTGAGGTCAGGGGCAGGTGGGGGCAGAGGAGAGTCTGGTGGCTGCAGACAGGGGCCCCGCGAGGGTAATCCAGGTCCAGTGGACGCACCTCCTGGCTGAAGCTGTCTGAGGTCACTGTGGACGGGTGCGGCTCCACCAGGTCAGCATGCTGGCAGCTCCGGGACTTCTGGCTGTCCGTGGGTCTGTCTATCCCCTCAGGGCGTGTTCCCTGGAGCCACTGTGTGTGGGGCCCCAGGGCTTCTGGGACCCCCTGGCATGGGTGCCACCCTCCTCGTGGAGACAGGTCCACGGAGGCAGGGCACACAGCAGCAAAGTTTGGCCAGGCAGGTGGCCATCCTCCTAGTGACCGGCCTCCAGCCCCTGTGGCGGCTATCAGAGGACTGGCATGAGGAGGAGGCGTGGGAGTCCGCGTTGGGGCGTCATGGCAGCCACCTGCTCAGGATGGTCCAGCAGCCGGGCCTGGGGTGCTTGGGCCTGTGGGGGACAGGGTCTAGCCAGGAGGCAGGGCCGGGAGGGGCCGTGTCCAGGTGGAAGCAGTGCAGGGGGATGGCGGGCAGGCTGGCAGTAGGGGCGCCCTTCCGCCTGGCCTACCTGGTCCCTGCGGGCTGCTGCTGCTGCCGGGGCACGGGCGGGGCAGGCTGGCTGGCACTTCTGCTGGGTCGGGCGTGGGGGGCATCCGCGGGGCCCGGGAGGGGCGCCACCGCGCCAGGGCGCACAGGCCAGGCCTGGAGCCCGCCCCCCGCCCCCTGGGGTCCCTGGAGCTGGAGGATTCGGTAGGTGGCCATGGCCTCATCGAACTTCCGCTGGTCCAGGGACACCCAGGCCTCCTAGGGGTCGAAGCCCATGTCGCACGTGATGGTCATGATGGCAGGGTCGGGGCGCTGGGGGAGCGGCTGGCCAGGGGCACCGAGTGGAGGCTGCTGGCCCTGGCTCAGCCAGGGGTGGCCCAGCACCTGCTCGAGGGTGGGCCTCCGCGCGGGCTCCACGGTCAGCATCTGCCGGATGAGGCTGCGGGCGTGGTGGGAGAGGTGCGCGGGGAGCTGGAGGCTGCCCAGCAGGATAAGCCTCTGCAGGCGGCCCTTGCTGCTGGCCCTGAACGGGAAGCCGCCCGTGAGCAGGACAAAGAGCGTGACTCCCAGGCTCCAGACGTCCGCCGGGGGCCCCTGGAACTCTTGCTGCCTCACCACCTCGGGGGCTCGGTAGGGGTCGGTGCCCCCGAAGCTCTTGAGCTTCTGCCCGGGGGTGAAGCTGGCGCTCAGCCCGAAGTCGATGAGCTTGACGTGGCGGCCCTGGGCGTCCAGCACCACGTTGTCGGGCTTCAGGTCCAGGTGGGCCACTCCCCTGTCGTGGCAGTGGCGCACGGCACACACCATCTGCCTGAAGGCCGTGCGGGCCTGGGCCTCCCTCAGGCCGCGGCCCGGGGGCACACAGTCCAGCAGCTCGCCCCCCTCCGCGCGCTCCATCACCATGTAGACATGGCACGGGGTCTCGATGACCTGGAGCAGCCCGATGACATTGGGGTGGTCCAGCGCCATCAGCCTCTGCGGTTCGCACAGCGCCTGCTCGTTCCCCTCTGTCTTGGCCACCACTTTCACCGCCACCTCTGCCCCTGTCAGGAGGTGGCAGGCCAGGACCACCTGGCTGAAGCCCCCCTGCCCGAGCTCCCTCACCACCTGGTAGTGGTCGGTGAGGGCCGCCTCGTAGCAGGCGCTGGGCCTGGGCACCTCTACTCTATGCTGTCTACTCTGACTACCTCGCATCCTAAAGCCAGAAGGCCAACCTCGGACGCTAGCTCAAAAAAAAAATAAAAAACCAAACAAAACGCCCAAACCAACAAACAAGAGTCAAAAGACAAAACAAACAAACAAACCAAGGCCCAAATAAAAAAAACAACAGCAGAACACCCCAAACACCAACCACCAGCCACCAACCACCAAACGCACTAACTAACTGGGAGTCCGACAGGTCACCACCAAGAGCTTCCTGTACTTATGGATGAGGAGCCCAGCCCGGACGCCCACTTATATGGCCGGGGTGGCAGAGCACATCACAGTGGCTGCTTGTGAGGTCAGAGCACGAGGTGACCCAGTCACTCCTGGGCACGGCCCCCGGTCATCTGCTCCCTCTGGGGCCTCCGGGACCTTGGCCACTTTCATAATAAGAATGAGAGAGGACCCCAGAGCGTTTTGTTTCAGGGGATGTGGAGAATGAGAGTGACATTAGAGATGGAAACTCGGGGCAAACTCCAGAGGTCTTTTCACTGGGAGTCTGATGAGAATCCCTGATCTCTTGGGGCTCCTACAGGCCTCCTCATCTCTACCCTCAAAGTGTCTATTCAATGCTATTTCTTCCAACTCAGAACGATTGGCATCTTAGGCAGGGTGATGCTACCCCATAGTGCTCGGTCCCCAAAGATGCTCTAGTGCTCGGCATTAACACCTGTTGAGGGGGGAGGGAGCGTCCATCACCCTCTCCCCACAAGGTTCTCATCCAATTTCACTCTAGAAACCCTGGATCGCCAAGAGCAGTGGTTGAGGGGTTCCAAGTGAGAGAGCTCAAACAGGGAAGCCAAGAATCCTAGAACCAGCAGCCATGTCCTTCCCATGCTGGGAGGAAATGGAAGCCTTCCCAGATACCTGGGTCCGATCCCGATGCTCTATCAGAGAATGTGGGGGCTGTGTCATTTATGGGCAATACAAATCAATTCCCAGAGTTCTGGAGACTGGCAAGTCCCAGGTCAAAGCACCTCGTTGCTGTGTCCTGGCAGGATGGGAGGGGCCGAAGGCTTGAACTCATTCTCTCAAGCCCTGCTGTGGCTTTGTGTGACTCTGTGTTGTGTGGGTTTTTGACACACTGGCCATGGAAGCCAGGGCCTCGGGTGTGTCAGGCAAGTGCTCTGTCACTCGGGTGCTTCCATAGATTCTCTACTTTCTCTTTTCTCGATCATTATTTGTTTTTAAATGTCCTTCCTTATCCCTTCTGAATAACTTTGGCTTTACTTCCACTTTATCTGATATAAGGATGGAAACCCTGCTTTTTTACTGAGTCCGTGTGTGTTGTAGGTTTTTTCCCATCCTTTCACCTTTAGTTTGTGATGTTGTTTTCTATGAGATGAGTCTCTTGAAGGCAACATATTGTTGGGTCTTTCTTTTTAATCCTGTCTGCCAGTCTATGTCTTTTGATTGATGAGTTTAAGCTATTAATAGGGTTATTACTGAGATATGATTTGTTTTCCCAGTCATTTTGGTTCAGTTTAGGTTTTTAACTTGACTTGATTTCTCCTTTAATTGGCTTTTCTTTTAGGGTAGTTCCTCCCTTTGATTACTTACATTGTTGTTCGTTTCTTCCTCATGGAATATCTTGCTGAGAATGTTCTGTAGTGCAGGCTTTCTATGTGTAAATTCCTTTAACTTTTGTTTGTCATGGAAAGCTTTTATTTCATCTTCAAATCTGAGGATTAGCTTTGCTGGATATAGGATTCTTGATTGGCAACCATGTTCTTTCAGAGCTTGAAATATATTGTTCCAGGCCCTTCTAGCTTTTAGGGTTTGGGCTGAGAAATCTGCTGATATCCATATTGGTTTCCCCCTATATGTAATCTGTTGCTTTTCTCTCACAGCCTTTAAAATCCTATCTTTATTTTGTACATTAGGCATTTTCATTATAATGTGTCTTGGTGTGGATCTCCTGTAATTTTGTGCATTTGGTGTTCTGTAAGCCTCCTGCAGTTGAGTTTCCATTTCATTCTTCAGGTTTGGGAAATTGTCTGATATTATTTCATTGAATAAGTTGTTCATTCCTTTGGTTTGTATCTCTGTGCCTTCCTCAATCCCGATAATTCTTAAATTTGGTCTTTTGATAATATCCCATAGCTCTTGTAGGTTCCATTCATGATTTCTTACCATCTTCTCTATTCAGGCAAATTTATTTTCAAGATTCTATATTTTGTCTTCATTGTCTGAGGTTCTGTCTTCTAAGTCATCTAGTCTGTTGGTGATGCTTTCCATTGAGTTTTTTAGTTGGTTTATTGTTTCCTTCATTTCAAGTATTTCTGTTTGGGTCTTTTTCAGAATCTCTATCTCTTTGTTGAGGCGATCTTTTGTTTCCTGTAGTTGCTCTTTCAGCTGCTTATTGGAATGGTCAATCATTGCCTGCATTTGCTCTCTAAACTCATCATTTGCTTCTCTGAACATTTTAATCATGTATATTCTGAACTCCTTTTCTGGCATTTCTTCTACCATGCTGTCATTGGATTCTATTAGTGTAGAATCTTGGTTTGTTTGGAACACTTTCCTCCCTTGTTTTTTCATGTTGTTAATGTATCTTCCCCTCTAGCAATGCAGATCTAGGGTATTGTAGTCTGCCCTATAGGCTTATAGTGACCCTATAGTTTTCCAACTCCTCTTCAAGGGGGGGATCAATATTAGCAACACACAGTACAGATAATATGCAGCTGTAAACCAAATAGCCCCTATGAAGACTATTGTTATAATAGTCTTTTTGTTACAATATTGTTACAATATTGTCATAGTAAACAGAATGAGTTCAATTATTATCTACAGTATAACAAGCAGATTTGCAATGAAGACTGCAGTTTGTAACGGAGGACAAAGAGGAGGGAGAGGGGTGTAGAATGTAACTCTTAATAGTGTAAGAGAAGAGTATGAAAAAGTTCTAGATCATAGGATGAGTGAAAGTGTAGACAAACGAAGTTGATTTGGTTGTTAGTATGAGAAAAGTGAGAAAAAAAAAACCCTTGAGGAAACAGGTAAACAAAAGGAAAGTAGAGAGCAATAAAAGTAAAGAAATAAAAATTTAAAAGCTTTCACAAAGGAGGAAAAAAAACTACACTCTAACAGTCATATACTATTCAAACCTCCCAGTCTTCAGTAACCTGAGGCATGAGAGGTACCTGACAATGAGCTTCCAGTCTCCAGCAGGCATTTCAGGATGCGATTTGCCCCACCTAATGACAGTTTCCCCTTCGTGGATAATCCACGATGGCTGCACTGGCTTCCAAATGTGTTGGTAAATGGGGAGATGCAGCACAGTGTGTGGGCACCGAGTCTGTGTGGGACGCAGTTGGTCAGGCTGGGTCCCTGGAGGCGGGGTACTGTCAGTCAGGCTGGCAATCCTGCAGCGCCTGGCTTTTTTTCCCCCAAATGGCAGCCACCACGTGTAACCAAACCTGTAGGTACTGTGATGGTGGACTTCCAGGCAACAGCAGGCAGCTGGCGATCCACTGACTGCAGGCTCCGCAGGCTACTGGCGGATGATTGGCACTCGGTGGGTGATGGGTAGGTGAAAGGCAGGCGATGGGCAGGCCAGAGGCAGGCAATCAGGCAAGTGATGGATGATAGGCCCCAATGCTGATTTAAAGTCAGGTGACACTTGTCTTAAAACTGTTGGTGGACCTCTGGGCTGTGCAGACCCTTCTTGGTAGATAAGCCAGTCCTAAACCTGAGGAGGCTCTGAGACAAGACATTTCTCCCTGTCCTGGTAAGTCTTTTTTTTCTCCCCCAGTACTGGGAAGCTAACCCAGGGCCTCCCTCATGCTAGGCAAGTGCTGTACCACTGAGCTGCACCACCAGATCTTGTTATTTTGTTTTGAGACAAGGCCTTGCTAAATTGCACAGGCTGGTCTCAAACTCAAGATCCTCCTGCCTCAGTTTCCTGAGTAGCAGGGATTATAGGCATGCCTGGCTTCTCATAAGTCATTTTAACAGCACAAAGTGGACACCCCGGTGCTTACACACACCCCTGCAAAAATCTGCCATTAAAAAGACCGAAGACATTACTTTTTGCTTAATGTAACCCCAAAATCCAACCACCTTCCTGAAAGTGAAAGTTCCCTTACTGGAGCAAGTAGGGACGGGTCACATTCCAGGTGAAGGTGTGGCCCCATGTGCTTGGGGTCTAACGTTGGACTCTCAATGCAAAGTGTGTTCTGAGCACCGCCTCCCAGCTTGGTTCTCTAGTGGCCTCCCACTTCCTCCAGGTTCAAGTCTAAAGTCATTTAATGTAACTCTATACTTGACCTCCAGCTTTCTGCCTCCTGCACTGGGGCTCAGGATCTAGGGTGTGTCACGCTTTCACTCAGCCGTGTGCCTTTGCTTGTGCACTCAGCCTGGAGCACGGTCCACATCCTCCCTTCCTCCTCTCACCTGGCCCCAGCCCAGTGTGGGCTGCCTTCCTGCCCTGCCCTGCCCTGCCCTGACCACTGTAGGTGCCCTGCCAGACCCCACAGCAGACCCAAAGCAGCGTGGGCCCTTGCCTTGAATTCCTATGACCTAACGCAAGCTGGGCATCGGGCATCATTGAATGCATGAAGAACCCAGGGCTCCAGCAGTTCCAGGTGTGTCCTGATCCAGCAAAGCTTTCTTGTCCCCACATGATGGATCACAGCAGCCCTGCAGGGGATCCCAATTTTCTGAGTCACCACAACATCTTTCCTGGGGCCTCTTCCCCAACTTATCTAGGGCTACACCATTAGCACCTCCTTGTAAGTCTGGGACCTCCAGCCTCCTCCTGCTTGGGAAGTACACTCCTTCCATTTCTTCTATGGATTGTAACAGCTGGGCCAAGGTGAGAAAACTGGGAAAGCAAAGGAGTCACTTTAAAGAAGAACATGAACTTCCCCTTGCCATCTGCTACCCACCCAGAGTTCCTGGAAGAAGGCTCCTTGCTAGGTTATGTAACTGTCAGGGCTCAGATTGAGGGCCCAGTGGCAAACACAGAACTCTGTCCACTCCCAAGATGTGAGGTGGCGCCTGGGTTCTTAAAGGGCCAGGAGAGTGCTGTGCTCTCTACTCAGGACTTCCACCCTGGGCACCTTCACAGTGTGCTGGGAAACCACGCCAGGCTCCTTCCCCTGGAGCCTACAGAACAGACCCCTCCCTACACCAGATGGGTAAGGCGGGCCTGGGAAGTCAGTATTCTTTTCTTTTTGAACAAAACCAGAAAATTTGCAATTACACTATAAAAAAAAACATTTTCCCATTAAACTCTTCAAACCATTCATAAGTAAGCTGTTGACCTGGTTGCTACGTAAGGTGTCTTTGAGGCCAGTCCAGAATCACACATTGCATTTAGTTCTGTTTCTTCTCTCCTCCAGTCTAGATTGGCTCCTGTGCTGGGAGCTGGGCTGTTCTGAAAGTTACGAGGAGGCATCGTGTAGAACGTCCCTCAGTCTGGACCTATCTCTGGCAGGGATCTCAGAGTGTGATGCTGTGCGCTCCCTGCTGCCCCTGAGTGCCACCCCTGTGTTCCATTGCTGCTGCAATTTCCTTTGGTCACTTGATTGAGGTGATATCGACCATACTTCTCCCCTGGGAAGTTGCCCTCTTTCTCTTTGTAATGAAGAAATATTTTCAAATACATTGCAACGAATCCCACTATGTTGTATATTTAGAAGGCACCTGGAAAAAAATTTTTAAGTGTTTTGTGGGTAGATACTTTGAGAGCATGTCACCATCCCATTGAGGAACATCAGACGTTCAGTGTATTCTCCTACTTATTTATATTTGTGTGTGCTTTTGGTTTCCTATTTTATTCTGTTACTGTCACTATTTTGGTGCTCAAATTGTCTCTGATTTTGGACACTGGAACCTCCTTCAAACTGGCTCTCTGTTTGGCTGATGTGTCCCCATCAGTGTTTAAACACTCCCTGACTTCCTGGCAAAACAACATGTTCTGGGATCCTTTTCTGCATCCCCTTCCCTGTCCTGGAATCAGCCATTTCCCCAAGATGCTCTGGTTCCCTGAGTGGAAAGGGTGTTTGGGAGCCAGTACTTGGATGCAGAAGGGCTCCAGGCTTTGGAGACCTTGCTGCTCCAAGGCCCTCCCAGGGGCAGCTGGGGAGCAGACGCATGCACACATTGACATCTGCATTCAGGGGTTTATTGTTATACTTTCAAGTCCATAGGGGCTCACCATCACTCTGATTGTAATCCTTTTGTGTTAGCTTTTTGTTGCTATGACAAAATACATGAGAAAAACAAGGATTTATTTGGCTCAGTTTCTGAGGTTTCAGTCCAAGGTCAGCTGTCTCCATTACTTTGGGCCTGAAGTGAAGCAGAACATCATGGTGGGGAGGGTGTGGTGGAGGAAAGCTGCTCAGCTCTTGGCAGCCAGAAAGCAGAGAGAGAGAGAGAGAGAGAGAGAGAGAGAGAGAGAGACAGAGAGAGAGAGGTGCGGGGGAGAAGGGAGGGAAAGAGGTGGGGTGGGAGGAAAGGGCAGGAAACAAAATATAGTCCCCAAGGGCATGCCCCCAAATCCTGCTTCCCCTGAGTAGGCCCCACCTCCTACAGTTTCCACCACCTCCCAATAATGCTGTCAGTTATGAATCCAGCAATGGGTTAATCCATTTGTGAGACCAGAGCCTCCATATCCAATCACTTCCAAAGTCCCCACCTCTGAATACTGCTGTATTGAGGAATAAGCCTTTGGGGGACATTCCAGATCCTAATCGTAACACCTACTCCATAGGATTCACTCTACTTTTTTCTTTCTCCATATGCATAAGAGGAGAAACCTGGCTCCTGATATCTTTAGTAGACTTACTTATCAATCAGTGCTCAACAGCTTCCCATCTCGGCCACCATCCTCCACCCAACCAGACCTCCCCGCCTTCACTTGGACCCAATGCTCCACATAGGGCCTTCACTGTCCCCAAGGATGCCTCCCTCCACCCTGCTGGGCTCTGACATGTCATACCAGGTGTTGAGGGGACTTTCTTCCTGCTTCCTGACGCCTGCCCTGAGGCACCATGATCCCCCCTACACCATGGTTACTTCCTTTGCCCCCTCTCATGGCTCCAGGACAGGATTGTTGAGGAAGGACATAGGTCTTTGAAGAAGTCTCCCTTGTATTTTTTAACCCAAAGAGACAAAAGCACAAACTTTCTAAACCAACCAGACAGTGAACCGCAGACCACCCTGTCCCTTAATGGCTGGGTGGCTTGGATAAATCTCTTCACCTCACTGAGCCTCAGTTTCTCCAACTGTGGAAATGACAATCATTCACCGGTGGTGTGTGTGTGAGGCCTTCGTGGGCTCACACACAGTGTGGCCCCGCTCTGGCCCCAGGCAGCTGCTCAGCAGATGTGAGCAGTGACAGGGATAGTGCATTTCTCAGAATCCTTAAAAATGATGACTCCCTTTTGGAAGGCAGGGCCAGGCTGCCAAGTGGGTGTTCCAGCTCTCAGACTCCCAGGCCGGCCTCCTTTTGCAGGATTTTTTTTTTTTTTTTTTTTTCTTTTTTTTTTTTTTTTTTGGTGCGCCTGCAGCCAAGTCTTGGGAGGGTTTCCTGGACAGAGGTCCTTGTGGCTGCTGCCTTAAGACGTGCAGCCGGGCTGCCACTGCTTTCTGACCCAGGCCACTGCAGGCAGCAGTCCCCACGCACACAGCATGGAGCTCTGGGGAGCCTACTTACTCTTCTGCCTCTTCTCTCTCCTGACCCCTGTCACTGCCGAGTCACCAACCCCTAAGGTCAAGAAGGCTGCAAATGCCAAGAAAGGTAAGGCGGGGACCAGAGCCCCTCCTCATCTTCCAGGAAGCAGGTCACCCTCTTTGTGTGACCTCATGCTCCTTCCCTTCATTTTCTCCTTGATGGGTCGTCCTGGGAACTTTGGTGAAGTGCCCTTTGGGGGCTGAAGTTCTTTCATAGCGGGGGTGGGGTGGGGTTGCCAGAACCATAAGGGCCCCAGATTCTTAAAATTGGAAAGAACCTTCCAGATCTTCTGAACTGACATCTGCTCCCCACGCCCCAGCGTTTTGAAGAACCAGCGGTGTAGAGATGCTCAACTCCCACCAGGGGGCGCGATAAGTCTGGGCTTTGTAATCTCAGGACCTGGTTTTCTCAACTGTAAGATGGGGACAGTGTTAGTTACTCAAAGGCTTGTTGTGAAGATTGGACGATGCAAATTATGTAAAGACACCTAGTCCAGGAACTGGCATAGGGCATGCTTCACGCACAGGGGAAAAGAAGGGACAAGTGAACTCTCAATTCCATGGGGTGTCACAGCCTATCTCTGACGCCTTTGGGGTGTGGAGTGCCTTGGTTGCTGTGAGACCTGCCCTGCAGCCTTCCAGCAGTGAGGTCACCCTGGGCTGCCTGAAGACATCAGCTGAATGCCATGGCCATGGATCGGGCTGTCGCCCCACAGGCTCTGAGGCCAATGAGAAGAAGGTGCGGATTTAGGCAGAGAAATAGGCAGCCAGAGCCAAGAGTCTACCAAAGGAAAGAAAGTGGGTGTGGGGTGTCATCTGTCCCTCTCAGGCTCCTCTGGAAATGGATAGTGAGCACATTAAGTACATGGGGACCATGGAGCCTGCAAAGCTGTAGCTAAGAACAGGGCAGATCTGGGTGCTGCTAGGAAAGACTCGGGGCTTGGGTGGTATGTGTGAGGGCCTGGGTTCCATCCCCAGAACCACAAAAAAATTTAAAAATTTAAGAAAAGAATCTCTGAGCTTACAGAGTGAAAAAGAAAATTCAAAACAGGATGGATACTGCAGTAACATTTATTTTGAAAAAGGGATTTGTGTAAAAGCACATATTAATTGTATATGCATAGAATTTTTCTGGAGGGATTCATCCACAAGAGCCAGTAACAGTGATCACCTCTGGGAAGACAAACTGGCTGGGGGCAATCTCGTTGCAAGGGAGACTTCAAGTTTTTGAACGGTTTGAATTTTAAAATTAGATGCATACGTAACCTTTTACCAAATATCCATTTAAAAAGAGACGGTTATATCCATGAGCATTAGTCAGTGGTCACCAGGGGACAGGAGGCAGCTCAGAGCAAATAAGAGAACTTTTTAAAAAAAAAATTTTCGTTGCAGATGGACATAATACCTTTGTTTATTTATTTTTATGTGGTGCTGAGAATCAAACCCAGTGCCTCTTACATGCTCGGCAAGCGCTCTACCACTGAGCTACAGCCGTGGCTCCAGGAGAACTTTCTAGTATGGAAAGTAGTTGCTCATTTCTCAAGTTTACCAAAGATTTGGTATGCGTTTATTCAATGGGTAAATCATGTCCTCGGTGGTGGAAAAGGAGAGGGTGAGAGAAGGCAAGGCCTTGGTCCTTCCCTGCTGGGACATGGGCCTCTACCCCAGCAGTCTCCATGCCTGGGAGGTCCAGGCTTTGGGGGCCCTCAGAACAGCACCAGAGGGACACAGTCCAGCCCCTGGCTCTCACCAGAGCCCACCTTAGCGTTTGACTCTGCTTGGATTTTTCTCCTTCTAGTCGCCTACACTGCAGCTCTTCCTCCTGGTCTGACATATGCACAGCAGCAGGGAAGCATGGTCCCCCTCTTAGGGACAGCAGCCTGGAGCAGGGAGGGGCGCACGTTAAAATCCAAGTGCTGGGCCCCTCCCCTAGACAAGCCCGCCCAGGTCTGCAGTGGCCCCGCCATCTGCCTTTCCCACAGGTACCCAGTGACTCCCAGGGCTGAGTCCCAGTGGCCACCTTGCTGTGGGGCTGCACACAGACCTGGGGGGTGGTTCAGAGGAGGGAGGCCAAGCCTCGGGAGACCCCTTAGGCCTGGAGGTGGAGAACACATGGGGTGGGCTGGCGAGGGGAGGCAAGGACAGCATGTGCTAAGGCCCAGCCCTGCCCCCAGGGTGGGTAAGAAGGGAGCCAGGGGCTTCTGGGAGTCACCTGCTCCTCCTGTGGCCTATGATCTAGCTGCTGATGGATGTTAGCCAAAGCTGGGGCATGCAGGGAGGCTCAGGGCTGGAGGTCCAGAGGCCACATGGTCACAACTGGCAGAGGAGTTTGGGAGGGCAGAATGGCCACATAAGGATCACAAGCCCTTCAAACAGGGACTTGTGGGGACCTGGAGGGCATTCGTTCCAACAGCACACATCAGGAATCCAAGCCTTGGGGGCAGAGGGACAGCACAGGGCCTCCTAACTGGCAAAGGCCCAGGCTGTAGGAATGCCCCCCACTCCCACACTTTCCTCTGTTGGCTGCTTGGTCAGTCCTTGGAGGACTTTGCACATCCAGGCCTGTTAGTACCAAGTAGGAAGGATAGCCCCTTTGAACTGACAAGCTAGGACAAGGCTTAGGAGCTGCACATGAACCTCCACCTGTCTTCTCAGCTGGTACCCTTGTGCAGTACCAAATTTGCACAACCTCCCATGGCACCCCATGCTGGTACATGTATGAGTCCAGAGCTACTGTGAACCCAAAGGCTAAGTTAGAGGCTGGGGTGAGGCACAAGTAACCCCAAGCTAGTTTGCTAGCCTCCAACTTCCTCTTTTTGCTTTGCTCATCTGGGTGTTTCTTTCCTCATGTTTGACAAGCTACATCACTAATCTCTGTATATAATAAGTCTCTGTGTTGCATGCAATTTTTCTGCAAAGGGGGGTGGACGAAGGCTCTGATCTCACCTCTCGTGAATGTGGACTGTAAACAGACACAGCCAAATGGGCCGCCAAAGCCTTTCCCCACCCTCTACCCTGAGCCCAGTGCAGCCCTTCCAGAAGCCCCTGGGGTTTCAGATCTGTGGGGTCCACCCACAGATCTCTCAACTTACAAACACACACAGATCTGTTTTCCCGCCTGCCCGTGCCCACGCACATAACCAGCTCCCAACAGGCCAGCTCGGGTTATAGAAGGCGGGCCTCAGTTTCCCCATTTGTGAAATGCTGGTGTTAGAGAACGGACACATTACCCAAGGCATAGGGTTGATAGGGCCACACGATGGTGTGTGGAAAGGCTGAGCCTGGACCTGGCTTGCAGCTGCGACTAACAGGGGGTTGGCTGAACGTGAAAACCTGGTTCCTTTCACCTGTAGCACACCTCTGTGCCAAGCAGGAGCTGGTGGTTACAGGCTTTATTTCTCTTAGTCTTCTCCAGGGTCCTCTGAGCGGGGCTGTTATCCTCCCATTTTATAGATGAGGAAACAATCCAAAGAGGCTGAGCAATTTGCCCCAGGTCCCCTGTGTCTGTGACCTGCCAGCCCCTGCACATGGTTGCATTCCTTGTCCCTGGGTGGGAGCGCCTGTCCTGCGGGTCTGGGCTCCTTCTTCCAGCCTGGGGAAGTGGCCTTTGGGATCTCAAGGGCCCTTGTCCCTGCTCCCTGTGCTCCCATCCCCTCTGGAGCTGACAGGGTGGTTGCTCCCTGGCCCCTGAATCCCAGCCCCATCCAACCCTCAGCAGCAACCCTAACAAATGCAGGACCAGAGCAGGAGCAAGCGAAGGATGGCCACCCTGAGTGAGTAGGTCATTGGAGGACTACTAGCAGGGACAGAGAGAGAGAGAGAGAGAGAGAGAGAGAGAGAGAGAGAGCGCACACCCAGAGAGCAAGGCTGAGGGGAGTCCTTTCCCTTACCCTTTCATGGCTGATTGACAGGTTGGTCCTCTCTGCCTGTCCCTCCCTGCCCCGGTCTCTACTTCCTTCCTCACGTGTTTGTGACTGTCCCCATTTTCTCCTGACTTCATCCTAGATGTCGTGAGCCCAAAGATGCTTGAGGAGCTCAAGAGCCAGCTGGACAGCCTGGCCCAGGAGGTGGCCCTGCTGAAGGAGCAGCAGGCCCTGCAGACGGGTGAGTGGGGCCCTTTCCGGGAAGGAGTGCAGCTGAGAGCCCAGGCTGGTGGCTGTGGCAAAGTCATGCCTCTGAGTGCCAGGCAGCACCAGGGCCCTGGCTGCATTAGGCCAGGCCTCCAGGCCAGGACAGCAGGGACAGGGAACCCTGTCCCTACCCTGTTCCCTCTGGATAGATCCCTGACAAGACCCAACCAGGCATGTGCAGCTGAGTCTCTGGCTGCAGCTGGGAGGCGTGACAGTGGGAATGTCCCAAGAGGGCAGGAGGTTCTCCAACAGGAATCACTAGTACCTCGGAGAAGTGGACCCCCAGGCCACTCCAGGGGCAGAGGTGGTGGCCCAACCTGACACAGCTCCCAGGAGACACTCCACTGAGCAGCTTCTGCAGCCCCGGGCATGCTAAACTCACAGTCATGTCAGCAGTGTGACTGACGCTGTCTCTCTAAGTCATCCGAGGCAGGACTTATCACCCCCAGCTGGGCCCATTGAGGCAGGGGGAGATCCTGCACCCAGTCCCACAGAACAGGAAGCAATGCTGGACAAAGGAGTCAGGATTGCTGGGCTTCGGCTCTGGCTCTGTACTGCCCTGCCCAGCAAAGATGTGTAACATCACACAGCTGGGGGTAAGGTCACAGCCACCTGCCCCCACAGCCTGAGGTCTCCATTCTCCATACTCCTCAGCCTCATCGGCTCCGCTGTGACCTTGGCCTCCAGTCCAGAGAGCAGGGAGATGCCGCGTGCGTTCTCACTGGTGAACATCTGTAGGTGCCTGGTGCTGTTCCAAGTGCTTAACGCACACTAACTCACGGGCGTGGGCCTGTCACTCTGTCACTACCTCGCCCTTGCTTCCCACCACCTTGTCAACAGCTGAGAGGAGCAGAGCCTCACCTGCTGCCCCTCAGGTTCCCAGCCTGGGGTCACCCTGACTCCTCCTTAGCGAATCTACAAGCCTCCCTGGGTCCATGGCTGCCTCTCACCAGCAGCTTCTCTGGGCACAGCCCACCCACTTCCTGGGTTCTGGGTCCTTCCCCACTCTGCCTCCCCAGAAGCCTCCAAGAAGCTTCTTTCCGGGCAGTCTTCCACTCAGATCCTTTCTGCATTCACGCTGGCCAGCCTGTCCTCTGAAAGTGCCACCTTCTGTCCCTCCTAGCACAGGGTCTTTGCACATGCTCTTCCGGCAGCCTGGATTGCTCAAGAGTCACCTCATACGAGCCTCCAGGGTACCTTCTCAGGAGTCTCTAAGCCCTCATCAAGCAGGCTCCTCAGCTAAACCAACTCTCAGAGAACAAAGTTCTTTCTTTTATCACATTTATTGCAGTTGTAACTGTGCACTTGTTTCTTGATTTATGTCTGCCCCCCACTAGACTCTAAGTCCCAAGGACACACGCCTGTTTTAGATTGTCTCGTCTCTCCTCCCTCCTTGTCCAGCATAGTGCCTGCCACAGATCAACACTCAGTAAATCTTTCTTGAAGGGAGGACAAACACAGAACCTTGGATACTTTGCTTAACATGGCAGACGGGAGGGAGAGGATTCTAGTAAAAAAGCATCTCTAGAGATGTCTTTACTTTAAATAATAGAAAACCCAACAGTGGCTTCAACAAAAAGCGAGTTTGGAAGTAAGCAGCTGTTAAGTTTTTGTTCAGAAACTTCACCTCATGGTCCCAACATGGCTGCCCCAAATCCAGGCATCAGGAGGCCATTTGAGATGAGAAGGATGAAAGGTGGCCTAGCACATCCATCCCATTCGTCAGGAAAGTATGGCTCTTCCACTTCCATCCCACTGACCGGGACTCTACACGTGGCCGTCTGTAGCTTTAGGAGCACTGGAGAATGCAAGAAGACAGCTTTTCTGTCCTCTATGTTGGAGGCAGACAAAGGAGAAGACAGTTGGGAAGACAGTGTCTGCTATAGAGCGGGCATTTAGAATGAGCACAGGGCCACTCTGGGCCTCAGTTTTCTCATCTACAGAGCAGAGGGACCAGGGGTAGGCTTGAGCATAAACTCGGAGGTCTCTCACTTGTCTAAACCACATACTTGTGAAAAGTCAGTGTAAGTGGGGGTAAGTGAGGACTTCCTTGCCCCAAGTCCATGACAAGTAGAGGTCCAAGGGACCCTCCTCTGAGTTGCTGACTCCCAGGAAGACCCTGGCTTCCTGGCCTCCTTAGGGATCTTCTGTTACCACGTCCCACAAATGACTTGATAGGGAACCCACCCAGGGCAAACCAAACCAACCAAGCCAAAGTGGATGAATCAGGGTGACACTTCTCTACTGTCATCGGTCCCTGTCCCCCCATCAGCAGTGCATGGGAAGGACCCACCCAGTATGGCTCTGCCAGGCACAAGGAGACAGAGGTGGCCAGGACCCTCTCTCCAGAAGCCTTGGTGTATTCATGGAATCATTTGAGCCTTTAAGGGACATTTAGGAATTAGAAAAGATGAAGAGGAACCAACTGCGAGCAGCGGGCAGGGCAGGAGCAGAGGCATGGGGAAGGGCATGAATCATCAGATAGAGGGACAGGACAGTAGGATACTATCATGGGCACTAGTGTTTGCTGAGGGCCCTCAGGAGTGTTGTGGGCTGCTTCCAGAGCTTAGCTTGCAGGAGGAATATTGGGAAATATTCTCAGGATCTGCACCTGAGGCTGGGAAGGGACAGAAGGGAGCTGGAGCGGCAGAGAAGCTGCACTGTGGTATCCAGGAAAGTCCACATCCACTGTAGGGGTTGCCCTGGCGATAGGATGCCCCTTCAGCACTGCCTTGTGTTGGGCAAGAGGGCACACTGGTCAGTCCCTGTCTGCAGCTGCTTTGGGAAAGGGGTGTGGCCTTGGGCCAGGTGGCTGTCTCCCACAGAGACAATCCCCATAAAGGGCCGTGAGCAGAGGGCTGTCTTCCTGCACACTTCCAGAAGCAAGTCCTTCCTCCCTAGGGGGACCTAGGCAGAGTGTCAGTGTCCCCAGCAGGAAGGAAAGGCTGGTTTGGCTACGCTGCAGGACAGCATGAGGTACGATGGCTGAGTTGGGACAGAGTGTGTGACTAGACACCTCTGTGAGGCCTCAGGCCCCTGTTTAGGGTTGTCAGATGCCCATGGGGACATATATGGAGACGTTGCTCTGTCCATATTTGCTGCATGGAGTGGAAGTAAGCGGGTGAGCAGGTGAGTTGGGAGGGTAAGATGGGGGAGGTGGCATGCTGTGTCCCTGACATTTGTCGGACAGCCACAAGAGGCATACACTCCATCTGTCTAAATATTTAAGTCAGACAAAATAAATTGCTTATCAAAACACCTTCTGTCCCCCCAACTTGAACAAATAGTATTTCCTTACAGGTTCAATCAGAATTCTTGAGTCCTGAGTTCCATGCCCCAAAATGCCAGTGCCCCTCTTCTGTCCTCGCTTTTTTCAGAGGGTCTTGCTACTCAGCGTGCAGCCCTCAGCCAATGGGAGGTCTGATCTGGGAAGAGGCCCATTGCAGGTCCAGGATTGCAGGTCCCAGGTACCTGGAGTGTGGTCCCAGCTCAACATGGGCATGCATCCTGGCCGCACAAGCCCTGGGATCTTAAAGGGGTGAAGCAGAAGGATCAGAGCTGGATTCCTTGGGAAGCGAATCCATTAGGAAGAGATCTCCCCTGGGAAGGGGTGAGAGGAGAGCTAAGGTTAGCCTCCGAGGGTGACCCCATAAGAGCCAGAAAGCTGAAAGAGCCCTTCAGAATCATTCTGCTTTGAATGGAGATTACCTGGACTTTTCCCACAGCCCTCAGGTGGCTCTCTGCAGCAGAGCCCGGGATCCTAGTGGCAGGAACTTCGAGACCTCTCCAACACGGATCTGGGCTCTGTGCCTCAGTGTCCACCACAGGAGGGTCCTGTTGCCTGAGTCTAGGGAATGTAAAGGTCGGAGGGGATGGGATGAAGGCTGATGGGCCTGCCTGGAGCTGGAGCAGGTGGCTCTTGGTTTGGAACCCGGGGGGACCCGCAGTGACAGCCATCTCTCCCCCTCCCAGTCTGCCTGAAGGGCACCAAGGTGCACATGAAGTGCTTCCTGGCCTTCTCCCAGCCGAAGACCTTCCACGAGGCGAGCGAGGACTGCATCTCGCGCGGGGGCACGCTGGGCACGCCGCAGACGGGCTCGGAGAACGATGCCCTGTTCGAGTACGCGCGCCAGAGCGTGGGCAGCGAGGCCGAGGTGTGGCTGGGCCTCAACGACATGGCAGCCGAGGGCTCCTGGGTGGACATGACCGGCGGCCGCGTAGCCTACAAGAACTGGGAGACCGAGATCACCGCGCAGCCAGACGGCGGCAAGACCGAGAACTGCGCCGCCCTGGCCGGCGCCGCCAATGGCAAATGGTTCGACAAGCGCTGCCGCGACGCGCTGCCCTACGTCTGCCAGTTCGCCATCGTGTAGCCGCTTGCAGTGCGGCCCAGGGGGACCCGGGGCGGGAGGGTCGCGGGTGGCGGGGTCCCGGGGAGGGGCGGGGTCCGGGGATTTTAGGGCGCCGGGAGTGCCAGGGGAGACCTTGCTGCTCCCACCCTGGGGCCTCCTCTTGCAATAAAGTCGGTGCAGCTTCACCAGAGTCGCTGCGCTCTGTGCCAGGTGCGCGGCGCTCGGGCGGGACTCCAAGGGGGCAGGACTCCGGGGGGCGGGACTCCGGGGGGCGGGACTCCGGGGGGCGGGACTCCGGGGGGCGGGACTCCGGGGGGCGGGACTCCGGGGGCGGGACTCCGGGGGCGGGGCCTGCAGGCCGGAGCCACAAGTGCAAGAAGCCTGCTGAGCGCACAGTTTTGCACCACCTGTGGATTCTCAATGGAGGACAGGATAGAGGACCCGGGCGCGGGGAAGGGAGAGAGAGCGAGAGCCGTGACTCTTTTCCTTTTTGTAACTTTTTGTTTTTACCTAATCTCAGACTTCCAGAAAAGGTGCAAGAATTTCTGATTCCCCCAATATTATCATTTCCTTATTTTTTTGCCTAATCCTTTTATTATTTTCGGCAGTAAATGCATACACGATTCCCGTTTACCCCTAAATGCTTCAGTGTGTGTTTCCTGAAAACAAGGAAATTTTCTTACATAAGCAACAACACGCTTATCAAGGTCAGGAAACAAACTGATGATATTGATTCTAAGTTACAGCCGTTATTCAGATTTTCAGGTTTCTTTGTGCAGACCCACTTCCATCTGTTGGAATCCAGCACCCCTGCCCTCCATTTCTCCTCCTTCTGGGGATCTGGGATGCATTGAAATGGGACATGCTGTGGGGTAGGGAAGGAGTGGGGAGCTTTGCATCCACATTCCACCTCGACACACCCTGGGGGCTAGTCAGGAGCCAAATGTGGCAGTCACCCAACTTCCCTACCAATGGCTAAGGTGTCCCCTTCCTTCTTATTCACAGAAGGCTAATTGGGGGTCCAAATGTTGCTCCATGTTGTCATGGAGAATGTTTTGTGCCCACCATATTGCAGGAACTTTAATTATTATTATTATTGTAGTAGTGGAAGTAGTAGTATAGTATTGGGATTGAACGCAGGGGTGCTTAACCACTGAGCAGTACCCCCAGCCCCTTTTATTTTTTGAGACAGGACCTGCTAAGTTGCTTAGGGCCTCACTAAGTTGCTGAGGCTGGCTTTGAACTTTTGATCCTCCTGTCTCAACCTCCCAAGCTGCTGGTATTACAGGCGTGCACCACCATGTCTGGCATGGAACCTCAAACATGTCATCTGGTTTAGTTTTATCCACCCTGGATGAAATGTGTTGTGATCATTTTACAGGAAAGGCAATCGAAGCTCAGGGAAGTTCAGGGGCTTTTGTTGGTCACAAAATGAGTAAGTAGCAAAGTCAGGATTTAACCCAGGGTTCATTCCAAAGGCATTGGCCCTTGTACCACCACAGCATGTTTGCTTCCTGTGACTGGAACTTTCCTGAAATAAGATCAAGAGGTGGCCTACTGTTCCCCAGAGGGTACTGGCCAGTTCCTGACATGACCTGGCCCAGTCAATCACTGGAAGCCCAGCTCTAGTGACACCTCCTGGGGGACATCTTCCTCACCCCTCAGTGGTGGCCATTGCTCTACTGTCTGTATTTGCACAGCACCTTTTACCCTCTGTCTTCTATTGTGCCTTGCCTTCAGTGACAAATTAATGATAGGTGATCAGTGTGGACGGAGTGGGTTGGGGAGGCAGCTTACAATGAATGTTGTACATACTCTGTGCCAGGAAGTCTGTTTGTCATTATCACAGAAAGCATCTCAAGAAATTTAACATATGGGAGGAGGTGATGAGGTCCATTGCAGGAAGTGCAGAGACAGACTCAGAGGGACAATGCTGTATGTATGTTCAAGATGGTCCAGCTAGTGAGGGGCAAAGCCGAGTCCCAAACTGTCTTGTGACTCAGTTCTGGACTCTTTGACTCCTGTTCCCCGCCACTCAGGGTGGCCAGGAGTTTTTCAAATTTCCTAAAGTGAATGGCTGCCTCAAGAGGACAACCCCACCTTTGTGAGAGTGGGACCTGGTGGAAAGGCAGTCGTCACTGGGCAGCCACCTGGGCAGGCAGCAAGCATTACCTGGCTTCAACCAGCAGGTGGCAGTATGGATAAGAGAATCGTTATACATCTTTTCTCTGCCTCTGATGCTCTTGTGTTTGGGACACCTGCATCCTTTAAACTAGGTCCACCTGTCCTCTGATGTTATCTCCATTTTTGGAGACAGGCTCTCACTGCTGGCTTTGAGCTCCTGGGCTTCTGGGCTCCTCCCACATTGGTCTCCTGATGATCTTTTTTTATTTTAAATGTTGACATCTTGTTCATTATGAATATTTTAGCATTAAATGTGCAATAATATTGTGTTCAGATATGATTTATCTGCTTATGGAGGGTTTTCTTTGACATCCCCTTAAATTTTGTATCTCCCTTGAGTACCTCACTCAACTCTAGTCCCTGATCTGCCTCAGAGTTACAAACTTTGGAGCATGTTTTCGATGTAATACAAATAATGATAGTTTTAAAGGAATTACAGTCTAAATCTTCAACTTTTGAACGGAGCTACCTGGACACAGTCTTGGGGCAGAAGCCTCTTCTCCTGTTTTCTCTTTACAATCACCTTTTCCCCTTTTTACAAAAGAAAGGCCACTCTTCCACCACCCATCCTGGTCTTACCATGGTGTGTGGAAAGCTTTGGTGATGCCAAACAAAGAGATGATTTGAAATATTATTAGTGTTGGGGTTGAGAAAGTAAAAGACCAGGTACACCATCTGTTATGGTTTAGATTTGTGGTGTCCCTCAAGAGCTCACGTGAGACAATGCAAGAACATTCAGAGGTTGAAATGATTAGATTATGAGATCTTTAATCTAATCAGTGGCTTAAACCACGGATATGGATTAACTGGGTGGTAACCATAAACAGGTGGGGTGTGGCTGGAGGAGGTAGGTCACTGGGGGTGAGCTTTTGGAATTTATATTTTGTCTCTGGTGAGAGAAGCTCACTCTGCTTCCTGATGGCCTGAGCTGCTTCCCTCCACCATGCCCTTCTGCCATGATGCTTTGCCTCATCTTGGACCCAGAGATATGGAGCCAGTCTTCTATGGAAGAAGACCTCTGAAACCAAAGACCTCTGAGCCAAAATCAACTTTTCCTCCTCTAATAGTTCTTGTCAGGAATTTTGGTCACAGAGATGAAAAAGCTGACTAAAACACCATCCTTTTGCAAATTTAGTAGTTCTGATCCTTTACCTTCAATACCTTTAGGGAAGACCCTAACCAAATTATTAGCCAATAGACCAAAGAAAATAATTTCCAATGATCAAACACTTCTGATCTGTATCTAGAAGTTCAGGTGTAGGGTGACAACATGGTAACAAAACTCGGAGCAATGCCTGAAAGTGAAAAAAGTGCTCAGAAAAACCACTCCGGATGCCAGAACTCACCCAAGAGATTTTTATTAGACAGACGAACAGTGTCTGCCCTGAAGAGAAAGAGAAAGAAAGAGAGAATATGGCTGGGGAACTTCTTTGAAGCTCTTGAACTTCACGGGCAAAATGACAATAGGGCCAATTGTTGAAAGTTGAATTTTGGCGTGCTAGGGATCAGCCAATGGCTGGCAAGGACAGGCTGATGAGTGGGCCAGTGGCTGGTGATGATAGGCTGACCAATGGACCAATGGTGGGCTAGCTGCAGGGAAGGGGCTGGGGTGCTGTCATCCCCGCTAGCCTTCCCTGCAGGCATGTTCTGCACCCAACCGCCAGGGAGGGAGCCCAGCGCAAGGTTGGATGGTGGACTGGTAGGCAGTCCAAGGCAAGGGTCAGACTGCAGGGTAAACCCCAGCGCCTCCCTGCTGCCTGCTCTGGCTAGCTGACCGGGGGCGGGGCCACGCAGGCAGAGTGTGTCTCTGACAGCTGCAGACTTGATTGCATCCCCACGGGCACTACCATTGCAGCTTTTTACATTATAGTGCCACCCACTTATTTATCTAAGCAACATTTCATTTTACAACACTAAAAGTGAAAAATAGCAATGTCAATGCCAAATCCTGCTTCATTCTAGGATTCGTGAACCAATTTTTAAAAATCCTACTCACCTGATTATAAAAATGTGTAATGTATCTGTGATGTCTTGATCAATTGTCTGCTAAGAACTTGGGCTAGTGAGCTTTCCATTACTGTAACAAAATACCTGATATAATCAATTTATAAGGAGGAAAGGTTTTTTTTGGCTCATGGTTTTCAGAGGTTTTAGTCCATGCTTGCTGGGCTCCCTTGCCTTTGGGTACATCACAGCAAGAGTGTGATAGAAGAAAATCTCACCTCAAAGTAGGAAGCAAAAGAGAGGGGTCCCAATGTCCTTTTCAAGGGTACACCCCCAATAATCTGACTTTCTTCCACTGCCTACAGGTTCCCCCACCTCCCAAACAGCTCTCCAAGCTGGGGACCAAGCTTCAATGCAAAGTCCTTGGGAGACCATTCCTCACCCAAACCATAGCATAGCAACTGTGTTGTGGGAATGCTAACAAAATAAGTCTGAAGAGTGCTGGACTAAACCCTGCCTCTGGGGACAGTGCTGCTCTCAGTGTTTGTGAGGATGGCTGAGCAGGAATGGCGGGTCTGCTATGGGTTTTGGGGTCAGCCCTTCCTCGCTGACGTGCTGCGGCCATGAGCTCAGGCTGGATTGCACCCACTCCCTCCCCTCTTCTCATCCCCTCTGCTGTTCCTTTCCTTTCCCATTTGGCCCTTTCTGCAGCCTTTCTCACCCTGCCTGTCCCAGCAAAGGTGGGGGGGGGGGGGAGAACAGGAGGAAGGAAGTGTAGAAGGAGCCTCCTGGGCCCAGGCAGCTCAGTTCCAGTGGAGAAGGGGCCATGCCCCAGGCAGACCCCAGGTCCTGGTGGCACTGAGTGTGGGCCCCAAAGATGGCCTACGGAGCATCAGAGCATCGTTTCTTTGAAAGGAAGTTTAGACTAGGAATCATCCTGAGACTCCAGAGTCCAGGATTCTACCCACCTGTTCTCAGGAATGTCACTGTAGAATCCCCTTCAGATAAGGGGCTGTCGGTGGGCCCTCTGTCCAGGCAGTGCTCAGACCTGCATTGGCCATTTTCTGCAGTGGCCATGGGCCATTGTGCTCTCTTGAATCCCAAATGTGTACAAATTCAGATGCCCAGTGGACACTGCCACCCAGAAGTCCTTGGGCCCCTACTTCAATGGATTTAAAGGAAACTTGCATACACATCTTTGCTTCAGCTGAAAACAGCTTCAACCACTGGTGCATCCTGGACACCTCAGACCTCCAAGCAATGATTCTTCCTTTGATTTTGGCTTTGCAAAGAGAAAATGGGGATATTAATAAAAACCAAGAAAATGAACAGTTTTTTTATGCTGACCCAGAAACTCTATACTATGAACTTGGCAACAACTTAGAAATTGCATGTAATATTCATAAGCTCAGGAGGAAGGTATTACTAAACTTATTTTCTAATTGAGGAAAATAGGGTATAAAGTTAACTTTGCTGAGAACATTCGGTAATGGGGCTGGAATCCCAGCACAAGTCTGTTGCCTTCCAGATCCCCTGTGCCATCTGCTCTGTACACTGACTCCTTCCTGAGTCTTGAAAAAAAAAAAAAAGTTTTCAGATGTTTCATGATGTGATTGTGAAAGATCTTTAAAAAGAAAACAGTCGATAGTGCTGGCATTGGTATTTGTGATTAGAAATGCAAAAAAGCACATTCCCTGTAAAAGCACATTCCCCCCAAATTTTCCAGTGCTGCCTCTGAGGCCTTACGTTGTCTTCTCCCTCACCTACTTTTCACTGGCGACTCATTTATGAACATGGTTTATGAAACCTTTCACGTTGAAAATCGTGGCCCAACCTACAAAACGCGAGCCCGTTTTCTCCACTAGAGGGCACTGTTGCTTCATGCAATGCGGGCCTTGGGGTGGGGCGGGGAAATACCTTAAAGAACAAGGCAATCTTCAGATGAGGAAACTGAGGCACAGGGAGGTAAAGTCAGTCAAGGCCACATTCTCAGGATAAAGCAGCACTGTTCGGACCATTTCTCCAAACTGCTCACTAGTAAGAACTGAGCGCCTGCCGTCTGCAGAGTTCGCTGTCCTGAGTGTGTGCGCTTGAGCTAGCCTGGTGGGACACTTGGCATTTTCGATGTTTAGGGACAATGGCATGGGGCTAGTTTTGCCCCTGAGAGTAGCTCTCCTGTTTTGCATTGTTGAGAAAAGAATTGGGCAATACCATAAGAGAATGTTGCCTAGTGGACAAACACAACCACTAGGGAATAGCAAGCTGAGAAGCCAGGGCTTGCTCTACGCTCTAGGGTTTTCTTAACCAGGAAAACCTTAAATCGGGTTGCAGTTATTCAACAGCAGTGACTCTGGGTCAGGAAGAAACCCTAGGTTTGGATTCCAGCTCTGCCACTTTCTAATCCTGTGGCCCTGGGGAGTCATCTCTGAGCTGTGGTTTCTTCATTTGTGAAGGGAGAGTGGAGGGATGGGGCCAGGCTCGCAGATGCAGGAGCTGAAGGCAAATTTCATAGCTTCTTAAGTCAGCCACGCCAGTCTCTTCAGCTCACCTGTGACTTGTTCCTTCCAAGGCCATCAGTGAAGGCAGCAGAGTAGGGTCTGGAGTCTCTTAAGCTATGATCTACTCTGCTTCTATAAGTCAGTCCACTTTCTGGGGTGATGAGAGGGTGTGCGCTGGGAGGGGAGGAGCAGCCCACCCCCTGGGGACCATGGTGACCCTGGGTTAGGATTGCTCTCTGCAGCTGTCTCAAGCCTTACTGCCTCTCTCACATTGTTGTTGTAGATTGAACCTGCAAAAGGCCTCAAGTCCACCCCTTGTCATACAGTTATGAAGATCATGAGCCCATGGTACTGTATGAAAGTGTTTTGGAAACAAAATTATCCTGCATAAAAGATGATAAAAGAATAAAAACCATTGTCTTCACCTGATAGGAAAAATACATAGTATGCTCTACTATGACCTAGTTTCTTATACAAGGAAGACGTTGTCTCTCAGTGAATCCCTACCACTCTAAGCACTGAGCAGTGGTACCACATATACTAACCAGGATTGGCAATGATCAGATTCATAATTATTTTTTGGTTTTGGTACTGGGTACTGAGCTCAGGGGCACTTAACCTCTGAGCTACATCCCCAGCTCTTTTTGGTATTTTATTTAGAGACAGAGTCTCACTAAGTTGCTTAGGGCCTTACTAAATTGCTAAGACTGGCTTTGAACTTATAATTCTCCTGCCTCAGCCTCCCCAACTGCTGGGATTACAGGCTTGTGCCAACACACCTGGCTTCATAATTGTTTTCTATGTATTTTTTCTTTTTTGCAGTGCTGGAAATTGAACCCAGAACCTTGAGCATGTTAGACATGTGCTCTACCACTAAGCTACATCACCAGTCCCACTGTATGGATTTTGAAATGAAGTAGAAGTTGAACTTGAAGGACTTGATGTAATCAGTTCATTTCAGAAGAAAGTAGGCATGTTTATCAGTTAGGATTAGATGTGGCGGCATATAATAAAAAGTCCAAGGAGCCGGGGTTTTGACTCAGTGGTAGAGTACTTGCCTAGCAGGTGTGAGGCACTGGGTTTGATTCTCAGCACCACATATAGATAAATGAATAAAATAAAGGTCCATCAACATCTAAAAAATATTTTATAAAAATCCCAAATGATAGGGTCTTAAATAAGACAAAGATGTTGGTATGTCATCAAGGGGGACCAAGTTTCCTTTTATTTTCCTGTACCATCTCCTCATAGTCCATGATGGCTGCTGAAGCTCCAGCCGTGCTCATCCACATTTCAGTCATCAAGTAGGAGGAAAGGGAGAAAGGGTCAGTCAACTTCCTTTAAGGATTTTTCTCTTTTCCTTAAATCCATCTCACTAGAACTTTTCCTAGCACTTGGTTCCAAGATAAGATAAAAAGTACAATCTTTTAAGTAGGTACATTGACATCCCCCCAAAATAAACATAATTAAATTTTAAAGAAGAAGGGGCAAATTGTAGGCAACTAGAAGTTTGTGCAGTAGAACCTGATTGGGAAGCTAGGAGGCAAGAGAATTAAAAGGTCCTGAAGAAGAAATGGTGATTCTTGATCTGGTTCCCAAAAGCTTGCTGCCGTGAGTCCTTCATGAATCCTGTTTTCAGCTGGGCAGCTGGGTCAGCACAGCCCTAGTTCCTAAACAGGGCTGTCTCAGCCTTTGTTTTGAATTGTTCTTTCAGTAGGCCAACCTCCTTCTTCAAGAGTCTGGGCCAAGAAGGGTGTTGGCCCAGGTGCCTTCCCACCTGCCTCTTCCGGAGGGCAGAATCATGGCTTGTGACCCTCAGTCAAAAAGCCATGGCCTGAGGCAGACCTTGACTGAACTCTGTGAAGCTATCATTTGGTTTTGTTTCACTACTCAGAGAATTAGTTGTACCCTTTATCATTCGTGGTCCCAGCAGGAAACAGTTCAACTTAAGGGCTGGGGAAGTAGTTCAAGGGTAGGGCGCAGTGTGCCAGATCTGCAGGAAGCCCTGGGTTCCCTCCTCAGCATTGAAAAAACAAAACAAAACAAAACAAGAATTCAGCTCAGTTAAAGACTGTTGTGAAAAGACTATACGTGGTCCCCTTTTGCACAGTTCCGATATGCTTGATCCCCGTCCCCTAGAGAAACGGTTCAAATTTCAGATACCTTGTTATATTAGCCGTGAGTATGATTCACAGTTATAGATCCTTGTGAGTATATTCATTGATAGTCAAATTTCTCTGCTGGTTCTTTAGTCACTGACAGATGTACAGTGTGACCCACGTCCCTTTTTTTGAAATTGGTTGGTCACAGGTGACTGTGCACCTGTTATTCAGTTCATCCACCGGCAGCAATGTGTGTACTTGTGTCACTTCCTTGTCTCCCAGCCAGCGATCAACCCATGTGACATTGTACAAAAATGGATAATTGAAAGAGAGAACAGGGCAAGAAAGATAAAAATGCAGTAAAGAAATGAAGGGCGATGGTGCTGGAAATGACATTCAAATAGGACACATGTAGAGTTAGAGAAGACGGAGCTGGTGGTGGGAATGTGGATGCTGCTGCCGTCCAGACACTGGAGATGCAGCTAGAGAAACACAGTGTCTGTGAACTTATCCAAACAAAGAAAGTATGACAAAAAGGATGAAAATGTCCCCAGAGGAAATGATGCCAGCTCCAGACCACACCATGGGAACTCTTGGAGATGTCTTGTGACACTGGAAGTAAAAAGGCTAACATGGGAAAGATGATCCAAATGCGAGAACAATTTGCCAAGACACAGAAAAGATGCTCACTCTGCATCCAAACCTATGACAGGAAGGAGGGCCCAGCTATTCCAGAGACTCTTGCTAAGACTGTTACAGAGAAAATACTTCAATTCTCAACATTTCTGATATTTTAAAATTAGTGTATTTAGTGTTATTTTTGGGCACTTTTACTGACATTTTGAGAAGTCACAGAACAATCGTAATTTCCCCCATTGGGGATTAAGACTGTCTTGCCTGGTTTCATTCTTGCAGTCCCTCTCGATTGTGCCTCTCTCTGTATCTGCAGAGACATGGGCACTATTTGGCAAGATGACAGGGGATGTTAGCCATGGCAAGAAGCACCCTGGAGGGCAGAAGGACCCGGAGCAAACAATGCTACTGGAGCTGTTATACCCGACGAAAACAAGATCATCCAAGCCATTCATGTAAAGTTAAAAGAAGCCTTTATTATAGCTGACCAGTGATGTCCACCCATACACCTAAAACCAGTGTGTCGGGGGATCACAGATGTGCCTTCCTTATCAGCATTTGTGGGGAAAATGACACATGAATGGGGTGGGCGGAACAGTCACTGTTTCCAGCCAATGGAAGCAAGCTACGCTACAGAAGCAGATGTTAGTGATTAGCAGTTAGCTATCTCTCCCTCCTGATGGTACATTTAGGCTTAATACAAGCAAGCTACGCTACAGAAGCAGCTGTTAATGATTAGCAGTTAGCTCTCTCTCCCTCCTGATTATACTTGAGAATTTTATTTATTTTGGGTAGTATAACAGAGCCATGGTGCAGGTCCACAGCAAGGGATCCCTGGGTAGAGACATAGCCCTAGACAGAAGATGCCATCCAGAGCTCTGATCAGGCTGCCTGTCCACCCTCCTGGCTCTTGCAGGTGCTTCACCCTGGAAAACCCTCACTGTAACTAGCAGCAGGCAATGCAGTCTGGTTAGACTCCCAGGGTGCAGGAGAGGTGGAGGCAGGTGGAGCCTGAATGGAGGCCCAAGCACTTCACGGGTACTGTCATGTACATGTCTGTGACCTGCAGTGAGAACAAAGCCATCGGCATCTGTGATCACCATTATGAAGATCACCATTATGAATCTGGGATTTCCATCTTGTCAACGCAGGGCTCTTTCTAGCATTCCCTTGGTGCTGCTGGACACAAAGTGAAAGAGTTAGAGGTCAACAGGGAAGGGGAAAGGCAAGGAAACCTCTTTTTCTGTTCCCCAGAAGTATTTTTTTCAGTCTTTCTTTCTTCTTTTGGTACTGGGGATTGAACCCAGGGTGCTTGCCCACTGAGTCACATCCCCAATCCTTTTTATGTTTTATTTGGAGATAGGGTTTCGCTAAGTTGCTGAGGCTGGCTTTGAACTCACGATCCTCCTGCTTCAGCCTCCCAAGCTGCTGGGATTATAGGCGTGCGCCACCACACCCAGTTTTTTTTTCTGTTTTAAAGTGCAAGCATATGTTCCAGATGTCACCAATTACCATTTTCTAGGTAGAACGCCTCTGGATTTTTAGTCCTTAAATCTCACAGAACGTATCTCTCAATGTTTTCCATCTAGTATTTATAAGGAAAATTTCTAACGACAGTCCCCAAGACTCCACAGATTTTAAGATGGGCTGGGAAAGTTCAAATTACTTTCCAAATATTGTTGACAGGATGGCAGGGCAAGGTTGGGTACATCTCTCTCAGATGTCACTGCCCAGAAGACATTGCTTGCCAACAGACTTTAAAAGTGTGATCCTTTCTGGCACAATTATTCCTGTAACTTATAAAAGGGGTGTATGTGTGTGTGAGAGAGAGAGAGAGAGAAAGAGGGAGGGAAGGAGAATTCCGTCTTTGGAGAGGGCTCCTAACTCTATTGCTCTAGGTCTGCCTCAGGGATGATCCTCTCCATCTGGGAGCTCCCAGCCCTGGAGGTCTCCCCACTAAGCCTATTTTGTTACCTGCGTGATCTGTGTTCTCCTCCGCTCCCACCTGTGTGTTTTCTCACCACGTCCTCATCACAAGGCCTAGATGATTCTACAGGGAGACAGGGAACATTTGCCCCACACTGAGCGCCCTCTCTCCAGGCTGAAGTGCTTGCATAGAATCCGCAAAGAAAACCTCTTAGAACATGTGCCCAGAGCCGATGAAAATTCCCAGGCTCCAGGCCACCCCTGCAATCCTTACTCAGGAATAAAAAATAACTCCCTTCTTTGTTCAGGAAGCAGTTTGACGCTCTCATGGTTGATGCTTTTTGTCCCCTCTGCTTGAGCCCAAAGTCCTAATAAAGAGACTTGGTCCTTTCACAGTTGTGCCTTTAACTGATTCTTCTGATGGACAGAACACCAACCCACCAAGCCAGTGACAATGTGATGTATTGAGAGTGCCCACGGTGACATCCTCCCCAGCTGAATCTGTTTTTTCAATTGCCCAATGGCCCTGGCTAGTGAGCTTTCTGTTACTGCATCAAATATCTGAGAACAACAAGGAAAGATGTATTTTGGCCCAGGGTTTCAGAGGTTTTACTGACCACGGTTGGTTGGCTCCATTGGACCAAGAACAAGAAATACCTCCCACTCCCACCAGAGCATGACCCCAGTGACCTACTTCCTCCAACCCTGCCCCACCATCTCTGGTTCCTACCACCTTCCAGTAGTCCATTCAGCTATCAATGGATTAATTAGCTGATGAGGTCACAGCTCTCAGGATCTGATCACTACCCATAAGCCCCACCTCTGGACATGGTTGCGCTGGAGATGGAGATGGGCACGCTTCATAGCCAAACTGAAGGCCCTGGATGGCTTCTCTCTCCCCTTCAGGTGAGGACACTGGAGGCTTCTGTTCCTAAGAGAACCATGGTTCCCCATGCAGAGGTTTGCACTCAAGGTTGACTTGTCACTTACAGAAATAACTCTGTAACTTTGAGTTGCTGGCTTTCAGCATTTCTGTAGGGCATGGCAGATGCATGCTTTTCTTTTAGTGTCCAAAATAAAAGTTACTAAAGAATATTGCTGGGAAATCGTGGCAATGTGTTTTCATTAGTTTATGGATTAATGTACTGTTTGCTAATTGAACTCGAATGTGCTCTGTTGCCTTAGGAGCTGCTCTAGAAACGAAAGCTCAGAGTTGAGGAAATCGAATAAAAATGGGCAAAGGCTGAGCGCGGTAATCCCAGCAGCTTGGGAGGCTAAGGCAGGAGGATCACAAGTTCAAAGCCAGCCTCAGCAAAAGCAAGGCACTAAGAAACTCAGTGAGACCCTGTCTCTAAATAAAATACAAAATAGAGCTGGGGATGTGGCTCAGTGGTTGAGTGCCCCTGAGTTCAATCCCCAGTACCAAAAACCAAAACCAAAACCAAACAAAAACAGTTAAAGGACCCTCATCACATTGTATTATTGCCCCTCCAGCCACATTCCTCTTCTAGTTTAGAAGTGTCTTAATGACTTAGGAAAACATCTACTGGGACGGAAACATCAGCACCTCAGGTGGAGACATAACATGAATGAATGTTCAAACAGCATCCAAATGCATGGAAACCTCTCTAACAGTGCATAGCTTGGTATCTTGCACAGAGCAGGTATTCAACAAGCATGAACAGAGATAACGGGATTGAACTGAACACCCATCTGAATAGACACCATATGGTTTAGTGCCACCAGCGCTAAAATCCTTCATGCAAATCAAAGCAGATGAGGTGCCAAGTTCAATTATTGCTCAACCCCTGGCAAGGATGTGAAGATAAAGAGAAATATCTTGATGTATTTGCGCAAGAAATCCACATTGGCAGCAACTGTAACAAGTGCCAATTTTCATCTTAAAAATCGATGTCCCTGGCCTGCAGAAAATAAATTGGACCAATTTTTTTTTAACACCAAAGACAAAGGCTTTATTATCTTGGAAGGTCCTTGTTATCCAGATTATTTAAGGGGAACATAACTGAAAATACAATTTCATCATCTTGTATAAATCAGTGATTTGACACTAGGGTTTTTTTTTTTTTTTTTGAGGACAAGGCATTTTTTGTCTTCATTATCAGAGTATCTGTGTAGCAGTGCTTGTCAAAGAGACTGTTATTTGCAGAAATGTCACTGGGCTGCCTTTCAAGAAGCAAGGAAGATTTCTGAAAGAAAGATCTGACCCTGGGTGGGAAAGGATCACCTCTGAAGAGCACATTTCCAATTATCCTTCCTTCAACAGGACCTGATTCTCCTGATCTGTAAAATGAATGGCTGGTCACTAAATCATTTTGAACAGTCCTTCTACTTCTAATTTGTCATAATTCTTTGCTTCCCCCCGCCCCAGGGGAAATTGATAGGTAACAGACAGACATGAGCAGTGGGAAGGTGAGGTTAAGGGATAATTCTATAAAGTGGGCCCACTTTACTGACTCCCCAAACCCACATACTTTCTTATCTTTCTTTTGGTACCAGAATTGAACCTAGGGGCGCTTAACCACTGAGCCACATCTCCAGTCCTTTTTAGTTTTTATTTTGAGACAGGGTCTCACTAAGTTGCCTAGGACCTTGCTAAGTAGCTGAGGCTGGCTTTGAATTTGCAACCCTCCTACCTCAGCCTCCCAAACCTCTGGGATTATAGGCGTGCACCAGTGCACTGGGTTCCACATTCTTTCTTTTAAAAAGCAACTTACCCTCAGCCATGCCTGGTTTCAGTCAATAGGATGAGCTTCATTCCTTGACAACCTGTTATCTGTAGGAGACATGCAGGCTCAAAAGGCTCCTCCCTGTGGATAAGAAGAACAAATTACCAGGAAGGGGGTGGACTCTTGTGACCTTTATACACAGACTAGATCCCAGAACTCAGGGAGATAGGCAAAGCCCCCAACTGTAAAATCGATAGAAAAAAGTTCCAATTAGAACCAGCCTGTGTGGGCCAAAGTGACTTAGAGTCATCTTAGATCTTTAGCATGTCATTATAATAGTAAAATCTCCCCTCCATGGGGTAGGACTGCACACAGTGGGGACTTGAAAGTCTCATGCAATCCTGCTGTCAGTCAAGAGGTGGACCTGGGTGGGACTCTCTGGAAATTCCCCTGGGACACCCAATATAACTGGAGGGCAGGAGGGCCTGTGCTGTTCCTCTCCTTTCATTTTTTTTTTCTTTTTTCTTTTTTGGTACTGGGGATTGAACCCAGGGGTACTCCACCACTAAGCCACATCCCCAGCCCTATTTTGTATTTTATTTAGAGACAGGGTCTCACTGAGTTGCTTAGGGCCTCGCTAAGTTGCTGAGGCTGGCTTTGAACTCATGATCCTCCTGCCTCAGCCTCCCAAGTGCTGGGATTAGAGGCGTGCGCCACCATGCCCAGCTGTTCCTCTATTTTCTGAGAGGCTCCCTCTGTCCCTTGAGAATGTCTCCTTTTCCCCCTTTCCTATCCCTTCTAGTAAACTCATACCTGCCATTCTGAATGACATGTCAGTAATCGAGGACCTCCGTGGCTGCCTTGGCTCCTTGCTCTGTAAAAAAACAAAGCACGTTTGATCAGAAAATAACAAATTATAAATATCTCTTAGTTTTTTGTTGTTCTCAAAGGTGATTATGTATTGGGGAGGTGAGAGATTTTTTTTTCCCTGATTCTCAGTCACACTCAGAATAATGTCTAATCCAATATCCAGGTATCTTGTGGTCCAGTCAAGTTGACATAAAATCAACCATCATGGCAACTTATCAGTTGTCTTCAAATTGTCACAAGGATGTAAAGATTGCTTTTACTACAACACTGACTCTTCACTTAGGCCTGCAGATGTACAAAAACTGGCATCTCTGCCTCCATTTTGTAAGCTTCAACTTTGCTCTGAGTCAGTCACCTGGGTCTAGGAACAACAGGGCTGATGGAGAAGTACCTCGTGACAGGACTCTCCTGACCAGTCCTGAGATAATGATCCACCAGACCAGTTTCACCAAGGCTGCCCGACTGTGTGTACCTCTGGACCCTGTTACCTGTCTTCTCTGGGAGCTCACGTCAGCTCCCTGAGGATAGGCATGGACACTCTGGTTCCCTTGTTTTCCAGGGATAGCTATACCAATTCCTGCTTCTTTGCCATCACTTTTCCATTTGGTTTTTAGAGTAAGTGGTTGGATCTGATTTGTTGGAACCACTGGCCTAAGATTCCATTAAAGAAGCCAGCAATATACCCAGAGTCTGGGTCTCAATCAACAGGAAGCCAACCAAGTTTTGTTTCCTGAGGAAGAAGACTGTTCGTTCCTCTCTGGGTGGTTCTAGGAACCAATTCAGTTCAGAGTTTAAGGAGTCATTATGCCTGAGACATACTGTGCTGAGTGTAGGACAAGATGAAATTATGTCCCAGTGGTTAGGGAGGCTGAGGCAGGAGGATCTCGAGTTCAAAGCCAGCCTCAGCAAAAGCGAGGTGCTCAGCAACTCAACGAGACCCTGTGTCTAAATAAAATAAAAAATAGGGCTGGGGATGTGGCTCAGTGGTTGAGTGCCCCTGAGTTCAATCCCTAGTACCCCCCCAAACAACAACAAACAAACGGAAACAAAATTTTCTTGAATGTGCTTTGAAAATCAAAAGAGAAAGTATAATTAACCAGCATACGGTTCTTCCCATGGAGAACAAAACCCCACAAAAATAAGCTTGCAGGTGGTCCTCAAGGTGGAGGGAGGGGTGGCAGCTTTGATTGGGGCTTGGGGGGCAGTCCCTGGGGTGAAAGGGGGAAGAGACTTAGCCTAGAAACATCAGTTGATCCCGCCTGTGCTCAGCCTGCAAACTAGCTCAGGAACACTGTGGGTGGCAGGCAGCCAGGCAATTAGTGTTTTGTGAGAAGAAAGAGATCAGGAATGGAACGGGCCCTGCTGGCATCCTGAGACCCAGTGAGCCAGCCCAGGGTCCAAAGTGTCGACCCAATCCAAGTCTGTAGGATTTTGACAAAAATACATTTCCTTTTCAAATTACATAGCAACCATGAAACGATTTTCGGAGTAGCCCCTCTTCCATGCTGGGTTCTCTCCCAGGACTCCAAGGAACGGTTTGATGATTCTCAACCCCTGTCCCTGGAGAGGTTGAAGAAGCTAGAAAAGGCCTGAAGTCATTTCAGCAGGGGGAGCTGGAGTCCAGTGGGGCCTCTCCCAGGGCTGATTTCAGCCCCTGAAGACATTTGGCCTGAGGTGTCAATAGCTGAGGATTAGAGAGAGGAAGGAATCCCAGAGTCACCCCCAAGGTGGTGTGGAAGAGACTCCCAACAGGGTTTGAGCAGATTTCTGCCATCACAAGGTATTAGTCAGATTTCTGTTGTGGAAAGAAATGCCTGAAGCCGGGCGCGGTGGCGCACACCTGTAATCCAAGCAACTTGGGAGGCTGAGTCAGGAGGATCACGAGTTCAAAGCCAGCCTCAGCAACTTAGCGAGGCCCTAAGCAACTCAGTGAGACCCTGTCTCTAAATAAAATACAAAATAGGGCTGGGATGTGGCTCAGTGGCCGAGTGTCCCTGAGTTCAATCCCTGGTTCAAAAAAAAAAAAAAAAATGCCTGAGAAAATCAGTTGGAAAGAAGGAAATATTTATTTTGGCTCAAGGTTTCAGAGGTTTCAGTCTATGGTTCCTTGGCCTCATTACTTTGGATGTATGGTGAGGCAGAACATCACAACTGAAGTGAGTGATGGGGAGGGCGGGAGAGAGAGGAGGAGGAGGAGGAGGAGAAGGAGGAGGAGGAGGAGGAGGAGGAGGAGGAGGAGGAGGAGGAGGAGGAGAAGAAGTAGGAGGAGAAGCCTCACTTCCCAAAGTTTCCACCCCCTCCCAATTGTGCTGCCCATCCACTGGGGACCGAATGCATGAGTTTGGGGAATATGTAAGATGCAGACCATAATAACCACACACCTTCTGGTCTGTTCTACTATTAGCCTCTTAAGGAGTAACCAGGCTCTCCTATTGTAATAGAAACGTAGAGAAGCTGCTTTTGCTGAAGCTGCTTTTGCTGACTCTTAGGTGGGCAGATGCCCAGTAGATACCTCAATGTAGGACACGGCTTGACATTTCTCCCTCCATATTGTATTTGTCTTTGGGTTGCTGCTCAGCAATATGTGTAGGCATGTTAATCATTTAAGGATTGCTCACATTTTATACTTGAGGAAGTTTTGGCCTAGAAAAGTTAGATTACTTGTCCAGGTCACATAGCCAGTACTTCTCAGCGACTTCTCAACAATTGCAAGATCTTCTTCAGTCCAGGGACAAAAGTTTTCTGAAAATGAGGACAGGCTGCGTTTAAGATACATAATTGTCTTAGTTCATTTTCTGTTACTATAACAGAATACCTGAGACTGGGTAATTTATTCTTAAAAAATTTCTTTGACTGGTGGTTCTGGAGGCTGGGAAGTCCCAGGGCATGGTGGCAACATTAGCTCGACTCCAGGTCCTGTGCTGCATCACAAGAAGGTGGAAGAGCAGAAGGAGAAGTGGGTTGTACAAGGAAGAGAAAGCATGAGGGGCCAGCACGCTTCATAACAACCTGCTCTTGTGGTAACAAACTCATTCCCATGAGCTCTGAGTGAATCTACTCCTGCAAGAACTTCTCTGTACTGCGGGAAAGGCATGGATTCTCTTATCTACTTGGTCACCTCTTAAAGGCCCCATCTCCCACCACCACCACAATGTCAATCAAAGGTCAGTGTGAACTTTGGAGGGGACAAACCATATTCAAACCTCTACAAACCATATTCAAACCTCTGCAAACCATATTCAAACCTCTACAATACCCTCTGGCTTTGAACTTATGATCCTCCTGCCTCAGCCTCCTGAGCCTCTGGGATTACAGGCATGTGCCACTGCACCTGGCTGATAGATCATTTTTTCAACCCTTGGGATGGAGAGGTTATAGATATAGGGAGAGGGAGATCTAATAAAGGGGAGAAATATTCATGCCTTTTCTGGGAGTGGCTCCTGGATGGGGGTCCTGAAGAGTACCCCCCAGAAGGGAGGTGGACCTCAACTCAGGCTGTGAGGGTCCCAGAGGTTGTCATAGAAAGGAATAGAGGGACATGCCAAAGACAGTGTGGGTCTCCCTATGAGAGAGAGTGTGGGTCTTGGAGAGGAACAGGATAGTTACATCTCAGGAGCACTTAGATGTGTGAAATTGGTAGTTCGGCCGCCATCTAAGAGGGTGCTTTTAGTTCTTTGTGTTGGTAGCTAGACATTGACCGTTACCAGGATGGGGGTCATTTTTTTCTTCTTGTTTTTCACACGTTCTGCTTTGTGAATTTAAACAATATGACATTCGTATAGCTGTGGATAATGTCTGGTAATTGATCTAATAGCACTGTTTGTGATAAAGGTATGTGAACATGACCTTTGCCTGGACTTTCAATCATGGCCCATCTTGTTTTGTTCCAGGTGCCCCTTTTCTATCCTCACCTCTTCTATCCCACCTCAAGAGTGGGTAGAGACTTCCTGGGAATTCAGGTACCTCTTCTTTTGACTCCTTATATGATTCTTTCTGGTCTTTGTGATGGCCATTGTCAACTGTCATGGTGCCTGGGCTGTCATTAAGCCTGCAGATGGCCTTAAAATGAAGTTAGGGGCTGTCCTGTGGTCAGTGGGTCACTTCACAATCAGTGCTGTCCCCCCTCCTCCTCCAGATGCCCCTGGCCCCACCATGAAAGCCTCACCCGCACCTTCCCACTCACCTGGCTTGGTTCCCTGTCTCTCATGACCAAGTCTCCAGTAGCAGGTGTCCTCCAATTCCGTTCTGTCACTCTGTACCTGGAACCAGCGTGGGATCCCATGGGTCCAGGGCTCAGTTGCACAGGACTGCCCTGATTTCAGACAGCAATTGCAAACCCTTGGGTGTGACCTGTGTTTCTGTGGAAATTGAGGAAACAAATGAAGTGTCATTGCCATACCCATCTAAACAGCTGAGAGGCTGTGGGGAAAAGCGATCAGCCCACAAAGGACTATTCAGGAGCTGCCCCCTGGGACAATCCAGTGGAACAGTCTGCCTCGTCTTTTTTTTTCTTTCTCGTCCTGGGGAAGGCCTCAGATCTGTTAGGCAACTGCTTTGCCACTGAGCCATCCCCCTAGCCCTTGGCCTTGTCACTTTTTTTTTGTTTTTTTTGGTGCTGGGTATTGAATCCAAAGTCACTTACCCACTGAGTCACATCCCTAGCCCTTTCTTGTATTTTATTTAGAGGGGTCTCACTGAGTTGTTCAGTGCCTTGCTGAGTTGCTGAGGGTGCCTTTGAACTCTGATCCTTCCTGCCTCAGCCTCTTGAGGGATTGCTGGCATGCCCCACTGTGCCTGGCCTCAGCCCTCTCTTTAAGAACTCATTTTTTTTTTTCTTAGCATCTGTTGAAGGATCTGACCCATATTAGCTTCCCATAGAAGCTACTGCACTGACCAGTTAGAGCTGACCAGCTCCTGGGGACAACCTGCATAGAATTCTCCATCCCAATGGAACCCCAGCTTTTCTTTTGTTCTCTGGACCTCCCAGAGGCCACCCTAGTGGGCATGTGTGTCCAGGATTGCAGTCCTATTCTTTGTTTCCAAATAAAAGTTCCTTTATTGGAGAGTCTTTTCTATATTTCTGTTTGATACTTCTGATGGAGCAGCTATGAATTGGAGTTCCTATAACCCTGTCCTCGAGTTGGGTGAATTTGCTAGAGTGGATCACAGAACCCAGAGGAACGCTGCACTTACATTTGCTATCTTATTATAAAGGACATTACAAAGGATGCAGGCAAACAGCCAGATGGAAAAGATGCGACAGGCCAAGTATGTAGGAAGGGACCCGGGCTTCCAGCCCCCTTTGGGTGCTCCATCCAATAGGAACCGCCCTATGCACAGCTCTCTGTACCTGACCTGTGTCAGCTCCCCAGGTCCCAGTCCTTCTGGGGTTTCATGGAGGTTCCATCTCCTGGACATGATTGATTGAATCATCACCATTTTGTGGTCAACTCGGCCCTCAGCTTCTCTCCCCTCCCTGGAGGTTGGGGGTGGGATTGAACATTTCAACTCTGAATTACTTGGTTGCTAGAACGAGCCCCCTCCTGAGGCTACCCCAGGGCCCTCAGCCATCAGTCAGCACAGCACACCAGGACACATCACTCTGGAGATCCCAAGGGTTTTAGGAGCTGTGATAGGAACCAGGGACAGAATGAATCCAAGGGAAAAGCTGAAGGGACTGCCCACTCTACTTTCTGAATAACCCTCCAGACTTAACCTGCCCCATCTGCCTCAGTTAACCTCCAATCACCTGTCCCCATGCCTCAGGCAAAAATGTCCCATGTCCTAACCTTGGGGTGGTGGGTTTGAGACTCAATCTCTGACTTCTCGTGCTTGGCAGCCTTGTGAATAAACTCTTTTGCAAAACTTGCTGTCTATGATCAGCTTACTGTGACATCGGCAAAAGGGGTTCAGTAACAAGACCGAATAATACATATTCCTTTTTAATCACAGTATCACAGGTGGGTGACATTAAGCCCCTGCAGGGGCACCAGGTGGCTCTGGATGTATGTCAAGTAATCTTTCTGGCTTCAGCCCTGTCCTCGGAGCCCCATCCACAGTGCTCCATCCACAGTGCCCAGAAGGGTCTCAGATAGAAGGAGGTCCCTGATGGGCCTGGCCAAGACCTGTCTACGTCACCTTGCTGCAGAGAGGTTTTGGCCACTGGGCCAAAATGGGGGAAGCTGGTTGAGAATGTCTGAATTCCAGTGCAGAAACCCTGACTCTGTATTTCTTCTGCAGGGGGCTCAGGAATTTGCATTTTATATAAGAAACACAGGTAATTCAACGCAGGTTTTGAAGCCAGAATTGGACAGGCAGTTAGTGTAGAAATCAGGGAATCTGGTCAAATTGAGGAATGGAGTCTGGGAAGTGGGAGATGCCCCTGGGGGATTGGAATGTCAGTGTCTCCTGAGTCCTTTTGATCACCAAGGTTACCTGCTTAACTGCCCCTCCCCAAAAGCTGCAGGCAAGGAGTTGGTAATTAATGCCTCCTGGTCCCCCACCTCAATCTCCATGTGGCCCTTTCCCCTGCCATTCACATCTCACCTTTTTGCTGTGTCATCACCGCCATATGGGCAGGAAGGAGAGATAAGGGGCAGAAAAAAAGAAGACCCTAACCTATAAAAGATGTAGGGTGCACTCACTTCTCGGGGGATTCTAGAACATCAGCCATGGCCCTTCTTCCACCTGGGAGAAGTTTGTATTACTTCTTTTAAATAAAGCCCGCTTGACATGCTTGCCTTGGCTTGCTTCTCTGGGGTTATACTTCAACACTGGAGGAAGCAGAACTCCTTACCAGTATGCAGCGGAATCAGATTGAGAAACCACACTGAGAGACTTTGGGTTTGAGCCATGGAATCTAGAACCAGAATCTATTCTTTTCCTTGGAGGCCTGAAGGACAAACACGACCTTCAAGGAAGTTTGAAGAGACCACAAGTCTCAACAGACCTAGTCCTGCTCAGCGTTAGTGAAAACAATTAACTCAGCAATGTGAGAAAAGCTCCCAAATGGGTGGACAGTTCCAAATAGCTTGTTCATCTTGCAGATGAGCTCACTTGGGCCTCACTGGTGAGCATTGCCTATGTGACACGCATAGGCTTTTGGTGACAAATTGTACTTTGGGGTTAATTCCTGTAATGCAACAAAACAAAACAAAACATCAGCATGTTCCAGTTAGACTGGCTCTTTTTGTGGTGTTGCTGTGAGCTGCACTTGTGTTACATAATACCCTTCATCCAGAGCCTGCCAAAACATGCTCATTTTCAAGTGTGAAAAAATTATAAATGCCAAATGACATGCCTCATTTAAATGACTACTGGTTTTTCTTATGTGACCTGCAACTACCTTCCATGTGCATTCCAGGTACCATTCCAGGTCCTGGGGATGGGGGTGAGCAAAACACATGAATAATCCCTGCCTGGTGAAGCTTTAGTTTAGTTGGAAGAACAACAATAAGCAAGATAAATAAATACCTAGCTTTTTAGATAGAGATAACTATGAAAGAGTACTAATAAGGCAAGGAAGGTGGATTTGAAGTGTAGTGGTTGGCAGAAGGCCAACCAGTTAAGAATCTGGTGACAGGGTAGGAAAGGAGAGGCCGAGAGAGGAGGCAGCGGCCAGCAACTTGAGGAAAGAGGTCAGTGGGGTTTAAGGGGCATCCAGACTCAAATCTTGCTTGTGCCACTTAGCCACGGGGTCCCGGGAAGGAACTGAACCTCTCAAAGACTGCTTCTTCCTCTGAAAGGGGAAGGTAACAGTCCTGATTTCAGGCAGGGCTGCTACATGATTTGTGGGAACCCAGTGCAAGTTACAAGGGCTGGTCCCTTGTTTGGAAATTATTAAGGAGTTCGAGCTGGGAACAGCAGAAACTAAGTGTGGCCCTTCTGAGCTCTCAGCCTTGTGCTATGGCCCACTGTGGGACCAGGGACCTGCCTGAGGGTTTTGTGTGTGGGGAGGCTACCTCCCACCAGGAGCGGCCACCAGACCACCAGCATTTGATGGCCATGTCTGTGTCTCCTGGCCCAAGGCAGAGGGTGTGGCCGAGGCTCCTCCCTGACATCAATTCTGTCTTTTCTTTGGAGGCCTGTGGGATTCTCACAGCTAATATTTTCCCAGCTAGTTGTTGTCTGGGCTTCAAAGATCCATAGTCTGGCTCCCTGCTGTCCTCTCATTGTCACAGGGTGGGGAAGAGGCAATGCTGGCTCACTCCTGAAACTCAAGGCACCTGGGTGGTCAACTGGAGGTGCCATGGTCTTAGGAGGCCAGAGGCAGGTGAGGGATCCAGCTAGGTGGGGACTAAATTCCACGCCTCCTTGATCCTCAGGAGAATCTTTAAAGCCAGGAAGCAGCCCCGTAAATCCCCCAGAGGAAGGTGAACCTCAGAATTGGGCTTTGTTTGCAAGTCCTAGAGGACAGGCCGAGGATACCTTGATGTGGCACTGCTTTGACACACTCCCAAAGCCACCTGGGTGTAAACTGGACCTCCCCCACTTTCCTGGGGAACAGGAGTCTGGAGAGGTGCAGACTGAAGGGCAGAGGCGAGGGTGGAGGAGGCAGGTCTGGCGGCAGCCTTCAGGGCTGGTGCTTTGCTTTGCCGTGTGGCTGGAACCCCAGACCCTTGAGAGTACCTGCCATGGGGGAGGAGCTACCAGAGGGGGCTTGTAGGTGGACGCAGGCTTGCTCTCTCCTCCAAAATTTATAACCTCTTGGAGGAAGGAATGAAGACAGAGGGGACAAGGACCCCTCTGGGGAGCTCTGAGATCCACCAGATGTCTCTCAGCTCAAGTCCAGCCCAGCAGCAGAGGGCGCTGCTGAGAGGCTGAGCCATTGCTGCCCTGCTTCCTGCTGATTTGTGACCTTTACCAGGTTAAGTCCACCTTGTTGGGTCTCCTTTGCTCAGTAAACTGGAGATGAACTTTGCTCCTAGGATCATCAGAGGACGATGTGAGATAAGGTTTGCAAAACAGTGTCTGCTTGACATCAACCTCCTTCCCGCCATCTGGAAGCCCAAGGAGAACACCTGCCTTAAGTCTCCCCTTTAAGTGCAAGGAGTCTGTTCAGATTGGTGAGTGTAACAGATGTTGTTTCTAGGGCACCCACTGTGTTGGGCGCTGTGAGGCAGATGAATGAAGTACAAGATATGGTCCCTGCATCTGGGAAAAGTACGATGGTATTAGGTAAAAAGACAGGCAAGTATATATGTTAACAATGAACCTACTGTGGCTAAATGCAGAATTACGAATCAGAAAGATAATTGGGATTTAGGGCTACAGCTTGCTGGGGCTGGAGGGCTTCCTGGAGGAAGTGGGCTCTTTACTCTGAAGCACTGACAGAATTTCCATCAGTGGGCAGGGGGAGGGATGGTAGCTGTCCAGAGTGGTGTCACACACAAGGCTTGGGGCAGGAGTTCCCTTGACGCACCCTGAGAAACTTTTTTTAAGAACAGGGGTTGAGTGGCCGGGCGTGGTGGCTCATGCCTGTAATCCGAGCGACTTGGAAGGCTGAGTCAGGAGGATGGCGAGTTCAAAGCCAGTCTCAGCAACTTAGCGAGGCCCTAAGCAACTCAGTGAGACCCTGTTGCTAAATAAAATACAAAATAGGGCTGGGGATGTGGCTCAGTGGCTGAGTGTCCCTGAGTTCAATCCCTGGTTCAAAAAAAAAAAAAAAAAAAAAAAAGAACAGGGGTTGAACCCAGGGGTGCTTAATGACTGAGCCACATCCCTTTCTAAGTTGCTGAGGCTGGCTTTGAATTAGCGATCCTCCTGAGCCACTGGGATTAAAGGCGTGCACCATGGTTCCAGGTCCCCCTGAGGATTTTGATCCCCACTGGGATTCAGCTCTGAGGTCCTGGGTTGGTTGGAAGAAGAGGTAAGGAGGGTTGGGTGGTAAACTGGAGGTGCCATAGTCCAGCAGAGGACCAAGGGTTTTGTCCAGAGGGCTCATTGGAGGCAGGGATTTCAGAGTGAGGCAGTCACATGCCGAAAGGGGAGTGACAGAAGGGAGGAGGCTGGGTGAGGGAAGAATCTAGAGTGACAGGGCTGAACTGAAGTTGGGTCTGATATTCGGGGCTTGGTGGACTAGAGGAATCAAAGCATTTCAGAGCTGGAAGTGACCTTGGAGATTTAATCTTATGTAGTTTTGAGAAAATGAACCTGACTCCAGGCCTCCATTGGCAGCTAAGGGTAGAGATGGGAGATGAACTCACAGGAAAGGAGGAGAAGATTTAGGGCGAGGAGTTGAGGGGGCAACACATTTACCTCTAGAGTCATCAGGTGTGGGGTCCCACTGGGACACATGAACCGATAAACTCTCAGGCTGCTACTAACGTGGACCTGGAGTCCAGGTGGGTGACAGCTGGGAATTGTCATTAAAGAATAAGGACACATCTGGGACCTCATGGGGCAGTGTACAGAGAGGAAAGGCCACGAGGCCCAAGACTGAAGCTTGAGGCCTGAAAGGAGGATCCCGGAGAAGGGACAGTCAGAGAGGTGGGTGGGATGTAGCCCAGATGTGGCCAGGGCAATCAAGGCCATGGTGGTCTAGGTGGTCAGTGCCATCCAAGGGCATGACACGATCTCCCTGCCCCACTGTGCCCCCAAATCCTTTGACACCTCTTCCACCGAGATGTACGTGTGGGGGCCTTTGTTTCCTCCGCTTAAATCTGGGTGGGCTCTGTGACAGGCACACCATTGAATAGAGTGGAGGTGATACCAGGCTTAGGCGTTGAGAGACCAGCAGTTCCCACTTTCTGACTACAGAAACACTCTTGGAAGCCAGCGGCTGCGTGGTGAAGCCCCCAAAGCCCTGTGGAGCGGCCTAAGTGTCCAAGAGTCAAAGCTCCCAGTTAAAGGCTTTGGGAGCTTTGCCAGCTGCATAAAAGCCATCTCCAAAGAAGATTCTGCTTGTGCCACCCCAGCTGAGGCCCCACAGAGCAGTCCCTGTTGAGCCTCAATTAAATACAGATTTGCAAGCAAAAGAAGCGATTGTGTACTAAATTTTGGGATGGTTTTCTAGGCAGCAACATCTGATCTCCTTGGTGTGTTCAACCCAGTGTGCTTGGGTCCCCTCTCCAAGTGCATTCTCTCGCTTCTTCCTGTACTTCCATGCTGGTGGCTGGTGACAACCTGCAGCTCTGTGAGTGGGGAGGGCAGCCCCAGCCTTGGCAGGGTCAGTTAGTGGGAGTGGTCCCACAGAGGGGCTGACGGCTTACCCAGAACAGAACAGAATGAGCTGTGGCCTCTGAGTTGCTGAGAACTTCCACCATTCCTTCTACCTGCATACAGGGACTTGAAAATGAGTGGTAGCCAGATTCTAAGACTATAATTTTTTTTTTTTTTATGGTGTTGGGGATGGAACCCAGGGCCTCATGCATGCCAGGCAAGTGCTCTGCCACTCAGCCACATCGCCAGTCCAAGACTATCATGTTTACTGCAGCTCAAAAAACATATACTGGCCACCCACTCCATTCCATTCCATCCCCTTTCATATACTGCTTGATATCAAATAAAGAAAGAAGAGGCTGCAGCCCAAAGCCCAGTTCCCTGTACAATAAGACCTCGGGGAAGAATGAGCCAGCAATGGCTGGCCCCTGCAAACCAGGGAGTGAGGAGTCATAGCATTTAAACAACCTGATCCTCATTTGTTTTGTACATGTGTTTATTTTAAAAAAGCACAGGAAATGAATAAAATGTTACCTAAAAAGTATCTACATTAAATAAATTATTTGCAGTGAAGCTTTGCAGGTCCACACAAGCCATCCTCTAACCTCTCCTGAGGTCTGGACATAGGTTGCCTTCTTGACTCTTCCTGGAGAACTTTCCCTCCCATGCAGTGGCCGCAGCACTAAAGATCAATCCTGCGTGAGCCAGCCTTGCTCACAGACGAAGCCGAAGGGTGTGAAGGCTGCCTGGGCATCTGCAGATCCAGGGTGGAAGGGCTCTGTGCTGGCACATGGCAAAACTCAACGTGACAGCTGACTGGTCTCCAGAGATCCTGAAATATTGTACATAAGTGGGGTCTGGGCTTTAAAGAAGAGGCAGATACTCAGGCTGGGTTCCTTCACTGAGTCTGGATTCAGGAAAGATTCCACCCACTTGCAGGATTGGGGGGCTAGCAACTCAGCCTGGAGTCTTGAGTCTTCCCTTAAAAGCAAATGGCCACCCAGGCACAGTGGTTAGTGCCTGTAATCCCAGCGGCTGGGGAGGCTGAGGCGGAGGATCACGAGTTCAAAGCCAGCCACAGCAACTTTCCAAGGCACTAAGCAACTCAGTGAGACCCTGTCTCTAAATAAAATAAAATTTACAAAAAAAGGGCTGGGGATGTGGCTTAGTGGTTAAGTGCCCCCGAGTTCAATCCCTAGTACCAAAGAAAAGGAAATGGTCACATAGGGACCTTGCACCTGAGAATGATATATGTGGTCAACCCAAAGATGACCAGGAACACCTCAGGCAGTGCACCAAGAGGTACTCAAGAGGCCAGGTGAGAAGAGAGAAGGCCAGAGCTTGCCCTGGTGATGGCCAGCGAGGTTACTGAGGGCGGAGGAAGCCCCTGCCTGAGCTGGCCTTGCCAGGTGGGGTTCATTAGCACCTGGGGTCAAGTCTGAAGGTAAGTGGGCAGAGCCAGCCCTTCAGAAAGGACAGGGTACGATTAGAGAACATATCCTCTGACTTCTGGAAAGAGGTCAAGAGACCTTGACACAACACCATGCAGGTGACTGTCAACCACCCTTCCACTGGGGCCCCCTGAGCAGGTGAGGTGGTGCACGGCCAGGGTGAGTCTGCCGAACACGAGGCACTTTTATCCTTTGAGGGAGGGTGTTGTCACAGAAGTACTGACCCTCACACTGTGCCCGCCTCCCAGGTTGGAGCAGAGCCCCGCAGGCAAAGGGCCACAGGAGAGGGGCTGGTGATAGGCACCCAGGAGGGAGGTACGCCAGGAGGAAATCTTCCCGAGACACTTGCCAGGCTGGTGGTCTAGCTTCTCACTCAGTCAGAGACCAGAGTCCCAATCTTCCCATCACAGGAACAGCAGCTGGGTGGGGACACTTCTATCCACCACCGTGTTCCCGCTGGTCGTCACTGGGCTGAGCGAGAACTGGGTGCGGGCAGATCTTCTGATCTGGATTTCAATGCAATGTTTTGGAATTTTAAATGTTAACAAATTCTTTAAAAAGACTCCAGGCTAAACAAAACACCTGGGGAGCTGGATGGTTTGTAGTTTCTCTGTGGGTGTCAGCGGCAGGAAGGTGGGACAGGCAGAGGAACGGCACCCTAGAGATGGCGTCCCAATCCCTACTGGTGGATGTGCCTTATGTGACTGATTGGGGTAAGGATCTGGAGGTGGGGAGATCATCCTGGATTCAGAAGTAGAAGAGGGCAGTCAGTGACCAGCGATGCTGTATGAGAAAGACCCGACCAGTGACCAGTGCCAAGGAAAGGGATGCTAGAACTTTCAGGAGTTTCGTACCTACCTCAGGAATTTCGCCCAGTGAGAACCATTGGGGAATTCTGATCTCCAGACGGTAAGACATGAAATTTGTGTTGTCTTTAAGCCACTAAATAATGTGTTGCAGTAGCAACAGAAACGAACACAGGTGGCTCCTCTCGGGTAAACATTTAAACATTTTCAGGGGAGGAAAGTATTCTCTAAATTTCTGTTTAAATGTCAAAATCTTGCTGCAGCTGGGAGAGCCACACACGGCAACTCAAGGAAATTTCTCTCATTTCTAGGAGTGAAAGACAAGAGGACCCAGGATAAATCTCTGCAGATGGAGAGAACCAGGAAGTCTCTCATCCAAGCAGATGGGCGACCTGCAGCTCTGACACATACCCGTTCTGGTGGGACAGGTTGCAGATTATCCCATGTCATAGGGGACAAGCACATGTTTCTCTAGCAGTTGGTAGAAGTCAAAGCCCTGCCATAGGAACCACCTGGCACGAGTCATTATTATTACAAGGTGAGGAGAACAGTGTGGTGATACGTTTGACCTCTTAAATACATAGGAACACCACATAAATAACAATGAGGCACAGTGGCATTTTCATCCAGGGGGCCCCAATGAGAGTCAGGACCTCCGCTGGGCTCCTAGGAATTAGAATTGTCACCCTGATGCGGGCAAGACTCCGTTCGTTTATCATTCCAAATCCAGGGCTTGAGGTGACCCTGTACCAGGTGACTCACATCTCCTCTCATTACGGGCTGCCCACAATGCAACCTGAGTTTACAAGGACGTGAACGGTGGCACCTGTATCCAGGTCAGAATTCCTCATTTTCCACGTCTCATTCCTGGAATAAGTCCCCTGGGAGATCTGACAGTTGAGGCCAGGAAACCCCTGGTGTCCAGGAAAGACTGCTGTTCTTCCAGACGCTTCTTGAGGAGTTCTGGACAGAAACACTGGAGGGTGTCTTGGTGCCTGGCTTGTGCAGCTCAGCGAAGTCTTTGCAAGGGATCTAAAGTTACTCCACTGGCTTCAGGTGCTCCTGGGTCTCCAGCAGGGGAATGTCTGTGTCCCCATTGCCCACCTCCCCCTTGTTGGGGTGGGAGAAGGTGTAGGGTTCACTCTCAGACTCAGGAGAGATGCAAGGGGGCAGCTCCTCTGTGGTCAACTTTGCAGTTGGGGTCCTGGAGCTTATGGGGGGTGGGGAGGGAGGGCGGTCTCCCATGGGGCCCTGGAAGGGCCGGTAGGTGTCCACTTCCGGCTGGAGGAAGGACCCGTTGGAATCCTGTAGCAGATGTCCATACACCATGGTGTCATCGATGACCGCGTACACGTGGGAGTCATTGTCCTTTCTTCCTTTATGGAACTTTTTTAGCTGCCTTGGCACCTGGGTGTTGACGTTGCCATTGTAGACGCCAACGGCAGGGCCTTTGTCTTTCTTTTTCCTATTTGTAGAAAGGGAACGAGACAGAAGTCAGAAAGAGAACAATCTTAGATGTGCAGCACTTTTTAAGTCCCTGTGGGAGCTTAGAGAGTCTTCAGAGCTCTGACGGTGTCTCCCCTGAGCCCCTGAAACTGCTTAGCCTATGAACATGAAAGTCCACGTTCTCCAGTGAACATTTGGAAATGACCTACTTTTGCCTCAGGTTTTTAAGGTGGAAACGGAAGGATCACAGGTGGTACAGAGGGGTTTGGAGGGGACATCTTTAACACTGTCTGTGCTCAAATTGGCTTTTGTCTCCCCAGAACTGGGGACAGAGCCCAGGGCCTCGTGCGAGCTAAGCCCATGCTTACCACTGAGCTACACCCTCCACCCCTCAAATCAGCTTGGATGGATCACCTGGCATCCAGTGTTGTGGATTCCTGACAATCCCCTCCCCTCTTTCTTACTAGAAAGGACTGTGTCCCAGCTCTTCTAAACCCCATCCAGCTCTGCACACCCAGGTCAACCTTCTAGAACTTGTATTACTTTCTTGCAGCTAATATTTCATCTTTCTCTCACATGGGCATGAGCATCTAGATTCCAGGTGGTCAAGAGGAGACTCAGGAGGAAGGGGTAGAGCTAATTTTCTGCTCAGGTTGGGGAGAACCGAGCTTGGCATCAGCCCAGGTCCCTGCGGCAGGGACCTCCAACAGAGGAAAGAGCCAAAACAAAGACAGAATTTGGGCCACGGTGCAAGAGTTCCACAAAAACGCCATTAACATTTGGACTGTAATGTTCTCTGGTTCTTGGATGTGGCTGGACGTTAGCGCTCCCTGCCTTGGAACACAAAGCTCTGCCCTCTGTCTCCCCGAGCCAAACAGCAGGGAACACTGAGTGGTTAGCTGACCAGCAATTCGAGTGGAGGACATCAGCTCCATTAGCATAATGGACCATATAAAGCCCAGGGCTGGCAGTTCACTAACTGTGGATCAGCAACCTGAGATAAAAATAAATCTAGACCGTTAGCTTGTTACGCAGAGTCTCTGGCCAAGAGGATGGGCTCCCAGGGTTCCTGCCTGAGGCCTCTAATGGATGCACCTCCTTCATGTTCCCAGAGTGCCTTGCCTGACCCCTGCCAAGCTCTCTGTGCTCTCTCTGCCTCCTTTGCTCCTCCTGGATGGGAGAGGAGACTGCATCTTGCTCCTCGTTTTATCCTCAGCATCTCTCGTGGGTCCCAACACTCCAGAGACCCTCGGGAAATGCTTGCTGAGTGAGCTGGTTCTCACTGCAGAACCTGTGCGCCCTCTTACACCAACCTGGGGATGCATGGGCCTTACGTGAACCTGCCAACTTGTGGCTTCACATAGGCAAGGACCTCAGCAAGGCCAGGGCTGGTGATCCGCAGGCCCAAAGTGGAGCAGTTTAGACATGGAGGCAAGGCTGGACCCCACCCCTGCCCAGGTCCCTCCTGGTGAGAAGCTGGGGTTGTCTGAACGCCAGGCTTTCCTCACTGGGTGGGACATTCTGGATGAGAGAGAGTCTTCTGAGAGGAAGAGGAACATGACATTTCATTAAGAGAAGTTGTTCATTGCACCATGCAACGTATGCACAGCCACGTTTCATGGACAAGAGGCCTTTCTGGGACCTGCAGAGAGCCAGGACTTCCTCATCAGTGGGGACATTTCTAGATAGTCTGCTTGCAGGATGAGGGATTGCAGTTGTCTGCTCAGGGTTGTGGTTAATTTCAAACCATTTTTTTGGTTGGTTTTTTCGGAAGGTCAAAACGTGCTACGGAAAGCAGATGTCTCTTTAATCTGAGATATGAGAAGAATTCGTAAAATCTGGCGGTAAATCCTGTCTAAAAAGGTCATTTTCTTTTCCCTGAAACAGCAGCTGCCCTCCCGAGGGGGTGGAAGGTGGGACAGAGGTAGCTGATGGGTCTTCCTCTCTTCTGCAGGGATGCCCTTTGGGGGCTTGTCGGGAGTCTAACAAACAAGCTCAAAGCAGACAGTTTGCTTAAGACACTGCAGGAGAATAAGCAGGGGCAACACTCGTGGGTGTTCCTCGAGGGGAGGGAGTGTGTAGTTCCAGAGGCCTGGTGGGGCCTGGTGGGGCTTACTGAGCATCTTCCTGCTGAGGCCCCCCAGGAGGCTCAATCTAATGAGCAAACAGAGAGTGACTCACAGGGCACTCCCAGGCAGCTAGAAGCTACAGCAGCCAGAATGTCACGGGGTGTTGCTTTTCTCTTTCCTTTATCCCCTCCAGGGTCTAGACTCCCCTCCCACCCCCTGAAACCCTAACTCACACCTGGGCACTCTTATTTAACACCGAACTTTGGGGGAGGGGAATGGGAAGCAAGAAAACAAAGCCAACAATTAACACTACATCTGAGCTGTGTCATGCGAGGAGACGTCAGGTCAGCCAGACAGCTGGAGAGATCCCACTTACTTTTTTTTCACAAAGCAAATGATGAGTCCGAGGGCCAACAGCAGCAAGGCCCCACCTGCCACCACAGCGATGATGACTGTCAGGTCTGCGAGCAGAGACACAGGAGACAGATGAGATGGGGGTCGGGGGGTCAGTGCAATGATGAACCTGAGTGGCCTCCAGGGTTGGCCACCCCCTGCCCCTCCCCTTCTGCACCCACACGCTGCTCACATCACAGGGAGTCTATTTCACCTCTCCTGAGTCTGGGCTGGCCAACAGAAGGTGGCAGTGTCAGTTCTGGGCTTGATCCTTAAGAAGACGATCAGCTAGTGCTTTTTTTTTTCAGTCCTGAGCTCAAACCCAGTGCCTTGCATATTTTAGGTAAGTACTTCCATTACCAAGCTATAGGCCCCGCCCAGCTGGCACTTTTTCTGAGAGGGGAAGGCACTACCGTGTTAGATGTCCAGCTGTGCTGAGGCCACCAAGCTGTGAGGAAGCCCAAGCTAGCCATGTGGAGACTCCACGGGGGAAAAACCCCAAATGAGAACCAAGGCCCCAGATATGTCTCCATCCCAGCCAACCTGGTGTCGGAGGAGCCACCTGCTGTGTCCCATCCAGATTCTTGACCCACAAATTGTGAACCAACAAAATGGTTATTGTCTAAGCCATGAAATTTTGGGGGCAGTTTGTAAGTAGCAATAGACAACTAGAACCAGCTGGGGAGACCTACCAGCTCTATTCCAGAGGCTATTCCTGGCCTACACCAGGTGGGTTCCCCCAGTCACCAGTCTGTCTCGGAGGAGGGAAGAGCAGAGTGTGGGAGAAAGCAGGGAGTCAGGCGTCAGGGGTGAAGGGTGAGGAGAGGGCTCCAGGGCACGGAGGAGAGGACTGGCAGGCCCCCGTCCCAGTTAGGGGTCCTCTGTGCTGTCCTTGTCCCACAGTTGCATGGAGGAAAGAGAAAGTACATCCGAGAGCCAAGAAAACAGAAGACGCACTTCAGAGGAACTAGGACTAGAGGAGGGGGAGGAAAACCCAGGCGGTGACCTGAGGGCGTGGAGAACCCCTCAATTCTGGCTTTTGGTTCCCATCAGTTCTCTTGCCATGTGACCTGCTGTGTGACCTTGGGGGGACAGTCAATCACTCTGGCCCCCAGAAAGGGAAGAGGCCAGAAGACACAGCCTCCATGGTCCCTTGGGTTCTAACACTCTGTGGCACTCTGTGGCCATAAGGGGCACACACAGTCCCACTGCAGATCACCCTGCTGTGCTGGCACTTCCTTGCATGGACCCTTCAGTGGCTCTGGAAGCTGAAGAAATACAGGCAAACTCCCCACCCTGCCCTAAGGCCCGTCTCTGGGGCACTTCGTGGATCCCAAAGTCTCACTGGGATGAAATAAAACATAGAAAGATCACATATCTCTGTCATATCTTTCAGGTCCCTAACCTTTTAATCCCGGACACTAAATTCCCATGATACTTTTATGATGGAGTTATCATCATCTACTTTACAGATGAAAAAGACCACAGGAGCGCAGCGATGTCCCCCTATGAGATAGAGGTTAAGAGCACAGAACAGTAGAAGTTCAGCTGAGAAAATCTAGGCAGACCCAACGAACGTGCTAGAAGGGATTAGTGCAAAGTTCCCAATTCCAGCATCAAGAGGCTGTGCAGGCTTCTGACACAGACTACCTGAAGGGTTAGGTAAGCCCAGTTGTCCCAGATATCTTGGCTAAACCCCTTATGTATGAAAGTACCCAGATAAGATAAGCAAAATCCTCTAACCAACCTTCAGCTACATGAATGAGTGAACCCAATAAGCCCAGCTCAGACCAGAATCGCTCAGCCAATGCATGAGCAATAATAAATGGCTGTTTTAAGCTGCTAACTTCTTGGGTGGTTTGTTACGCAGCATTGTTGATGCAATAGCTGACTGATGCATGGACAAGAAGACTCTCTCTGTGTTTTTTGACTTATCTCTCAGCCTGGTTCCTAGCCCCTCATGACAATTTTTCTGTTCACTACCATTTCTAAAAGACTGTGAAAGTCCTTACCCATGGTCTTTGGGGTAAGAGTCACCCAGAAGAGCAGGTCCAGCTGCTTGCCGCTCACAGGGCTGCAGTTGGAGATGTTGACCCAGAAGTTGTGATAGTGGAAACTCGGCTTGGGGAGCATGACCTCCTCCAGGTTGAAGATCTCCTCCAGTTGCGTCCTCTGCTCCTGGATGATCATGAGTGCCCACCCTGTCTGGCAGACCACGCCGATACGCTCCTTGAAGAAGGTCAGGCAGGCCACCTGATTCCTGGGCACGCTGATGTTCCAGGACACGGAGGAGAGGGCTGGCAGGCCCCGGTCCCAGTTAGGGGTCCTCAGGTAGACCTTGTTTTTTGTATCTGGGGTCACCGTGAAAATACCATCCTCTGCAGGAAAGGGAAGGGGATTCAAACACTTGAAATTAAGGGGATTCGAACACTTTGAAATTAAGACATTCTCATTGGAATGTGTGGAATAGTGGGGCTTTATCTCACCGGAAGGTAGGGGAATGGATTTATGACTGTGTTGGAAGCTCTTTCCGCTTTGTGATGTTCCACACTTTTTTTCACTTCATCAAGATGGAAAAAAAGGAAAAGGAGTGGTGCAGGGGAACACGTTAAATCAGCTAGACTGGCACCGTCCAACGGAACTTTCTGCTGTGATAGAAATATTCTTGACTCTTATAACCAAACTGGGGATCAAACCTAGGACCTTACGTAATCTAAGCAAGTGCTCCACCACTAAGCAACACCCCAGTCCCAGGAAATACTCTGTATCTGCACGGTTTAACAGTGTGTCCACGGCCACTTGAAATGTGGCTGATTTGACTGCAAAAATTTGGATCCGAAATGTCTCCCAAAGGCCCATAACACATGGCTGCCAGCCTGTGCACTATTGGGAGGTGGTGGGACCTTTAAGAGGAGGGGCCTAGTGGGAGGAAGTTAGGTCACCGGGGCGTGCCCTCAAAGGGGGTTTGGGAACCTGGTCCCTTCCTCTCTCTCTTTGCTTTCTGGCTGCCCTGAGGTGAGCAGTTTCTTTTGTCATGTGCTCCTGCCATGATGTACTGTGTTGCCACTGGTCCCTAAAGCAACAAGGTCAAGCCCCCATGGAGTGAAAACTTTGAAACTAAGAGACAAAATAAACCTTTCTTCTTTATAAGTCAATTTTCTCAGATATTTTGTCACAGTGACGAAACGCTCAAGCAATGAAGAACAGCATTTTAGATTTGTTGAATCTTAATTTAAATTTAAATAACCACATGAGGCTGATAGTGACCATATTGGTCAGTGCAACATTAGGCCCAGTCAGATTAGGTATCCAGGTCTTTTGGAAAACACAAAACAAACAAACAGAAAACAGTCCAGTTTACCAAACCTGTGGGTATCTCGGTTTCCTCTTAGAAATATTCTCAACATAGCTAATGCTTGTCTACTGCCCTGCTCCACTGGGATTGGTATATACCAATTTCTGATTCAGAGACTAAAAAAAGAACCTCAGGTTCTGGGAAGAATTCTAGAATCACAAAGCGGAAAGAGCTTCCAACACAGTCATAAATCCATTCCCCTACCTTCCGGTGAGATAAAGCCCCACTATTCCACACATTCCAATGAGAATGTCTTAATTTCAAAGGCTCCCCTCAAGGATTTTCTCTGGTAACCTTGGAGATATCAGGAAGCCTGGACTGACCTTAATCTATGGCTCAAAGTTCATCTCCCTCCCACTCATGCCTCTGAGAACAAAAGTACAAAGTAAACCTTAAATAAAGGTCTTGGTCAATTTTGAAATGGCCTCTAATTAATTCTCTGAGCAACTTATAATGGTGACTGTGACTTTCAAAATCAACCACATGGAGGTCACTGCGGTGAGCCATTTAGATCTCGTTTATTGCCTTGGACACAAAGACCTTAATCTAACCTTCACTGCTGCAGAGAGGGACCCTCCGGCTCCACGGAGTCACTTCCCTCCCCCAAGGCCTCCTCGGGCTCTCCAAACTGCATTCCAAATTGTAAAAGCAGAATCATAAAAATGTCTGCAAAAGAATTTTTATGTTCCCATCTTAAAAATTCAGGGCTGGGGAATATTTGGTGATTTCTCATTTATGTCCTGCCTGCTTCCAAAAGAGACTTGAACCTGATTATTTGTTCTGCTGTCTACCAACCATTGCCCTTTTTTTTTTTCCCCCCTTTTCAAACTTCTGGAATTTTCCATGATAGGTTGATGGGAAAGTCAGGATAAGGACTTCACTTCTTTCAAATCTCTCACGTGAGGACCAGCCCCCTCGGTGAACCCTTTTCTCCAAATTGACAACTTAATTAAGGGGCTCACACAACTCAAGATAAAAATGAATGCCCAGGGCTGGGGTCGTGGCTCAGTGGTAGAGCGCTTGCTTGGCACGTGTGAGGCACTGGGTTCAATTCTCAGCACCACGTAAAAATAAATAAATAAAATAGAGATGTTGTGTCCATTTACAACTAAAAAAAAAAAAAAAAGGGAGAGAGAGTGGGTGCCCCTTACCTTTGAAGTGTGGGACAAAGGACACGGTCAGGCCCTGCTTGGAGACCTCTTGCTGGAAGCCGGGAGCAAAGGTACGGAGGGTCACAGAGCTGTTCTGCTTCACCTGGATCTGCTCAATGGAGCCTCCCGGGCAGAAGGAGCCATAGTACATGTCCTGGCCAGGTGTGGCCAGGTGTGTGGCCACAAAGTAGCTAAAGCTGGTATTGCAGGCCCTCTCGTGGGTGTGCTGCTGCAGCTTCTGTTTCGACACCAGCACCAGGCTGAGCCTGTCCTTGGGCACCAGCAGCTTCCAGGAGAAGTCATGCAGTGTGACGGGCAGCTGGAGGATGTCGCTGGGCACCTGGAGTTGGTAGGACTTCCTGAGGCAGTACCGGTGGTCCGTGCAGCCTGGAAAAGAGCCGGTGGTACCTACGTGCAGGGACCAGAAGTCGCCCTCCCTGACTCCCATGCCCACCCTCCTTTCCCTTCAGACTTTTCCCCTCTGTTGGTCCCCCACTTCTGGGACCCTGTGTCTGCTTCGCTGGCTTTCCCTCCTGCTCTCTCCCACTCCCACTGTCTGTTAGACTGGTGGACAAACTTCTGCAAGGACTCAGGATGGAAGTGGTCCTCCCTTGTTTGCATTTGTGTCTGAGATGCTAAGTGTTGTGCGGGCAGGGCTCAGATCTCCACTCCACCTAGACATGTTGCCCAGTGTCCCATTCCCGGGGGGCTGTTGGGTGCAACAGTCACATCTGTGAGTGGCACCGTGCAGGTCTTATTTTGCAATCTGCACTTCTAATGGAGTGAGGTTTTTCTCTTCTTCTTCTTTTTTGCAATACTGGGGATTGAACCCAGAACCCAGGGCCCTTCTACCACTGAGTCACATCCCCAGCCCTTTTTTGCCTTTTTATTTTTTATTTTGACACAGGGTCTCACTAAATTGCTGAGGCTGGCCTTGAACTTGGGACTTTCTGCCTCAGCCTCTGGAGTCACTGAGATAACAGGTGTATGCCTCCACAGCCAGCTCCTAATGGAGTGACCTTGGCAGTCCGCGGTGGGTTCAGTTCCTGCATTATAGAGACTCTAAGCCCGCAAAGCTCATGGTGGCTCATCAGGGAAGGGACAATAGATTCCCCTGCCCGTCATTCATCACACGTTCTTTAAGTACCAGCACACGCCCTACACTACTAGGGGATAAATGGATTTTAAAAAATGGAATTAGGAGCCGGGCGCGGTGGCGCACGCCTGTAATCCCAGCAACTCGGGAGGCTGAGGCAGGAGGATCGCGAGTTCAAAGCCAGCCTCAGCAACTTAGCGAGGCCCTAAGCAACTCAGTGAGACCCCGTCTCTAAATAAAATACAAAATAGGGCTGGGGATGTGGCTCAGTGGCCAAGTGCACCTGAGTTCAATCCCCAGTTCCAAAAAAAAATAAAAAAAAAAAAAGGAATTAGGTGAAGTTCTTGGTCTCAGGCTCTGGGTCTCAGGCAGAGAAGACAGGTGGGCAAGGAGTATGGAAGTGGGCGGGGCTGGGGGAGGCTAGGCGGAGGAGATGACCTCATCAGGGGATCTGACAGGCCAGCAGACACAGGGAGCTTAGAGGAGGCGCATTCCAGTTGAGGCTGGTCACCCAGGGGCGTGTGGCACCCGCTCTGTTTCTTCTTGCTGCCCTGGCTCACTGCACGGGGCTGGACTTTTCAGATCTGACTCCCCGACCCCACCGACCTAGGGAGCCCCGCTAAGACAGGGCGGGCAGGGGAGAGCTACCCGCAGCCCGGGACCCCCGCACTGGCCAGGGGCGTACTTATGGTTTTCTCTGCGTTCAACCACAGGCGCGTCAGGTCATCGCAAAGGAAGGAGATCTTGTGCTTGGAGCCAGGCGTCAGGGTGATGTTGGTACTGCAGGTCCGAGACTCCAGACACACGAAGCAGCCGGGGACAAACTTGCGGCTTTGTTTGACAGGTCGAGGCTCGATGGTAATTGACATGGTTCGCTCCTGGCTCAGGTCAACTATGTAGGTTTTATCTGAAAACACAAATGAAAACGAGGTGTGAAGCACGGAGCAGCAGCAGCCATGTGAGAGACGGTAAGAGTCAGTAGACAACCTCTCCCGGGGAGGCAGGCAGCACAGGGCATGTCGGGAAAATGTTTTCATTATTAGCCTAATATTGTAATAACTTTTGAAGAAAGCGAAAAAGCAACGGACTTCACCCCAATGAAAAGAAATATTGTAAATGTGGAGTCAACACAAAGTATAAAACCACAATGAATGAATGAAAAGATTAAAATATCTGTCAACAATAGGTGCTGTAAGTAACAGGGACAAGGGACACCCTGGGGGGACATGTTGGTGATATTGAGGGTTCACAGAAAAGGAGACATAAGTATCCATACATTCAAATTATGAAAAGTTCTATGACTTGTCACCAGAGAAACCAAATTAGAATCAAGTGTATCTTTTCTCTGCTTGGATGGAGGAAAACATAAACATCTGGGGATCCTGTGTGCCAGGAAGGTTAAGGGAAACAGGTACTTCTCCCACAGCCGAGCAGAAGCCTGGATCAGCCTGTTATAGTTACTTGAGAATGAGTATAAAAATAAAAACCTTGCACCCCTGGGAACTCAGCAGTGTGATGTGATGATGTGTGCCCACATTTTATCTCAGTGCTGTGAAATCTAGAAACCACCTAACACTGGATAGTTCAATAAACTATAGGACATTCAATAGTGGAATATTATGCAGCAGTTAAAAAGAATAAGGGAGTGCTAAAAAATCTCCTAGTTGTAGTACTGAGCAAACAGCAAGTTGTAGCAAATACGTAGAGTGTGATACACACACTTCTTTTTCATCCTGTTTCCCCAACAGTTATATTTTTACCAGTGAAATCATTACTGTGTCTACATGATCATGAGTGTGTAAACACAATACAATAGTGTTTATGGAGTCACACCGTGATTGCTTTTCCTTTCTTGCCCAGGAAATTTTCTTATCTTCTTTTCTTTTTCTTTTTTTTCCCTTTAACTCCACTTTCTGGGAGATTTCCTCATCTTTTCCTTTTGGCCACTTTCAATTTTTCATTTCTTGTATTTTTCTCTAAGAAATCCTTTTGGTACTCTTAAAGCTCTTTTCAAAATATTACAACTTGGACCCTGTGCCTAGTAGGAGAAAAAGCAGGCCCAAGTGTTCACCTTGTTGGCTTAGGACCTGGCTTCTTTAACAAGACTCCTAAAGTGCAAGAAGTCAAATCAAGAATCAATAAACGGGGCTGAGGCAGGAGGATCGCGAGTTCAAAGCCAGCCTCAGCAACTTAGCGAGGCCCTAAGCAACTCAGTGAGACCCTGTCTCTAAATAAAATACAAAATAGGGCTGGGAATGTGGCTCAGTGGCTGAGTGCCCCTGGGTTCAATCCCCAGAACCAAAAAAAAAAAAAAAAAAAAAAAGAATCAATAAACGGGATGGAATCAAACCAAAAACTTCTTCACAGCAAAGGAAACAATCAATAATGTGAAGAGAGAGCCTACAGAGTGGGAGAAAATCTTTACCACATGCACCTCAGACAGAGCACTAATCTCCAGGACACATAAACAACTCAAAAAACTTAACAGCAAAAAAACAAATACCCCAATCAATGAATGGGCTAAGGAACTGAATAGACACTTCACAGAAGAAGAAATGCAATCCATCAACAAATATATGAAAAGAACGTTCGACATCTCTAGCAATTAGAGAAATGCACATCAAAATTACGCTGAGATTCCATCTTACTCCAGTCAGAATGGCGATCATCAAGAATACAAGCAACAACAAGTATTGGCGAGGATGTGGGGAAAAGGCACACTCATACATTGCTGGTGGGACTGCAAATTGGTGTAACCATTATAGAAAGCAGTGTGGAGATTCCTCAGAAAACTTGGCAATGGAACCACCATTTGGCCCAGCTATCCCACTCCTAGGTTTATACTCAAAGGACTTAAAATCAGCATACTACAGTGACACAGCCATATCAATGTTTATAGCAGCTCAATTCACAAGGAACCAACCTAGGCGTCCTTCAACAGAAGAATGGACATGAAATTGTGGTATATGTAAGCAATGGAATATTACTCAGCCTTAAAGAATGAAATTATTGCATTTGCTGGTACATGGATGAAACTGGAGAATATCATGCTAAAAAAAATAAGCCAATTCCAAAGAACCAAAGGCAGACTGTTTTCTCTGATATGTGGATGCTAATTTACAACAAGGGGGAAGGGGGAAGAAGAGAGGTACTTTGGATTAGACAGAGGGGACTGAAGAGAGGGGAAGGGCTATGGGGGTAGAAATGATAGTAGAATGAATTGGACATTATTACCCTGTGGTGATTACACAACTGGTGTAATCTTATATCATGTCCAACCAGAAGGATGAGCAGTTATACTCCATTTATGTATGATGTGTCAAAATGCATTCTACTGTCATGTATAACTAATTAGACCAAAAAAAAATTAAAAAAAAAAAATCACAACCTGGGCTGAACTTGGTGGCTGCACCTGTAATTCTGGCAATTTGGGAGGCTAAGGTGGGAGGATTGCAAGTTTGAGGCCAGCCTGGGCAACTTAGTGAGGACCCTGTCTTGAAACAAAATTTTAAAAAGGCTGGTCTGTAGCTCAGTGGTAGAGAGCTTGCCAAGCACAAGGTCCTGAGTTCAGTCCCCAGCACTGCAAAGAATAAAACAAACCTCCAAACTTGCACCCTGTTCTTACACAGTACAATACCTTTTCTCATTCACGATGATCCTAATGATATTAAGACCATTGTGTTTTTTGATGGTTTTTCCTCCCTCCACAGATTCTGCCTCCTCGGGGCTCCTTTCTTCTGCTCGTTCGTTTCGGTCTTGGTCTTTCCCACTGGCCTTCCTCGGTGTCTAGAGCTCTGTCTACTGCTCTTACTGAAAGTGGGCACTGAAAGCTCTTTGGAGTACCTCTGCTTGTTGACCAGGCTTCTCTGTAGGGTGACCTGGACAGACTGCTTCCAGGAAAACTCCCAGCTAATCTTAGCATCTTTGGTTCTCTTGGGTTGGTAGGATCCCCCCAGAGAAGAGCCCATCACCTGAACAAAGGAGGAAAGGTAATCCTGGCCCAGCACGGAAAGGGCAGCCCAATGGTTGGTAGAGAACTTCCAGGCAATCCGGGTGCTCATGTTGGTTCCTCCATCAAAGGCTGGGATCTTGGGGTCAGTGACTGTCTTTTTTTTTTTTTTTTTTTTTTTTTTTTATCATTCAGAAAATTTACTGTGCATGTGCTTGGTCTTGGAAGATAATTGAATATGATCTCTCTCTTTTTTTTGATGCATTGTACACAAATGGGATACAGCTGTTGTTTCTCTGGTTGTACACAAAGTAGAGTCACACCTTTTGTGTAATCATACATGTACACAGGGCAATGATGTTTGTCTCATTCTGTTATTATTCTTACCCCCCTCCCCATCACACCCCCGTTTTCTCCCTATGCAATCCATCCTTCCTTCATTCTTGCTTCATTCCCACCCCACATTATATATCATTATCCTCTTATCAGAGAAATCATTTGGCTTTTGGCTTTGTGGGATTGGCTAATCTCACTCAGCATGACAGTCTCCAACATCATCCATTTACCTGTAAATGCCATAATTTTATTCTTCTTTATGACTAATACTCCATTGTGTATATATACCAGTTTCTTTATTCATTCATCTATTGAAGGGCATCTAGGTTGGTTCCTCAATCTAGTTATTGTGAACTGAGCAGCTGTGAACATTGATGTGGCTGCATCACTATATTATGTTGATTTTAAGTCCTTTGGGTATAGGCCAAGGAGTGGGATAGCTGGGTCAAATGGTGGATCCATTTCAAGTTTTCTAAGGAATCTCCACACCACTTTCCAGAGTGGCTGCACTAATTTGCAACCCCACCAGCAATGAATGAGCGTACCCTCTTCCCCACATTCTCACCAACACCTGTTGTTGCTTGTATTCTTGATAATAGACATTCTAATTGCGGTGAGATGGAATCTCAAGGTGGTTTTGATTTGCATTTCTCTTATTACTAGGGATGTTGGACATTTTTTCATAAATCTGTTGATTGTGTGTAGATCCTCTTCTGTAAAGTGTCTGCCCATTTCCTTAGCTCATTTATTGACTGGGTTATTTGTATTCTTGTGGTAAAGTTTTTTGAGTTCTTTATAGATTCTGGAAATGAGTGCTCTATCTGAAGCATGTGTGGCAAAGACTTTCTCCCACTCTGCAGGCTCTCTCTTCACATTGCTGATTCAGTGACTGTCTTATCTTGTCTCAAGGGAAACCTTACCATCCCTGGCTGGCAAAGACCTGCAGGAGCCTGGTGCTTGCTGTCCAAGAGGAAGGACCTGGTGCTCTAGTGGCTACTTCCACTCTTAACCCCAGCTTGTCCCCAGATGTGGGGGCGACTGGCTAATTCTTGCACCTTGGTGGGACAAACCACGTTTCTTTCTGCTTTTTTTTTTTCTCCCTCATGGTTGTTTGAATCTGCATTTTGGGGTCTGATGAATCAGTTACCACCTTACTTTCCATTTTATGAAAAGTGACACCATTTTCTTTCCATTGCTCTTTCTGTTTTATGCCTTTAGAAATATTAAATAGGCTTTAAAATGTTGAAAAATGCTTTTTTTTTAAAAAAAAAATTTTTGGTTGTAGATGAACACAATACCTTTCATTGATTTATTTTTATGTAGTGCTGAGGATTGAACCCAGGGCCTCACACGTGCTAAGCAAGCGCTCTACCACTGAAAAATGCTTTTAAAAATATGCTTAAAGAACTTCAAAAACTTTACACCCAAAATACAAAGAACCCAATCAATAAATGGGCTAAGGAATTGGGCAGACATTTCACAGAAGAAGATCTACAAGCAAGCAACAAATATATGAAAAAGTGTTCATCATCTTTAGTAATTAGAGAAATACAAATCGAAATCACCCTAAGATTTCACCTCACTCCAATTAGAATGGCTATTATCAAGAACATAAGCAATAATAAACGTTGGTGAGGCTGTGGGGAAAAAGGTACACTCATACATTGCTGGTGGAGTTGCAAATTGGTGCAGCCACTCTGGAAAGCAGTATGGAGATGCCTCAGTAAACTTGGCAATGGAGCCACCATTTGGCCCAGCTATCCCACTCCTAGGTTTATACCCAAAGGACTTAAAATCAGATTACTACAGTGATGCAGCCACATCAATGTTCATAGCAGCTCAATTCACAATAGCTAGATTGTGGAACCAACCTAGATGCCCTTCAATTGATGAATGGATAAAGAAACTATGGTATATGCACATAATAGAATACTACTCAGCCATAAAGAAGAGTAAAATTATAGCATTTGCAGGTAAATGAATGGATTTGGAGAATATCATGCTAAGTGAAATAAGCCAATCCCAAAAAACCAAAGGCTGGATGTTTTCTCTGATAAGTGGATGATGGTACATAATGCGGGAAGCCCTAGCAGGTAAAAGAAGAATGGAGGAACTTTGGATTGTGTAGAGGGAAATGCGATGGGAGGGAGTGGGGGAAGGAAGGATAGTGGACTGAGACAGACATCATTACCCTATGTACATGCATGATTACACGAATGGTGTAAATCTACATTGTGCACAATCATAGAAACGAAAAGTTGTACCCCATTTGTGTACAATGAATCAAAATGAAATCTGTAAAAATTAAAAAAAAAAAAGAAGGAAAAAAATGTTCTTAAAAACCCATTATACTCCTCTGGAGATATTTCACATTCTCCCTTGAGTGCATATTCCTTGCTTCACCCCAAAAGTGGCTCTCTCTTGAGATTGGCCCCATCCTCCCTTGATTTTGCATCTATTTTCCTAAATAAACATGCCCATGCCTTTAAGGGGAAAAAAATATATATATATATTACATTTACATGTATTTTATATACATATCATATTTTATATATAAATATTCATATATATTATAGAAATATATATATTATATATAGTGGGAATTAAACCCAGGGCCTCAAGCGTGCTAAGCATGCTAGACAAGTGCTCTACCACTGAGCTATACCTTCAGCTCTTGAAAACTTAATTTTGAGACAGTTGCTAAGTCAAACTAGAGATCCTCCTGCCTCAGCCTAGTGAGTCCCTGGGATTATAGGTATGTGCCACTGTGCCCAGCTGGCCCAGGGTTGGTTTGTTTGTTTGTTTAGTATTTTTTTAATGTTGATGGGCCTTTATTTTATTTATTTATTTGTATGTGGCGCTGAGTACTGAACGCAGTGCCTCACACATGCTAGGCAAGCGCTCTACCACTGAGCCACAACCCCAGCTCCCTGGCCCAGGGGTTTTGAAGGGACCAGTTTGCTTGGTATTGTCAGAGAAAGTAAATGCATCTTCAGAAAGTTCAAGGAGGATGCATTAAGCCGTGGCCAGCAGGCTCCCCGTAGAGAGAATAATGTGGACAAGAGGTGCACTGGGGACTCATGATTGTCGTCAGCAGGGCTACTGCGGTCTTCTAGGAAATTACGCAACGGGGGAAACAGGCCTGTGGGACAAGCAGTAGCCGCCCCAGTATGACATGGCGATTCTGTACTACGAAGAGAACAGAAGGGAGTGTGTCATGGTGCCCTTCACTGGCATTTTTTTTTGGTGGAGATGAACATGAACTCTCCTGATCCTCTGAGCTGCACGTTTGGGAGCATTGAGCCAGCGGAGGGCACAATGTGGTCACAGTTGGGCACATCGTCATTCCTCTGGTCCTGGGCAGCCTGTGCCTGACTTACCTTAGAAGTGAATGCTGTGGTCAGCCATGGAAAGGTGTTCCCTGCAGGAGTCCCTGGGTACACTTGAACCCAACTGATACTTTCCAGCAAGTGGAGAGAGGAGGGACAGCAGGGTTGGGGTGGTGGTGTGGAGGCGACGATGAGATTCAGGGTGACACCTGCCTGCTGCTCACGTTCAGAAATATTTTTGCAGCCTGGTCCACTGTGGTCAGGTCTGGCCATGGATGGCAAAGGGTCTGGGCTGGCTGGCTGCCTCCAGGGCAGCCTCTGGCTTTCTTTTCTTTTTTCTTTGTTTCTTCCCCCCCCCCCCCCCCCCCGGGCCCCTACCCCTTTTGTTTTATTTTCTTTTCTTTTTTCTTTCTTTCCTATCTTCCTTCCTTCCTTCCTCCCTCCCTCCCTTCCTCCCTTCCTTCCTTCCTTCCTCTCTCTCTTTTTTTCTTCTCCTCCTCTCCCCTTTCTTCCCTCCTCCTCCTCCTCCTCCCCTCCTCCTCCGTCTTCTTCCTTTTTTGTTTTCTCCACTAAGTCACCAGCAAGGCAGTTCCATTCTTACAGCATCCCTGTGGTGCCTTTGGTTTCTACGGTTGCTGCAATAAGTCCCCCTCTTTGGCTTGAGGAGGTCTCCTGGCTCTGGATTCTGAGGCTCATTCCTGATTCTGAGGCTCTTCCCCTTGTCTGACATCCTAAGTGTCCAGCCCTCCAGGACCCACCCCCGTCCTGTTTGTCTTGCCTTTTCAGATGGACCGTGTGCTTGGTTCTTGAGCCACTTGGGACAGGATACTGCCTCATGAGATGGGCGCAATTTATGAATTTATGGAGAGGCTGGAATGTGCCAGAAACTGGTGACTACAGAAAGAGGAACTGGACAAGACTGGGTGGAGATTAGTGGACTCTGGTGTGCAGGTGGATAAATACAACATGCCCTGTGAGGGATGCAGACGGTCCAGTTAGGGCAGCAGACCCTTGCCTGGGCTCAGGGAGGTGCACCAGGAGGAGGGCTCAGGGGGTCACAGCCACAGGAGGCTTCCCCCAGCACTTGTGTGAGAACGGAGGACACAGGCTTGGACCCAAGGGACTCAGTCATCTTGAAGCCCGTCTCCCCTCAGCTTCTGCTTGCTCACTTCTAAGTTAAGAAAGCCAAAGTGACACCTGGCATCCCTTCCTGTGGGCAGGAGGGCATGCACCACTGCAGGGATGGGGCCTCTGGGCAGCTTGGGAAGGACCAGACTGCCCTGAGTCCTCTCTCGGTATCCTCCTAGCCTGAGGTCTGCTCTCCTGCCTCAAACCCACCAAACACATCAGAGCTCCTTCCAGGAGTGACTTGCTGCTGCTTACAAATCACTTCTCTTCTGGGCCACAGCCTAATCTCTGGGGACCACCTCCACTGTCTTTTCCAACCCTGCGTCCCCCTTTGATCTGGAACCCTGCAGGGCAGCATTCAGAGTGCTTACAACTCGCTGGGTACTGGGCTGCCTCAGGTTGGCCTTGCAGCACCCTTACAAGGACAGGCACATCACCTCCCCATCATACAGGTGAGGAGCTGACTCTCGCAGAAGCTAGGTGACTTCCCCTGGTCACAAGGAAAACAGGGAAGCTGGGATACAGATCCACACGGGCGGGCGGACTTCCCAGGCCAGTGCCCTAGTCCACTGGGTATCTGCCTGCAAACTGAGCTGCCATGAGCATTTCCTGAATGAGGAGTGGGTCAGACAAGTGTGTGGGTGCACAGGACTGGCTTCCCTGGACCAACCCTAGGAAAGCAGGGCCCACACTGGGGTCCACAGCATCAAGACGGACCTGGAGAAATCAGAGCTTTCAGGAGCCCAGCCCGCCCTCCTTCTACCCCCAGAGATATTCCTGCTGGGCAGATCCACTCTGTAGAACAGTCCAGACCCAACTGCACCTGAAGGCCCTCACTGCGATCCACCCAGCCCCGCAGTTCATCAGTCTCTGCTCCTCTCAGGACTGAACCCTAACCCTCCAGGATGCTGTTTATGGCTTGTTTAACAATTTGATTAGTTTTAGGAACCAGCCCAGCAGAGGTCACAGGAAACAGAATTCATCAGAGTTTCCAGCAGCACCTCACCATGACTGAGATGGTAAACAAACCCTCTGTCTTCTAAAACCCAAACCCACTCCACTCCTAGATCCTGTCACACTGTTCAACACTCCGACTAGATAATGGTGGCAGTGGAAGAAAAAAAAAAAATGTCTCAAGGGACACTCTTGAATATGGGTATTTGTGCGCGCACACACACACACACACACAGACACGCACACACACACGCACGCACATGCACGCACAGGGTGACAAGAGTTGGGCAGTTTCTGGAGCGGATCCCACGCTATCGCCTGTAGGATGTTTATACGCTCTGCAGAAAGACACACCAGCCAGGGCACGTCTTAGCCTAAGGTTCCCGCCCGGCTCTGCCTCCTTCGCAGAGTAAATGATGATAAAAACAAGAATGAGAATGAGCCCTCTGGACAGAGGCCATCCTCAGCACGCGTCAGGAATGTCCTGTTGAGGATCACCTGTCACAACTCAGTCCTCCACAGACTCCAGTGCATAGTGGGCCCAGGTACAGACACTGACTCCTCTGTTTTGATCTCAAAAGCCACAATGGTGTCAGGACCAGGGTGAGGCTCCTCAGAGTGGGTGCCTCCTTAAATATTGCATCCTGGGCCCTTGACCGCACCCTAGTGCGGAGCTTGACTCCCCTCCTCTAAGTTCAAGGTGTCTCAGTAACGTCTGAGACACGTCCAACCTGCCTGGAGTGCAGGATATTCCAGAGCACAGGTTCTGGGTTTTGAGCTTTCTCTGCTCCTGATAAGCTGTGTGACGCTAGGCTGGTTCCATAACCTTGCTGAACTTTCTGGTTTTTCATTAATAAAGGAAGATCATTCCCATCTCCCCTACAGGGTTGTGTGTTTGGCACAGGGCTCTGCTTGCAGTGGGTGTCTGTGATAGGGGGCATCAGTCAAAAAACTGCTATTTATCATCATCATGACTGACAGTGCTGGAGACATCTTGTTCACACCGCGGGGTCAAGACCCAAGGTCTCCACGGAGGCCTTGCCCGGGCTTCATAAAAACAGTTTAGCACCCTGGATGCAAGATCACGTTTGCTGCTTATTGAGCTAAAATGAACCTGCATGCAGGGTGTTCACCAGATAACCTCTTGCTACCTAGCAACCCACTTCCTGAAACTTTCCTAGGGGCCAGAGTCCAAGTGCTCCAGGAGCCTATGTGAGAAACAGGCAGGGACCTCACCCAAGCAGACTCCCGGGGAATCAAAGAGGGTGGTGAGGGAGATGGGGAGAGGAAAACCAGGCTCACTTACTGCTTTCATTCTGTGGATGTTGGACTAAAACTTGAAACTGCAGTCGCAGGATCCCTGGACTTTGGGCGTCTTGGTCACAGCCCTGCAGGGAGAGGTTGAAGTTCCCAGCCATGTTCCCGGGCTGCTGGTCCTCCAACTTGAACACCTCGGGGTTGGTGGTGGAGCCTGGGATGTAGTACTCCACTCGCTCCTCCTTCTTCTCACAGTTGGAGACGTTGAAGTTGAGGAAGGAGACGCTGGCCCGCAGGTGTGCAGGGACCACAAACTGCCATGTCATAAGCTCATCCTCGGGGAAGCCTTCAGGGTAGTTGGCAGACATCAGGGTTGCGGAGCCTTCACCCTCAAACACAGACTCGATGATGCACAGGCCTGTTGGGAATGGACCCCAAACCAGAAAGAAAAGGAGGTGACTACACAATCAGAGTTCTCAGGTCCTAGGAGTGAGTCTGGGATGTATGTTTACACTCAGCTGGGAAGAAGCCCAACTTTGTGGAGTGTGCCCATTTCCTTGGTGCAAATACTCCCACCACGTCTGACTTCAAGCTTCCTACACAACTGGATACAGAGTTGGGCAATAGATACCATTATATTATATGTCTGCCATATAGATAGGATAGTCATAAGTAACCTGGAGAGCATAGATCATAGTAAAATGTAGTAAAACATTTGGGAAGCGATGGGCTTGGAGTACTTACTACCTTTGTTTCTAAAGTGCTTTACTTAATTGTAAATTTATACAATGCTATGGCTTATACTGACTCTGTTCAACACTAGCTCACAGAATTCCAGGACACTTAACAAGCAATTCCCAGGAGCCATTGTGAGTGTGCACTCTCACATCACTGATACCCACAGAAAACGTGAGGGAGACGGAGAAAGGGCACACAAGTTAGAGAGGAGCTATGAGGGTAGTCTGTAGAATCCATTCCTCATCAGTTTGTGAAAATAAATATCACATGCAGACAGGACAAAGAAAAGAGAGCAGTCCTGTTTGTTTAGTAGAGAAGGGGGCTGTCACAAGTGGCCCAGATGGCTTACAGGAGCGTGGAAGCTTCTTCAGGGCCTTAGTTGACACCTATAGAACTATGTGCCATTCCTGCCCAAGGAAAATGGTGGCCATTTTTCCATCCACCCGTGGGGAGGGAGGGTGTGCTCACGTTTTATAGACGAGCGGTTGGCAATGCTGAAGCCAGAGACGTTTCTGGGGTGGAACCACGGCAGGTGTAAGGCCATCTTCACTCCCTCTTGCATCTTGATCCGGGACACGGTGCCATTGCTACAGAAGGTTCCGATCCTGACCACAGTGGCATCGATGCGGCCGCTGATGGAGTGAGTGACTCCATCTGCACAGCTCTCCCCGGGCCCGATCTGCCTCAGGCGTGGGAGAGAGAACTGCAGCTCCAGGCCGATGCTCTTGTGGGCTTTGACATCCCAGATGAAAGTTCTGTTGAGGGTGGGCAAGGTTGACGTCGAGGGCTGAAGCTGAACCTCCCCAAAGGGACAGGGGCCTGACATGCAGTCTGCAAGAATCCACAAAAGCAACTGTGATCATGGATGCTCTAAGGCTGCATGCTGCTCCTCTCAGCCCCCTGGAGTGGACTCTCTGGGGCTCTGCCCAGGTGGCCTTTACCAGCAGGTACACTCACACCCCAGCTGCTGTGGGTCTTGGTGACCAGTGCTCACAGTGCACCTCTACGGGGACAGCTTCAGCTGGGTCTGGTCTAGAATAGCCTCAGAGGTTTAGCTGCCCTCTCACTCCCATCCCAAGGTGGGAGTCGCAGTCCACAGCCAATAACTGCCTGATGCAGGACCAAAAAACCCTGACCTCCTGGGGTGCCATGCATGCTCCAGCACTCTCTGGGTCATCAGGCTGAGGCCAAATGTTACCTAAAACCACATCTGTGCTCACTTCCTCCCAGCTTTTCCTGCTTCCTCACTTTGGGTTTCTTCTGAGAGCACACTCTTGACAAATGACTAAAACAAAATCCTTGTCCCAGGTTCTGCTTCCAGGGCATCAGAGCCAAGACGCCTCCTAACTACTGTTTTCTGGACCAAGTGCAGTCCAGCTGGTGGGTCTCCGACTAGACCTTACTGGAGGCCAGAAGAAGGCTGCTTGTAATGGAGCAGGATGTGCTTGGGGATGTCCCACTTCCCCTATTCTCAGAGTTCTGGTTTCATGATTTCTAGGGCACAGGGCCAAGATCGACCTTATACACTTGCATTCCCCATCAACATTCTCACCCACGTGCCGAGCTGTGCACCCTGAGTGTACAACTCCTGGGGTGTCTGGAGCCTGCGGCTCAGTGATCTTCAGGCGGTGTGGCTTTACGCGAGAGTTTCATTGCCACTGCAGTTGAATTTTTAAGGGCTCACAACTAATGACACCCTTGAATGGATTTTGTTTCCTAAGCCTTTTAAAACAAAGTGAGACATGTTACTCTCAAGGAGGAAATAAGCAGAAAGAAATCAGGTGATGTAACTTCTAGTGCACAGGGGATCTGAAAGGTGTGATGGCTTCTGGCCTTTGTAATAATGATCTGCAAATCTTTAAATCTTTATTCCTGTTCTTTTTTTTTTTTTTTTACTGGGGATTGAATCAAGGAGCACTTTACCACTGAGCTACACCCCCAGCCCTTTTTAATTTTTAATTTTGAAACAGGATCTCTCTAAATTGCTTAGGGCCTTACTAAATTGCCCAGACTGGCCTTGAACTTGCAATCCTCCTCACTTGGCCTCCCCAGTGGCTGGGATTACAGGTGTGTGCCACCATGCACTGCTATTCCTGCTTTCATGGATTGTCTGAGAGTACCTTTGACTTCAAATAGAATGACGGGAGAAATTTGGAGCAGTCTAGCCCTCCTGAAGTCATCCATGTCAAACCTCTTATTTTAGCAAAACAGCCCTGGAGTCCAGGTGTCTTGGGTCTAACCACTGCAGTACACAGCAATGTCAGGACAAAGGCCCCGTCTGTGTTTGGTCAACCACGTGCTTGCCAATGTACTGTGCAGTCCTATCAATAAAACAGGGTTAGATAAAGAGGTGACTAATGTGGATAAATTATACTTTCTATGTTGGTAAAGACAGTACCTATTTGAGAGCTCATGAAAACTTGGTTGTTTATATTAAGCCACCTCTTAGCTTTCCATGCATACGTCCACTGTGCCCAGGGTGGCATTAGTTGGGTCCTGCTGGGTTCTGTACTCTTTTTTTTTTGGTACTGGGGATTGAACCCAGGGGCACTCCACCACTGAGACACATCCCCAGCCCTATTTTGTATTTTCATTTAGAGACAGGGTCTCACTGAGTTGCTTAGGGCCTTGCTAAGTTGCTGAGGCTGGCTTTGAACTTGCAATCCTCCTGCCTCAGCCTCCCAAGCTGCTGGGATTACAGGTATGTGTCACTGCACCTGGCCATGGGTTCTGTACTCTTGTGGGATCATTTATGCCCATTAAGACAGAGGGTCTCAGCCCCAGTTGCACCCTAGACCCATCTGGAGAATATTTTAAAAATATGCATGCTTGGACCATGTAAGGGATTCTGACTCAGTTCCATACTAGGAACCCAGTGTCCAAAGGCCCCGCCTCCCAGCCTCAGCTCTGCTACCCACCATGGCACTGGGGGAGCTGGCCGTGAACACAATTTTTCATTCGTTGCTTTGGTATTTAGGATGGACACAGAGATAAGAATAGTCCAAATGACTGGTGGCATGCCTTCACATCTTCTCCTACGTTCTGTCCAGTGCAAAAAATTTTATATAACTAAAATGAATATAGGAATATCCAGAGGAGGGAGAAGTGTCATTTCTGAAGTGATTCACAACTTCTGTTCCCCTGTAGATTTCTACTTCCATTAACTTGCATGGGATGTGAGGAGAACAGAGATGTCAGACTTCAGTTGCTTATCCAGGAAAGGAAATGAGGGGGCACTGGATTTGATTCCAGTGTTTAGATTTATCATTTCAAAAACTGATATTTCCATACAATTTTCAAAAGTTGAGAGCATGCATTTTTACGTTAGAGAAAATAGCATGGGCATCCTGGGGCTGAGAGACAGAATGTATTCAAATGCTTGTCAAGTGGGTCACTTGTCAGTTTTTACAAAAAGTTAGTCACTTTATTGATCTAACAGATTCTAAAAGTAGTGCATAGGATGGGGATGGAGCTCAGTGGCAGATGGCTTGCCTAGCAAGCATGAGGCCCTGGGTTCTATCCCCAGCAACATAGAATAGAATAGAATAGAATAGGATAGGATAGGATAGGATAGGATAGGATAGAACAGAATAGAAATGAATGCTTGTTAAAAAAAAAAAGAAAAAAAAAAAAAAGAAAAGAAATGACTGGGGTTGTGGTTCAGTGGTAGAGCATTTGCCTGGAATGCAAGAGGCACTGGGTTCGATTCTCAGCACCATATAAAAATAAGTAAAGGTATTGTGTCCATCTAAAACTAAAAGAAAAAAAAATTTTAAAAAAATAAAAGAAAAGGATAGTACAGAAGAAAGTGAATGTCACCTGTTCCTTTCCCCCATCCCCTGTAGAAACAGTATGGGATTAGCATTTTGTTTTTTATCTCTCCAGATCTGGGGCTCTAAATGATTATGTGTGTGCATGTTACATGTGTGCCCATGCACCTGTGTGTGTGTGTGTATGTATTTAATAAAGTGTGACAAACGATTCTACCATACACTGCGTTTTTCTTTTTTTTGGAACCAGGGATTGAACTCAGGTGCACTTGGCCACTGAGCCACATCCCCAGCCCTATTTTGTATTTTATTTAGAGACAGGGTCTCACTGAGTTGCTTAGGGCCTTGCTAAGTTGCTGAGGCTGGCTTTGAACTCATGATCCTCCTGCCTCAGCCTCCCGAGTCGCTGGGATTACAGTCCTGTGCCCCGCGCCCTGCCACTGCATTATTCTTAATGGAACAAAACTACCCTGGATGTCTTTCCATGGCAAATACACAAACATCATTCTTTCAATGGCAACACACTATTCCACTGAATTCTTAAAGTAAATTGATATTCTACTCAGCTCCGTAAAGGCTTCACTGAGTTTTATTTTTAAATAGATTTTGCAACTTTTTTTTGGTTACTTTATTAATTTTTTTTACGTGGTGCTGAGGATCAAACCCAGGGCTTCACGCATGTTAGGCAAACGCTTTACCACTGAGCCACAACCCCAGCCCTTCACTGAGATTTTAATTGTCATCAATTTAAACCGATAAATTAATCTGGGGGAGAACTGATGCTTGAAAACCACGAAGTGTTCTTGTCAAGGAACATGACAACTCTCTTTTATTGAAGGCTTTTCTTTTGTCTTTCGGCAGAATTTTCCACTTTGCTTCAAACATACTAGGTGCCCTTAAGAAAAGTATCCGTAAATATTTAATTAAAAATTCTGAATCATGGAGACCACCAGCATGCAGGATGGGAATCCCTGTGCTGTTCTTTGCCTGATTGGCAACACTTCTGTGTCTGACGAACTTGGCGTGCGCCAACTGTGCCCACCAAATGTGGTTTTTTGTTTTTTTTTTTTTTGTACTGGATATTGAACCCAGGGGCACTCCACCACTGAGCCACATCCCCAGCCCTATTTTGTATTTTATTTAGAGACAGGGTCTCACCGAGTTGCTGAGGCTGGCTTTGAACTCGCAATCCTCCTGCCTCAGCCTCCCAAGTGCTGGGATTACAGGCGTGCGCCACCGTGCCCGACCAAATGTGGTTTTTAAGATGGCTCTTTTAATACTTTCATTTCTCCTTTTACTTATGAATTGCTTCCCCCTGAAACTAGGCATTGACTAGATCACAAAGAGTGCTCTCACTGTCATTCATACCTACTAGCTCTTATATGGCGTGCTTAGTGGAAAATAGGAAATTATGAAAATATTTTCTTTTTCCTGACTGATTATTTCCCATATCAACCTACTACCCCAAGCTCAAATTATGAACAACAAAAACATCAAATATGTATACTTTGTCGAATTCTTATGGGTCGTACATTCTCAATCCATTCTTTTATTTCATTCTTACAGCGACCTGAGTGTTCCGTATGATGATTCTTAGCTGACCGATTGGAAAACTAAGGCACAAAGCCATCAAGTTAACTCATGTGAAGCCTCAGGGTAGGTCACATGATCTGCAGCCCTGGAGCTTGAAGCTAACTCCAGCTCCACCGCTCTCTACAGCTGGTTTGCTCCATGGTGCTTGTGAACACATCACCTTTCTTATCTCCTCAACCTTCTGATTCCTTTGGCTTCCAACCCTGGGAAGGTTGGAATATGTCTCCTTCAAAACCCAAACTCTGATGGAGCCCTCATGGATGGGATTAGGACCCCTCTGAGGAGCTTAAGGTTGAAGGGAGCGCTCTCTTGCTCTCCTGCCCCTCCACTATCTATACCTTGACCTTGGGCCTTCCAGATTCCAGAACTGTGAGAAAACAAATCTCTCTTCTTTATAAATTACCCAGTCTCAGGGAATCTGTTAGAGCAACACAAATGGACTAAGGTAAACTTCTTTGACTTTTGCTTCACATCAGTCAGATGTTTTTTAACATATCAGACAGCATCGCAGAACGGAAGATCTGCAGCTCATGGGCCTCTCCAGGACTCCATGAAGAGACTGTGTGGCCAAGTGGTTAAGGACAGACTCTGGAGCTAAAGTCCTGGGCTCCTTTCCTGGTCTGCTACTTACTAGATGTGCCATTTTGGGCAAATTCTTCTCTGTGATTGTCTCCTACAGATCTTTTGAGGATCAAAAAAATTAACCTGTGTAAAGCAGTTAGAACTGTGGCTGGCCACACAGGAACTAGGTAAGGAGAGTGCAGCGTCCACCTCTCTAGGGCCGGAGACTGGCTGAGTGTGGGAAAGAGAGGCAGTGAGGGCCAACTTACCGATATTCTTCTGGATCTCCATGACAAAGTGCCTCTGTGGGTCCTGGCAGCTAAAGGTAAAGACCATTTTCTCTCCAGCCTTGATGACCAACACGGTCACTTGCCTTTTAGAAATGACGATGTAGCAGGGTTTCGCTGGCTGAGCTAACGTCCCCAGCTTTATGAGAATGGTGATGCTGCTTCCTTGGGGTAGAGCAATCTCGGAAGCCTCTGAAGGGAGGAAGAGAGACGGAGTGAGCAGATGACTGGGTCTGCCCACCCGCCCACCTGTCAGCTGGCTCAGGGAGGATGCCCCTCTCACACCTCCTGGTCTGATGGTCCACAATAACACCACTGACACTACTGGCACCAAAACCCAGGACCCTGCTGGCTGGGCACTAACATCTGTCTCTTGTTTGGATTATTGATTTTACTCAAAGTTGAAAACATGGTACCATGTCCCGGATATCTTGAGCAGTTTGTTTTCAGATACCCGACTTGTGGCATTAAATAATGACTGGAGCCACTTCCACTGATCTTGCTGTTACTCAGAAGAACCCATCTGTCATGGTTTGGATCTGGAATGCCCCCACAGCTCAGGTGTGGCAGGCTTGGTGCCCGGTGCAGCAGTGTCAGAGGTGGGGCCATCCAGAAGTGCGTCATGAGTGCTCTGATCCCATGGATGAATTAACTCATTGATAGCTGAAGGGGCTATTGGGAGGTGGGTTTAGTGGAGGAGGAAGTAGGTCACTGGGGGTGCATCCTTGAAGGCTATATTTGTCCCCAGCCCCTTCCTCTCTTCTTGCTTCCTGGTTGTCATGTACTGCTTTGCTGCAGGGCCAGAAATGATGAAGCCAAGTGATTATCGACTAAAACTTCTAAAACCCTAACACAAATAAACCTTTCCTCCTTCAAGTTCATTTTCTCTGGCATTTTGTCACAGTGACAGAAAGCTGACTAATACCCCAGTAGACAGGCATGTTGATCTGTCAAGAGCCACTGTCTCCTGCCCTGGTCCTTTGCACGCCCAGAACGTGTATGTATAGTAGTAGGGTGTGGGTAGAAAGATGTTTGCAGAAATTAGAAGTAAACATACTGTATCAATGAACTTGGAAAGTTAAAAAAATGCTACTATCTCAGGTTGGGATTCAGCAAACACCTGAGCAAATAATCCTAAACCAGCGGGGTGGGAACTGGTTGCTAAGCAGAGGGGTGCCCATGTCAGCGTGTGGGCATGCTCAGTCTCCATCCTGTTTGCATGCTTTATTAATATTTAAATGCTAAGCCGGCGTGGTGGTGCACGCCTGTAATCCAAGCGACTTGGGAGGCTGAGTCAGGAGGATCGCGAGTTCAAAGCCAGCCTCAGCAACTTAGCGAGGCCCTAAGCAACTCAGTGAGACCCTGTCTCTAAATAAAATACAAAATAGGGCTGGGGATGTGGCTCAGTGGCCGAGTGTCCCTGAGTTCAATCTCCAGTTCAAAAAAAAAATTTAAATGCTTAGACCAAAGAAGAAGAGCCACTTTCCTCCCTAGCAGCCCCTGCCCTGGTCCTGGTCGTGGATCCTGATCATGGGCAGTGGATGGACTGGGATCAGAGGCGGGTGGGACAGCTGCCTGAAGGTGGGTCCTGTGGAGGGAACCCGGCCCCACACAGACTCAGGGGACCAGAGCACCAGCACAAGGGCTTCCGCCTCACCCTGTTCTGGCATAAGGAAGTGGTCAGTCAGTACCAGGTATGGAGCCTGTGCACAGAAGAGGCTCGAAAAGAAGTCAGCAGATAGACTGCCATCTACCAAGAGCTAGCCTGAGTTTCTCAATTATGCTTTTCCCCCCGTTCTTTAAAAAATATTTTCTAAAATCAGCTTTATTGAGACATGATTTCCATACACTGAAAAGGACCCACTGGTGTTAAGAATTGTGACAAATGTCACTGAAGGGTTCTTGAAAACATATTTCTACAAGACAGCTCCCCAAGAAAAGTGGAGGGACAGTGTGACCTGGGAGAAGGGAGGGAAATTAGCCAAACATTAAACCTCTCCCAGCACATCCTTCCCAGCAACAATGGCCCTGAGGGGAAAAGCAAACTTTCATCCCTTCCTGGGTTCATCCCCAGCATCTCCACCAAAAGCAAATATTTGCCCCTTCCCAACCCCAGTGGATCGTGAAGGAAAGAGGCAAATACTGAAATGCTGGGCCTTGGGCTTTCACCCTTCCGCATGGCAGATGAGTCCTGGAAGGTGAAAAGCCAATAGTGAAGCTCGAGGTAACAGCGGGCCCCAGAGGAAGAAGATAAGCAGTGAACACCGAGTCGGGAGCTTTTCCCAGTGACAATGAGTCTCCGACTTTTTACAACTACCTTCCTGAGTTAAAGTTTTCACTGCACAACTTGCCCCTGACTCTCCAAACTGCACGTCCACAGTCTCCAATGAAACTATAAAACCCAGACTCCTTCTGTAACCCGGGGGCCATCTCCATACCCAGAGAAGGGGCCCTCTTGTGCCTGATGGATGGACCTCTCTGCAGGATGAAGGAAAGCTTGCTGATCCGAGGTTTGCTTCCTGTCACCTGCCTCCAACACTGGTGGGCCATGAGCTTACAGTCACAATGCGGGGACTGTTCTGGGTCTTGACTATGGTGGTGACGACCTGCCGTACACAAATGCCCAAATCCATCCCAATGCACACTGGGAGTAGTGGTGTTCATTTTGTGTATTATTTTAATAGAAATGAGAAGAAGTGTTCAAAAGAGTGTGTTTCTACATAAAGAAGGTACTTGTGGAGTTTCCTCAAAAAACTTGGAATGGACCCACCTTTTGACCCAGTTATCCCACGCCTCGGTTTATACCCAAAGGACTTAAAATCAGCATACTACAGTAACACAGCCACATCAATGTTTATAGCAGCTCAATTCACTATAGCTAGACCATGCAACCAACCTAGATGTCCTTCAACAGATGAATGGATAAAGAAACTGTGGTACATATACACAATGGAATATTATTCAGCCATAAAGAAGAATAAAATTGTGGCATTTGCTGGTAAATGGATGGAGTTGGAGAATATCATGCTAAGTGAAATAAGCCAATCCCAAAAAACCAAAGGCTGAATGTTTTCCCTGATAAGTGGATGATGATATATAATTGGGTTGGGGGAGGGTGAGGGAAGAATGGAGGAACTTTAGATTACGTAGAGGGAAATGAGAGAGAGGAAGGGATGGGGGTATGAAAAATGGTGGAATGAGAGAGACATCATTACCCTAAGACATGTATGATTACATGAATGGCGTGAGTCTACATTGTGCACAACCACAGAAACAAAAAGTTGTACCCCATTTATGTACAATGAATCAAAACACAGTCTGTAAAAAAGAAAAAAAAGAAGGCACTTAACAAATGAATAGTGGAATAATCATGGATACATTTAAATATGGTTTATTAATATTTTGGGCGGTTCAGGGGTAGAGCACTTGCCTAGCATACAGAAGGCCCTGGGTTCGATTCCCAGTACCACACACAAAATAATAATATTTTGAATGGGCCTAATTTCTGTCAACACACATGCAATATTTTCAAATCTTTTAAAATTAGGTTTAGAGACTAAGGCCAAGCTCACCAAAATCTCTCGGCTCAGTTATTTCCTGTTTTTAGCTACGTAAGTAGCCAAAATGATTCTGGGTATGTGGTAAGTTCATTGTACTATTAATGATAGAAAAAAAAGAAAAATTATAATCTCTTCAATAAATTCATTTTTAAAAGAATCTTTGAAATTGTTTATTCAATCAACATTTTCTGAGTTCATAACATATTCTAGGGACCAAACTTAGTATATTAACAAATTAATGACAAAAATAGCCAAAGTTTGCCCTCAGGGAGTTCACAGTCTAATTTGTCAATTTAAAAAATGACAAATTTCCAAGAACTGGTTGGCTTTGCATGAAACCTGGTAATCTGCATTGAAAACACCTCTTTTGGTGTAGGGTGGAGGTAGAAATTCACTTTAATTTTTATTTTTTTTCCATAAGGAGAGCTAACTCTCCCAACTCTAATCATTGAACATATCAGTGTCTTTCTTTCATGCATTACTAGGGCTACCTCAGTTGTTTACATGCTTCATTTTGGGTCTAAAGAGTCCAGATCTCCATGCAAACTCATTTTGCAAACAAGGATGGCGAAACCCTTACAAGAACTCACTCTTAGGAAGTTCTTGCAACATATCCGTTGTGTTTCCCTGTGCTGACCTGGGGGTGACCAACCCAGCCAGTTCTACTCTATCCACCAGTGACCCAGACCAGAGAACCTGGGCTCGGGCTCATTCCCCTGGCGCACAGAAGACCATTAAACTCCATCCTTCTGATTATTTCACAGTACCCTGCGTAGGTAAAATAAGCTCCTTTGATCACAGATGCTTGGAGCTTAAGCACACTGCTCCTCACTCACCACCCCTTTGACACTACAAATACCACCATGGAATAAAACCTCAGCCTCCCTCCACCCTCCCCCTCGGGGTCTGGCACGGTCTGAGCACTTGACAAATGGCCTGTCGTTGGAAGGAAATGGAAGGGAGTTTTCTTCTGCCTTTCTTCCACCTCCCAGGAACGTGGTATTTCATCAGTCTGATATTTCAGATCTGTCATTCCAGCTCAGAGAAACTCAGCTCCAGGTTCTGGTGTGATTGCCAGATCCTCTGAACTGAAAGAAATCAAGTTCCCCTTCTCGGTGGCTGCTGGTAGACTCCCAGGCTTGGGGCATTCAGGAAGGTGTGTGTGAGGTCCCAGGCTGGGCCCCTGAGTCACAGCTCTCTCCTCAGCTCCCCTCCCCCACCTCCTTATTAGGGCATCTCTGCAGGTTCCCTCCCGCCAGCCACTTCTCAGGTGGGAGTGTCCAAGGCCTTAATCACCATTCATTATTCACCCTATCACAAGACAGCCCACAAACATCCCTTGCTATTTCTTCTCCCTGCCCCCACTATTTTTTGCAATTCACAATTATAGTAAGGAAAACAAATATAAAGGGGGGAGGGGAAAGGAGATTCCACCAGATAAACACCAAGAGAGGCATTTCTGCCAGATTTGTCGAATACAGTTTAAAAGACTGACAGATGTCATTTAAACAGTTATAGATGTGTCAGAACCAGTGCCTCCATTCTGGACGAGGTTTCCTGTGGACCTCTGCTCTCATTCACTTTCTCTGTCCGATGACAATGAACCAAGCAGCTTCTGGCCAGGGACTGGGCTAAGCTGGGGCACCTGGAGACATGTTTCGGGGCTGAGGGAGAAAGAACCTGGAGTTCAGGTGTGAATCAGTGTGGCTGATCAGTCACAGCTGGTGTGGGAGTCAGATTCTAAAGCAAGCGTGTTAAGAGGAAGACCACTCACTAGTGGCCAAAACAGCCCTGTGGCCTCTTAGGAAGACGTCACGTTGTAGACCAGCCTCCTCACACTCTAGGTGTGCAGAAAGCATTTCCTGCTTCCACATTGCAGACAGATCCCAGTTTCTCAGGTTGCGCACCAGATAAACAGCGATTTGCTTTGAAGGGATGGTTTGCAAAATATAGTTCATTAATTGTGGATTTCAGAGCACGAGATGTCCACCCTAGGAAGAGCCTGAGGAAGTGACACTGGCAGAGGGACAGTAATCTCCTTGCACCATTTAAGGACCTCCCGCCAACTTCATTCCCTGATGGGAGCAACTATTGAATTCCTAGAAGTTGAATATACATTTGTGGGTCCGTCTGCCCATTAGACCCCATGAGATAATCAGTAAGTTGAAGGCAACGAGGAAACTCAAGTGTTCGGAAGACACTGGGGGCTGGCCACCAGCCATCAGGAGGTGGTGGTCAAGGAAAAGTTTCACAGAGGAGGCACTATGTCAGAGAAGCCTGGAAAGGGGAACAGGAGCTCTCCAGCAGTGATAGTGAGTGAGATGGGTGTCAGAAGGACAGGTGGGAGAAGCCACAGGGGGAGGTGTGAGCTCATGCTTCTGTGGAGCCACATCACAAAGTTTGGTCTAGGGAGTGGAGGTGATGGAGAAGGAGGCAAGGGCTGGGCACAGGCCAGAGTTTGGGCTTCAATCACTGGGACCAGCACATCTTAGCAGCTGCTTGTAGTGGTGAGTGGTCTAGAATCTGAGTGCAGATTCTAGAAGCAGGCTGCTTGGGTCCTACCACTTATGCTGTGTCCGCTTGGGCAAATTCCTTAGCTTCTCTGAGCCTCACTTTCCTCATCTGCAAAGGGGATAGAACTGGAATTCTTGTAAGGCCTGAATGAGTTAACTACCTGTAAAATGTTCAGAATTGTGCCAGGTCGTCAATCAATATCAGCTGTTATTATTTTGATATTATTAATGATGGTATATTTCAACAGCTAGTACTAGTGATTGACGGACACCATTGAAGGGCATTCAGAGACAAGTCCAGCATCTGCTGGGCTGAGTCTAAACCCTGGCTGGGGGACCTAGGTGAGGCAGGGAAGATACCTAGAGGGCAAACTTTGAGCAAGTAGGTGCTCACTCTCAGAGCTGTGCAAGCCGGAGGGCCCCCTTACTTCTGTACCCCGTACCAGCTTCACCTGGCCCTGGCCCTGCCCGCTGGCCATTGAGCCCTTCTATGCCTGTGACTCATGTGACTCCTACACCCCAGAGACCCAGAGATGTGACCTCACTTCCCCGAGTTTGCTGAGCTCAGGAAGCAGTTGGGACCTTCTGGTTCAACCTTAGTGCCCCTGCCCTCTTCACCCCCCAGGGGCCACACTGAGCTGCCTTGTGCAATCTGCCAGAGTGGGTCAAGTCACCCAGCAGAGGAGGGACTGCTGCTGTCCTCGGTAAGTGAAGGGAGCTGTTGGCTGATACCACTGGGCCTGGATTCACCACCAACATGACCCATCTCTATGGGGTCTGCTGTGGGGAGGGGGTGCCAGGCCATCCCATCACCAAGCCCGGGGTCTTTCTAATACAGTGCATGTTAGCCAGCGAGGCCAGAAGACAGCAGAGGGACAACTGGTTTAGATACCCTAAGTCCATATGCCATTGAGTTGGCCAGGTCCATTTATAGACTGGCTCACTGAGGTGCAGGTCTCCCCTGTGACAAGAAGATCACGGAACTGTCGCCTGGAAGTGGTTAATTTCCACATTCACATAAGAAAGAACTAGAATACCTGTTGCTGGTTCAGGGACTAATTCATTTCCCTGGCACAGGAAGTTGAGAATCTAGACCCCAGGGCTGCCTGAATAATACCAAGCACTTCCGGAGAGCTTAGCATGTGTCATGCACCGCGCTGACTTGTGGTAAGTAGTCAGAAGTCCCAGCGACCATCCTGTAGGGGAGGCTCGAGTATGTATCTCCAGTTGCATATTAAGAAACTGAAGCTCAGGCCGGTGAAGTGACTTGCCTAGGATTCTGTGACTAATAAGGGCCAGGTTTCACACCCGCTAAGCAGTTCCATGCTGGAGGCTGGGGCATGATAAATAAGCATGCAGATCTAACCCTGCCAGAGCAATTCCACACGCAAACAAGAACTTTTCGATGAGAAGGGTTTGCTCCCACCCTCCAGGCAAATCAAGACAGAATAAAAGGGTTTCAAGCTGTGGGGTCTCCAGGGCACCTCCAGGACAACCACCAGAGAAAGATGCTTGTTTTCGATGGTTTAACGTGTACATTGTATTCATGCAAATTTGTCTTCACTTCCAAATCATTTGAAAGTGTAGCTTGATTTAAAGCTAAGATTTGAAGTTCCCTGGAATTTGAAATGTTGGGGGCCTGGTTGTTCTTCTATGTATTTTCTGGGCAGTGCTCAGGTGTAAGGTTCTAGGAGAGGGAAGTTGAGAGTCTCAGATGCTCAGGGTGCCACAGATTCTAGGGATCTGCCTGGAAGATAGCAGGCAGGGTAGGTGAATGTGGTTGAGTTGGTGGCAAGAGAAAGGCAGCCGTGATTCTAGAACAAAGCACAGTGAATGAAAGGCTGGTGCTAGGCTCTGGCAGAAAAGCATTCCACAGAAGCCCCTGCCCTGGGGACTCATTTCTCACTATTGCTATCACTGAGACTCAGGGATGAAATCAGACTCAAGTTTAGGAGAATTCCCCAAGTCCCCACCCACCTGTCCTCCTTCCTCTTTCACTGGAGTGAGTGAAGTTCATCCAGGCCTCTGGTGTGACTTAGCAGGAAATGCTTCTTCCTGGAACAGAGAGCCCACCTGTCCTTCTGGGATCTGAGCCATGCAGCCCCTGTCTATTGGGTGGAGATCAAGCAGGCCCTGACAAGCCCTGTCAATCACTTCTGCCCCCACCTCCGTCCCCTCTGGGCTGAGGGCTGACTTGGGGGAAAAGCAGTCCATAGAGGTATCCATAGAGGTAACAGGGAAAATCTCTTTCTTTTTCTTTGAAGTACAGGTATGTGAACTGATGACTGTCCACCAGGAAGCCCCAGGAAGAAGTGGAGGCAAGGTGTGGCAGTCTGGCCAAGTTGTGGGAATGCTTTGGGCTACTATGGAGGCCTGGAGGAAGGGGTGGATGGCAGGGCAGGTGACCATCACACTCCCCAGCCCCGGGGTCACAGCTGCGTCTCCCAACTGAGGACACTGTGCTGCAGGTGACTTCAAGAACTTGCCTACCAGTTCACTGGGTCCCCAAAGGAAATTGCCACATTTCAAACCTATACCATGAATACTGCAGGAAGGACTGGACATAAAATATGACACACAAAAGGCCTGGGGAGTGATCAAGGACCGCACAGGTCAGGGCGGGGTGGAAGGCCCAAGGAGCAGGGCAAGAGCATGCGCAGTGGAAGCAGAAAGACAACCTGATGTGAAGATATTGATGAATTTGGGCTCGGTGGCGCATGCCCGTGATCCCAGAAGCTCCGGAGGCTGAGGCAGGAGGGTTGCAAGTTCAAAGTCAGTCTCAGCAATTTAGTGAGGCCCTAAGCAACTTAGCAAGACCCTATCTCAAAATAAAATAACAAGAAAATTAAAAAATGGCTGGGAATGAGGCTCAGCGATTAAGTGCTGGGTACCAAAGTTCAATCCCTGGTCCCCAAAAAACCCTCCAAAACCAAAAACCAAAAAACCTGACGCTGATGAAGGCTGACTTGGGCCACAGCAAAGTAATTTTGCTACAACCTGCCTTCCAGGCTGGAGGCCAACATACAAAAATGAACAAGCCTGGGTCTCAACTTCCAGAGTCACTTCCAGGGACCTCAGGGCTCCATAGATTAAGGTTCCATCCTCTCAGTGAATCAGACTCAGAGTTCCCTTTAAAATAGTTTACTGTTTCCATAACTCTTGAAATGATCCTAGAGGGACAGGAAAATAAAGTTCTAACAGCAATGTTAAAAAGAACCTGTGTGTACTCTCAGTCAATCCAACTTCACACCCCACTCTTAATTCCCAAACTCCTTATCAAAGAAAATTATGTGCAACGATGCAAGTTATTAACTTTCTAAAGTTACTAAGCCATCTTCTGAAAGCAATGCTAGTGATCAGTTCTGTCTTCAGGGCTTGGGATTTAACCCACTTTCCAAAGTAGCAAAGGGCTTGCATGGAACCATCCAGACCCTTCCATGGTATTTTTCATTGTTATGAGTCAAAAGCACAGGCCGTTAGAGATGTGTGTGCCACCACTAGGCTGTGCCCCGTCTGGACCAGTCTCCAACAAATGGATGTAGCTATGTCTACACTTCTCTGGGACAGTGGCTCTGTTATGGCTCCTTGTCAATTTGAGGATGTAACCCCAGACAGAATCAAATTGTACTGGGTGGAGAAATGATTTCAAAGAGGACGACCAAGGTAAGACAGCTGCAGGGTAACAGACCTTGAGCATGGACACTGCAGGATTAAACAACAAACATAAATTGGTTTCTGGTCACTGTACTTAATTCATGATAATATGCTAATATGCTGTGTGTGTGTGCACGCGTGCGCACACACACACACACACACACACACCCAAGTGCGCATGCATGTGGTAATACCATACAACAAAGTTTTGGTCAATAATGGGACAGTGTGCATAATGGTGGTCCCAAAAGATTATACCTACTAGTGATACAATAACCAACTTAATTTGTGTAAGTATACATGATGATGAAATTCCCTAATAATGCCTTTTTTTGTTTGTTTGCAGTGCTGGGAATCAAACTCAGGGCCTTGCATATGCTAGGCAAGTGCTCTACCACTGAGTTACTTCCCCAGTCCCAATGATGCATTTTGGAATATAACCCTGGCACTAAGGAACACTGTATGTATACATTTATATTATATATATGAGATACATTTATCTTATGTGTAATATATAATACATATTCATATATATTTACATGATATGTATGAAATGTATATATCTCATAAATATATAGTATTACTCTGCACACTTAGGATTTGTGTACTTTATTGCATGTGTCAATAAAACAATTTTTAAAATTTAGGAAAACCATTGCTAGCTGTCTGAAAACTTCTCTGATGATTGAAAAGCTCAATGCTCCCCTGTCCCTATGGGCATGTACCAGACATCCTCCGAGTCCCTTTTGAGCCTGCACAGTGGTGTGCAGGGGATCTTATCCACAATCCAAAATCTACTCTGAATGCACTAGGTTCTTACAGAGCTTCAAGTTCTTGTATAACAAATTGCTTTTGCATGACTCTAAAGTTGGAGGAGAAAAACCTGTTAGCTTCTGATGAAGTGATCCTTCTCCATGATCTAAACCCCGAGTCCTTCCCCTAATCTGAACCCTAAGCAAGTGCAGTGAGTTCTGTGGGGGCTGGGGAAGCTCATGGTACTGTCTTGGGCCACATAGCATTAGACCCAGATAGACCAGGTCATTTACAAAGCAAGATTTAGAATAATAAGGTTTACTTTTCTTCTTCTCCTTCTTCTAAGAGAGAGAGAGAGAAAAAAAAAAAAGTGTTTCTATTGTGCTTTTAAAAAAGAAGGTCTGGGAGTGTAGCTCAGTAGTAGAACACTTGCCTAGTATGCATGAGGCCCTGGGTTCCATCCCAGCACTGCAAAAAACAAACAAAAACCAAATCGATAAAAAAAGAAAAGGGAAAAGAGTAGTAGCTGTTATGGGGCACAACTTAATAACAGACCGTTCACCACTGAGAAGTCCAAATTTGAGAGTCTTTATTAAGCCGGCCAGCTGACTGTCTCACACAATGCCCCAAAAATGGCTATTGGGAGAACAGCCCCAACCATAGGGTTGCAGGGGTTCTTATACTAAAATCACATCAATCATAAGTGTCTGTAGCTATGATTTGAAATTACAAACTTACATCATGAAATCATCAGCAGAGGGGGAAAGTGGGTCAAAATGACCCTTATCTAGCTAGGTACAAACTAAAGAATGGTGACTAATGGTTACTAACATAGGAATCAAAAGAGAACAATTTTTCATCATATAAGAATCTCCATTTTGCATTGTTAAACATGTCATGCTAAGTGACTGATGATGGGTACAGAGGCGGGGTGTTCCCAAGGGAGAAGCTCATTTCCTACATACCATGGAGTCTCAGAGCAAAATGGAGTCTGTCTAGTCATTTCCCACACAGCCTGGCCTGTAACATTTCCATGGAGCCAAATCTGTCAGTCCTTCACAGGAGCCACAAACAAGCCCACAGGCTTTTTTTCCACTTTTTTTTTTATTGTGGTAAAATATGCAAAACAAATTTTGTCATTCTAACCATTTTAAACGTCCAGTCCAGTGGCACTACACACATTCACATCATTGCACAACCTTCACCACCACCATCTCCAGAACCTTCTCATCATCCCAAACAGAGACTCTGTGCCCATAAAACACTAACTCTCACCTCCCCGGCCCGGCAACCACCATCCTACCTCTGTCTCCATGAATCTGACGGCTCAAATACTTGGAATTATACAGTATGTGTCCTCTGTGTCTGGCTTATTTTGTTTAGCATAACATAGGTGAGAATTAATTGCTAATCATTAATGGGAATGACAATCAAAAGTTGAGCAAAACTACACAAACTCACATTCACACAGACACAGAAACATACACACAATAACCCCGTAGTGGAAGGAAGAGAATATCTGAAAGGCAATACTGTGGGAGTAGAAGGCAAATCAGTCATCGGCAGGGACTAAGGGGCAGGAACTGACTGCAGAGGGATTGGAAGGAATTTTGTGGGGAAATGGAACTATTATATCATGCATTTGACAGGACTCGTCAAATTGCACAACTGAGATTGGTGAATTTTATGGCATGTATATTACACCTCAATAGAACTGAAAAAGATTTTTTACATTTAGATAAATACTACATGAGGCATAAAATAATGAAATGAAATGATAAACACCTGGCCAGTAAAATATCTTTCTTTTCTTTTTTTTAAAAAATTTTTATTTTTACAGACTGCATTTTGATTCATTGTACACAAATGGGGTACAACTTTTCATTTCTGTGGTTGTACACAATGTAGATTCACACCATTTATGTAATCATACATATACATAGGGTAACACTGTCTGTCTCAGTCTACTATCTCTCCTTCCCGCACCCCCTCCCATCCCATTTTCCTCTACACCATCCATACTTCCTCCATTCTTCTCTGGTCCTCCCCACCCCACCCTTATCATCATCCACTGATCAGAGAAAACATTTGGTCTTTGGTTTTTTGGGCTTGGCTTATTTCACTTAGCATGATATTCTCTAACTCCATCCATTTACCAGCAAATGCCATAATTTTATTCTTCCTTATGGATGAGTAATATTCCATTGTGTATATATACCACAGTTTCTTTATCCATTCTTCAGTTGAAGGACATCTAAGTTGGTTCCATAATCTGGCTATTGTGAATTGAGCATCTTTGAACATTGGTGTGGCTCATTGCTGTAGTATGCTGATTTTAAGTCCTTTAGGTATGAGCCGAGGAGTGGGATAGCTGGGTCAAATGGTGGGTCCATTCCAAATTTTTTGAGGCGTCTCCATACTGCTTTCCAGAGTGGCTACACCAATTTGCAACTCCACCAACAATGTATGAGTGTGCCTTTTTCCCCACATCCACGCCAACACTTATTATTGCTTGTGTTCTTGATAATAGCCATTCTAATTGGAGTTAGATGAAATCTTAGGGTGGTTTTAATTTGCATTTCTCTAATTACTAGAGATGATGAACACTAAAATATCTTTCTTTTACCCCTAAGTCTGGTTTTGTTCCCTGAAGCAACCATTACCATTTTTTGGTGCATTTGTCCAGGGGTAATCTATGAAAGTGTAGGTGTATAGCTATATACCACCTCTATTTAATTTTATTTATTTTAATTTGCTAAAAGTTTGCATGTCACACTCTTGTTCTGAACATTGGGTTTTCTTCTCCACAATGTACCCTGGGTGTTACTCCATGTTGGTTTACAGAGCACCACCTCATTCTTTTAAATGGCTGCTTGGTATCCCATTGGATGCAGCGTAATTTATCTACCTGGTTTCTAATGACATATATTTGAGTTGTTTCTGGTCTCCAGCTACCAGGGCAGAGAGGAGAAGACACTTAGCTAGGGTTAGAAGATGCCAGTGAGACATACCTTCCCCAGGGTTTCTGGCTAGAACTTGGGTTATATTCCCCACAAAGGTTGAGGACCCAAAGGCTCGAAGGCATTATTTCAAGATGGAGCTGCATGTGGGTGTGGCTGAGCTTCTGCTGGATGACCCAAGCCCAGTTTACAATGTGAAAAGTGCCTTCTGCATTCTGACAAAATAAGAACAAGCCCCTGAGAGGTTCAACCAAGGCTGATGTGCCTGATAAGATTGTCAGCAACTTCCAGGCCAGTTCTGGAGGATTCTCCATCTCTCAACAAGATCCATGGGGGATCTAGCTCTGGTTTCACACACTGGCATGCTCCAGCTTAGCCTCCATTTAAGAATCCTGTCAAAGGAGAGCTGCCATCCTTGGAAGCCTGCTGGGACGTTCTCCTTCAGGTCTCACGTGCAACTGAGCATGATGTTCAAGTTGTACAAAACCTGTCCGGTCAGTTTCTTAGCTAACAGGAAATTCATGTGCATGTAGGCGCTCTCTTGCCAGCAGTTTCTGAAAACACTCTAGTGTCACTGAAAATGACTTCTTGCAGATTTCAATCCAGCAGCTCCACTTCTAGGAATTTCCCCCACGATATCCTCACGGGTGCCCAAAGTTGATGCCGTGGGAGTAGCCGAAGCACAGCAGGTCGTAGCTAATCACATGGATGATGATAGTCTGCCACTGAAATTATAAATGTTCCTGGGTTCAATTCAAATGACCAAAGTCATAATAATTCTGATTACTGGAGAGATTTGTGGTAGGCCAGGCCTGAGTGATATAGACAGGTTCTTTCATAGGGCCCTCCAGCCGACCTCCAGATACTGCTATGGCTGTTTTGAAACCAAGCACAGAGTTCTCAGGGAGGTTAAGTAACTTGCCCAACTCACAAAGTTAATAAGCAGTGGAGTCAGGATTTGAACCAAAGCTTGCCTGCTGAGTGAGATCACTGCTGATAAGCTAGAAAGGTAACCATGAGCCTTCCATTTCTGTTTCCTCTTGCTCTGTGTCAGTTTCCAGCCCAGCATCTGAGCCCTTTGGGAGGTGGGGACTAAGGAAATGGGACATACAGTGACATGCAAGAACTAAGAAGTGAATTCTGTAGTGACCTATGGAGGCCAGGTGTCATATCCTCAGAGGTGCTGAGTATCATACAGCACCTCTGAGGTCCATCATACAGGCTGGGTCCTCCTGAGATAGGGTCCCTGTGGCCTGGGGGGGCTCCAGCAGACAGAGGCACCCAGAGCACACCTCTCCACGGTGGCAGGTCTGCCACCTGCATAGCAGCCCAGCGTCTGTCTGGCTCTGGAGATGCCCTGAGACCTTCAAACACAGGGGATTAATCTCATCACCTGTGCATCCTCTGATGGTGCATCCACGTCCTGGGACCTGCATGCCAAATGTTTGTAAGTTGTTCTTGGGTTACATATTGTTTTAGTCAAACATCCTTGGTTGAAATAGCCTGACGTTCCTGCCGCCTCCGGATCAGTAACAGAAGATAAGGCGTCTGTTTGGGTAAACAAGGCACGTGCCTGGATATACACCATCCTGCTCGGCTCCCAGCTGGACCCCACAGAGTCAGGAATTGCAGATGCTTCTCATGGTTCCAAGTGTTCTGTGACACAGCAGATGGCCAGGAACGTGGGCAGACTCAGAAACAAAAGACGACGGCCCCACTTCAACTCTGGGCAGTCTCTGGACTCAGAAAGTTGATGGAACTTTTCTTTCTTTCTTCTTTCTTTTTTAATTTTGTTTTTGGAACTTTTATTTCTTGAGACTGTTTTTATCATCCCAGGCAAAGGCAGCAGATTGTCACCTCGCACACTTTTGCACAAATGGCGCGGTTCTCTGAGAACGCTTTGATCTTCTCTCATTGAGGATAGGAGTGCTTGTACTTCATTACAAAATTTGCAGTCACACCATCTGTGCTCCCGAAACTGGTTTAATTTTATTTTTCAAGACATTTCCAAATTTATTAATTAAGGATGTTCACCCCCCACCCAGGTGAGGCATGCACTGACCTTGCAGTCTAGTTATTGAGTAGCATTTCTATCTTGCAGCACATATGGCTGCGAGTGCGAGGACAGCCCATCCCATTGCAGTCAGGCTAACAGGACTCTCGGTGGCTCCCTTGGCCTGGGCCCCACCCAGGAGAGAATTGAGACATGCACATTATTTTCTAAGTGCAGTAATTAAAAAAAGAACTTTCTTTTTTTCCTTTTGTGGTCCTGCGGATTGAACCCAGTGTGCTCTTCCACTGGGTTACATCCCCACTCCTTTTTATTTTTTTATTTTGAGACAAGGGCTCACTAAATTGCTGAGGCTGGCCTTGAACTTGTGATCCTCCTGCCTCAGCCTCTTGAGTAGCTAGGATCACAGGCCCACACCAGAGCACCTGGCAAGAAAGAACTTTTAATTTTATAAACGTTTAAAGACATTCAATTGAATATTTATAAAGAATATTCCGATTTTCTACTGTATTCTATCACAAATTCAGCATTGCTGGGCAGAGAAAACCAACCGAGCTGGATGTTATGAAGTGATGAAGTTAAAATGGAAGACCTCACAGAACAATACCAAGTTCTTGTCATGCTCATTATTGCAAATAATAAGGTGTCCTTCACCACGAGGACATTGCTGAGCCCCATGTAAGCCCAGACACTTCAGATGTTGCTACTTCCTTCCAGACCTTTTTCCTCTGTCTTCCTATGAGACAAAGACAGAAAGAGCAAAATAACAACTTTAGCCACACCATACCTGTGACTACCCGGCTTGTTTTCACTGTCTCATTAGCAGTTCATCATTATTTTCTGGTTATTCCAGAGTAGGACTCATTCCTGCCAACCTGCCCACACCCCATCCATTTCTTCCTGGATCCAGGTTGAAAGGGATCAGTGGAGACCATGGGCACATTATACACAGCGAAGGTGCCAGGTCCTGGTGTGAGGGAGAGGACAATCTCCCCCACCTTGGCTAAGATGCAGCAAGCTTGGGCTCCTCTGACAATCCACATTTTCTTTTCTCTACTTTCCAATTTTCCCAGGATTTGTGTCTATATATACAGCCTTGGGGACTGTTTATCCTTCTCTTCCTCCTCTTTGTGATTTGCATCAGATTTGAAGCCAGAAGCCTGGGCTTCAGAATTCCCTGCCCTTGCCACTTTCTCACAGTGTGACCTGAAAAAGTTACTTAACTTCTGTAACATTCCTACTTAGACTCGCCAGGAGGCCTGAACCAAGCACCTGTTGATTTCACAGGTATGCACTAAATGCCACCAGGTGCCAGCCATGGTTCTAGCCACTTAACTCTTGGCAGTTGGACTAAAACTTCCTGAGCTGGTCCACCAACATGAGGGTCCCCAGGAGGTCCACAAATTGGCTTTGGTTTAAATCTGTTTATAAAACATGTGAACAAGAGGTTCCTATGTGTAATAAAAACTCTGCAATTAAAGATTGGAAAATGGGGGCTGGGGATATAGCTCAGTTGGTAGAGTGCTTGCCTCGCAAGCACAAGGCCCTGGGTTCAATCCCCAGCACTGCAAAAAAAAAAAAAAAAAAAAAAAAAAGAATTGGAAAATGGAGGCCCAGAGCAGTGAGGCAACTTCCCCCAGTCTTTCAGAAAGCTGACCACTGACGCCACTTGAGGTTAGAACCAGGAGTCCTGAGCATTCTGCTTGCTGCTTGGCAAACTGGACATTACCCGCTGCCTTCTGGGCTCACAACCACACTACACCACCCAGCCTTCCTTCTTCCTTGGTGGGGCTGTGCTGTTGAGGTCCAGCCCACAGAATAGTGGCAGAAGTGATGTGAGCAACTTCCTTTCGTGGCCCATGAAAATCCCCTGTGTGAGATTTCTCATGCTCTGCTCTGTTCTATCAGTTGGATGCAGATGAACACAGATGTTGAAGATGGAAGAGCCCCAAAACGGAAGGGCCTGGGGCCCCTCGTCACAGCTTGGAGGAGATATTCTGTTTTGCATCTCAGGTGAGCAAGAAATAAATATCTACTCTGTGTGTGTGTGTGTGTGTGTGTGTGTGTGTAGTACAGCAGTTTAAGCCAGGTTGTACCTTAAATATGAGACTCAAAGTATGATGTAAGAGCTAACCAGTCACCAGTGTAAATGAGAAGGGCCACCAGAGCCTTCGGGCTTCTTGACACACAGGGCCCAGGGCATCCTGAAATGGTTCAGGAAGATAAGGAACACAAGGTGTCCCTTGCAATCAGTAAGAGAAGGTCACTCTGCAACAATGATGTGTAATGAGCAAAGACTGAGAATTGAATGCATGAAGTCATGTGACTTTCTAGATGTGTCAGAGGAGGACAAAGATGGAGAGGTCACTGTATAGGAACAGAGAGTCCATGAATGTTTTTCACTAATGAGAAAAATTTATTATAAGACAGACAGCCACGGAGAGTTTAAAGAGAACCCACAGACTAGGTGATTTACATGGGATTAACACCCCAAGAAAGGGGGACAGGAGGAGATTCAGAACAGAGATAAACATTAACCCAATGCAAATATGTGAAAAGAAATTCAAAATATGTTCCTCGCCTCAAGTTTGTGATTAGCTTCAACTGGTAAAAAAATAAAAAATTTTTTAAAAAAGCAATAAATCAGAGAGTGGGTTGGTGAAGAGCCCTCACTCTGGGAGGAGACCACCCAATCCACAGACAGCACCTCCACCTGCTAACCATATCCTTGGGCAAGCTGTGGTACCTCCTTGTTCACTTTCTTCCATTTGTTCCTGGAGATTTTCTGAATGAACGCTTTGACCCAGTTATTCCTCCTCCAGGGATTTTGCCTACAGATAAGCTTGTCCAACAAAGTTGACTGCAAAGATAGGCACTGAGGCTTTGTTCATAGTAACAAAAGAATGGGGACAATCCATCCATAAGGAGATGGTTAAATTTAACATGCTGCTCCCATGACAAGGAATATTATGCAGCTGTCAAAAGGTACCTGGCAGTTCTGTATGTTCTGATATGGAATGAACACCAAGATGGAGTCCTATGCAAAAAACAAGAGGCCTATGGGGGAAATCCTCCACTATGCCCTATAGTATGCTTTGTGCACAAGAGGGAGGTACATTACTTAGAGACTTGTACAGCATAAAAATAGCTCCAGAACAATACATAAGGAACCATGGCTGCCTCTGGGAGGAGGCTGGAGCCCGAGGCAAAAGGGGAAATACTCCCCCAGCCATTCTGTAGTAGTCATGAAACACTGGGCATATGTTCTGACAAATGCATCTCTGGCAATATCATTGGTGCAGAAATGTCATAACACACACTTACACAAACCTAGATGGTGTGGATCACTCACTGAACCTGGCCTCCTGATAAAAACAAGAGACGTGGTAAACATGAGCTCTTCAAGGCTGCTGCATTTTTAAAACACTTTTTAAATTATAATGTGCTATAAAAATCTAAATTGATGCTATCATTTTTTTTCCATTTTTATGATTTTACATATTGTAGGATACTGGTCCTGAGCATTGAACCCAGGGCCTCGCACATGCTAGGCAAGGCTCTGCTACTGAGCTACATCTCCAGCCTTTTTCTATTTTTCTTTTAAAATGAGGCCTTGCCAGGCGTGGTGGCGCACGCCTGTAATCCCAGCATTTGGGAGGCTGAGGCAGGAGGATCAAGAGTTCAAAGCCAGCCTCAGCAACGAGCCAGACCCTAAGCAACTCAGTGAGACCCTATCTCTAAATAAAATACAAAATAGGGCTGGGGATGTGGCTCAGTGGTGGAGTGCCCCTGGGTTCAATCCCCAGTACTAAATAAGTAAGTAAGTAAATAAATAAATAAATAAAATGAGGCCTTGCTATGTGGCTGAGGCTGGCCTCTAACTTGCGATCTTCCTTCCTCAGCATCCCAAGTACCTGAGATTCCAGGCATATACAACCACACTTGGCTAATTTTTTTTTTTATGAGTAGAATAAATATACTCTAAAACAATAATAGAAAGTGCAGTATAGTTAACATATAACCAGAAATATAGTTGCTTATTATCATTATCCAGAATTATGCCATAGGAATTTTTCACCTCCACTATATTCCTAGGGGACTATGGTTGTAAATGTGTTCCATCACTGACGAGAACACCATTAGCATCATTTGGTGGTGTGCAACTCCGCAATTCTTTTTCTAAACAGTTTTTAAATGGACTAAAAACACATACATATTCCTTGAACAAACACAAACAGCGTGAAATGTTTCTTGATTTTTTTTTTTTTTTTTTTTTTTTTTTTGGTAACCAGGCTTGAACCCAGGGGCCCTTTACCACTGAGCCACATCCCCAGCCCTAGTTTGTATTTTATTTAGAGTCAGGGTCTCACTGAGTTGCTTAGCACCTTGCTTTTGCTGAGGCTGGCTTTGAACTTGCAATCCTCCTGCCTCAGCCTCCAGAGCTGCTGGGATTACAGGAATGCACCACTGTGCCAGGCATTTTTTTTTTTTTTTAATCGAAGACAGTTTCTAGAGCTCAATCCATGTCTCTAAGCTAACAAGCACATGTTGCCTTGGAGGCCCACCGTAGGGGCCATGGCACACTGTGCTGGGAGCTGGTTCTGGAGTCAGACTCTGGCTGCCTCAGCATCACTCCCTTCCATCTGGGTAGCTCTGGGCCAGTCACTTCCCCTCTGTGTGCCTACTAAAGAGAAGTTAGTAGCAGTAGGTTCTGGAAAACGGGGAGTGGCACCCCATGGAGGCTCAGTTAAGAGCTTTATCTGTATTTTCTCAGGAGAAAACAGCATCATTTTTATTACTCATACATTGTAGAACTTAGGTTTCATCCACCAAAGGTATTTTTGCCTGGGCATAGTTGTGCACTCCTGTAATCCCAGCTACTCAGAAGGCTGAAGCAGGAGGATCACAGGTTCAAGGTCAGCCTGGGTCATTTAGTGAAAAACCTTGTCTCAAATTTAAAAAATAAAAAGGGTGGGGGTTCTATCTTTGCAGTTCAGGGGTAGAGTGCTTGTCTTGCATGCTCAAAGTCCTGGGTTCAATCCTCAGTACTACAAAAAAAAAAAAGTAATTTTTGGCCAATGTCCTATTTTGGAAACACGTATATTTACATCTCCAAACACATCACTTTAAATGAAATGATGTGCATGAAGTCTCGACTTGCATTCCAAATACAATAGGATCAAGACCATCAGAAGCAAGCAGAGACACTGGCGTGTCAACAAAGGGAGGTACAGGGTTCCTGGCACACAGAGCAGCTGTCTGTACACAACCACATAAATGCTCTGGCCGTCTCTAAGGGATTCTTTGCGCATTTTACAATTAACAGGATTGGTTGCCAATTACATATATGTACCTTCTTGTGTTTCATTATGCTTTTGGAAACCGCTGGGGGGTTTGTATTGCTGTGCAGTGGATTGTTAGATTTTTTTCCCACATCAAATCAGCCTTTTATGCAGAACGCCTGGTTTTCAGGACTAGAGTACCGATGTCCAGGGGCAGATGCTTACATGTGAAAGGCAAGAGTGGCTGGCGCAGAAAATGCTCTGCACGCAGCAGTATCATAAGGAGCAACGGTTGGCAGTGATTTTAAAAACTGATGCACCAAGTAGAAATCCAAGGCTAGAAAGAGGCGAGGGAGGGAACCTGGCTCTCCTGGCCTGGCTGTCTAGATGCTGCCAGCTGCCCAGGAGAAGGTGCCGGGCTAATTACAAGGTTGTGGTAAGTGGTTTGAAATAATTTGATTGTGGGATAATTTTTATAATTTAGAATGATAATTAAAGGGTCTGAGTTCTTCTTACTCACCAGGGCTGACAGCCTCAGCCACGGGCCCCCATGTCAGGGATTTTGTCATCTCCCACTGCCCCATCCATGTCAACCTCAATCAGGGGTCCTTTTGGCCAGCAAACTGCTCTGTCATCTCTACCTCCTCACCCCATCCAAACTCCAGTCAGCACTACTGGGCAAAAATATGGGTGAGGCTTGTGTTAAAAGCCAAGGGTCACAGATCTGTTTTCTTCGGGGCTACCTGTACCATCTAGCTGGAGGGTGCTCCTCAGAATCTAGAGCATCTTAACCACACTGCTCAGACTGCCTGCTGAACTAGGAAGAGGACTTCCACAGATGCTGGTGAAGCAACCCCAATGCAGCCTAGGAAGGTGTGAGAAACAGGCACTCATACAGCAATGGCTAGAGGGCACAGCAGGACAACAGGACAAGCTGGCCACAGCAACATGGAAACGTGCATCTAAAACCCTAAGACTCCTTTCCCCAGCGACTCCCAGAATTTTAACTGGACCAAATGGTCAAGAATGTGCCAAATAGCCAGGAGCAATAGAGCATGCCTATAAGCCCAGTGACTCTGAAGGCTGAGGCAAGAGGATCACAGGTTTGAGGCCCACCTCAGCAACTTAGCAAAACCCTGCCTCTAAAAATAAATAGATAAATAAAAAGTAAATAAATAAATAAATAAATAAACAAAATTAAATAATCTTCAGAGCAACCTAGCCACAAAAACATTCTCAGATGAATCAAAATGGAATAATCCAGTTTCTACTGTTTTATAACCTTGGCAACATGCTTACATTAGTTATGTCATTATATCATCTACACTACAAAATTTGTAAGACCTTTTCATTGAATAGAACTACTGTTGAATATGCTGTATTTTTAATAGGAAAAAGATGGAAGCAACCTACATGCCCAACAGTGGGGGATTAGTTAAAGCCATACAACGAGGTTTTTCCATTTTGGGTTTACACACATTCCTGATGAGAAGACTGTATCCAGACGATTTTTTTCCATTTTAGTTATTTATATTTATTGCCAACTTTTATACGATAACTGTGCTACTTAAAATGTATTGTTTTTAACTGTTGTTTCACTATTGTTTTTAACTTCCTTCTTCTACACTGATAGCCAGGGAAAACCTTCAGAAGAGCATGTGCGTGGGCGGGAGCAGTCATCACAGATGGAATGACAGCACCTGAGGCGCACCTGGGGCTGACAGCTAAGCCCCAGCATACTTCTTTGACTGGCAGAACAGCTCTCTCCTATGACTCAACTCGTGCACATCTCTGGGGTATGGAGGAGGGTTGTGGGACTCATCAGTCCTGCCGGTTACACATTCCAGACAACGGCCAGCAGTTCCTCTTTTGAATCTGAAGAATGACGAACACACACACTCACCCAAGGTGAGCAAACAGCGTTCAATCTGTCTGCCCACATTTTTGGAAGAAACAATGGCAGCAACAATGGGGTCACTGACCCAGACTCTGGTATCAGTTTTTGGAAAGCAACCAAGTTGAGGTTTTAATGGGGCTATGATTCCAACTTAATCAGTGATTCATTCCTGGAACTGGGGGAGTTGGTGGGAATACCAAAGTCTCACCAACACACCCTACCAAAACACCAATTTTCCTATATTTTCAGTTGTACAGAGATACCAAGTTCACTTCCACTGTGCTGAGTCTTTCTTCAGAGAGTTTGGGGTTTATCACACAAATCCACAGTGAGAGAGCTCTGGCTTTCTCTGTCCTTGCAGGACAGACTTCAATAACTTCTTAAAGGCCTCTACCAGTTAGATACACCACAAGAGTCCAGGCAAATCAGATGTACTGCTGAGTTCTATTCCAGCCACAAAAGCCCTCAAGTGGGCATCACCACGTGTCCTCCCTCATAGGGCCAGTTCCTGAGGTTATAGGGAGGAATTTAAGAAAGTGAATTGGGGAAGCTACTAGGCTTCCTGGTATTTATACACTGAACCATTACAGAGCTCAGTCACTCAAGAACTTCCTGGAAAGAAGAGAAGATGCCTTGATTTACACCATATTCTCACTGGGGAAGTTCTTTCTGTTATCACAGAAAGTTGGAAACATCTCAAACAATTTTCATTTTCAACAGAACTCCAAGAACAGTAAGCACATAACTTTTCTCTAACATACACGTTTTTATATATATATATATATATATATATGTATATATATATATATATACGCACACATACATACATACATACATGTTGATTTACTATAGTAGTAAGATAGTTTCTTTGGGGATAAATTGAGGTGTGAACATTTTATTCAACCCTGATGTCCCTTCCCTCTCAGGCAGGGCAGCCAGACCTAGGACAAGCTAAAATAATCCTCTATTAAAAAAAAAAAAAAGTTACCCCCTAGCAGTTCTGGGGCAGAGGGTGGAATTTTTTAAAAATCCACAATGATTCCTGATTGTTTATGAATAGGAAGGCTTGAGAAAGTGTTTCCACTATGCATCTTCACTCCCTGAACCAATTTTTATTCTTAAAACTGATTTTTTTCCCCCACAAGGGGAACCTTGAACTTCAGTCCTATGAAATTATAGTAAATATGTTTACAATGTTTTAAAGGTCTTAAAATTTTCTACCTACTGTAGAGTAATGTCATCTAACGTTGGAGAAAGAAATCAGGAAGCTTTCCTGTCTTGTATTTGTAATGATGGTCGTCACCTTCAAGTCCAAGTTCAACCTCACAAGCTTAGTTTCATTCCTTACTTTAACTTACCCTAGTTTATCTACCTGTCAAACACAGACACCAGCTTAGGTGCGGCAAATGATATCAAAGGTCCAAATCACTTCCTGGATAGCTCTAGTTCAAAAACACAAAACTTGGGCTAGTCTCAGAAAAAGCCTCGTATCGAGTTCTTACACGAAGACACCAGATTATGTACTATGTTCTAAAACGTCCAGGGCGCGTCCTCACTGCCGCAGATCCTGGGGCTTGGCGGCCCCTCCTCCCTACCGGAACTACCCGAAGTGCACTCACATCCCCGAAACTACCGATGCTGCAGTCAAAGTCCACTATCCAGAGGGGCGAGGGGCGGGAGGAAGGTCCGGCCTGGAGGCACAGACCCCAGCAGCTTTCTCCCACCTGGCGCTTTCCTTTCGAATTAATCCTCGTGAACTTCACGAGACGGGAGCGGGGCTTGGGGAAGGGTAAAAGGAGACGATCTAATGGGAAATCGAACGCCAGGCCTCTGTTTTCTTGCACTTTCTCCCTGGCCCAGGGGAGGAGGTAGAGGGTGGGCCTGGAGAGGAGAGTTTTCTCCCCAAGGGATTCCCCCAAAATCCCAGCGTAGACCTCCGGGCGCCCAGCCCGCCTCCTCAGGCATGTTCCCAGGGCTAAGCTTCGGCGCGCCTTTTCCTCCTGGGCCAGCGCTGGGCTCAGCCACCCGGACCGAGAGGCTCCGGGTCCAAGACACTCCCACGTGCCACGGCCTGAGCCCAGGGAGAGGTCGCTGTAACCCAGAGGCCACCGCCTCCGCGCCCGACCAGGAGCGAGCCAGAGCCGGGCTGTCCTAGGGATCCCACACAACCAGAGCATCCCAGCTGCGCCGCCGCGGCCCCCCATTCTGCAGCCTGTACTTCCCAGCACCCTCGCTGCCCGTCGCGGGCCGGAGAGCCCGCCCCAGTGCTCAGCGCCACCCCAGCCGCGAGCCCCGCACTCACCTGCCCCGCGAAGCAGGCGCGCCGCACGCAGTAGCAGGAACCCCAGCAGTACAATCGTGACCCTGCAGTTCAGGCCGGCCATGGCTCTGGGGCGCCTCAGCCTTGATGGGGAAAGCAACCGTGCCCTGTGGCTCGGAGCGGCGGCCGCGGGCGCGGGAGCCTGGCACCCGGTCCGCTGCGCTCCGCCCTGGCTAGCTCACCTGCGCGCAGGCGGACCAGCCCAGGCTCCGCCCTGCGCCGCTGAAGCGCCGCTGACCTGGCCGGTGCTTCCTCTCTCTCCTCCTCCCCTTCCTGCCTCAGCCACCCAGAGTGGGGACGTCCCAAGCAGTGTAGCTGGGTTCCTTCCCTACCCTCTGCGGCATTACGTCGGACTTGTCTCCACCTTCCCGGGCTTAGTCCTCTTTCCCAAGGCTAAGAATGATCAGATCTCTTAGTCCAAAGGTGCGAAAGTCGCACTTGGGGAAAGCCAATCCGACTTCTCTTCGCTGTCCAGGTGTGCTGCTTTGGAAAGGAATTCTGCTTTGTGGATCACCCAAGTCTTGGCTTCCTCTGCTTTGGCTCCTGCTGCTTGACCTTGACTGAGGCTCACTAAACGTAAAATCGGTGCTAGGGCTGCTCTTTGCAAGACCGTCAGCCTGCAGCCTCCCCTAGGCAATCCGCCTGCTTGTTTCCGATGCTCACAGCAACCCTTCTGTTACAGGCAAGGCAGGCAAGACAGACTTGCCGTGTTGGATGACTGGCCCAGGGTCACCAGGTCAGTTAGTAAATTAGAGGCAGGATTTGGCAGTGCAGGATGAGTGCCACAAACAGTTGTTGTGTTGAAATTTTCTGGGTTTTTTGGTTATATGTGTGTGTGTGTGTGTGTGGTCTGGAGATGGGAACCAGGTGCCTCTTGCATACTAGGCAAGTGATGTACCACTGAGCTACATCACCAACTCCTGCTGTTGATTTTTTGAAGAATAAATGAGTAAGAGAAAGCATGAGGCTGGAAAGGTCAAGAGAAGAAACCTGAACCCGCCCACAGGGCCCTGAATTGTGTCCTCCAATGAGTTGTCAATGGAGTACTGTGCACAGCACCTTGGTTGGCAGACTAGGGTTTGGCCAAAATTACTCAATGGCTCCTTGGGGCTATCTGTGTCCATGGTAGACAGAGGCTGTGCTAGAGTCACCCAAAACTATGTGGGAGGTCTGGGATGGGGACCACGGTAGAAGCCATAGTATTAGCCTATCGTCTAGCCCCATTTCTCTTGAATCCTTTTTTTCTTTTTTTTTTTTAGTACCAGGGATTGAACCCAGGGGTGCACTTAACCAGTGAGCCACATCCCCAGCCTTTTTTTTTTTTTAACATTTTAATTTAGAGACAGGGTTTCACTAAGTTGCTTACAGTCTCACTAGGTTGCTGAGGCTGGCTTTGAATTTGCAATCCTCCTGCTTCAGCCTCCTGAGCTGTTGGGATTATAGGCATGCACCACAACCGGCACATCTCTTGAATTCCAAGAAACTGAAACTCTCCATGCTGTTCCAACCCTATGGTCAACAGAGGTGAGAAGTCATCTCTTAGGAACTCCACCCGCTTCCTTCTATGTGTAGTCAATAATAAAAATTGAGTAAACCCGCCCTCCAGGAGCCCACAGTCCATTAAGAGAGGCAGAGATGCCCAAACAACCCTACTTATGGAAGGTCCTAGAAGCTACAGTGGACCTTAAACTTTTAAATTCTAGTCCACTTCCTTCACTGGGCAGATCTCTGGGGAAAGTGAGGCCTAAAGGGAAGGAAGAGGATGAAAAGTAGGGAGGCTTTTGGTTATCCTGGCTGAATTGAGGGCAAATTCTTTAAGAGTAAGAAATCTTGAGAAAAATCTGAACACTCTGAAAATGTTTATGCTGACCAGGAAGAGGAAAGCAGGTTTTATCTTTTTCCCTAATTCTGAGCAGACATAGATATCCCAGTATCTTCTCCGAGCAACCATAACTCTATATTCTGTATCCCACCTATAATAACAACCATTATAACAACAATAATTGAAAGGTAGGACATTGAATTCAAAATATCAGAAATAGTGTTGGACAAGTTAAGCCTAAAGGGACTCATTGCTTCACTTTTCCAAAGTTGGCGTAACAGATCTCCTTGGAATAGTTGATACCAACTTTTTGAACATGACATGAGAATCAATAATTCCCAGATATGAAGGATCAGTGATGGTCCAGACAGTGGGAGCAAATTTGAAGAGATAGTAATAGGAAGGTGTGTCAGACACTGTGTGTGTCAGTCCAACTCTATAGTTGAACACAAGATGTCCTGAAATAATGTCTTGGTTCTTGGAGTGCAATGTAAACAAAACATCACCAAGGTGATACTGACCTTGGAGATCAGGAATGGGGCCTTGTTCCCTTGGTGTGGAAGATTCAATACCCAAGAAATGCCAAGGCAAGCATAGAAAGCAAGTTTTATTTAAGTAAGAGACACGGACCCCAGACTTCTCTGAAGAGAAGGGGTCCTAGAGCTGAGTGTGTTTTGCTCTTTTTTTTTTTTTAATTTTTATTTAAAAATTGGTGCTGGGGATTGAACCCAGGGCCTTGTGCATGCTAGACAAGCACTCTACCAACTAAGTTATATCCCCAGTCCTGTTGTGTTCTTTTACAGACCCCAGGACCTCCTCCCTTTCTCTTTCTTCTCCATGTATGTGCAGCAAGGAGCAGGACTTCCTGGGGTCATTGCTAGCAACTCCTTGTGCCAGGAAGTGGGAGCCCAGAGGTTAGCTGTTAGCAACCCCATTGTCTTTTTGATAACCAGCCCTCATCTTCTCAACCCCCATCACCTATGACCTACACTGACTGCCAGACCTTCACCCCCTGCCTCAGTGTGTTAGTTTGTTGAGGAATGTGTCCTATCCTGTCCTCTCAGGCCAGGCGGTGCTATAAACAGATTTTTTTTGTCAAAGAAAGCATATGGGGAGTCAGTTCAGTGGGCTCATTTTATAGTATTATTCTCTTAACCTTGTGTTCCTATCATGATCATCTTTCTGTTCCCTTACAAAGGTCTGGATTCGTTTTGTGTTTCCAGCATGGGGGAATGGAAGGAGGCGATTTGAAGAGTGTATTTCTGAACTGGAAAGAAATTCAGGCAGTTATAATTCATTGTCAGAGAAAAAATGACAGATAGATAATTTTTAAAATAGGCCATCCCTTCTAATTTTGACTTTCATGAAACCTACAAAGACTACAAAGCAGAAATTTTGAAAAATTCATAATCCAAGCCAGGTGGGGAGAAAGTTGTCAGTAGCAAAATCACCTTGGAATCTAGAATGCAGATGGACAGGTACCTGCCCTAGGAACCCAGAGGTGGCAAAACCCTATGCAGCTAGGGGGAAATTGAGAAATGACATGGCTTATACTCTTAAGTCCTCAAATAACAAACACACACACACACACATACACACACACACACAAAACAAAACCCTCAGGAAAGGGCAGTTCCAATTCTGGAGCTGGAAGGTTAAGGAGAAGCTAAGGCAAGAAAGACTGGGATAAAAACTGTTTGAGAAGTACCGTAGTTAGATCCTGGAACCCTGCCTGAAGTCCCCCTGGCTGGGCAACTGTCCCTCCCACATCCCAGCAGAAGTCTGAGTGTTGTTTTCTAGAAAGACGAAAATGTAGGGATCTGGGCTGAGGACTGCAGGCATAGCTGAAGGCCCAGGAAACATTCTGAATATAGGTAGATAAAGAGAATATTTGCATCTGACTGACTGCTGAGAGCCCCAGCTGCCTGGTCCCAACTTGTCTCCTAGAATGGGATGGAGGGGCTGGCCATCCACACTGGAGATGGAAGAATCTTCTTTTAGGGAATTTGAGCACTGCATGAGGAAAGACCTAAAGATACAGACATGGACCCCTTCCATAGGTTGAACAGCTCCCATTTGGCAAGCCCACTGACACAGCTGCTTAATCTCTCACTTTTAAATCTGACCAGATCTGACAACCGCAGAAAGTGTCTAACATAGTAGAGTCAAAAAACCAACCAACTAACCAAACAAGAAAAAAGTCGTATGGAGGAAAAAGGACAAGAAAAACAAAACAAAACAAAGCAAAACAAAATCAATTGCTAACTTTCTCAGAGAGAGAGAGAGTAGACATTGTATCTATGAGGCAGGAATAGGATGTAATAAAAAATTAATATTAAAAAGTCTCTGGAAGCCGGGCGTGGTGGCGCACGCCTGTAATCCAAGCGACTTGGGAGGCTGAGTCAGGAGGATCTCGAGTTCAAAGCCAGCCTCAGCAACTCAGAGAGGCCCTTAGCAACTCAGTGAGACCCTGTCTCTAAATAAAATACAAAATAGGGCTGGGGATGTGGCTCAGTGGCCAAGTGTCCCCGAGTTCAATCCCTGGTTCCAAAAAATAAAAAAAAAAAAAGTCTTTGGAGCTGTGATTGTGACTCAGTGGCAGCAAGCTCACCTAGCACACATGAGGCTCTGGGTTTGATCCTCAGCACCACATAAAAATAAACTAAAGGTATTGTGTCCATCTACAACTAAGAAATATATTTTAAAAAAGTCTTTGGTATTTTAAAAAATGCTAACAAGTATAAAAAACATGGAGGCTGGCAGTGTAGCTCAGTGGTGTAGCACCTGCTTACCATGCCTAAGGTCCAAGGTTCAATTTCCCAGTGCCAGAAAAATAATAAATAAATAAATAAATAAATTGGAAGACCTCCCAGAGGCACAGTTCAAGGGCTCCAATGTGTATACAATGGGTTTTCTTTTCTTTTCTTTTTTTTTTTTTTTAACCAGGGATTGAACTCAGGGACACTTGGTCACTGAGCCACATCCCCAGTCCTATTTTGTATTTTATTTAGAGACAGGGTCTCACTGAGTTGCTAAGGGCCTTGCTAAGTTGCTGAGGCTGGCTTTGAACTCGCGATCCTCCTGACTCAGCCTCCCAAGTCGCTTGGATTACAGGCGTGCGCCACCACACCCAGCTTACAATGGGTTTTCTAGAAAAAAGAGAGCAGATTAGGTAGAGGAGAAGACATCAGCAATGACATCGGTCAAGAAGTTCCCCAGGCAAGAATGATGTGAGTTTCTGGACTTAAAAACTCATGGAGTGTCCTGAATAATGGATAATGTAGGCTCACATTAAAATATTGTAGTGAAATTTCAGAAACCTATGAGCAAAGAGGACTCGATGACTTCCAGAGGTAATAAATAGGTCTCACAAAAAAGAACAAAAATCAAAATGGCCCTGAATACCTCAAAAACAGCACTGGAAGCTGGAGACAATAAATCAATACATGGAAAATTCTGAAGGAAGATAAATTCCATCTGGGAATTTAGAAAACCCAGCCAAACTGCCAGTTAAGTGATAAGGTAGAAAATAAACACTTTAAATATTTTTTAAAAAGTCTCCCACACACCTCTTCTCAGGAAAATACTGGAAGATGTATTATGTTAAAACAGGAAGTACATGAAACATAGGGAGGAGTGGATATGGGTTTGTGAGGGCTGAGACTAATCACCTTAAAAACAGAACACAAAGTTACAAATGAAAATCAGTGGTAAAAAAGTGATTATTTAGATACGGGAATAAATTGCAACAAATTACAAAGTTGAAGAAATTGAAAAAGATCACAAATATCACAAAATTCAGAAAAAAAACCAATACATTTACTGTTAACTGCCTGGTACAGCTCTTTTTCACTCATTTCTTCAGGTCATTTTGCAAGATGCATCAGATAAGACACAAGTTGACTCAAAAAGATTAACATGTGGATTCACACAAAGAAACACTCAATGTTCATAGAAGCATTACATTTATGTGCCCTACAAATTTAAGAATTCTTGCACATTGTATTTGGGTGATTCCTATCAAAAATAGATCAAAACAGTATGGTGCATCAATAGTTATCTACGTTACATCATTAGTTTATTTCTGAGAGAAAAAAAACTTTTTTGATAAAACATAATGAGAACTGAAAGTTCTGCTTAAAAATTTACCTTTTTTGATCATTGCAAGAATATCCCACAGACTAGTTCCTCTGGCTCTATACACTTCAAACTGTATCCTCCCTCTTTTGGGATCCACATGCTTCTTGGTTTCAGACACTGGACAGCAGGTTCATAGTGTGATATCCACTCAGGCCTTGCTCCTTCTGGTCTTCACCTGGTGAGTCACCCCAGTGGGTGGAGGGAGTATTCCTGGAAGCCATTACTACAATGTGAGAACAAATAACTATATATGAACATGAGTGTGGATTACATGAACGTGAAGTGTGGATTTAGGTTTCTCCTAAACCTCAGTGAAATGTGTCTCCAATTCCCCTTAGCCAGATCTCAAAATGTCCACAACCATGCGATGCTATGTTGCCTAATGGAGAGAAGGTGGAAAGAGAACCTTTTTTGCAGTTAAAATATGTGCCTTTGCAAATGTTGCAAAGACACATGACCAAAAGGGCATAGCCTTTGGAAGATCATATGGCAACGTTTGAGCTTTCTTGATTCCATGGTTTGTGTGCCTCTGGGTAGAGGAAGCAGAGATCCAGCCCAAGGGAGAGGCAAGGAACTCCCAGGGTGATGTGCACCAGGTCTAGAGAGCCCAGCATCTAGACTGAATCAAGTCATAAAGCAAAAGGCTACTCTGGGGCTGGGGCGGGAGGAGGCTGACTTCTGTGGCCACCACTCCCTCCCTAATGAACAAAGGATAGAATAAACTCACATGGAGCCATTGCCTCTGGTGATGAGATTCTCAAATAATAATGATGTTTCACTGGGACATGCTGCCATCCCTATCCCCAGCATACCTGTGCCCTCCAGCTGAGCAACCAACAGAAGGAGCCTGTGCCATGGAATGACAGGTTATCCCTGAGTTTCCAGAGCTGTGGCGTTTGTAGACCCAGGAACTTTACTGCAGAGAGGAAAGTGATCTACATGAGCAAGATGGAACGGCTTATCAACTACTAATGTGGCAGTCAGAGGTTGTAGATTCAGATACAGGCTTTGCAACTTACTGGCTTATGCAACTCCCTTTGAATATATGCCTCAGTGTGCTCATCCATGAACTGGGGTTATGAGAGAGTATCCTGCATAGAGTGTTGTAAAGACTAATGAAATCAATACCTATAACTCACTTGGCACTGTGTTTGGCACTAACAAATGCATGGTAAAGTTAGCTGAGATTGCCTTTGCCGTGAGGGCGGGCACAAAAGGAGCGCCTGTCACCTTGGTGGGGATAGACACTATGGAGGTCAGGGAAAGAGAAGTCTGGAGACATAGTTCTTCACAATCTCATTCAAACTTGAAAGTGTCAGCCCCTCAAGGCAGGAAGTTGTCTCTGTCTTACTCATCTTGATGTTCCTGGCGTTGAAAACAGAGCTTGGTATGTAGTCAGTGCTCAGTAAATAGTTGGGGGAATAAATGAGCTTATTTAGCCAAGAATGCAGAGTTCATTTTAAAAAGGGGTGGGGATTGGAGGGTGGTTCATTGGTAGAGTGCTTGCCTAGCATGCACAAGGTCCTGGGTTCAATCCCTGGCAAAGAAAGGAAAGAAAGAGAGGGAGGGAGAAAGAGAGAGAGAGAAAGAGAGAGAGAGAGAGAGGAGGGAGGGATGAAGGAGGGAAAGGAAAGAAAGAAAGAAAGAAAGAAGAAAGAAAGAAAGAAGAAAGAGAATGAATGAATGAATGAATGAAAAGGAAGAAAGAATGAATGAAAAGGGTGGGGGATAGGGCTGTGACTTCTAAACCAAGGTCAGATCATTTTGGCCCATGCAGATGTCTGTGGTTAACCCTGGTCTTGTGGGGTTGGCTGGAGGCTGGTGGGTGAGGTCTTTATGTGACTTGAACAAAGAGGAGGAGCAGCATCTGTCTGAAGCAGGGGTCCTCTTTGAGTTTGCTTACCAGGTGATTAAACAAATTAAGAGTCCAGACTCTTTCACTGCACAAAACGGCCCTAGTGTCACTGCAAATGCCAATTGCTGTTTGAGGGAGAAAAAAAAACCCCAGTCACACTTTGGGCAAATGCCTCTTGGTGAAGCTTGAAACAGTGGAATTTGCCATGGTCTTGGGATGCAAGGAATCTTCCTTGGAAAGGACTTCCTTTGTTGAGTCCTTGGCCTCAGGGTAACCATGTGGGTCTACGGATTTCAGTCTTAGGATGAGTGAGACAAACCAGAAAACCTGCACTGAGCAGCTGGTCGCCTGCTGCAGGCTGGGGGCTGAGTGTGCTCGGTTCTCATGACTCAGGAACTGGATAGTGAGCGGCTGTGCCCGTTCCAAGATCACCCCAAAGTGACCAGTGATCCATGCTCTATCACCTCTCCCAATTAAAATGCCAGGGGGCGAGAAGAGGAAAAATAGAGCTGAAGACAGAGCTGACACTACTTCTTTCTTAAGATTGTGCAAGCAGCTCTTGGTAAGTCACTTGCCCACAGGGTAGAGAGAGCCGTGCCCTGCCCATCCCTCGGATGTGACCCATACTTGTGTCAGGCTCCTGCCTGCCAGCCTTGCTCCTTTCTTTTCTGTTTTCCCCTGGAGTTGGGGAGCAAAACGGCTTTTGTAGATGATTTCTTCCCCCTGGAGAGGAAGTCGAGTCACACGACCATAGTGCTGGAGGCCTTGAAGCTCATCTGACTGTCACCTTCCTGATGGACGCAGGCCTGGAGAGGGCAGGTAGATTATTCTAAAACACACTGAAGAGATTTCATCTGTAATACCTTTCAGTATATCTCTAAAAGATCGGAACTCTATTTTAGTGTGATCAAATATAAAACATAAAGTTGAGCGATGTCACCTTTTTAAGCGTGTGGTTCTGTGGCATCAAGAACATTTGCCTTGCCAGGCAACGGTCACCACCATCCAGCTCCAGAACTTTTTCATCTTCCCAGACTGAGACTCTGTACCCCTAAACAATAACTCCCCATTTGATCCCCCAGACCCCCTGGAAACCACCATTCTACTTTCTGTCCCTGTGAACTTGTCTACTCTCGGTACCTCCTATAAGCAGAGCGTTCAATAGTGACCCGTTTGTGACTGGCTTATTTCACTTAGCACAATATCCTCAAAGTTTGTCCATATTGTAATTATGTCAGAATTTGCTTCATCCCTAAAGCTGGATGATATTCCATTGTGTGTGTGTGTGTGTGTTTGAGAGCGAGAGCGAGAGCGAGAGCGAGAGAGAGAGAGAGAGAGAGAGAGAGTTGGGGTCACCCACAATGATTTCTCCATTTATCTATTGATGAACAGCAAAAATCCCTATCTTAAAATTCCTATTTCTAGGTCACCTGAATGGATTTTGGGGGTAAGCAAACATGGTTATGTTAATTACAACCCCTGGTTTACTTTCCTCCATGAACTTCTGGCAACACCATAGAAGATCTACCTGAAGCGCAGAAGGTCTACGTCAGAGTGGGTGGTTTTCATACATTCAAGCGGCACCATCGTTTCTTTTTTTTCTCACCGTGCAAATAATCCTGTCTTTGGATTTCTTTATTTTTTTAGTTGCCAATGGATCTTTTGCATGATTTTATTTATTTATATGTGGTGCTGAGTATCGAACCCAGGGCCTTACACATGCCAGGCAAGTGCTCTACCCCTGAGCCACAACTCCACTCCCAGGATTTCTTTCTTTTTATTGTAGTCTTTACTTTTAAGAAGTTTTAGATTTGCAGATAAATCAAGCGGATAATACCGAAAACGCCCATATACCCTACCCCCTCCAGTTTCTCCTATTATTAGCATCTCACGTCATCATAGGTCACCTTCGTTACAGTATGATGAACCCACATTCATGTGTTAATATCAACTAAAGGCCCATATCCATATTTCCTTAGCTTTTACCTGATATCCATCTTCCATTCCAGAATCTCATCCAAGATACCACTTACCTTTGTTTGTGGGTCTCCTCTGTCTCCCCTTGGCTGGGATAGTTTCTCAGACTCACCTAGCTTTTGATGACCTTGACAGTTTTAAGAAGTGCTGTCAGGTATATTTGAGGATGCCCCTTTCTTGGAGTTTGTCTGATGTTTTTCTCATGGATGGACTGGAAGAGTTTGGGGGAGGTCAAGTGACTTACCTCTTATCAAAGGGACAAACCATCGGCACAGCTTGTCACTGTGTACTAGTGTTTTGGGGGTTCTCTCCACCTTTTCCATATTGTAGTCTTTGAAAGGAAGCCACTGTGCCCCGTCTCCTTGAGACGTGCGTTGGATTTCTATTTAAGGGTGTCTCTGTGTTTCTCTCCGTCTCTTCTATCTGCCCTGACCTCACCTCAGCTCCCTCCAGTAGTCTGCTTTCTGAGGTCTTTTTTCCAGTGTGCATTTGATGTTTTTCCCTTTAGATTTAAGTACTCCTGGGTGTTGGACTCAGTCTCCCGTATGCTTCTCTTTTCCCTAAAGCAGTTTCTTGTGATCTGCCTCTACAGAATGCCCCTTCTCTGGGAAGCTCTGGCAGGAAGGTGTCTGGACCAACACGTGCGGACCAATAGCAATGGCTCGTTCCTTCCCTCTTTCTAGAAGCTCATTGTGCACCTGAGCATATTAAAAGCCCCGAAAAGTCCTGCAGTACGAAGGCTATTGAACTCTAAGGTTTCCCAAATGCGTTTCACCTTCAAGTATTTTTACCTTATTTCCTGGAAATGGATACACCATTTTTTTCTCCCATTTTAACATTTCTGAAATTGAGATGCATCTCATAGCTGATTAGATCAGAAAACAGTGGGAGTTTTCTTCTTAGAGGTATCTACAATAGTGATGTGAAATATATAGATGATACTTGAACTTCAGGAAATATGGGATTCATGGTTCATCTGTGGATACACTTCAGAACCAGTGAAGGGGACACTGTATTAAGTAGACACTGTATTAAGAGATTCAGATGCCAACTCCTCAAACTTCCTCTCTCCCTCCTGAACTGGCCTTCTTCCCTAGTTCGAGGCATTCTTTAGCTTCACAAGAAGCCCCAGTCTTCTCGGCATCTCTGCATCCCCCCAGAGCTTTGAGGAAGGAGCAAATGTTAAAGGGGCTAGATCTGCAGGCTCAGAGAACAACCTGGAAGTGCCCACAGTGAGGCAGGATTCCTGCCTTCCAGACTTAGGCTCATTCCTGCCTTCCAGACCTTCCCTATCAACTCCAATCACTTAAAAAATGTCCAGTATGAGCCATCGTCTGAATTTTTTCCAAGTAATAAAATGTATTAGAAGGATCCAGGGCTAGTTCTGAGAAATAGAAATGGCAAATATCCAAAAAGCATTTAGGAGGAAAACTGGAATCCTTCTTAGCACCCGGAGGTAGGCTGGGGATGGGATGGGGTGGGGTGAACTTCAGTGGCAGGTGAGTTTGTTCAGGAGTGTTTATCGGATTGGGCTTCCTGAAGTTTGGTGGGTGACTGATAATAGAAACAATCAAACAAATCTTGTGCTTGCTGCGAGGAGACAGAGGGTCTCTAGGTCTCTAGGGGAGGGCTATGCTCCTGGGATGTTCAGAGTTTGCTGTGGCACACTATTCTGGGACTGACAGAGGCAGCTAGCAGCTGAGTGAGATGAACTTGAGTCCTGGCATCAGGCAGGCCTGGGTGTGTATCCCAGTTCCGTCACTGATCTGCTATCTCACTTTGGACAGGTGACTTGGCAGTTCTGAGATGCAGCTTCCTTATCTGTAAAATGTTCACCTTGCTGTTTAGTAGCACTGCAGTGAAGAGTTTAGGGAATAAGTGCAAGGTACAGAAAGAACTCGGGGCCCATGGACACACAGCTGCCACTGGTGACATGATGACCATCCATGGAGAAGCCCAAAAATGGTAAAAAAAAAAAAAAAAAAGAGGCTGCACCAGGAGATTTAGGCAGCCCTATGGGAACCAAGTGTGCTAGAGTGTCAGAGTAGGTTCTGGAGGCAGTGGGTTGTTTCCTAAGTCCAAAGGACGGGTCTCTTGAGGTGGGAAGAGAATTCCTATTTGTGTCTCCTATGGCAGAGCTCTGGGCATGGTGTGGGTGTCACAAGAAGAGAGTTTTAGTTCAATTTCAGGACAAGCTTTTTATCGAGAGAGGTAACACGAGTAGAGAAGCCCATCGCCTGAGGCTGTGAAAAGAGCAATGGTGGTTGGAAGGCCATCATGGAGGTTGCAATGGATGTATTCTAAGACACTGATCTTGGCTGCAGAAACTTGGAAATGGGGTGGCCAATTGGAGCTAACTTGAGTGAGTCAGCAGGTGCATGGCAACCTGGCCCTCTCCACAGAGGCCCTCCCAGCAACCACACCCTCCCTTCTCTACTGTCAAACTCCACTTCTTTGCACCTGGATCTCAGCCAGCACAGAAGCAGTTGAGGCCAGAATGAACTCATGTTGCACAACAAGACCGACAGGGCCTTCCGCCTGTTACTCACCCGAGTCTATATCTCAAAATTTATGTAAAAGGTAAGTGGTCATTCCCTTAGACTTGCTTGCTATCCCACAAGGAAATTTCTGCCTGGAAGTAGTTCTCAACTTTGCCTGAATACTGGAATCACTCCCAGAGTTTCAAATATACAGATGCTTGGGTCCCTCCTAGAGAATCAGATTTCACTGGGGGCAGGCATTTGGAGAGACTGGGCATATAGAAATGTTTAAAAAGTTCCCCAGGCATTGTGCCATGCAGGCCAGAGGGCACCCCGCAGTGCTGGAGGTACACCCTCGTCCTCCTCTCACTGTGGGTACAGCACAAGCCTCTGCTCAGAGGTTTGTGACCTTCCTCTTCCTGGGGGCAGGTGTCCCAGCTTATCTGTGAGATGTGCTCCAGGGCATGATTCCCCACCCCTGAGTGAATGCCAAGGCCAGTCCCATCCAGAGAGGTGTCTTAACAGGTCCCCTCAGCCTCAGAAGGAAACCAAGTCCTCCTATCAGCTTTATTAGTCATGAGATGTGTGACTGACACACTGGAAGACTGCCTGGCTTCAACTCTAGCCTGTGGTCTTTAACTTCCCCATGCCTCAGTTTCCTCACCTGTAAACTGGGGGTAAATCATTGCATCTCTCTCCTGGGGTCGTGGCAAAGATCCAATGGGACGTTTCTCATGAAGCAGAGTAGTGTAGTGCTTGGCTGAGGGAGTAGTCTAAAATACTAGCCATCATTATAAAAACAGTGTTTTTACTCTTCCTGGGTCTTGCATCATTTTTCAGGAATTAAAAAAAGACTTGGAGATGCTGCCTAGCTCAGTCCCTAATGTTGGCAAGAGGCATGGACAGGTGGTCGGAAGGGATCCTCTGTCACAGAGCACAGCCCATGGTCATGCTGGCCTTGGCATGCTACTTGGTTTCACTGACCCCAGCTGGAGGGTGGGGAGGAGAAAGCAAGAAAGGGACATCCTCCAGCTGGCTTGGACTTCTAGGGCCGGGAGCTGCTACAGAATGACAAAACCATGGCAGAAGATTCCAAAATGGTAGTTCAGGTGCCAGGGGACCTGCTGGCCTTCCAGGGTCCCTGCTTCCTCCAGTCACGTGTGCTGTCCTCAGGCAGGGCTTTCTCAGCGCTCCAAGCTCTCCCCACAGTTTTCACCCCTCCTTATTATTCAGGATGTCTGCATCAGATCCATTTTCTCCATGTGTTCCGTCCAGTTTAATGGCTCTGTCACCAAAGACTAATCCTGGCAGATAAGAAAGAGACATCTGGAAAATATGAACTCTGCCACTTCTTATCTTTCCTGCCAGGGCCTCAGGATTTTCAGGATCTCTGCTCCAAAGCCTGCAAAAGGAGCTGGAGAGGCCCCTTTTAGAGAGAGAGAACTAGTGGGACTTCCTGAGCCAACCCCCTCTTGGAGGCAGGAAGTGTCAGGCATGGTCACAGGCCATGGTCACTTGTTACTGCACTGAAAGGTCAGGACTGGGACTGGAGGCTGGGCTAACCCAGGGTTTCAGGACCTATCCCCAGCAGAGGGCTGCCAACAGCAGCTCTTCTGAGCTGCTGAGGGCAAAAAGATATGCTGAGAGACAGAAAGATGTCTTGAGAGATAAGCTGTCCTTGGAGGGAAGACAACCATTAAGAGCTTGTCCTGACTGAAGCATCATGAGAATGTCCCGAGATCTTTTGGAGTGTTCAAAAGATAGCCAAAGTTCCTTTCTTTTTCTCACTCTGTTCCCTCCCTGTCTTTGTCCCTTCTCCCCTGCTTTTCTCCCTCTCTGCCATTGCTCTTTCCTGGAGCAGACTCTGAGGGTGTCTGTCTTCTGAGGCCTGTTGATGTGACTGACTGGGAGGTGGACAGGTCAGTCACAGGTCAGCCTGGGCACTCAGGAGGCATCTGGGCAAACTGGCTTTACTCCTCCCACCCAAGCCTATGTCATTTACCAGCAGATCTCTTTGTTATGGTTTACATATTAGGTGTCCTCGAATGTGTGAGACAATGCAAGAAAGTTTAGAGGTGAAATTATTGGGTTAGGAGAGTCTTAACCTTCTCAGTGCATTAATCCCCCGATAAGCAGTAATTGGGTGGTAACTGTAGGCAAGTAGGTTGTGACTGCAGGAGGTGGGTCATTGGGATGAGACCTTGGGGCATATATTCTCTTCTTGGTGAGTGGAGCTCTCTCTGCTTCCTGATGTACTTCCTAAGCTGCTTTCCTCTGCCACACACTTCTGCTATGGTGTGCTGCCTTACCTCAGGCCCAAGGAAATGGAGTCAGCTGTATATGGACTGAAACTTCTAATAAAACTTTTCCTCCTCAAAATGGTTAGGTCTTTTGGTCACAGCAAAAAAAAGCTGACTAAAATAGAAATTGGTACCAAGGGTGGGTCTTCGCTATGACAAACCTGACAGTGTGGTTCAGAAGCTTTTGAAGCATTTTGGAATTTGTGGGAGGAATTTTGAAAAATTTAATGATGAAAGTTGGAAAAACTTTATATTATTGCCAGCAGAGCTTAATTGGCAGTTCTGGTGGAAACTCAAAAGACCAGAATGCCAATAGTACTGTGGACAGTAAAGACTGGGCTCAGGAGGTTTTAGAGGAAAAGACAGACTCTATTAGAAATTGGACTGGAGGCCATTCATGTTACATTCTGGTTAAGAAATAATCTACTTTTTGCCCATGTCTTGAGACTCTCTGTGAGGCTCAATTCAAAGGTAATGGACTTCTTAATCAGGCCAAAAAACAAAAAAAAAATAAAAAATAAAAAATTCTAGGCAGCATAGTACTCAGATGTAGCATGGATATTACTGGCTGTTTTTAGCCAAGTTTATTGTGATAATCAGGAGAGGAAAGCAGAACAAAAAGATTAGGAAGAACTTGGAGTTCTGCTAGAAATGTATAAAACTGGGACTAAGAAAGTTGTGGTTGTTAAAGACATTATAGGCACTAAAGAAGCGCTAAATCCTTTACTCAGAGACATTAGCAAGCACTCTACCATCTGAGCTATATCCTCAGCCACCCAGAGACAATAGGAAAGATGACTTGATGGCATCTTAGGAACTGGCAAGACCACACCTATTTCAGGCTCAAGGTTCAAATGAAAAAATTCCTTTGAGAAGGGACCCTGGGGCACCCTTCTTGCACAGGGCAGGCAAGGAAGTTGTTTCACCATGCCCAGCCACCCAGACATTCAGAGGCTGCTCCAGCTAGGGTTCTGAGAAGCTTGATTGCGGCTTTAGATGGTGGCAGCTCTTGGCATTAACCACATGGTGCTTGTTCTGCAAAAATGCAGAATGGTGGGGTTAGGCGGCCGTGAAGGCTTCCACCAAGATTTCAAAGGAAGACCTGGAGGCCAGGCAAAGTGCCACAGGTTCCTGTGGGCTGCCACTGAGAGAGCAATGCATGGAGATGTGAGAAGAAAGCCAAAGCTGCAGTGGAGACCCTTGAGATTAAGAAATGCCAGTACTGTGGAATGTCTGCCAAGGAAAGCTGAAGGAACTGAATATAGGGAAGCCAAAAGAAAGACCACATAGGCTGCAACCAACAAAGCTATAGGGGCAGAGCTACACAAGCCCTTTGGAGAAAACAGCATGATGACGTGCCCTAGAGGCTGGACTTGGGGCTATAGGATTTGTTCACCCAGCTGGATTTTGTTCTTTCTTTGGTCCCATTTCTTCTTTTGGAATGGAAATATTCACTCTGTGCCTTTATATAGAGGATATATATATGTATATATATATACATATATATACATATATATAACTTGTTTTTGATTTTTACAGAGGCTTACACTGAGTTTGTCTTGAGTGTTGGTGGATACTTTGAACTTCTGGAAAATTCTGTAACTGTTAAGACTATGGGGACTCTTGGAAACAGACTACATGTATTTCACATTGTAGGATGGTCATAATCTTTTAGGGGCCAGGGGCAGAATGTTGTGGTTTCGCTATGAGGTATCCCCTAAAAGCTCATGTGTAAAACAATGCAAGAAAGTTTAGAGGTGAAATCATTGGGTTTGAGAGTATTCACCTAATCAGTGCATTACTCTCCATTACAGTGCATTAACTGGGTGGTAACTGTAGGCAGGTAGGATGTGGTTGGAGAGGGGGGTCATTGGGGGCATGACTTGAGGTATCTATTCTGTCCTTGGTGAGTGGATCGATCTCTCTCTCTCTCTCTCTCTCTCTCTCTCTCTCTCTTCTTCCTGGTGCCAGGTTCCTGCTGCTTTCCTCTGCCATGCCCTTCCACCATGATGTTCTGCCTCACCTCAGTTCCAAAGGAATGGAGCTGGACATCTGTGGACTCAGACCTCTGAAACCAGGACCCCCATATAAACTTTTCCTTCTTAAAATTGTCTTGTCAGGTCTTTAGTCACAGGAGTGAAAAAGCTGACTAAAACACCTCTGTAGTTAACAGCAGTCTTACCCATGTGTAAAGTGAAGTGATTTGTTTATTTGTTTAGTTTTTGAGGAGCAGTAAGTCTTCACTCTGTGATTGGCAGTGGTCACTGCATGGCCCTTTGGTGCATTCCCTGAGCTCTTTGGATTTTTTTTTTTTATATATATATGTATCTCTGGCTCTTTATTTTATTTTTTTGCAAATGGTAGCATGCCATGTTCGTGTTTTTCCCCCAGGGTATTTTGTTTGGTTGGTTGTTTTGTTTTCCTACATAATAAGTTTCTTGATGGTCTTCCTACATCTGTACAGAGGAAACAATGTCACTGGTTTTGTTTGTTTGCTTTTCTGTGGTGCTGGGCACGGAACGCAGGGCCTTGCCACATGCCAGGCACTCTACCACTGAGCCCCGTTCCCAGCCAAGATCTCGTGTTTGTCACGGCTCCTGCAGCAGGCACCCTGTCTGCTGCTCTGCACACCAGCTGCCCAGTCCCAGGCTGCAGAGCTCTCCAGTCAGGGTGGGGCCGGAAGCAGATGGATACTTAACTGAGGCAGCCCTGGAGGCTCAAGGAAGGCGCTATTTACAAGGTGTGGGTGGGTGGAAGGAAAAAGCCAGGGACCTGCAGCACTGGGGCCTGTGCCATCTGGTCTGATTGCTCGTTCTACTACATCCTGAAGAGGTTGTGTGACTTGTCCAGGATCACACAGCAAGGGGCAAAACCATCAGAGAACCAGGTGTCAGGGTTCCCAACCAGTATTCTATTGTTGGGTTTGCTCTGATTGTTTGAAAAAAAAAAAAAAAGAAAAAGAAAAATGTAATCAAGCAAAAACAAACAAACAAACACACACTTGGTTTTTTCAATTCCATTTGTGAATCTAGGAGTTTTGAAATTAGTCTTTTCCACAATCAAGGCCAATTAGTCACCTCGTTCATGATGAGTTTTCACAATTTTTCTACTCACCCAACTTATGAATTGCTTTTTAAGCCATAACTCGCAAATTTATTCATGCCAAATGTTTTTAAAAGCAAAAATTTGGAATCAGTCTAAGTGTCCCCAAATAGGATAATGGGCAAGTAAATGAGAATACATCTACTCAATGGGAAATTATGTGTTTCTTAAATTTGATATTTCTGAAGAGTTTGCAATAAAGTGGAAAATGCTTAGCTGTTATGCTCAAGGAAAATTATGATCTCTAATTTATTTAGCACATCATCATAATTATGTTAATTCACACATGTACTGAAACAAACCAAAAAACCCTAACTCTCACATAAAAAAAAATAGGCTGAAAAGAAATATACTAACATTAGCGCTAATGATTATCTTTAGGGTCGGTTAAATGTGGGTGATTTTTATTCATTCCTTTCAACTTTCCAAATTTTCTACACTGATCATCTGATACTTCATGACAACAGTAATAACCACAATCATAATTCAAAATTTACAGAAGTCGCTGTGATAATTTGACAAGGGGCATCGAGAGCCATCAATATCCCCACAACTTCTGACCCCAGTCATTCCTCCTAGGAATCTATCTTAAGGAATAATTCTGCTTTCAGGAAAAGCTCTAGGCAGGAAGATGTGTCCTCCAAGGACTGGAAACCACCTAAATGCCCAACTAAATAAATGAAATATGATCCAGCCCCTCAGTGAAGCCAGGTACTCATTAAGAAAGAAAGCTGAGCCAGGCGCGGTGGCACACGCCTGTAATCCCAGCACTTGGGAGGCTGAGGCAGGAGGATCGCAAGTTCAAAGCCAGCCTCAGCAACTTAGTGAGGTCCTAAGCAACTCAGTGAGACCCTTCTCTAAATAAAATACAAAATAGGGCTGGGGATGTGGCTCAGTGGCCGAGTGTCCCTGAGTTCAATCCCCAGTTCCAAAACAAAACAAAACAAAAAAAAAGAAAGAAAGAAAGCTATGACAGAAACATGCATTGCAATGTTAAATGAAAACTCAGCATTCACAATTAAAGGTAAAGTACAACAAGTTTCCAAAAATACTGTAAGGTTTGAAAAAAAATTAAAAAAAAAAAAAGATAAACAGGGAGTTATCACTGTCAGGGCAGGCTGCTGGGGTGGTGGGTAATTGTTTTCTTGATTTTCAATTTTCCATGATAGACTTATCTTTCATTTATAATTTATAAACATAAAGTGTAGCTGCACATCTGGGAGGTTGGTTCAGAACCATGGTCCAATGGGGGAGGCCCACCGGACGTTGGTGGTAGAACAAGAGGGAAAGGTTAATCGATGAGGGTGAAGTCTGACTACTGGCCTCCAGTGCCCACTAGGCAGCAAATTGGTTCAAAGAACCTTCTGGGCCTTGCTGGGATGGATGTGAAGGGCTGACAGATTTGATTCCATGGAAATGTTATGGGCCCAGCTATACAGGCAATGACTAATCAGAGTCCATTTTGCTCTAAGACTCCTTGTTATGTAGGAAATGCTTCTCCCGTGGGAATGCTCTACCTCTGTGCCCATCATCAGTTGCTTAGCATGACATGTTTGGCATTACAAATGACAAAATGACAATTCTTATATAATAAAAAAATTATCCTCTTTTTGATTCTAAACAATGTACCATGTTAACAGTGATGTCAACAGTAATTGTTCAGATGTTAGTTACCGTTCTTTAGTTTGTACCTAAGTAAGGTCATTTTGACCCACTTCCCCCTCTGCTAATGATTTCAGATCTCATGATGGTAGTTTGTAATTTTGAATCATAGCAACAGATACTTATGATTAATATACTGATTTATGGTATAAAAACCCCTACAACCCTATGCTTGGGGCTGTCCTCCCAAGAGCCATTTTTGGGGCATTGTGTGAGACAGTCAGCCGGCCGGCTAATAAAGACTCTCAAATTTGGATTTCTCAGTGGTGACTGGTCTGTTTCTTAAGTTGCACCCCATAACATGGGCCTGCAAACACACAGCTCAGTGGAGGTCTTCAGGAGTCAACAAACTCCAGGGGTCCAGACATCAAACCCTCAGACCAGTGCAGGTCAGGGAGAGGAGAGCTGTGGGTATAGCTCCCCAGGCCTGGGGCAGCTCCTGGGTAACCTGAAGAGGGGACACACCCCGGAGCAGGACCCAGGAGACCTGGGTTCTGGGGTCAGTACCACCGAGCCTTGGGATTCTGGTGTTGACCAAGGGCCTAAGGCACCTCCCAGCTCAGTGTCTGTGATTGGTGTTGCCCTTTGCTCTGGAAATTCTCACCCTCCCTCCAGGGAATGAGCCAAAGGTTTTCATCTTTCGACACCTTCCTTCATTCCCCCTGTCTGAATGGCATAGCCATTTATCTGTGTGTCTATAGCTCAGTGCCACCATTCAGAACTGGGGTTGTTCTAACTGGAAACAACAGAATAAACATCTGACAGGTAAGGAACATTCAGAATGTTCTAGATACTGTCAAGAGTTGGGTTAGGGCCTGTCTTCTGAGGACAGCCTCTAGTTCCCTATGGCAACATAACAAACATTCCAACACGTAGGGGTTAAAACAGCCACCATCTTTATTCTGCTCACCTCTGTGGTGTCTGCTGGGGCAGCCAGAAGCCTGGAGCAGGAAGCAGCTGAGGGCTCGCTCACTCACACAGCTGAGGACTGATGCCTGTGATGGTTGATGCTGGTGGGACCTTGGCTGGGACTGTTGGAGATTCTGGAAGGGTCTTCAGGGACCTGTGACTGAGCATGAGTCACCAAATAGGGACTCTATTCCAAGGGAAGCATCCACCACTTTAAAAAAATGAGACTTCAGTGGAAGGTGGGTTGAATTATAGAAAAATAAGTTGCTATTTCTTGCTCACCTGAGTTGGGGGGAGACCCACAGTCTGAAGGCTTCAGTGGAGGCTGGTTGGACCAGGACCCATTTGGTCCTATGATGGTAAGTCCTGCCCCACAGGCCAGAGAACCAATGAGGGCATTTTGCTCCCAGATGTGTCCGTTTGCATCACACATTTGGGGACTGGGGAAATGACCATCTATCTGCTGCATGAATGGGTTCACTGTGAGTGAACCTGAGCCAAGGGTCCATTTGTTTCTTCAGAGGTCACTGTCAAGGTCAAATAAGATAGTACAGGAGAGAAAGATTTGTAACATGCAATAAGTGAGAGCTGTTATTTTTCATTTATTCATTCGACAACCATTGATGGAACACCAACTTTGTGCCTGACACTGTGCTGTTCTAGGCTGGCATGTTCATAAAGATGTACTTGATTCCTAGAGGGCGAAAGCTCGTGACCGTGAACTGGGGATGAGCAGCTCTCAGAGACTTAACAGGCAGTAAATATTGCACAATTAAGGTGGAGCACAAGATAGGCAGGAAAACCCACCACATGCAGAGCCTCGGGGCTCAACACCAAGATCTCTGTGATAGGACCTTCATGGTGAAAAATGAATATCGTCCAAAAAGTGACCTGGAAGCCCTTCCCCGGCAGGGAATGAGCTGTATGGGAGGCCCTGGATGTTGGAGCCCACCTACTCTGGGTAGGAATCCTGGCCCTGCTGTTAATGCAGCCTGTGTCCTTGAGCAGGTGGTCTGCCTCTGAACTTCAGCTTCTACATCTATAAAACAGGTCGCATGAGCCCAGCTGGACAGAGTTGCTGGAAGCATAAACTAAACAAGCTGCTTACAACATGCAAGTGTCCAGTGTAGTTCTAGATCCAGTTCTTCCTGAATGAAGCTTTCTTTTAAGGAGAACCCTTTACTCTGTCCCTCTGTAGAGTTCTTCCCTTTAGAACCAATGGAACTTTGGCCATGCCCTGGGTCAGCATTATGTGGGACCATCAAAGTTGGGTCATTGGGGATTGACTTCCAGCTCCCATCTCCAAATGCAGTTTGTCCTCTGCCTGCAGGTGCTTGAAATTCCATCACTAAAGAGCCATTCCTTTGCACCTGGAAGCGCCTGTTTGTCACCAATGTCTCCTGCCTGTCTGGCACTGGCTTTATTCCACCTGAAGTCCTTTTGTCTTTCTAACAGCCTTGGGAAGTGAATGGGAGATTTTCCCCCCACGTCACAGCTGGAAAGAGAAGCTGGGATCTGGAATCTAATGCTCCATGTGAAGAAGTTCTCAGCTAGAAGCAGTACATTCACCACTCCCTTATCTTGCAAACCACATTCTACCACTCTCAATAAGGTACAAACAAGTGAATCCTCATCAATGAAAAAAAAAGCATAAAGAGTCTGTGCTGTAGCTCAAGGGGACCGTCTACATCATAGCTACCCTAGCATCCCCAGACCTGGAATGGTGCATGGCCCTTAGATTTTTTTTTTTTTTCCTTTTCTTCATGGTACTGGGGATTGAACCCAGGAGTATTCTGCCTTTGACTTTTTAAATTTATTTTATTTTGAGATGCTCTCTCTAAGTTGCTGAAACTTGCAAACATCCTGCCTCAGCCTCTCAAGACGTAGGGATTTCGGGTGTGCACAACTGCATCTCTGAATGCAGAGACAGATAACAAAGGGATGCAGCCTGACATCTTGAGTCAGATTGCCCATGAGTAACCCTGGTCTACTTTCCAGATATCGTTTCCAATCATACTATAAATAAACAAAACCATGACTGTGGCATGTGGAGCTTTATGGCCAGACCCTGGTGCCAACGATGCCAGCAATGTGCCCAATGTCCTTGATGTTTGCTTAAGATAAACCAGGTCCATTCCAGCTTGGATGAATTCACTTTTGTCCTGACCTCCTTGTAAGCCCTCTACTTCTGACCCGAAGTGCAGGAATCCATTGGTATTGCTGCTGCCCAGGACCCCACTTCTGTCTGTAAGTCCCCAGTGAATTGCACTCTGTGGAATCCTGGATCCTTCTGCCTTTCTTTGGTCTAGCAGCACCTTGAGACCAGTCCTCACACACGGGGATCTGGTTTTTTCAGGATCCATAGATAGATCCTTTATTATTCTCAGGCCCTTTGCTAAGTGCTTGGCATATAGTTTATCTTGTTTTATTCTCATAACAGCTTCTGAGGTGTCCCCGGCTCTATTTTACAGGTAATAACTTGCTCACATTCACATATTTGTTCAGCAGCAGAGCCAGGGCTAGAGCAGGGGACCTGGGATTTCAGAGCCTGACCTGCACCCTTTACCATGTGGTCATCCACATAAACAATGGTTTAGGACACGTTTGCAGAATGACACAAGGAGAGGGCTCTGCAGGCAAGCAGAATGGCTGGGCAGAGCCTGTGTGGGGCAGGGAGGGTGAGGGTGGTGAGATGAGAACAGGGTGGATAGGGACTGCCCACAGGATCCAGGGAAGAAACGCCACTTAGATTGCCTTTGGCTGGGGACAGCATCCCAGGAGGGGTGCAAGTTGGGACTTGTGGCTTCATTTGAAAGTGCATTTTCCCCCCTGCAGGGCCTTTAGGCAAAGTGTCCCAGACTCTACCATCACCACCAGCCACATTGGAACCCCAGGCCAGGGCACAGTCTCGCCTCCTGAGCTTGGTAGGGCTGCCTCTTATTTGCAATGTGGGGTCAGTGATGATGGGGTAACTGGGTCTGTGTTTTGGGATTGGAAAAAAAAAAAAAAAGTAGAAACATCTTCCAACCAGTAAGACAGGGAGGTGCTCTGTGCCACCAGGAACATGGCTTTTGGGGAGCAGAGTGTAAGGGGACAGATGGATGATCGTGGTGGGAACATGAAGTTAAGAGAACAATTCTATAAAATGAGCCCACTGCACTGACTCCTCACATGTTTTCTTTGCCAAAAAGCAATCTGCCTGCAGCCCTGCCTGGCCTGAGGGGACAGGAAATGTCACATTCCTCAACAAACTGAGGGGGTGGGAGGTGAAAGACACGTACAGGAAGGAGAAAGAAAAGGTGTGGGGGGTTCTGGGGTTCTATAAAAGAGCAAGACACACCTCCTTTGCAGGTATCAGCACTGGGCCCCACTTCTCTCTTGAAAAGTCTGTCTGTCTCTCTCTAAAATGAAACTTGCTTTCTACACGTGCTCGGGTGATTCATCTTCACCACCCGGGGAACGGGACCCGTTCCTGATCCCCAAGACCTGTATCAAGGCAGAATCCCAGCTCCACCACTTTCTTTGGCTGGTCTACAGAACTCCATGTCCTCCACGTGGCTCGGCGCACAGAACATTCCTGTTGATAGGCGACCGCTCTGCCCTCCTGATCTCTCAGCTTCTCTTGGCTTCTCCATCCCCTTTCCCAGGTGTGGGTGTGAGACGCTCTGAGACCTGTGGGATTTGTCCCTCAGGATCTCACACTTGGGGGAAAGGGGTTCTGTGGGGCTGCATCTGCCACGTGATGTTGGGGGTGTCCCCACAGGGCTGAGGCAGAGTGTCCCTGACCAGGAGATGCAGCCCCTGAGAGACTCCAGTGGAAAAAAGGCCAGTCCTTTCAGCCCACTTAGAGCCTCTGCTCTCAGGGCCAGCAGTACCTGGCCTCAACCCCTCTTTATCTTTCCAGGGTATCTGCGAGGTAGCTGGGAAAACTGGGGCAGAGAAGGTTTTCTCTTGACTTCATTTTATTTTTATTTTTATTTTTAGGAACCAGGGATTGAACTCAGGGACACTCGGCCACTGAGTCACATCCCCAGCCCTATTTTGTATTTTATTTAGAGACAGGGTCTCACTGAGTTGTTAAGGTCCTCACTAAGTTGCTGAGACTGGCTTTGAACTCGCCATCCTCCTGACTCAGCCTCCCAAGTCGCTCGGATTACAGGCGTGCACCACCACGCCCGGCTTTTGACTTCATTTTAAAGTGACTGACCCAAGGTTCGAACAGAGGAGTCCAAAGGCAATATGGTCCTGGGACTGATGCATGGGCAACTTGTAGGCCTCCAGCCACAGGGTGCACACTGGCCAAGGGCTCCTGTCCCTGGCTCTTAGATCTGCCTCCAGGTGTGCACAGAGACCACACTTCCATGGCTGCATCAAGACTGAGCACAAGCCGGGCGCGGTGGCGCACGCCTGTAATCCAAGCGACTTGGGAGGCTGAGTCAGGAAGATCACGAGTTCAAAGCCAGCCTCAGCAATTTAGCGAGGTCCTAAGCAACTCAGTGAGACCCTGTCTCTAAATAAAATACAAAATAGGGCTGGGGATGTGGCTCAGTGGCCGAGTGGCCCTGAGTTCAATCCCTGGTTCCAAAAAAAAAAAAAAAGAATGAGCACAGTGGGAATGCTAAGGTGGACCCATTCTTGGGTGATAGGGGCTCCTCAGGTGTAGCCCTAGGTCTGGCTCCAGGACCCACCTGACAGCCTCACTGAAATCTTCCTGGGACAGCTCAGCACTGCAGAGTGCCCTTAGTCAACCTCCCTCTCCTCTGCACTCAGAGGTAGGGTTGCCAGAAAAAATGCAGGATGCCCAAGGAAATCTGAACTTTGGATAAACAACAAACAGTTTTTTTTGTATAAGTAGGTCTCAAATATTGCAAAATGCTTATCTAAAATTCATATTTACCTGGGTATCCTGGTTATTTGTTTGCTGAATCTGGTGACCATAGTTGGGGGGCAGGCTTCCATGGCAGTCTATCCTGCTCCCTCCCTTCTTGCTGTCACTCAAGTGTTTCCTCTAATGAAACCTTTGCATGACTCATCTTGGCATATGGCTCTCAGAGGACTTGGGTGAACCTGTTGGGAGGCGGGGAGATGTGAGCGGGTGTGACATGCACACTTTTAGTTTCTTTAGAGCTGACATGGTCCCCATAAGCAGTGACCTCACTGGCTGCTCAAAGTCATAGTAGGGAGGGAAGAGGAGCTGTTTTCCTAGGGTCCAATTTGGAATTCGGTTTCCAAGTATATGGAAGTTCTCAATCGGATCTCCAATTCTAGGTGCCCAAGAATTTTAGGGGAAATGCAGATTCCTGGTCCCTTCTTCCAGAGATTCCAATTCCATTGGTCTGGGGATGGGATTAACAACTTGTATTTTTGTAAGCTTCCAGACTGAAATTGCTGCAGGAAAAATAACTGCATATTTTGTGAAACTTTCCATGAATGTTGCTGCTCATGCTTATTTGTTGCTGCATCCCAGTGATAGTTAGAGTTACTAGTCAAAGCATCAATGCTAGGAGTAAATGTTTTTTTTTTTCTCTTCCCTTCACGGTTATTTTTATGAAGCCTCTCTTTGGGTTAGCAACTCTTGCTCAGAGTTTGGGTCCCTGGGAAGATACAGTGATGCTTTCTTTTATTTGATAATGAGAACCAGCATAAATCACTTTTCTCCTTGCCTGCTAGGAGGCTCAGAGCAAGATTTTTGTGTAAAATTGCAACACTCTTTTAAAATTAAGATTTCTGTTACAAGATTCTTCCATTTATTTCTTGTGCCCTGGGGGTCACATTAAGGAAGTCTGGTCCTAAGCCAACATGAAGAAGATTCGGGCCTACTGTTTCTTCTGTTTGGTGAAGGGTCTCAGGTTTAATTCCTAGATCCTTGATCCATTTTGCGTTGAATTTTGTACAGGGTGAGAGATAGGGGTTAATTTCATTTTATTGCATATAGATTTCCAGTTTTGCCAGCACCATTTGTTGAAGAGGCTATCTTTTCTCCATTGCATGTTTTTGGCACCTTTGTCTAGAATGAGATAACTGTACTTATGTGGGTTTGTCTCTGTGTCTTCTATTCTGTACCATTCGTCTACCTGTCTATTTTGGTACCAATACCTTGCTGTTTTTGTAACTATTGCTCTATAGTAGAGTTTAAGATCTGGTATTGTGATACCTCCTGCATCATTCTTCCTGGCCAGGATTGCTTTGGCTATTCTGGGTCTTTTGTTCTTCCAGATGAATTTCATGATTGCTTTCTCCATTTCTATGAGGAATGTCATTGGTATTTTTATTGGAATTGCGTTAAATTTGTATAGCACCTTTGGAAGTATGGCCATTTTGATTATATTAATTCTGCCTATCCAAGAACATGGGAGATCTTTCCATCTTGTAAGGTTTTCCTCAATTTCTTTCTTTAATGTTCTGTAGTTTTCATTG